>VKOC01000003.1:2670991-2911992 GCA_009364415.1 Spea multiplicata | reverse complement strand
TCCTGCTTCCTCTGTGCAGTACGAGAGAACGCAGAGGGAGGCCGCGCCCCCTGCCGAAGTCTGTGAGCGGCATCGAGGAGCTGCAGTGCAGATAAGGGGGTGGGGAGGGTGTTTGAATGAGTATGCGTGATTGAGGGAATGAATCTGTGAATGAATGAGTGTGTGTGATAGCATGGATGTGTAAGTGCTGGAACCTAGGCATGATGGGACTGTGATTGCTGTTAGCAATCACACTCCTATCATGCCAAGTCAGCCAGTGCATGCTGAAACCTGGCCAGCTGCCCCCCTTGTGTAGTGATGCTGCCAGCAGTATGGGGTCTGCACTTACAGCCACCCTGTACCAGCATGTACTGGCTCACTTTGCATGATAGGAGTGTGATGCTAACAGCAATTACAGTCCCATCATGCCTAGGTTCCAGCATTTACTGGATGGATGTGTAAGTGCTGGAACCTAGGCATGATGGGACTGTGACTACTGTTAGCAATCACACTCCTATCATGCCAAGTCAGCCAGTACACGCTGAAACCTAGCTAGCTGCCCCCCTTGTGTAGTGATGCTGCCAGCAGTATGGGGTCTGCACATCACTTACAGCCACCCTGTACCAGCGTGTATTGGCTGACTTGGCATGATAGGAGTGTGATTGCTAACAGCAATCACAGTCCCATAATGCCTAGGTTCCAGCATTTTCTGGATGGATGTGTAAGTGCTGGAACCTAGGCATGATGGGACTGTGACTACTGTTAGCAATCACACTCCTATCATGCCAAGTCAGCCAGTACATGCTGAAACCTAGCTAGCTGCCCCCCTTGTGTAGTGATGCTGCCAGCAGTATGGGGTCTGCACATCACTTACAGCCACCCTGTACCAGCATGTACTGGCTGACTTGGCATGATAGGAGTGTGATTGCTAACAGCAATTACAGCGAGCACAGTCCCATCATGCCTAGGTACCAGCATTTACTGGTTGCCTGGGTATGATAGGAGTGTGATTGCTGTTAGCAATCACACTCCTATCATGCCAAGTCATATTGCTAATTTTGTCCAATTGTGTGTTACCTACTTTTATTAAAAATGTGAGTTTTTATTATTATTTTTAAAGGTGGGGGTCATTTTCGGTTTTGGCTAAGTGAACCCTGAATGTTTTGGTCCAGAATTTTCATTTTAGTTCATCCCTAGAATAAATCTAGGGAATCCTGAATTTGTAGTCGCAAAACTTTCTAGGCCCAGAAATCAGTGAGAGGAAGAGTAAAGGTTTTGTGTCATTTTACTTTATTTTAATCTGCATATTTTATTAAAGGCCATATTTTTTGTCACAGTGAAAAATGAGTGCGGCCCTCGCACGTGTACAATTCTGATGAAGTGGCCCACTGCAGAAAAAACTTGGACACCCCTGGATTATGCCCTTTGTACATGCGCCCCTTTTTCTTTGATTTTTTTACAGATATGATTCAATATGTAAATGGGATTTGTTGAATTTGTTGAAAAAAATTGTTGGGTAAAAATCATGTTTTTTTTAGGGGGTGGGGGGGCCCTTAACAGATTCTCGCACCCGGGTCCTGAGGCGTCTAGTTACGCCCCTGCACGGGGACTCCCTGTCCTGACTCCCTTTATGGTTTTAAAGTTCCTGGTTCAGGCCCTGCATCTCCAACATTCCTGATAATACCAGCTTGAAGCCAGGGCATAAGTCCAGGATTGTCAGGACTGTAACAGAAAATCTATTGGTGTTGGCAGCAGTAACACATGCTTGACAGATACTTCAACATGTATAAATTGTGCAATCGTATTACACGTAGGTTACGAATATTGGGGGGTACACAATTGTGGAAAAATCTGGCCAAGTTTCATAGAATTAAGGTTTTATATGTAAGGGAGGGAATCTAATTAATTGTTATTTTGCCCTCTTAGCCTTCAACAATCAGGATAGCGCATGCCTCTCCACCTCAGACTATAAGGAAAACTACTATTTTTGTTTTTTTTTCAGGTTTACTTTGGCGCTGAAAGATTTTTAATGAATTTTGGCTGACATACGAACTAAGAATAATAATAAAAAAGAATGTATACATGCCAAGTATGAATCCAGCTCATTTGGATATATGGGTTTAGTGACACCTAATGTAGTGCTCAGTTACGCCATTCACCTTCACAGCCCGTAGAAAAAAGCAGTTCTATATGCTTAACCCTTTAAGTGCCATGTGGTTTGCAAAATGGACCCCAGGAGCCAGGACCGAGCAAGGGATGAAAATGGGCCCTAGCGGTTTAATGCCAGTGGGCCAATTAATCACATGCATGTAGGCACCTCCTAGATACATGCAGGAACATGCTACATTTATCTATCTCTCTCTCTCTCGTTCTCTCTATCTATCTCTCTAGCTATCTATCTTAGATGTATTTCCTCATTTGTCCTTGCTAGCTGCAGCATGCCCTGGAGATTAAGGAGATGACATATAACAGCAGCTCTGCCCACATTGCATGAGTGATGTCCATGTGCAATGCCTAATTCAGCATTTCCCATAAGCAGTTATCAATGGTCCAGAAAAATTGGAACACCGGTGGAGATGGCCATTATTTTGGGGAAAAAAAACCCAATCTGTAGCAAATGTCTTAAGACAAATTTCAACCGTTGGCAATTATGCATTGCATGTCTTCAGATGGGACCTCCCCATATCACGGATTTTCACTCAAGTATTTTCTCGTTCTCCTCTGGTAACCACTTTCATTTGAATGTTTTGCATTTTGCTTTTCTGGGACAAGTTCTCTTTTGTTGTGAGGTTTTGGGGTTAGCTGACATGAATGATCCTTTTTTTTTTCGATAGGGCAAAGACACTTCTGCACAGACATGTTGGGTTTAAACTTAATAACACGGCAGAGAGCCAGGCCAACCCAAACACATCAGCTTTGCCAACCTCACCGACTAACTATACTCTGTATTGTTTCAGGGGCAGCGGGATGACACATTCATTCAATCTCTTTGCTGTTAACTAAAAACATCTCCTTTATCCTTTTCATTCCGAACTATTTATACCATCCCACCCACCAAGCAGCCCCCACAACCATAAAGAACTTAAATGTCAATCACATATGTAGTTGGGTGAAATATGACACAAACAGACAATTACGTTAATGCCCAGTAATATTCTTTCCATGTTGTTTCAGGGTGATCCTGTCTTGGAGATACACTATTTAGTTCAAAAGTAGGGGGGGGGGTATTTTGCTTTATGGAAGCATGTGAAAAAGAGTGGCCACACAATGAGTTCTAATCAATTTCCCATACTGAAGTTCCTTGCATTCTCACCTTCCCACCCAGGGCCGGCCCATGGCATAATGCGCCTGGGGCGAAGTTTAAAGTGCCGCCCCCCCCCATTATCTACCCTTCCTCTGCCGCCACCCCATTATC
The DNA here is from genome assembly GCA_009364415.1 of Spea multiplicata. Taxonomy (NCBI): domain Eukaryota; kingdom Metazoa; phylum Chordata; class Amphibia; order Anura; family Pelobatidae; genus Spea; species Spea multiplicata. Next base: position 2,908,598 of record VKOC01000003.1, on the reverse strand, counting down.
TACCCTTCCTCTGCGCCCCCCATTATCTACCCTTCCTCTCCTCCCTATTATCTACCCTTACTCTCCTCCTATTATACCCTATCCCCCCCTTTGTACGTACCTTTCAGCCCCTCTCTCTTCTCAGCTTAAAAAAAAAAAAAAGGGCTTGCCGCCCCTTCAAAAGTGCCACCTGGAGCAATTGCCCCACTCTGCTCCATGGTAGGGCCAGCCCTGTTCCCACCCTTAACAAGGCTGCGTGGACCAATCATTAACTTAGCAGCTGAGAAATTATCAAGCAGAGAAATAATCATGCAGATCACGAGAACAGGGTATTAAAGTAGATGCTATGATGACGCTAGGAACTCAAGACACTGCGTTAGGAGATCATAAACTGGCATTCACGCCTGTCTGCACAGGAATACCATGCACGGGCTGCACGACGCAGACAGAAGCAGACACCCCTCCCAGCCTCTACCTCCACAGAAAAAGAGCCATCAAATTGCCATTACTCAAATTTCCCCTACCAATAAAAATGATTGGATTACATGGTTTCCCAAGAGAGTAGTCCATAACCTGGATATATAATACAAAAAAAATGTCCCAGCAAAGCAATCTTATGTTAAAAAAAAGGTTCTCACCAGGTTCCATTCTCATTTCCAATTCCCTTATACTAAAGCTACGATTGTCATGTTAGCTTCTAATCATACTGAGAGGGTACGAAATAAGTGGAACAATCTTCCAGTAGAAGTGGCAATTAATAGAGTGAAAGAATTTCAGCATGCATGGGATAGGCACAAGGCTCCCCTGAATATTACCAAAGAACAACGTTTGAAGGTTTTACTTAATAATTCGATCAATTGGCTCTTTTCCACCATCACTATCTGGGTTTCTGTGTTACATCTCTTGTGTTATTCAGCAGAATTTTATGAAACCAGTACAAGTTCAAAGATGAGGTTATACGATCTTATGTGCCACTCCCGGGTGATTCATGTCGAATGCAGCATAAGAGGCATGTTTGGGAACCTGGCAGTTAGAGTCGATATCAGCCAAGCCAAGAACTGGTATGAGCACACAGAATTTCGACGTTTCATGTAGGAACAAAACATTATGGAAGGTCATCTCCAGTTTACTCCCACAGTTAGTCCATGGGGTTTACATTATTCTGAGTAATATGATATTTAATTGCTGTTGTTAATCTGAAGGCTGCTAAAAGTTGGACTGCGTTTTGGGGAGCAATGTCACAGTGGTTTTCACTAACGAGTACCTGGTTTCAACTCACCCCAGCTGAACTTAAACCTTCAGCATCTGTGGGTCCAGAGAAATGAAAACCTATCAGGTGTAACAAGTTCCTCAAGAGTTCCCTGGAGACTGAGATGCTACTGAGAACATTGTTACCACCAGAGTTGACCAAAGTAATAACCTGCTAGATATAACTATGGATTTTGTGAATAGGTAGATACAACTTCACCCCAAAATGAAGATTCTCACAATTAATCTATGATGCACTGGGTGGTATTAAAACAGTGAGTAATTAGGCAAGATCCCCTGATCTACCTTTAATATGCCCAGACCCAAAATACCGAAAAATGCTAACCTCATCTTTAAGACTAAGGCTGGACTAATATTGTATTTGTAGTTCAACAATGAATGGTAAACTCATAGTGAAAGTGAGTACAGACTGGTTTATTTATTCCTTTTTTTACAACAATGGGTTAATAGACTATACATTTTTGTCTGATGGGAAACAATAAAACCTTAGTCTAAAAGAATTAAGTGATGCTCCAGAAGTTTAATTCCTTCCTCACCTGGAGCTAACAGATCTTGCCCTGGCCCGTTTATTTCCATGGAAAAGCATTCTGGCATTTAATTATAGGACAGATATTCCCTTAGGGGGCAAATGAGAATACATGTAGATGAGGCACATATTCCGGGGGGGGGGGGATTTGCCAGAAATGAGTACCAGTGCCTCTGTTTTAAATTGTAAAGGAAAGTAAAGCAAAGTATGCACCACACACACATTTTGGGCAATCGCCAACAGGCCCATTAACACTTTGGAGGACCATGCTGAGTTGGCATAGCTTACCCCCCAAATCGTGTCTTTAAAAAGGTGAAATAACAGGATATGATGTCATATCCCGGTGCTAAGCATTAAGGACTGTGGCATGGAAAAGCCTGTAACAAAAAAATGTACTTTGCGGGTATTTTTTCCTAACAAAAGCATGGTTTTTATGGTTTTTTATTACTAGACATACCACATAGACATGTATATCTTTACATATGGATTTATATGATCAAATTTGCACATACAGTACATAAATTCCTCAACCAGGAATGTAAAGATCAAAGCAAGAAGGGTACTGTACAACTACACGTTGCGGGTCAATACATTTCTTTCTTGAATTTCTCTTTCTATAATTCATACATATAACCAACATAAAAAGCTTTGTAATTGGTTTATAACTAACTTTCCCGCAGACACAAACAGTAACCTCAGATATGCGATATCTTTATTATGTTACACTGTATAGTCTTATCTTCCACTGTATCTTTCTAATGACAGGGTAGAGGTATAATACATAAAGCAATTCACCATATGTCTTAATGATTTACACAGAGGCTTCTTCTAGCTTTTACCCACCATTAATCTTGTACTTTTATTTTATTTAGACGTAGGCGAAAAACATACAGTAGCAGTTGACGACAGATAAGACCCCTTCGGATATAGCGTGCCAGTTTTTCCTGCTTTAAAACCTTAACTCATTATCGGTCTATGGGTCTTGTCTTCAGGATAGCCATATGCTTGCCCCATGTTTGTTCACATTCCCTATACCACTTTATCTACAACCGTCTCCATTACATAAAACTTAAGCTCCTTAAGACCCTGACCCGCTAGTTTGAGATTATAACCTCTTGACTTAACATTATTTCTCCTTTAAATGCATACAGAAGTTTATTTCAAGCAGGGGTCTAAGGTTATTGGCGTAAGAGGGGTCCCGTTCCCACAAAGTTTAGTGTAAAAGCCGCTGTACACCAGAAGCTCTGGATGTGACCCACCACTGCCTCACAGGCTTGCACTTCAGATCTTATGATCTCCCTCACCTGGTCTCCTGGAGTGAGCCCTTGCCAAGTGGGCTCCTGCCTTAGTGCACCCCTGTATTTAAATAATCCTTTCTTATATTGGATATATTGCTCTACAGATCAGATAGATCCAGTTTACTTGAATATGGGACTTAGCAATGCCAAATCCCCTAATAATTGTCCCTGGTATTAGTTGATGGGTATGCTGAGGGTACGAGCACTCCTTTATTAGATCACTAGTTTCCCCTTCTGTTTTTCTCCCCCCCACAATCAATTATTTTATTGCGTATCATAAGATTTAGGAGCATTAAATGTGCGTTTGTGATGATCATCATATGAGGTTGTTCTTGTTTGTAAGAGATCCTACGTATCAGAGTGATATGGAGCCTTATCATTGCCAACGTTGTTGATCATCATGGTTGTGCGGGAATCCAGCTCTGCTCCGTGGTGATCTCCTGGAGAAGGATACGGGTGGTAACAGTCTTGGCTGCGGCTTCTCGCTGATATTTGGCCGAGTTGCCAGATTCTGTTGGTGTAGTCATGAGCCAGCAGACCTAGCTTTTAAATTAAATCGGACGCCGGAGTGCCTGGAATAGATTAAGCCCTGCCTTTATGCAGGTTTTCCAGGACAAGCTTGGTAATAGACAATTAAATTATTTAAAATGTCAATCAATGGGTAAAATTGAAGTCAGAACATTTCCAAGGAGAGGCAAGTGCCCCCTCTGTTGACCCCATGATAGATGGTACTCTGTGGGTGTTCTGGGGCAATTTTTCAGCTTTCCACCCAATTGCGTTTCTTTACTTTAGTCTATCTGTGCTTCACTGGAAGTGATATTTGGCAATGTATTGCTTTTAGGTGGAAAGTTTCATTCATTCCTACCCGCAGACACCTTTAAGTAAATAATAATAATGTTTATATATTGTGGATTCCTGAGAATTTACAGATTCTTCCCTGATAAAAATTGTTGATAGATATGAGATATCCTTATTATGTTACACTGTATAGTCTTATCTCCTACTGTATCTTTCTAATGACAGGGTAGAGGTATAATACATAAAGCAATTCACATGCGTCTCAATTATTTACACAGATTTGAACACAGATCTTCACTTATTTAATGCGTATATTCAAAGCTAGTTTGGGGTTATTTTAGAAACTCTTAGAAAAGCCAGAAATCTATATTTAGATATAAGCATGAAACTTATTTTTGAGTTATTCTGTATATTATTTTAAATATATTATATTTATTATTTTATTTGTCCTAAAAATGTCACCTATATCGTAGGATATAGGTTTTGTAGAATACTTTATACTTTCTGATTTATTGAATGAATGAGTGAATGAATGAATGAGTGAATATTTTTCATTTAATCCAATATCAACCAAAACAATGTAGATTACAGAAAACTGGCCAATTCCTCAGTTTAGTAAAAGTGTATCATTAGCTGGAGTAGAGGAAAAATAATTAAAGTGTTTCTCATCTGGATATTACATTCTATTGTCTTGATGTGGAATGAGTTTAAATATTGATTATTACTTTTTCAATGTTTTCAAGATTCCCAGGGAGAACACCATCATCAATAGGACTTTTAGCTTAAATACATCACTATTATTAACTTAAATTCTCCAAAGTGCTAAGGGAGTGGAGATCTGATAATGCACATGGAATGGCTAAAGCTGTTTTAATGGTGTTCCTTATGCTTTCGCCCAACTGAAAATTGCTGAGGGGTTCAGATGTTTAGTAGCCTCAAGAGATGCGTTTTGGCTTGTGCACAGGACTTACCCCGGACAGACTCCGCCGGTCCTGAATGCTTGTTTTGTCTCACAAGTGATTTATATTAAAATTCCGAGATTGATCTAAGGCGCCTTTCTGATAAGAACCTAAAGCAGCAGATGGGGAACGAAGAGACTCAGAAAGAAGATATGAGGAGAGTCACAAAAGATATCAAAACAAGTTTTACTCGCCGTCAGCACTGAACACTGATTGTCTGCGAAAAGGCTTGAATGGTCCAAATGCTTTTCTTTCGTAGAAACAAAATTGCGCTTGGTAGATTAGAGGAACAATTGCTGTTTTGTAGACTTTAGAGTATAACAAATTTAGCTCTGGAAGTAAATAATATGCCTTTAACATGACGGGTGCAATGTCAATCTAGTCATTTTATGATGGTAAAATAGACACAGAGATAAAATGCTACAGTGTTTATTTTGAGGCAAATAAAACAATAGTAAACTATATGAAGAAACTTATAAAACTTTAAAACTTGTTGGATTAAACTTGCTAACTGATGTGATCTTGGTGACTGGCTGGCAGTGAGACTCCTGACATAAGCTTAGAACTGGCAGTACAACCCCTGCACGGTTGGCACACTGCTTGCCACCCACCAGCAACTCCAGGCTAGTGTCGCCCGAATTGGCCATACCTCAGACAGCCCTTAACGAATTCCCATGCACCCAGGAAGCTGTATTTACCCTGACCATACCTGGGAACTTCTGGGCACCGGCTACCCGGAGCCTTCCCTTGTGGGACGCGGCCAGGACTGCCCACTGACGTCAGCGGGTGGTCCCGTGACAACGGTGGGAGTCCCCACTGACATCAGTGGGAGGTCCCCCTGATGTCAGTGGGAGGTCCCGCTGACATCGGGGGCGTTGCTGTTGATGTCAGTCGGGAAACATCGGGGGAGTTCCGACGGCAGCAGGAAACACCCCCATTTAAAGGGAAAATGGGCGGAGAGCGGGACGTGTCAAGACCCCGTGACCCGGAGGATTCGGGTCTTGACCTGGAGAACCGGAGAAGCGGTGCTTCACCCGGCAGTCTCCGGTAAAACCCGGAGAGTTCGTAGGTATGACCCTGACACATTAAATTTACCTGGAAATGCTGCGGGGCAGCCATTTCTTAATGCTGCCAGTTCTAAGCTCACCAGCCTACCTACCCTGCACCCTACACTGTCTATCGTACCGTATGCTGATATAGACTTATTGAAGCCTCGCTAGTATGCTATACTGTAATGTCTCCTGCCCTAAAACTAATAACGGGCTACATATATTTAATGACCATTCCCTGCAGCCCTTACATCAATTCTTAATTCCAGGGTTGTTATTAACGCTGTCACCACAATGAAATACGGCTTCATTTTTTAGGCCTAATGCACAGTATAACTTTACATTATGACAGCGAATCCTTCCATGGCGGAGGCTTTACAAATAAAATTTAGGTGGCTGATATTTTTTGTGATTGCTCGCTTAAAAGGTCTAATAGAAAGTGACTGTTCCTTAAAGTCTTTCAAGGGTTTTGAAGGACAGATTTTTGAGCACTGTCCAGCATTGCTGCCCCTCTGCCCCACTTTTGTAGGCCGTGGGCATCATGGGGCAGTTGGGGGGATGCTCTGATCCGGTCGAGGGGGCTGTAAAATTAATGGAGCTGTTGCAGCATAGACCTCCTCACATGGTCTCCTCGCAATGTTCTGAAATTTCCCTGCCACCTCCAACATGTCCGGTTTGGACATGTTGGAGGTCATGATAAGGCCACGGGAAGCAGTCATAGTTGCTTTTAAATCCATCATCACCACATAAAAATGTTTCAATGCTTAATTTTCATTTTTGATATCTAATAATTTCAATTGACATATTTACAAAATAACTACAGTTCCAAATCCTTCATGATTTTGCACATTTCGTTCACGTTATTCTAACATAATTGTTCTGTCTCTGGGAAGTTTTTTTTTGTGTGTGCATATTACTCCTTCTGATCCCAGGCAATTAAAGCTCCATTCCTTGGCATTCTAGTTACTACTAACTTAATTTGCTGTTGTTTTACCTAAATCTGTATTTTAATCCTTTAATGAGAGAATAGAGTTTACGGTATACTGATGGGTCTCTAGAAAGCCGCAATATCACGTGAAAAATTTTAACCTCATGTTTGCAGGTCTGAGATTTGCAATTGCAACAAACCGATATATATATATATATATATAAATAATATATATATAAAAAATATATAATATATATATATATATATGCTAGAGGAACAGGTAGCCAATGTTTTTTATAGTTTATTTAATGAGACCTGTAATCCACACATTGCAGGTATAGCACTTTTTATACACGGTAGTGAAATCGCAATTTTATGCATGTCCGTCAAAATCTAGAATACCCATATTGTTACCTATTACAACATAAAAGCGTACCGATCATTTTCTATGATAAAACTTGTTTAATTAGCACTAAGTATAGTATTTTACAACCAGAGGCTTCCTGATAATAGCCAGGTATATTTTGTGTCTTGTGTTTAAATTCAGACATCTGACATCTTGTGAGTTAGGGGAAGCTCTTGAAACGTGTAATTCATGGATTTTAGGATTTCCTGTACTAATTCAGGTGCCTCTCATGCTTTTGTGAACAAAGCTAGATGAGGAATTTATTTTAAAAGCCGGGGGAATTTTCTTTAGTCCAGTGCATTGTCTTTTAGGTCTCAAGGAGGTCATTTTAAGTCGCGGATTAATCCAGCAAAGTCAGATATTTTACCTGTTTATCCCTAAAACATATTGGGGTCGAGGGGTCGTTCCACTGTAACATGGTGTCAGTCTTCAAAAATACTTGGCGTTATAAGCATGCTGTATGGCTTGGTTGGGCAAAATGGCATCATGAGTGAGGACATTAGATATCAACGTCTGTGAGATAACCATCAACGCTTTAATCGACAGAGTATTATTCGAATGTCTTGCTTGCGTCTCAGGTATAGAGTTGGTTAACAACAATCTCACCTTTGGAAAGGTGGAAGTCTAAGGCGATCTACCTCTACGCTTGGAGCTTTTACTTGTACATTCATGTAGTCGTTTGTCATCTGCTTTAAAAAAACCAATGCATCATATTTTCTGTGTTTCCTGGTAAAAATATTTTACAGATAAATAAATACCTAAATAAACAATATAAAAAATGTATTAAAAGGATACGGAAAGAAGAGAAGGTCTACCGTCGGAACATGATATATTGGTCATTCATAGTTTTCTTAGAGCCTACTAGAATGTCTCAATGTCACAATGGAGAATTCTGTATTGTGTTAGGTAATTTATGAGGGGGGATAGCCCATTGGGCTGCTTTGATTTTTAGATTTTGGGAGCGACTGCCAGAAGCCTCTTCTGCGTGTTCCTCATATAACCATTAGGGTAGTCAGGGTATTAAGACTAGCTTTAAATTATTATTTAATATTATTAGTATTTTGACGTTGCAGGGCCAATAGGCCTTCTTGGAAATTTGGGCCTAGTATTAATTTTAAGTGCCCCGCGAGTTTGAGCCAATGCTTTGGTGGTAGGAAGGTTTATTATTAAAGATAAGAATAGGAGAACTAACAACGCTTGACGATTTCAGAAGTCAAAATGAGCTAACCTCAAAATCACGTATAATAGTACAGAAAGCAAACAAAATATTTAAGGATTAACAAGTCACAGCATAAACCTGTAAGCATTTCAATATAAGAACTATCGTAGATATTGACCCCAGGATAAGCAGATCTGATTACACTTTATTTTATATCGTGTCTAAAAGGGTTTTTTTTTACATGTTCTGGCAATGTAAGGACATATTTCAGGAGTATGTTTTGTCCCCTCTGGAAACCCTCCCTTGTTTGTTAAAATGCTCTTTAATATTCTTTTCTGAAGTTTTTTTATTTTTCCACAAAAACATAGAATTTGGCAGTCGATAAGAACCATTCGATCCTGGTTTGCATGTTTTTCCTGATGAAAAGACTCTTCACCAGTCCTTGTCCTCGTCTTCGATTTGGTATAACTTTATGCCTATCCTATGAATGTTTACATGCTTTCACTGTTTTAGCCTCTACCACTTCTTCTGAGAGTCTGTTCCACTTATCTATCACCCTCTGAGTCAGATAAAACTTACTTACATTGCATGTAAGCATCTGTCCTTCAAGGTTTTAATTATGACCTCTTGTTCTACCAATTCTTCTCCATTGAAATAAACATCCCCTCCTATAATTTGCTTAATTTCTTCATGATTTTTCATATCGCGATTTTGAGGGTCAATCCAATAATTGAGACTTCTGTTTATTAATTATCAATTGATGTGTCCTAGGATATTGCATATTCTCGGGATAATGTGAAGTGTCACCTTTGTTAAACAAGGTGGAACTTCATCCACAATGGAAGTGGGGTGCCAGATGAACACAGCAGGGTCCTTCAGTAATGAGATGAGCTTCTTTCGAATCAATGAGGATTCTACTCACCGATGAATAAGGAATTTGTTAATTTCTTGCAGGCTAGTTCATGAAATGCATCTTTGTTTCAGTGGGATAGAGAGATCTTACGAAAGTCATGAGTATTATGTATGTCTTCTGTCTTCTTTAAGGTAACTAATCAGACAATTATGGACATTTTCCACCAGTCTTCATCATTCTGACAACACATTCAGTGCTTTTTACTATATTAGACAGAACGACACATTTTTTTTAAATTCACGATGAAAGCTTTTACAAAAAAAACACTCATCACATATGTTTTCCGCCATTATGCATTTGTCCAAATGGTGGAAATAATATTATGCACACACGATAAAAATGAAAGACAGAATATATTAGCCTGAGTGAAAGAAAAGCTGCAAATGCAAGCAGCATTCAAGAACTTGCCAATTTCAACACTGAATTTTTAACCTTTAAATAATGAAGATGTGCGTTAACACAAGACATTAATATCTTTTTACTCGCTGAAGTATTTATTAAAGTAAAAAATGAGATCTTGCAATTAAAGTTGCTGTTCCGACTAGATCACTACCTTCTACAAACTCTGTGTTGCCCAGGGTCACTATCCAGGGAGTGCATCCAGTACAGCTGCATGGGGCTCAGCATGGGGCATGGGGCTCAGCCTTTATTGGGGTCCTTTGGCCCCATATAGTCCCACAACGGAGTACATGTCTACCTAGAATACCAATACATTGATAACAAGGTAGGGACTTGAAGAGCTGTACTTCAGCATAAGGGGTCCTAAGGGAAGAAGGAGGGATTGTTCAATCAAGAGGGTACCAGCTTTAACTAGACGAGGTTCTAACTGATATTGAAGCCCAGTCATTTCTGATGGAGACCTTGTAGTTATGCTCACATAGTCTAGCGGCATTATGAAAATTATGATATAGTGTAAGGCAACATAAAGATCTCTTTACAATGTTCTCGCACCTTCATAACTGCATCCTGAACAACTGGTTGGGCATATAGGCAGGATCAATAATAATTATCTTGGGTCTTTCCCAACCAACAAAGCCAAAATACATCACTAAGCACTAAGGGCCAGAAATGAGGACATTCGATCTTTTCTTAGACTTCACAGATGGCCGGTAAAGCACCGTTGGTGATCATGCAGTAAGACACGCATGGGGCATTCCATCATCTCTCACCAGACTCCCCCTGATATCAATGTCTGTCCTTCCGCTGATATCCCTGCAGGAAACCAGAGCTGTGATTGGCTTGGAGTGATGTCACTATTATATCATGCCAACGTTTATTTTATAAACTGCCAATACACATAGATTAACATCTTCCGTTCCACAGGCACAGCACAGCAATAGGTGGGTTATACTGTGCCAAATCATTACAAAATATACAGATACATATTAACCATTTCAACACTATAACACATACATACACAAATATTTTTTATATATATAGATTTTTTTACAAATTTTTTTTAGAATATTACTATTATTTAAAATTATTTATTTTTATTCCTTTTTTTTCTAATTTTATACATCTGAATGTTATCATTTTCTCTAAAAATGTCAGAGATTTTAGTAACCAGACCCTTTTACAATACAAGACGCATCACAACCTTTGTTACAAGGTATTTGTAACACAAAAGAAAGAGTGCATTGATGTTTTTAGGATAAAAGTGATAATGGGTTACTTATAAAACAACTATGTTGTTGAAAGAATATTTTGCTGTTGGGTACGTGATCTCTATAAAAAAATTAAATCCTTATTTGCTGACTCAATTCAAATTTCTTTTCTTTAGTGACTGCATAAACCTCCACTGATTTCAGGATTAAAATATTTCTGTGTCTATGAAGCTGTGGAAAACCACCTTCTATTTCCCAGAAAATAGGTTTGTTTTAAAACATAGAAAAAGTTAAAGATAAAAAAATACCACTAAAACATACTATGATTTGGACACAGAATGGACCTCGGTATTTGTCCATATGTACGGTGACATCACCTCTTAAGCCTGACTGGCATGAAGCACACAATACTGTAATTTGTTGGACAAACATGGCAGGTTCCAAGGACAGAACCACATGTCCGCACTGTGTGACCGTCTGTCTCTCTGGCCCATTCACACTGTAAATACTCATTGCCAGATGATGACAGAATGTAAATAACTCTTGGGCTGGACACCAAAGGCTTACGTATTCAAATAATACCGTGAAAAACAACATATCTGGAAGTTTTATCTGGATCATAGCTGTCCGCAGGCTTTAACCATAGACATTTAATACAAAAAGAAGCAGAACTCTGACAGTCACATAATCCAAGGGAGTGCAGGCATCTGCCGGGTTCTAATGCAGTTGAATAAAGAGAGCATCGGACTTGGTCAACGCATCACTTTTTTTTTTACATAGACACAATAAATAGATAGTTTTGATTGTGCGGAAATGTTGTGGCTCTTATTCCATCCTTACATATTTCCTAAGTATTTTGTTCCTAGACATTTAATTTCCTTATACTAGGAATAGACCCTAATAAGGACAACTCTAGTAATGATGATGATGTTCTGCATGGAGAACTGTAGGACAAGTTTAAAAAAGCAACCAAATGAATATGTCCTGGGTTGTGATAGCGGCAAGACCACATTTTGTAAACTGGCACAAGAATACCTTTTTTTAATGCAAAACTCCCAATGTTTCCAAGTCTATATAATTATTATAATGGGAAAACCATAGATTATATACATTAAGGAATGAATTGGTCATAGTAAAAAGATGTTTGAGTTTTCCAGATGTCCAGGTCAAACAAACTTACCAGGGGAAATGGAGGATCAGAAGTCTCATGATTATCAATGATGATAAATGTATGATTATGCACCGAAAACACAACTAAAAGGCAAAGTATAGTATTATACTATCTGGTCTGGAATGTACCCAAATTAATCAATTATTATTAGTTGTTTTCTGTTGACTTCAGTGTAGGCTTTTTCGTTGGTTGCCTTCTACAATCTATGAACACTATTTTGGATTTAGTCAGGGAGTTCTATATACATTTTTTATCCATGCATAACAACCAAATAATTTCTAGACGGGTTATTGAATTGAGCCCTCTATTGTTCTGACCATTGATTAACAAGATGATGGGATTTAATGGTTCTTATCTAATGTTGAATGTTATGCTTCAAATAAGTTGGACTATGTTAGAACTCATTGCCAGGTTGGTCAACCTCTGTCTTGCATCATTTTGTCTCAGCACTTATCCCTCTCGCCTAGGGGATTTCGCACAAGGTCCACTTCAAACCTATTAAAAGCCATGGATGTTGTGAAGGCCCTAGTTGTTAGGTATAAATCATAGTGGTCAGTAGGCATGTGTATTGTATAGACTAAGTCCAAGATTTATGGGATTGTCAATTCTACGTAAAAGGGGGTTTGTTTGCAAATGATATACTAAAGGTGAGAAGTGATTACTTAGCTGCCTTTGATGGAGGTCTATATTTTCCTTCAGGTAAATCCACATCTACTGTCAAGTCCTGCAAGTCTTACATGCAGATGACATTTTCAGGTTTCGGTGCTCCTGAGAGGCTTCAAAGTATACTTTCTCTGTAGGCACCTACAGTGAACAACCTCAAGGAATGATTACAGGGCAATGCATGCGTCCAGTGGTGTACACAGCCGGTGGTGTCGAAACCTTGAGGGATACGTGTTTATGGTTGGACAACGACATAGAGGGCAGTGGAAGTTCCTGTCTGAACAGGTCGTTTGGCCTCTAGGTTTAGAAACAACATGTTGCTATCTCGCTAAACTGCATATCCTCTCAGAGCGGTTCACTTCCCGATGCCCCCAGGGTCCTTGAGCTCCACACAGACATTTAGACACCAGTCTGTAATACCTCCAGACCAATCAGTTATCTTTTAACATTTTATTACTTCGTGCTGCTATAAAACTGACAATTACTCTTGAAAAATATATAAAATCAATCAACCTTAACGTATAGCCAATGCACAGCCGGCTCTTGCATGAAATAAAATATTTTAACATTTACATACTGTACATACCTTATATTAAGATCACTTTACAAAGTTGAATTTATATTTGCTATTTATTAGGTGACTTGGAGACGCAATATTCCGGGGTACTTCTTACTTACTGCAGAAGATCGCAGTGCACATTTTTCCAAGAAAAGTAAAAATTCCTAAATGTAGATGGAATAGTTAATTGTCCCAGGGAGCTATTCCAAAGAGTAATGCATATTAATGAAAGTACTTTTACTTAGTATTTGTTCTTACTTTGGGTAGAAGCTCCCATAAAAGATCCCATTTCATCAATAGGAGTCCTTCTACGCATGAGAATGGGGGCTCTCATTGGACCTCCCTGTGTTATTTGCGAATCCATTGTTAGATCTGACGCAGTAATTATATCATGTGTCAACAGATGTGAAACACATCGGGTACAGAGAAAAATAGCTGGGTCCCGGGCAAAAAAATAAATTCAAATGGGGGATTCTGCAGAATATTAGTTGAAGGTGACCTCTCAGCCATCGTATGCATTACGTGTCAAAGATGGCGGGAGTATCCTTTTAATGCTGCCGAAAAGTGCATGGCTATAACTAGAAAAAAAATTATAGTTTCTAGAAGTAGGATTTGAAAGGATTTGTAATGTTCTTGTCACAACCTGTGCTCGTTATTTTGTGATGTCATATTCCCTTTGGCTAGAAAGATTTTAGCTCTATTAAAAATAGAATGGCTAAACTGTACCACCATTGTCTACTTTCCCAACAAGGCATGCTGCTTAATTGGTCTTAAAACGTAGTTATTTCATATATCCTTCGTCAATAAAATGCCATAATAATCTACAAAGCTGAATAAGTGTAGACATTTACAGGAGCAAAAATCCCCATTGCTAGACGTCATCAGAAAATTCCAAGAGGCATCGACTACAATCGTATCTGGAAGCTCTCTGGATTTTACCTGGGGGGGGCTCCAAAAATCACAGCTGGTGCCTCCAGGTCAGTGTTTAATCTCCAGGAGGGGAGAGGGCTATTTGGTCCTGCCCAATAAAGCCAATTAAATAGACAAAGGTTATTGAATATTTCGTCTGAGGCTACCGTCACTGCAAAACCTGCAAAAAAAAGTGCAAAAACACTTACAAAAAACTTTTTTTTTACACAGCAACCCGTGTATATAAAAACATAAAGTGAAAATTGGGTTCCAGAGTCATAGGTTGCCCATCACTTATTGTTACACGGCATAAATTCTGATTATATGACCGACCAGGTGGAGTGAACGACAGCGGTGACTTGGACTGTATGCAAAGCAGCGGATGTTGGTTTGTATTGTTTGTTTTTTTTATTCTTCATCTATTCTTCATTTCATTCTGATTTGTACTGCAGTGGGAAGTTGTAGTAACTTGAGTGACGACCCATTCCTGTAACCATAATGCCAGTGCCATTGATCAATCACATTTAACCAAAGTGTTTATGTGTTATTGTACTTTGTATACTTTGTTGTGGCAACCATACATTTTCCGTACCCACTAACTGGAAAACTAATGAAAAAAGAGAAAAAAAAATAAGATAGACAGAAAGAGCAACCGGGACGCCATGTTTTTTTAAAATATATCTTTACTTACGCCTCCACATGTCTCTAGGGCAGGGGTGTCCAACCTGTGGCCCCTCAGCTGCTGCAGGACTACATCTCCCATACTCCTCATCCAGCCCCTTCGCTGAAAGAGCATTATGGGAGATGTAGTCCTGCAGCTGCTGGGGGGGGGGCGCAGGTTGGCGAGAGGCTTTCGAAGGCCTTACTATTACTTAAATGCGCAGAATATAAAATTCTTCATATATTGACTCTATTATTCCACTATCACCACGTATATCAGTGCCCAAGAAAATAAAATAGTCCCTTAGTTTTAAAACAAAAATCTTCAAATCATCTGCACTTTGTGAGAAACAACACAAGTTTTAATAAATTATTTTAGTGATGCAAAAAGCTATGTTTGTGGAAGTTCCCCGTTAAACAAACGCCCACAGTCTGGGTAAGGACGCAGTAGGTGTTAAAATAACATGTTTTGAAAGATGTTTTGAGGTTATGATGCCTAGCTTTTTTAGCAGATTACATTTACTTAATTCTCAGTAATCAGCAGAATACTTGCGTGCATGATGGTGCTCCCATACCTGCTGTATGTGCCACAAAGGGCCGGACTGGCGTTCACAAGACGGCCCTGGCACTTTGAGGCCAGTGGGCACCTTATGACATAGGTGCTGGCTGCAGGGATGGATATGCGCATACCTGGGAATTGCCGGCTGACCACTGCTTTTCCGGTTCTCCGGGTCAAGATCCGAATCCTCCTGGTCGCGGGGACTTCACACGCCCCACCCATTTCTCCTTTAAATGGGGGTGTTACCCCCCGACGTCAGAGGGACCACCCACCAACGTCAGCGGGACCGCCCACCGACGTCAGCATGCAGTCCTGGCCGTGTCCCGCATGGGAACGCTCAGGGTAGCCGAAGCCCAGAAGTTCCCAGGTATGGATATGTGGTGGCTGCATGCTTCATTTTTATACCCGATGTGCCAGGTGGCCAGTCTAGGCCTAGATATGACGGTAACATGCTGGGATATTATTGGGCGACTTCTATGCCCACCACACACGTCCTGTGCAAATGTCCTCCTATAGGCACCTAATTAATTACTAAGGTTTGGTGGGTAGATGTGAATGTTCAGAGGCTTATTTATAATAAATAAGTTCTAATGAAAAGTTGGAAAGCGGTCTTGTTGCCCTAAGCAATGGTCCTGCTGATTGAACCATTCCATTGGTTGCTATAGTAACAAGTCTCATTTTCCAACCTCGCAGCTAGTGGCAACATACTTCATTCTTCGTCACGCGACAAGGTAGATTAGGAAAGGGATATCTAGGGATCAGGCATATATATAATATATTAAGTATTATTATTATTATGTGTCAGGTTTCGCACCCTCACTGTGAATACATAATTTGCTTTACTTACACGGGACCAGACCTTATTCTTGCTGCATCTGGTATGATTATTCTTCAAATTCAAGTTCACACTCTGTTCTATGTACACGGGAGTCAAACGGACTTGAACATGGAAGCCAAGGGCGTTCTTTCATTAAAACTTTGGATCATTTTGCATCTTAAGCACCTGCATGGTGTGATTTCATTACATTATATAAGGCGATTCACATAGGTAACCGTCTTCCCGGCATTTGTTTGGAGATGTAAGCGTTGACTACCCATTAAACATCCATTAACGAGCAATCCAAACATGGATTTGTAAAGTTCTGAACTGACTTGAACTGGGGGGTAAACTCAGGAATAACAAAGCCACACTGTGCAAAGCCAGACCAGTACGTCGTCAGGGCCTAGGAAAGGTACCCAGCAAAAGTCCTCCAACAGGGCCAGTCCCACCATGTAAGTAAAGAAGGTGGCTGCCTAAGGTGCTGAGCTACTGGGTTGCTTGCATTAGGAGGGACAGCCGCCTCAAAAAATAACATATATTAAAATGTGTGTAAGCACTTTATTTTTGTAGAAAAAATACATATAGAAGCATTCTGTAGGATCCCACCTTTCATTTGACCACACAAAAATATAAATGGACCCCTCACCTATCATATGCATAGCTGGAGTGTACCTTAAAGGGACACTGGAGATGACCTATGACCAGTCCGTCCTCCATGCTTGCACTGGGAGCCACATTCAGAATGTACAACCCAATAATGCTTACTGGTGTTTGCGGCACTGTTGATCTGTCCCCTAGATCCCCCATGCCATCACCTACCCTTCTTAAAAATCTGCCCCCTGCTATATGAATAGTATGGTTTCTATACATTCAAACCCTACCCGACTCCCTTGAACTTTCAAGCACCTAATTTACAACCCAAACCTCTACTAATTCCCAAAATTACTTCACCGCTAAAAAAAAAACTTTCATGACCACCACATTGAATTAGCAACAAAAAATAAGTGCCTTGCTCAGCAACGCTCAGAAAATTTTAGCCAAGCAATCACGAAGCGACAACTTCACCGCGCGTAACGTACTTAATTAACTGAACCTCAGATGCACCGAGCTGCGGATTCCACTCAAGGTCATTAATGTTATTGTACTATTTTTTTCACTTTTTGGATTTTATGGAAAAGGAAAAAAAATTATCCAAAACGTATAAGTCTCGTGCGCTTTTTCTCAAGCAGTTTTTTTTTTTTTTTACGATGCTTCCCCCACTGTAATTGCAGCAGTGGATATAACTATCAGCAAGCAGATCTAAGATTTGGCTCTGTCACAATCCCTCACCTTGGGGCAAAGAAGCACTCCCTCCTCTTTTTTTGTGTGCTCTACCCTAGCCTGTCTGACAGGAGCCCTGCTGGAAAGCCACTCCTCTCCGTCCAGCACTCGTGAAGCTTCTACCTGTGCAGCTGCCGTGTGTGGGACACGGTCTTTCAAACTCGATTCTGCTCAGGATAGATATGGAGCAGAAGATTTTGCTGCGCCCCAGGGGAGTCGGGCACCCTCAGTCTGAGACTACAAAGATTTAATTGATCGTAAGAAAAAACATCTCCCTAAAAAAAGGTAAGTTTGTGCATGTGTTCTGCTGGGGATAAAAATCCACCTTGTGGAAGAAGCTGGGACCTTTCGCAGTACTAGGTGCAGAGGAAGGAGAAGGTACAGTTGAGACATGAGGCGAGGTACGGACAAAGAAACAGGAACATTTGGGTAAAAAAGTAAGAGATGAAAATGAGGGACAAAATTCTAATGAACAAAGAGATAAGGGAAGGGGGCGAAAACAAAACAATCATTGCCAGAAGCCATTAGCAGGGGGGAAGTAAGGAGGACAATACAATGCTTTGGTGGTTATCTGTGCTGGTGGGGGACCTGCAGTGGTGGAGGGTGCTTGTCCTTGAAATGCTAACATAGCTAAAAAAGAAACTTAGCTAACAAGTTTAACCCATTAACATTTGAGATCTTCAAGATTTTTTGGACCTTGGCCTTAATAAATAAGGTCTCAAAATAGGCAGACTGGACAAGCTCATGTTGTTTCATACTGTCCATCAAGTTGTAGATTTTTATTGTGTCACAATGTTTCTTAAGATTTTCTTCAATCGTCGATTGATGTTCTTTAACCAAATACCCAATGTTAGACTTTTATGCGTCCCTTATTTTGTTTCTCATGAAATGCTACGGACTTTACCAATTAAGTGTGCATTTTGTAACTTCTAAGATCCCGTCGGAAAAGATGCTGAGAAGCACTGGTCTTCCAGGCAAAGTTGTACTTGCATTGTAGATAAGACTCTGGAATATGAAATCTAATATTACATGGAATACATTGCAAATAGCAAAAATCCACAAAAAGTTTTATAAAAAGAACAAAAAAAACCTAAAATAAAGCAGCCTTAGTTGTAGAGCAGGTGATAGATGTGTGGTTTCAGAAAAAGAACAAGAGGTGGTATCTGGTAAAGAGAGTACTTACAAATGATTTAGAATTAAGGGGCGAGAACCTGACAGCTGGAACAGAGGACCATCTGGATTCGAGATCCCAAGGACAATCACAGCTAATCTTTGCCTCTTATTTCCTCATTCAACTTCCTAAATCTCCTTTCCACGAAACATTGTAAATACTAATTAAAAAAAAAATAAGACTGGCCATGGATGACACAAGCATACTGTATGGAGGTAGTCATCAGACGTCCGCTGCTGTGGAATTTGTCTAGCGGAATATCTATAGGAATTAATTACAGAGGATAAAAAAAAAAAAAATAGGAATGTCCGAGCGTGCCCTTGGAAATTTGGAGCAATGCACATGAGCAAGCGTTTCATGTCACGCCGAGAAACGTGCCTGTCATTCTGAAATATAATCAAAACGTCTGCCTAGAGTATGAACGGTGTTATTGATATCGGTGTCAAATTGTTGGTCTTAGATTTATAGGGTAAGTCAAAGAAGGGGGGGAAAAAAGGCTAATGCAAAGCAAAAAGTGCTGTTGGAGAGGAAGCGAGGCTATCAGAGAGGAGTTCGTACAATTAATTGTGTGTCATTGTACATATTGTAAGCCGCACCAGGAATTAAAGAGTTAAAACGGGGAACGTGATTTGGGTTCCAGTAAGTAGGTGTCCAACCCGGAATAAAGATCGGTTTTAACTATTTGTGTAGTGGGTTGCATTGTCAGTGATAAGCTGTCTGGCCGCTGTAGTCTACAACTCCTATAATGCTCAGCCTGTAATGGGACAAGCCCAGGGTGGAGACCTTCAGGAGGCGACTGAGCAATGGTCTAAAAGGCTGGAAAGACATGTTTAGAAGTTAACACTTACCTAATATTGTTGAGTGGATGCGTTTAGTATCAAGTTCAGTTTTTCTTTTCTATTAATCCTGTAGTAATGCTTTTGTGCATGTAGGTTTGTGCTTTTTTCCTTTTTTGTGTTTTATATCTTTGGAAATGTTTATGTTACTGAGAGGTGCGTAGATAAGTGGAACAGCCTCCAAGCAGAAATGGTAGAGGCTAATACAGTGAGCGAAGTTAAGCATGCAAATGATTTTTTTTATAGACTCTGTCTCTGTCTGTAGATCAGTAGATAAATGTTGTATTTATTCTCCTAATCTGTTGCTATTCTTGTCGAACTTCGTTGTATTTTTTGTAAAAATAGCTGTCGTTCAAAAGTTTGGGGTCACTTCATGGGAAACTAGGAGATTTCTAGCTGTAACATAACTGCACAAGCGTTTTTTAACGATCAGTTAGCCTTTTAAACTTTAACTTGGATTAGCGAACACAACGTGCCATTGGAACACAGGAGTGATGGGAGTGATAAAGGAGTGATGGAAGTGATAAAGGAACTATGTACGCCTATGAAGATATTCCATTAAAATTCATTCATTTCATTCATTCATTTCTGATCATTTTCATGTCATTTTAATGGCCAAAATCAGTTTTTCTTTCTAAAACAAGTACATTTCTAACTTTTAAACTGTATTCTATACATATAATCCTATATGCCTTGATATATGTGCCTTTAAAAGGGGAGATATATGAAGCGCATCATCACAAGGAGGTGCCGTAGCCCTTTAATTTGATGTGAGGGAATGGCAGAGAAAATACCATTCGCTTACCTTGTGCATTTTGCATTTGATTAGCAGCGGCTCGATTAAGAGTGAAACGCGTAGCGATCTATTGAAGTTTCTCCCGTCATACTTGTACTTCTTCGTTTTATTGCTTTGTGAATACAGATTTCATCGTCCAGCGCTTGACCTTGCTACTCATTCTGCGCGCCTCAAAGATTTTGCTGTATTGTATATAGCGTGAGATTTTTTTTAAAAAAAACTAGTCAATTTATTTGATACGCAAAAGCTTGAAGAATCTTTCAAGAATATCAATACCAAGAGCGTAAAAATATGCTGAAGCAAGAGATTCGGGCAAGTGCGTAGACGGTAAAATTAATTACGGATCAGAGAAAGGACGTGGAAGATGTGACAGGTATAGACAGAACGGAACAGCAGTCCATGCTCTAGAACAGCAGTCCAAGCCATAAAAAAGTGTAAAAAACACATATAGCAAGTGCAACCCTTTACTAAATTAGGTTAAAAGGGATTACTGTGGGTTTAAAATGAAGAATAGTCAAATTTTACTTTTTTATGTTTTAAATTTTAAAAAAAGGTGATTAGAAAATAAATTAATACATATTAAAATGCAACAATCCCATATATTTATATTTTCCAGAATTGTTATAATTATATAAATATGTATATATATATATATATTATATATATATATATATTATATATATGTATATATTATAAACTGGCTTAAGACCTCACTAATAGACATATGCCTCATTGCCGTTGATCACACGACACTGGTACAGGGACTACTAATGAAAAGTAACGCAATGCCCCTTAGGCAAGGTGTTATCAGAGCGAAGGATATTTACTGGAAAGCCGCCATCATCCATGTGCATTTTAGGCATTTCAGACATGGAGGATTAAATCTGCTGTAATGATGGATGGGTGTGTGTCGTTATTAAACCCGAGGGAGGTGACTTCTTGGTTTGGGCAGCCATAGACTAATGGTTTGATAAATATCTCAGTATGCTTGCAGATTCATAGATGGAGCCATAGATGGAGCAGGTGTCGTGTGAAGCACACGTTTTATGATTGCAGATCACGTGGCATTATACTGTTCGGCATGTTTGATTTTAGTTTTCGTATATATTATGGAATTTCTGATGATTTATGATATAGCGAGACTAGCCTTAGGAAACCTGCATTATGTGAGCATGGAAAGCTACAAAGTTAAAGACAAGGCCCTCAAAGAAACCGAGGGATCTAGCGTGAAAAGCATATTAGGATTATTCTTGGGTAACCTTAGGAATCAACTAAATTTTACTTGGGTCCATCTCACTCAGCTTCTGGGATCACCCAGAGCTCAATAGGGTGGTATTGTAAACCTGTACCCAGGAGGAACCTATCATTTTTGGGTAAAATCCTTGTGGTTTGATATTTGAAGGACATACCACTGTAAATTCTGCAGATCTGCTAATAGTTCTTTGATGCTAGCTTCATACTTGATCTCTAAATAGAAGATCACGTGCGTTGCCCCAGTTTGCCCTTATTTCCTCTAGCCCAAACAGCATCACTTGTTTCATTAGAATTGTGAGAACGTCACGTTTTGGTCGTGTTATCCCAAGGATATCACTTAATGGTTCCATTAACATGGGATTATTTAGCTCACAGTGTGAATGGCCACCCCACCCCCCACCTAAACACACCGACAGGGTGCAGAACACAAAGTCGGAGAAAGGGGTGTGAATATAGTCAATAAAAAAAAAACCTTGTGTATATTCAAGGAGAAAAGACCTGGAGCTTGTGGGGGTTGGGTTTGGAGTATACTGGGAACCGCCGAGGCTACAGCTTTGCCATTCTGCATGTACTGGGATCAGTCTGAACTCCTACCCCAGCTAATGTAAATACCACTCCACAGATAATCCTTCTCATTATGAATTGTTTTGTCTCCTCAACCGAAGCCCTCAAGAGTCTTCTTATCTGATGGTAGCTCAACTCTGCGGGTGCCTGCTCTCCAATGCAAGTGGCAGCTCTCCTTGTTGTCAATAAATAAACAATACAAATGATATGGTAATGTGGCCAGCGTGATACCTTTCATTGTCGTGTCCCGGGTGCATTCAGCTCAGCGACTTTAAATACTCTTTCATTTGACAAGTCAATAGAAAGAAAGCCATACTTTTAGTATAAAGTCTGTAGCTCGTGTAAATTCTGGGATAATGGGCAAAAAGCCATTTTTTTTATAGAAGTGTAGGGCATGCATCTCAGATGTTCTGTTTCAGTGGCTATAAAAATGGAAATGAAACAAAGTATGTTAAAAGACCCTTAAATTCTATTAAATACTATAATAAGAAAGGATTATGGAAGGATAGCCCCCAGCTACTTAAACTGACTACTGGGGATTATTGGCTAAAATACTTGGAATACCATGGGTTGCATATATATCTCTGAATATATAGACATCGAGTCTGACTGTATAGCCTTTTCACGGCTAATGGACTAATAGCAGGATAAGGAAATAAATAGGAGGCTTGACACCTGTTATTAGGAAGCCCCCATATCTGATGCATTTTAGCAATGGGCGATTTACATGGCCGGATAATAACCCCATAGAAAAGTAGCCAAATCTAAAACTATTTATTCCTGAAAAGATACGTAGAAATCGAAATTGTATCCTGTAATCGGACTTTGAGAAAAATAATCTATCAATATTAAAGAAAGTGTTAAATGAAAAAAGTAAACAAGATATAATATATATATATATATTAATATATATTTATTATAATTTAAATTTATATATATATTATATAAAATATATATATATATATATACTAATATATGTATATAATATATATTATATATATATAATATATATAGTTATATATATAATATATATATATATACTGTATATAGTAAATATATATTTAAATATAGTATATGTGTAAGCAAGTTAAATATGTAATTCTTCTAACTTTTGATATAATTGCTATATTATTCAAGTGCAGTAATCAATAAAATAAATTATTTGGTTAGAAATGTTATAACAACATATAACTAAAATATATACATTTTATGCCAAAAATTATTTTAAAATATATTTTAGATTTAGTCTTTAGAAGGTTTCTCGGAAAGGTTTATGATGACTGCAAAAACAAAAAGTCATAATTATGCACACAAAAAAATTACAGTTTCGGTGTTTGCAATGTAATTCTTGACCTTTCTTGTCGCGTTTCCTTCCCCATATCAGCGCTGATGCGAAAACCCATGGATGCTTTGACGAGGAAACCATAAACTATATTACAATTGAGTCATGATCTAAGGGCTTTGAAGTCAACCCAGCTAGTTTGTTTTTCATGATTTTTATCTTTGTTATGCCTTTGTTCAGTTATGCTGAATTGTAAACATGTTTCACCCAAGAATGATTTCCTTTTTTTTTTTTTGGGACAATAATGTGGTTTTGAAGTCAAATATTACCACCTATTGCATTACTTCAAACGCAAATTCAATCGAATCCTTGAGATAGGCAGGGTTGAGTTGCAAACGATTTGAAGGGAATCAGACAATTTGGGAATATTTGTTTTCTCTATTTATAGACTTATTTACCACGCAGTTGAAACACACATCAAAAAATGATAGAACTTGAGAAAAGAAAACACATCTTAGCCATAAATTATGCAACTTTAACCCCTTAAGGACAATGGGCGGTCCCCAAATCCCATTGAAAACAATGCATTTTGATCCCGTACATGTACTGGTTTTGTCATTAAGGGGTTAAGGGCATATGATTGCGCAGAGGTCCCCCAAATAACTGCCCCTTTATATGCATTTGCTTATTTGTCCATTTCCTATATAAATTCTTCATATATCAGCTCAATAGACTGAGGCATTATTACTTATGGCTTGATAGCCCTATACACTACGTAGGATCTAGAGAGAAAACTCGGATAAAATTCATGTTAAAAATGATAAATATACTATCTAGTATGGGAAACAGGATGAATATAATGTAAATGATATGAGGTAATTTGACTCGCCCCTTTCTTGAAATCCCTCTGTTGGATTTTTTTTAATGGGTTTCCACTTAAAATGTCAATTTTGTGAACCCTTAGGGGGTTGACTTTTTTTTTACGCGGCAGAGAAGGTAATTCTAAATCTTACAGAACATAATTATAGCACCCAAATTAGGAAGACATTATCAGAGAGTAGAGGATCAAAGTAAAACCAAATATATTAACAGATAAGGTAAGCTTGGGTAGGTCTGGTTTGCAAACACACACCTGTGTGATTATCTGCAGACCTTGGTTAGGAGGTTGTATTGAACGTCGTACTATAAAAGCTAGGACTCTGTAAGATGGTAGTCTCACACACCTCTTGTCTCGAGGATAGGGTCACCAAATTGGACACCTATAAATCTAGAAACCCTAGAATTTGATGGCAGATAAGACTTTTTGACCATCTTCTCTGCCCGTTTTCCATGGTGTAAACAATCAGTTCAAGATTGCCTATCCCATGGTTGCTTAAACTATTAGTCTTTACCACTTTTTCTAGGAAGTTGTTCCACTTACTACCACCTTCTCGTTAAGGTAAAACGTCCCAACATTACACCTAAGCCTCTAGTTTTAGATCATGGCCTCCGGTTTCTCCTCATTTGAAATAAACTTCCCTCCTATACTTTGTTAAATCCCTTAATGTGTTTTCATCACATCTTGTGTTACCTCCAAGTCAAAACTTGTGTGTGACAAGTGCTGCCTGTCCCATGGTTTGTAACATTCTAATACTGGTATAATTGAGTACATTTTCTTTTTTAAATCATTTTAAATTGTGATCTGTATGAGTTTTGCTTTTGAACTACTTGCGGTCTAAAGTTGAAGTTGATACCTTTGAGTTTTCGAGACCCCAGAGAAACATTTTCTCTCAGGCTAGTACAGCTATATACATATTTCTGTTCAATGACTTGCGATAGATTAATCTCCACCATTGCATCCAGCCTGTTGACTGCTTAAAACATGATTCAGTAGAACTGCTGACTGCGGTAGTCTTGCTCAATAGGGTGCAAGCCAGTCTAACGAGGAGACACCCAAATTTATAAGTGATCTGAAGCCTGGTTTGATACCTGTATATCTGGCTACAAAAGGTAGATTGTGCATTCAGCTTGGCACGTAGGTACACAATTAAACAATTAATTTCCCTTAAGCGTGAGGCTCCCCCATGTTTAACGTCCCTCATCTTATGCAACACCTATATGCCCCATATATTGGACAACTGGTCATATTTTATTTCACCAAGTCAGCAATGCAATATGAGAGGACTACCATGGTTAGCATGGACTATGAGAAGAGTTGAGTTGGCCATGTAGAGTACATTACTAAAATAATATTCACTCATTTAATGAAGCAATAATTATGCAATATGGAGGAATTAGACACGGCAGACCATGTGGTTCTAGATAAAAGTGTATAAATAAGTCACCTAATGTAACATACACAGCCCGTCAGCAGATGACGTCGCATCCTCACAAACATAGATTGCAGTTCGGGATCCTTGGCTTGGGCTTTCTCAGCGGGTCACCATCATTCTAATAAGGAGCATTGAAATATTGTTACTAGAACACAGTTACTTTCCAAGAAGAAAACAATTAGTTGTCCTAACGATGTTGGGTACTAGGAAAACCGCCTTTGCTTGCTCACTTTCTTGTAACAAACCAACAAGACATTATGTATTTACGTATATTTATATCTCAAAGGCTCACACAATGATGAAAGTAACCGGCACTAGAAAATAAAAACATAAAGTGAATAAATATAGGCAAATTATCTGCCCAAAAGCAGTGAGTCACAATTTACTGTGAAGAACGGAAGGTAAGGTGGATAAACATTTTGGTTTCATTTGAGAACAAAGTCACTTTAATGGAACTGAAACAATGACCCACCTTACCGTCATTATCTAGAATACATCGTGACTCACTGCTTTAGATCCAGGAGCGCTCCTAATTTTGGTGTCATACTTTCCTTTTTTAGAGAAACAAGTGGTATTTTACCCAAAAAGGCTACTTGTTTGCGTAGTACCAGCGCATTCTTTCCTACTGGTGTAGGATTGAGCCCGGGTGGCACTCATTCATTCACATTTTCACAAAGAAGCGGTGTTGGGTAATATATTTTTTGGTGAGGAATTCTGGTATAAAAGTGTGTGCATGCCTAGCAGCACTATATAGACAGCTGCCTAGGGCCTTAAGCTGGCGGAGGCACTGCCAACATGTCTACAGCAGGCGATATAGGTTATATCTATATCTTGACAAATCCAGTTCTAGATTCTCTGCCTCTAGACTGAATTTAGATAACTTAAAGCTTTTATCTTACAAATGCCTTTCCAAAAACTTTTAATTCCTGCATTTCAATGTCAAGAAATACAAAGCTCGCCGACACAGATGTTAAACTTTTATATGATCCTTTAAATCCTTCTTGCAGAAATGAGCTAAATTCACTGTCTTTCTCATATGATGTCAGACAGGATTGGAATGCATTGCAGGTCCTATCAGGAACCTATAGGATTTGATAGCAGCCGTTTCCAGCTTGCTTAAACTTCCCTAAACCAGATTGTGATTTTTACAGCAATGTAACTGTCTGGAATGTTCCGTCGCAAGTTCGTCAAAAGACTCGGATACATACATAATAGTAACAATAGAACAAGAGGTTTTGAGAAGTTCGGAATTAATCATCTTATTTCAGTGACTGTAAAATCTCAGTATAATGCGTTTATCCCCTATTTTGGGCACTTACAGAAGGTGATGTATTATGCATTTACACAAAATATATAAAGTTCTCCTGCAATTTTTGTTCTAAATTAAGCATGCATGTTATACATAAGTGCGTATTATGCTCAAAATTCTACAGTACTTCCTATTCCCTTAATGTCGATATAATCATTTATTACCGCAGTTTCGTACCGTCTTGTTTGACATTATTATGAGAAGCCCTTCTTGAAGGGCTAGGAACCTTTTCACCTCTACAATGCATGTTCTACTCCAAGGAATGATTATTAAGGAGTATCTGAAGGCTACACGTGCCACTACTGAATGAGCTTAACGTGTCAGAATCATCAAAGTAACCTGTTTAACCAAAACAGTCACCACCCAGCCCCCCAGTGCTTCAGCTGCCCTATAATAATGGTTGGGCCCTACCTGAAAATTCTTTAGCGACCCTGGGCAGAGTAAGTGCGATAAAAGGGCTTTGTAATGTGAGCATGCGCTCCAAGCGCTGCTGTCAGAAGACCAGGAGGCATGTGCTTACAGGTCTTTGTGGGGGAGCCTCCGGGAACGTGAGGTCTGGGTTGACTGATACGGCCACAATGCTGAGAACATGTACAGCTAAACGGAGCAACAAGGTCAAGATAGTCTGGTGTTTCTTAAATATCTGGAGTGATGTACAACACAAATGTTGTAATCATTCATTCTTTTGTGCGATACTAACTGGGCGTAAAGTGTTCCTTGGGAGACATCAGTCACTTTTCATACCTGTGTGGAAAGTATTTTTTTATTGTACTTTTTCCTAAGGCAAACGAAGATCAAGTCAGGGCACCGTTCCATGGTTTCAGATAAATGAGTTCCCTTAAAGTGGAACTGTTACCGCCATATATATTTGATTACTTTAGCTAACCCATTTTCATTTTGTTTTTTAATCAGGGCCAGAGTAGTAAAGATATTTAGTTTCCAAGTTTAGCGTGGCTGAACGTGGCACAACAAGCATGAGCTAATCACGTTCTACAGAAACATAGAACCTAATGGCAGATAAGGGAGATATGACCCATCTAGCTTGCAAGAACCCTCAATGGCTTTGGCCTTGTCTTATGTTCCGGGTTACTTTATGAAATTCATATGGATGCTTTCAGTCTCTTAAATTATTTATCATCTACAACGTCTGCTTGAAAGCTATTCCATATAATACCACCCTCACAGCAAGCTTGTATTGATATCCCTGACCATCTAATCCTGGACTATGGCATCCAATCCACCTCTATATCTATGTCCTCCTTTAGGAGGTCCCTCATTGTAAAGAAAGAATGTGTATTTTAGAGACCAATTAAACAGAAACATTACAGGATTACAGTGGAATACCTCCTATAAAATGTGATTTATTTATTATTACCCAGAACAGCTGTTGTAGTTAACAATGTCGAGCTTAAAACCTGGATCTTCAACAGGTTAGGTCAGGGGTGGCTGACCTACGTCTCTCTGCAGATGCTTCTGCTGTACTACAGTTCCCAGTATCTTTCCCCACATGCAAAAAGTTAGCACTTATAGTAGATAGGTTAAATAAAGTAATGAAATGTTGACATTTCCAGTGGGAAAGCCACATGTTGGCATTGAGTAGGTAAAGCGGCGGCCATCTTAATTTACTAGTCAATATACTATGCATTATTATTGCATTCATTGAAGTTATTGCTCCCTTGAGTTATTGTCCTCTGAATGAAAGCAGATGTTCAGGGAGACTTTGTAATGGCGTGAGAATGGAGACGAGGACAGAATATTAATCAGCTAATACTACACCTTTTAACCGAAACAATTATACTTATTGTCAAGAACATGCAAGCTATGGGTCGTTTTAATAATGAATTTTGGTAAGGGCTCTCGATGTGACAGTTTGTCGTTAAAGGGAAAATTTAGAATTTAATTAAATCCAAGTCATTTTTTTAAAAACAACAATAATAGACCTAGTTATTATTGTTTGCATTCAACTATGGCATCTTCTTAAGATAATCTGTTAACTATTGTTTTGAATTATCATTGGTATTCTGTTTTTATTGGTGGATATTGTATTGGCACAGTCAACATTTGACAAACATATTTTGAATGCGTGCTATCATACATCAGCTCCCATAAACAAACAAGGTTTGCCGTGCTACTAAAACTAACCATCTAACTCGTCTGCTCTGACCTCTCGAGGTTTGGAATGTCAAAGTTTGGGGTGAACAATTTTATCAAACATTAGGTTCGCAGAACAAAATGGTAGTTGAACTCATATGATCATGCTTGACAGGGACAAAACTGTCATGGGTGGGTATTTAGAAATATCCTTTTGTAATACCTTCTTTTCATAGCGTTGACAATCACTCCCCAATTACCCATTGATGCAGAGGCAGAAAAATTAGACTATTAGACCAACTCACCTTAATCCATAAAGTGATGCAAAAATTACACTTCTTTTGAACTATGAATTCATGGATCCAGTCATATAATTGTGCGTGGACAGGTGCTGCTAGTTAAAAAAAACTTTAGTAGCTATGGTATCTATATGGCTACTCAGAGCAAGGGTTACTAAATTCCTTTTATAAATATAGACACCAGGTAGACACAACTGTGAGATAACCTTGTTTGCTGAGGAGCGCAGGAATATGGACAACCATAGACATCTAAATAATTTGAAAAGTTGGGTCCTAGAAGTAATGTCTTTGGAGACTTTACTGCCCGGCTCTTGAGGTCCTTCAAACCCGGGGGGGGGGGCTTCTTCTTCATATTACGTTGATGATTTTCAAGGCATCTCACCACATTATATAGGTCCAGCTCTGCGATTCTTGCACTACAACCTCACAGAGTTTGGATCTTCATAATCCAGAGTGAAATCGGGAAACTGAAATGCGCACCTTTCCAGCAAAACTCCAAGGTTAGAGAATAAACTCCTAGGAGTTCATCAGTTATCAGTAACAAAGCTCCTTAGCTGAGAGGAACAAAGGAAAGAAAGCTTATCCTGGGATATTGAATATTTTATTTTTATAAAACTATTATTTATGGAATTTTTTTATGGATGAATAAAATAGGCAGCTAAACAAATCAGAGAAGCAACATAGAATGAAATTTGTTTTTTCACATGTATAATCTAGGCCACTGCGTGTGAGGCAGCAAACTAGACTAACCAGTCATGTCTTTATCTTACCCAGTTAAGGAATGTAGAATGAGATAAAAATGCTTATTTTGCATATTATTTCCAACAACGATAGTTGTTTTGTTGACATATGTGAACATCACTTAAGGAAGGAAGTTAAAATGATGATTTTGAAATGTGATGTGAAATTATTATTCTCTTTTATTTATATAGCACCAGCACTTTATGCAGTGCTTCTTACAGTACATATATTCAAGGGATATGACATAACTAGACTGCGTAAAAAAAAAAACCCGATACATTAGGTGAAGAGGACCCTCTTGCAGTCCTTCAGAATTTTCAAGTGGCTACACTCTGTGTTCCACATTCAGTCATAAGGCTAAGGAAATGAGGCATATCTTTCTGAATGCTCCTTTTTGGCCTTTTTTGAATGCAGTGACCACATATAGGTTCATTTGTATGTGCGGTATCGCTTGGAGGGAGGGAACTTCTATGGGGCAAGAGGGGTACATGCCCCAGGCACCTCGAGATGACCACCTCGAGATGGCCAGCAGCGATGCCCCTGGAAATCCTTGTGTTTTCTTCTACATTTCAGACTAAAAGCACTATATCGACATGGGGTACGGGCAAATCGAACACCTTTCCTCATGTATGATGAGTGAAGTGTGAGATAAGCAGGTGATAAGCCTTTCCTAAGCTCTCAAATGCACATGATAATGGCACTAGGCCGTGCCCTGTTTTACAATGTGAAAGTAACAAGCATTCTAAAAACTGGATAAAGAGATCAGCATGATCATTGAGTCATTGAACAGGCTGAAACACGCAGGTCCCGTGTTCTGCAATGCCTCTTTTCTGACACTGTGACCTCTATAGTGCAGACAGAGCCGTCTGGCGTATAACATAGGGGTAAAGCCAGGGGAGAAGACAGTAAAGACTAAGGAGTCTTCCTGAAATTCTTCCATCTTGATAAGTCAACGTTAGGACGTCTAATCACCTTGATGAAAGATAAACATAGAAAGATGACCACATGGAGCACGTTGTCACCTACACAACACAGGCTGTTCAGAAGTTTTTTAAAATCACATAGGGGTCTATTCAATTTGAGTTTTAGTTATCTAACCAATTATTTAAATTGAACAAAAAACCCACATAATTTACCATGATAAAAAAATGAAGGAATGGTTTTAATCTGTTTAAGATGTGTAGAAGGCAGACAATTTAATTGGTAAAAGGTGAAAGAAACCTACAGTTTTGTCACATTACCAAATTATAGTGGGTGCCACCCGGTTAAAAATGAGTCAAGAGAAAAATGCACACTCAGGGAATCAGTGCAAAGCATGAGTGAAGTATCTAGTCTTTTAAGTGTGATGCAGTGACAGATAGTGATACATAATTGCATGATACTGGACAATGGATTTTCAGCGACGTGACATCATCCACATCTCCTGTATATTCTGTGACATTTATGGGCATCCTAACATTCAAACTGGCAATTACATGTTAATTAACATACAGTTGCAATTTGATGTCCATATATATATATATATATATATATATATATATATATATACATTGATAGTGGTAGTAGGGACCGGATCGACAAGCAGGTAGTGGCCAATAAACCCAGCATCGTTGGTGGTAGACAAGGAGCAGAAGACAGTGATGATAGATGTAGGTGCCAAGTGACAGCAACATTAGGAACAAAGAGTACGAGAAGCTGGATAAGTACCAGGCCCTGAAAGAAGAACTAGAGAAGATGTAGAGCGTGAAGGCCAAGTGGTCATAGGAGCACTCGGTTTGTGACTCCTAAGGTGGGAGAGAGGCTCCAACAGATTCCCGGAACAACATCAGAACATTCTGTCCGGAAGAGTGCAGTGCTAGAAACAGCTAAGATTCTGCGCAGAACCCCTTAAACTCCAGGGAACCCGAGGTTGAGGAAGACACTGATTGTGGTTAATGGAAAGTTGTATAAAAAAGAAGAGGGATCAGAGATCAGAGAGAGATCAGACCACTGCAATAATCTAGATAGACAAGAATCAGAACCCAAGATTGCAAGAGTCCGTTAGCATTGGGTCGGAAATCTACAAGGCTTAATGTACAGCTGTGTTGTTTAACCCGTGTCCACAACTCATACGAAGCCACGGCAAATACTGCTTGATAAATACATGGGAGGAGAATTAAACCATTAACAGTATTAGGATGTGTCGGAAAAAAAAACAAGTACTTCTTGTCTGAGTTGGGTGTGTGCCAGGTACAGTTTGTGAAAGTCCAATTTCCAGCTAAGACATATAAAGAGAAACCGAAGCTATGGGCTTATATTTCATAATGAAAATGATGTGATAGGGACACAATGAACATAATGGAAAGAACCCCCCCCAAAAAAAATATTAGTATATTAATATATAATTGTTATGTCATTCACAGCTAAGCGCAAAACCATTATTAGAGGAACAGTAATAATATGTGGATATCTTCACCACACAACAGACTGGGTTTAAACTGGGATTTAATGACCCTGAGAAACTGGGTGCCCTCCAAAAATGTAAATGAAGTTAAGAACCATATAATTAACAAGTCAGATTCTCAGCAGATTAAAGTGTATTAGAAAATACATAAGAGCTGCTTGTCGTTAAAACACAGATCGGATAATGTGTATTTTTTTTGCGACAACCTTAAATTTTGAAAATAATATTGTTCTATAAAAATGTTGAAAGGTGCACAGTAAGTGAATAGGTCCCATTTTCAATATATGGCATTTATAAAAATATTATGAGGGGTATTAATTTAAAGCGTGCAAGTAAACTTTGAATTCTTAAATGGAAACTGTCCCTTTCACAGCTTTCAGGATAACTGAATTCATTCGTTAAAGCTACCGATCAAATTGAATGAGGAGGACAACTTGTATCTGTTTGAAGGTTTTGGGTGAAAGAACTATGAATGAGGCTCCTAAAGCTATATTTAGGTAGAAAGTGTAACGTTCAGTGGGTGTAACCAGCAGTTGGCCTTTCTGGTGGTCCACCTTGTATGTTCTTTGTAGAGTTCTTTGGCAACATTTCATAATAATGGAAGCATGATCTTATATAAAAAGTAACCCGAACAAGTCTGATGCTCATAATCAATGAGCGTATGAGCAATTTTTTTTAGAAAATAAATTACATTAAGGATATTCTTGGCAGTTTTGGTTTATTTACTGTATATTTGCTGTCCCCCTACGTTTTGCTTTGTTATATTCTATTGTGATTTATGCAGGTAATGTTACATGATTTGTTTTTAATACCATCTAGGGAGAAGGCGACAATGGTCAGCTTTACTTACCTGGAAATTCTCAGCCTTACCCTATTTGTGGCGCATTACACGGCTGCACAAGGAAATCCAAGCCATGACAACGCTCCATTGTTCAACTTTACCCAAAACGTATACCACACGACTATTTATGAAAACTCTGCTCCGAAAACCTATGTTGTGAGTACAGAGAAGATGGGTATTTACTTGAAGGACCCTGAATGGTCAATAAAGTATAGAATTATATCAGGAGACAGCACGGGTCTCTTTAAGACGGAAGAGTTGGTGGTTGGCGACTTTTGCTTCCTACGTATAAGAATGCGAAG
This sequence comes from Spea multiplicata, assembly GCA_009364415.1. NCBI lineage: Eukaryota > Metazoa > Chordata > Amphibia > Anura > Pelobatidae > Spea > Spea multiplicata. The sequence goes on along the minus strand of VKOC01000003.1, from coordinate 2,874,805 downwards.
TGGTAATACAGCTCTTCTGAACAGAGAGGTCAAAGACAATTATCAGTTGATCATTCGTGCATCTGAAAAGTCACTGCAGCATGAAGTACAAACTAAAGTCATAATTCAAATTTTGGACATGAATGACTTAAGGCCGCTTTTTTCAACAACATCTTACAGATTTACAGTAAATGAAGAAGCTCCCCTTAAAACCGTTATTGGTAAAATAAGTGCTACAGATGCCGATTTGGGACAGAATGCCATGTTCTACTATACATTTAACACCAAGTCCCCATTCTTCTCTATTCATCCAACAAGTGGTTTGGTAATGTTGGTTCGACGATTGAATGCAACAGAGATTGCTGTCCATAGGCTCCAGATTTTAGCAGTTGACCGCATGAAAAAGATTTCAGAGGGGAATGGGTTTGGCAATGTGGCATCGTTAGAGGTTCTAGTACAGCCAGCACTTAAGAAACCTCCTCTTATATCTTCAGTAACAACAGCAATCCCTGACTCATCAGATCAGCTGCTTTATGCCACAGTGACGATGGACCTGGCAGATCCGGGATGCAGTATAGATTCTGTGGAAGTTGTGGCTGGAGATCCATTAGGCTATTTCAAAGTTGCACGGTCCTATGTGGGGAAAAATGAATTTACAGTAGTGTCTACAGCTCAGATTAATTGGTTGGAAAACCCACAAGGGTTTAATCTCAGTCTTCGTGCTAAAGACAAGAGCAAACCACCAGTATATTCTCCTGTTCAGATAGTCCATATCCCCCCTTGGAGGTATGCCCAAGCAAGATTTGAGCAAGATGTCTATAAGGTACAGCTAAATGAATGCTCTCCTCCTGGGACCTATGTTACTCTGGTAAAAACTGTCCCAGTTGTTCCCACAGGTGGCTACCACTTCAGAATTCCTACAGACAAATTTAAAATCATCACTCAAACGGGATTAATCATCACCAGCAGGCAGATGGATATAAAGGACCAATCTCAGTTTCAGTTGGAGGTCACTGCACTTAATGGACACATTTTTACAACTGTTCTTGTTGACCTTGTAGATTGTAATAACCATGCCCCGGTTTTCACACGATCTTCATTTCACGGCTCCTTCAATGAAAATAGCCCTATAGGAACAAAAGTCTTACAAGTTAGTGCCACTGATGCTGACCTGGAAGATAATGGTAAGGTGACTTACACATTGGTTAGTCCAAAAAATGCCCCATTTAGTATAGATAAATTCTCTGGTGTTATTACAAGCAATAGAATTCTTGACTATGAGTTAACTCAAAGGATGTATCGCCTGCGAGTTTGGGCATCTGACTGGGGATCACCTTTTCAGAAACAAAGTGAAGTTTACGTCTCCATAATCCTCAACAATCTCAATGACAATTCACCAATGTTTGAAAAAGTGAACTGCAACATCAGCATTCCAAGAGACCTTCCAATTGGGGAAAAAGTGGTAGCTCTCTCAGCAGTAGATATAGATGAGCTTCAAAATATCCAATATGAGATCATATCTGGCAATGACCTACAAAAATTCAAAATAGAGCCTACCTCTGGAATAATTACAGTAAGGGGGGAATTTTATGGTCCACAACATCCAAAGCTTTCATTTTACTCACTTGCTGTCACTGCCAGAGATGGGGAAAATGATGCAGAACCGACTATAGTTAATATCACCATTTCAAATGAGGGTTCTCCAGTCTCAGTGCAGTGTGAAGACACTGGAGTACTAAACAAAATAGCTGCAAACATGATAGATTCCTTCCAATTCCATTCTGAGGACCAAGACCTGGAGGAAGACACACCTTTTAACATCCACATAATAAACAGTCACACTCCGTCATTTGATGACAGCTTCCCAATATCTATTGATGTGCTCGAAAATACTCCTGTCGACTCTTCAATTGTTCAGCTCACTGCCATTGACCTTGACACTGGTCTTAATGGCCAACTGGTCTACGTAATCTCTGGGGGAAATGAGGATGGATGCTTTTCTATGAACATGGAAAATGGGAATTTGATTGTCTCCTCACCTCTAGACCGAGAAACTACCAGTTCCTACATTCTCAACATTACAGTCTATGATCTCGGCATCCCTCAAAGGTCCTCTTGGAAAATTTTAGCTGTTAATTTGTTAGATGTTAATGATAATGCCCCATATTTCCCACCATCTGGCTACTGTGTTACAATACTTGAGGATACTAAAGTAGGTAGTCTTGTCCTCAAAGTGAAAGCAGATGATCATGATATGGAGGACAACGGGAGAGTAACATATACTCTTTTAACAGCCACAGATAAGTTTACAGTTGACAGTATGACCGGGGAATTAACCGTCAAGGGCCTACTGGACAGAGAGTTAATGCCAAAGTATAAGCTCAAAATAGAAGCCAGAGATCAACCTAAAGGTGATCATCAGTTAATTTCCACAACAGATGTGCTTGTTACATTGGAAGATGTCAATGACAATGCTCCATATTGCAGGCCTGTTACTGCTAATGTAAAAATTCCAGAAGATATTCCTTTAGGAACTGTTGTTTATTTTGTGGATGCAACAGACCCTGATGTTGGCCAAAATGGAGAAGTGTCGTACACTCTTATCAGTGACGAGCAAGGCATATTCAGAGTCGAAAAATTAACAGGGGCTTTGATCATAGAGAAAGAACTTGATTATGAGAAAAGGTCATTCTATAATTTGACGATAAGAGCTACTGATGCTGGCCTACCGTTCCCCCATTCCTCAGTGTGCCATGTGGAGGTTGATGTTCTAGATGTCAACGAGAACCTACAGGCACCAAACTTTCAATCCTTTGTATTCCATGGATCCCTTTCAGAAAGCTCTCCACCAGGAACTCCGGTCCTTTCAATTACAGCTCAGGATGGAGATAAAGGAAAAGATGGGGATATACGTTATTCAATCAGGGATGGAACAGACCTCTCAGTCTTCAGCATTGATGAAGAAACAGGTAAAGTGTTTCTTGGGTTTGACATACAAATGTGTCCAACTTACCAATGATTTTTTATATTTATTTTTTTTATAGAAAAGTTATAGTATGTTTTTCAATGTATTTGCATCATACTTCTTGGGAGATATTTATTGGGGGAATATATGTGAATAAATAAATCATTCTAGCCATTTATAACTTTTAGGTACAATCCGCACTGAAGCTCCTCTGGATCGGGAATCTGTTTCCAGTTACTGGTTGACCATTTATGCTACAGATTTGGGTTCAGTTCCTCTTTTCTCTGTTGCTGAAGTTTACATTGAAGTTATTGACGTCAACGACAACATCCCCCAAATGTCAAAGGCTGTTTTCTATGCATCTGTCATGGAGAATTCTCCATCAAATGTTTCAGTTCTTCAACTGGAAGCCTCAGATGCTGATTCGGCAGGAAAACTTTATTTCTTCTTTTCCAATGGAAATAACCAAGGATTCTTCATGCTGAACCCATACACAGGTGAGAAAAACTGCTGAAAATGCAGCTTATTTTTACCATTTAACCACAATTTTTTAACTTTTTAATGAAACGTGTTATTGAATGCCCAGTCATGTTTGTAAATATAGTTATTTCAAATTAAAATTTAGGTCGTTTTGCTACAATTGTGCTGGTAAATTAATGGTTAATAATATTCCTATCTGGGACAGAAAATAAGAATAAATTCTTATAATGAGAATATTTTAGGTATGGCAGGCATATTTTATAATATGATAGGTAAAAAGGTATTATGAGAACTTGGCTTTATATGAGCGCTCCATGACTCCACCTTGACTAATCCATCTGATACCCACAATCCTTACCCAAACCACAAACTGATCCGGTGTGTATGGTGAAACAGATTAGCACAGTAACTGCTGAAAATTCTCTTTCTGCTTGCAGTGTTGCCCTAAATTACAGTTTAATGCTTTTGCGCCAATCTTTTTTTCATGAGAGCATAATTGCAGAACAAAAGGCTTCTTTAATAATGTATCCGAGGATTTAACTTTTCCATAATAGAGCTGCATTTTCTAGGAATTAAACACAAGACGTGTGGGGGCAGGCACTCACCGTACATGCTATATACAGGTTACTGTATTCATTACCATCTCATACTGTTGTTAGAAAAAATATTTAATGCACAGACCCTACAAGGTTTTTTTTTAAATACAGAGCAATAGGGATGTATTAAAACCTCACCTCAACAGTAAAGAATGAGAGAAGTCATCTTAATGTCCTATTCTGTCGATTTGTATGCTTATTGTATGCAATTACCTGTTGTTGCTGATTGCTGTTGATTGGCTCTGGCAGCCTTTATAAGGATGGGGTCAGGACATTTATTAGATATGCCAGTTCTGGCCCACATGGACATGGCTTCAAAACTGGTTAAAACAAAAATAAAACTGGTAGTTTTAAGAAATGGAACGGGCCTGGACTGGACACCTGGCACGCCAGGCAAATGCCCTGTGGGCCACTGGCCAACAGCACCCAATACTCACCCAATCTGCCACTGCACTCACTCTACTTGAGTATCAAAATGTAATGTGTCTGGTCCGCCATCACCAGTCTGGCCCTGGATCATGGTCAAAGCTATTGATGGGAAGATTCATTATTAAGAGTTAGCGGTTCCCTCTTATCTACATTCATTTAATAATAAATCTGGTGTCGATAAACTATTATATGAAAGGCATAAATGCATTTTGGATAAGATATCTCAAGCGTCTCTCTTTTCCCTAGTAGAGAATAACTTTTTTTGGTGAACCCTATTCACATAGTCTTTAGATAAAGTGGACCTGGGTGCAATGACACCTGGCATTCAAATTCTGCTCAGCACCTCTAGAACGGTGCGATAATCTTTTGAGAATCCACCATGGGAAGGCCAGTCATATTTTCTGTTTAAACATTTATTTAGTTTTGAGAAATGATGTGTCTTGTGTATAATGGCGCACTAACGATATGCATCACGGTGTGTCATAATTGATTACTCTCCTAACGTTATTTCACTTATTTTGTGTCCTTGCTTCAAAGTATACGGACACGGTTCTTTTGTAACCTATAAATATAGAACACAAGACCCAGCCTGTTGCTGCATTTGCCTCCCTACATAAATCCTTGTGGCTTTTGTTCCTAAAACACACATTGAAACTTCTCAGCATACCCTGTGCACTCCCTGGATTATCTTTGAGAACAAGCAGGAGGAGAGAGGACAAGCGCTTTCAAAGAGAGTCGCAAAAAATATCATGTCAGACTGGCAAGCATTGTAAGGGATTAAGACGCAGGCATTATTTACATAGGGTTACCAGCTTTTCTGGAACAAAATACCAGTCTAGTGTTTTTTTTTCTGATGGGGCTTTTTTTTTACTGGCCTATGTATTGACTGCCACGGAGCAGTAAGATCATTTCTAGCAGACATATTTTTATAGGAAAATAAGATTTGCTAAAATTTTAAAGAAGGAACACAGGAGATTTAGTAATTGTCAATCAAATGTTGTGTGCCAGAACCAGTGCGTTGCAACAGTTCATAACTGGATCAAAGTGTCTTCTGAAGAAAAATGGAGTCTTTGTTTTGGTGGTACATGGCAAAAATCACCAACTGTCTGAACGATAAATGCTATCTATAGATTTTCTATTCAATCTTAATGCTGACCAAAGCACACATTCAGTCTAAACATGGACAGGATTAGCTGTTTACACAATAGGTTCATAAACAGACAAAAAACATAGCACAATGTCCATGGAAATCACCACAAACACCAATTTTCCTCTGCTGTGTAAGGGAAAATGGTGTATAGTAAATAAAGTAAGCCTGGGCCCAGGATAGTTGCCCCTTTTGCCACGCAAAACAGTCCTGGTCCTGAAGCAGAAGGCAGTACTTAATGTTGAGTGATGTATTCTCTATAAAGGCATGATAGCACTTTTACTATTATTGTGGGAACTAAGTGGGTGTGGCATAGTCTCAGCCCCACCCACTCATCTGTTATGTATCAGTTTTGGCCTATACTCCACCGACTTCAAATACATTTATACATATATATGACCTTCTTCAAGTTTTATTCATTGGTGGGAAATGCATCGGTAATCATTGTAGTAAGGTAGATCAACAAAAGGAGAACTATGAAAGAGCATTGGTTAATAATGCCCCCCTGAACCACACAGTTTGCACAATTACACTTCCTTGAAGAGTTTTTAAGCCAATAACATACTCATTATTTCAGTGTGCAGACAGAGGGTTTTGTATAAAATGGAATTCTGGAATTTTCCTTGTCACTGTTGTGAAAAAAAAACACCTTCCAAACTCTACACCAACGTCCATATTTTGTACATACATGGGAACAACCCTGGCTGTAAAGGCAATCAGGAAGTCAATGGCCAATTCTACAAGTCTTTAAAATTTGTTTAAAGCCACAACAAAACAATGGACTCTACATCATGAGCCCACATGCACCATATTGGGGGGGACTACAAAGTTTTCTCCATTCTACACCATGCCTATAGACTTGTCACACTTCTAAATAAATCTAAATGCTACGGTAAATAATATGCCAGTGGGGGAAATTACTTAAAAAGAAAAAAAAAGCTGGCAATGAAGACCCCCTCCCCACCTGAAACAGGTTAGGCCCAAAAAATTCCTGCCTTTCTTTTACAGGGGGGGGGGGAGCTCAACAACCTGTGGTGAAAGGCTCTGCTTAACAAGGAACAATGCACAGCTGATGCTTGGACCTGTTCCGACACGAGAGCCGGCCTAGCGCTGATGAGTGGTTATTCACTCTTGCTGTAGGCAGAATGCTCCCCTCCCACACAGCTGTGTCCTTTCAAGACTCCATGTGTAATTTGTATGCGAATAGCGCTGGCTGCGTATCATGTTTGTATGTGAATGCCGCTTCCCGCAACAGCTCTGTAGAAAGGCCTGTGGCAAAAAAGCAGGAAAAGGGCGACTAGAATTTCCAACCTGACATAAAAGGTGGCCCGACGTATCGTTTATCTGGGTCTGTTTATGTTGTTTGTTTGGTTATTATTTGGTTTATAATCACTTCCTGGGCCGTGGATTCTTTTATGAGGGTCCCTCGTTAAACCATACACTTGGTGATTTAAGGAGAAACGAACTGTTCAACTCACCTACTTCACCATGCATTATGAAGGACCAACCCTAATGAGCTTCTCTTGCATGAAGAACAGAGGTGGCCCAGTATAATGCATGATTTAATTGCTCAAATGAATTTGAAACTACTGGGAGTATTTGTATCACTGTAGCCAGAACTTTGTCTCAAATAATACTCAAAAACAGAGCCCCCTAGATAACCCACCTATAGGAAATTCAGCCTCATTCCTTGGTAGGAGGTGGGCTGAACGTTGGCAAATAATACCTCTATGTGGATCATCCATGCAATCCAGTGTAATCTTTTGATCTATCAATCAATCAATTAGAGCAATCTAGATGCTTCTACATATTACATTTACTATCAACGTAAAAAAAAAAATGACAGTAACATTAACAACCATTATGACATACTAATACAGAAGAGAAGATGGCCCATCCTCTTATGATTTTACAATCTATTAGATTAACTGCAAAAGTTTCTTGTTTATCTCCTCTTGGCTTGGCACCAAATTTCTGAAAGTAGGATAACCAATTGACAGTACTGAGCAAGGATTATTTAACCCACATGCAATGTGTTTAATTATCTAGGTTTGATCACAACCACGGCTCAACAGTTGGATCGAGAAAGTAAGGAAGAGCACATCCTTGAAGTGAGTAAATTCTTGTTGCTTTGGTTGAGAAGACACATTTTCAGTAGGACTGGTCCTTTGAAATATATTATTTCTATGTTACAATAGTCAAAGTGAAGGGTGGCCAAGTGGCAAATTTCCTGGGGATAGAAATATTTTGGAAGGGGGGCCATAGCATTTTAAGAGCCCTTTGGGTCTATTCATCAAAGGGAGAGTTTACAGGGTGTTGTGCTTTTAACTCCATAATGTATGAAGGACCAACCTCAGTGAGCTTCTGCTGCAGGACTTGGCTGACCCTGCATAATGCATACTTAAATCAGTGATGTTTATTCAAAGTCTACTTACACAATGAACACTGTAAGTGTTGGCCCTTCATAACGAATAGAGAACCGAGAGAGTTAAAACTGCAACTTCCCTACGCTCATTACTCCAGACTCCAGAAAAGCTTTGCTTATACTAAAACATCCAATCATTAGAACCATTATAACAGTTAAAACCACTGGTTATGAGACTAATCTTTATTAATATTATTATCTATTTTTTATATATGGTGGCATCGTATTTAACAATAAGCAAACAGGACATAACATATAACATGGTGCACATCAAACAATAATTTGGACTTACAGAAACAAGGAAGTTAGGAAGGTTCTGCTCAAACAAACCTACAGCCTGGAACTTTACAAACACCAGAGCTGCTTTTTTATATGTATTGATTTTTTTTCATTTTTATATACAATCTTTGGCATCCATTCTTAGTGTTCTAATCAATTTAACATCTAAAATTAAACACTGCAATGCAAGCTTCCCTTGAACTGGTATATAACCTTCCTCTACACCTTAACAAAGTGTGGCCTGAAAGGACCAAATGTGTGACAGAAGTCAACATGCAGTTGTGTTCAAGGCCTTTCTAAACATAGCATTCTGTTCCTTTTTCCTATTAAGGCTTAACATTGGGCCCACACAGTGTCTCCTCAGCTTACTAGAATGTTTTGTGTGTTGTGTTGTATCCCACAGGTCACAGTGTCTGATAATGGAACCCCACCGCTGCAGTCCATCTCTCGTGTAGTCATCCAAGTGCTCGACGTAAATGACAACCCTCCTACCTTCTCTCAGAAGCTATTTACTATTCAGCTTCCAGAACGTGAATCCTCAGAGGAGCCTGTTTCTATCTACAGACTGATAGCTATGGACAAGGACAAAGGAATTAATAGTCAAGTGACATACAGTATTACTGAATCTACAGGAGACATGTTCTCCATTCACCCCACCACTGGTGTCATCTCTTCTAAGGCATCTTTTCCAGCGGGAGAGTACACTATATTGACAGTAAGTAAAATGGTTGAGCGCAAGAACAATAATAAAAGTTGGAGAGCTGGAAAAACATTAATGTATCCTATAGAGTGATATCTCAAATAACCCCCACCTATATTAACATTTAAATTTAAATGTCAACTACAGGTTAAAGCATCAGACAGTGGCAGCCCATCTCGATCTTCCACAGTAAGACTTCACGTACAGTGGATACAAACGCCAGAACCCTCAGATGAGCCGCTGGTGTTCGACGAACCCCATTTTTCTTTTCAAGTAATGGAAACGGATCCTGTTAATCACATGGTGGGGTTAATCAGCACGGAGTTCGTCAGCAGTGAAATTTGGTTCCAAATTACAGGTGACTATGACCTGTTTATGACTATATTCTGGGGATCTCTGATGGAACAATCTCAAAAGTATGGCTGGGGATTGTTTAAACAAGATTGTAATGTGAAAACAGTTCTGGGGTGCCTCTTCACATTATCGGTAACTGACGCCATCATTTGCCAAACCGTTGTTGCAGTTTTGTCCAATTTGGTTTAGTTTATTGCCCTCTGTCCTCAGGAAATGTCCTTAGACTGTCCCTACTAGTTATGCCGGTTCAGTTAGTATTGTCCATGTGTTTTTTTTTCTTAGAGTAGGGATGAGCCTTTGTATTTTATTTGTTTAGTAGTCTAGTGCTTTTCTTTCTCCCTTATTGACATTAAATCCCTTTCCTTCTTGTGAAACACAATCATTGACAGCCTTAAGTGACACCTTGATGGTCAGCCCCCAGACCATAGTCGGCTGCTATGGTAGTTTAGCACTGTTAGACAAAACAGATATAGCCATGTTGGTTCAAGAGAAGATCGAGTCTTTGGTGAGGGTTTTTAGAAAAAAACATAGAGTCGCACATTTTCGAAACATCTAACTTCAACTAAAGTCCCCTATGATCAATGATGACCATGATTTTATTATCCCACAACAAGCAGAAAGTATCCCTAAGTGGCAAGCAAGGCATAATCTTTACCAAACTTTACTGATAATGTGTGATAGGCTTTGGGTCTGTCGGGTATGGCTCCATAAGTATTCTGGTTTATTCCCAACGAAGCCTCAAGGCAAAACGCGTTGGCCTGTAGGGAGGAATCTGTGAGGCATGAACAGAGCCCAATGATCACTTTAGAGGGTTTTACAGAATGTCTGTTCCCATCTTGGAGGAGTTTTTCTTTAAAACTGTGATACTTTAGTTGAAGGGTACAACGTTATTTAGATGTTTGATCACTCGTAATGGCTCCTTTATGATATTTTTACATTTTAGATAGACTAAGATGTCCATCTCACATTTGTACCAGGAAACCACTGAAATAACGTACTGTGAGCGTTTCTTCTGACATGCATATTTGGTGTTATAGTGTTAATTACTATTTAATTTAATTTAATGGTGTATAAATACTGTATGAACTTGTATGTCTCTACTTAAGGTGGTGATGAGGACCTGGAGTTTGACATAGATAAAAGCACCGGGGGTCTGGTTATTGCTCGACCATTACAAGCAAGCAAGAAGCCAGCGTACACCCTCACTGTACAGGTCACAGACGGCACTAATACTGTCAGCACCCAGGTAATTTAATGTTTGCTGGATTCACGTTCAGAGAAGGAGCAAGGAAAGAGGGCAAAATTCACTAAGAGATTTTTTTTTCTTCCCCTCACTTTCTTCCAATACTTATGGGATCTTTAGATTTGAAAGTGAAGGAATGAGTTGAATGAGAGTTGTGTTTGTGTTTTAATGACCTTTTAAAAAATGTGTTCCAGATATTGTTTCACAAGTGTAATCCTGCTGGGGGCCTACAAAAGAACAAAAACTGTACCATTGTATTATTTTATATATAAAATACAAGCACAACACAGAATAACCTCTTGCTGTTATAACTGAATGAAGAGAAAGTAGTACTCTGAAAATTTGGGTCCATGTTTATCTAACCTTAACGCGCATACATAAGACTTGGCCGTGCATGTGATGTTGGAGGGATTAGCCAGCCACATTAATGTTCCAAGAATCCAAATCAAAGCCAAATATTGCAAGTGTGTGTGCACATTCTCCATGCTCCATTAAATCATTACACATTGACTACTTTGGTTAAACAACAAGTCAATGCAAAACATTTATTTCAAGCCTAAATTTGCTCTCTACATGCCATTAACATAAGATTTTCCCCTTTTAGATTTTCCCTACGTGTTGATGTGCTTTTGACTTTTGTAACACTCTTTTTTTTTAAACTCACTCCTGTTTCTCATGCTTTTATTGGCCAGTTTCACATTGCGTGAATATTTTATTGTGTGCTTTTTTTTTTGCCTACTATAAGACACTCATTCTATTCTATTATTCATTCGTTTTTGCATGTTCTCGTATGTCCTTTACTTCTTCCAGACATTCTTACTTCATAAGTCCCACCTTTGGTACCTTCTTTTTTAAACACTCTAGTCATTTTGTTTCGTAGAAAAAATAAACTTACAAGAATATACAATTTCATGCCAGATGAGAACCAAGATTCAGCCCATATTATGTGCCAAGTTTTCCTACTGACTCAAACCTTAATCAGTCCTTGGTCTTAGATTCACAATAGCTTTATGCCTTTTCCATGCATGTTTAAATCACTGCATTTACTTCTACCACATAGGCTTGGAGCCTGTTCCATGTATCCACCATCTCTCCTTTTTTCTTATACCGTTCATTATCTTTTTTTTTCCCTTTCCTGACTCTTTTATTCTTTCATTGAATGCTAACCCTTCTTTCTGACTTATTTTTAGATGTGTTTTTTTTTCTTTCCTTTGATCTCTTAATTTTATCCATCCCTCCCTTGCGTCTCACCCCCGTAAATCATGTTCTATTCCTTCCTTCCAACCATTTTGTTTGCTAATTAATAATAGATCTTTTCTCTCTTCTCTTTTGCAACCATTTTCATTTAGTCACATCAAAGATTCCATCATCAAGAACCTTATTATCACTATTAACATCATTATCATGAAATTATTTCACGTAATGTTTATAGGTCACCAAATATCAAAACAGGTGGTGTTTTCTTAATAGTTATAATAACAAGTGCTTCCTTTATAAAAGTATATGAGCCATTCATTCTAAAGGCGGAATCTCTTATTTAAAAGATGACTGCTCTCCAAAATATGGTTTGGTTTATTGGAAGAAACCTCTCAAGAGCCTCTTATTACCCTCACAGGTTCACATCTCGGTTGTTCCATTAAACCGACACCGTCCAGAATTTTTACAAAGCCACTATGAGATCGAAGTCTCAGAGGATATGCAGCTCGGAGTGGAGGTGCTTAAAATCAGTGCGACGGACAAAGACAGTGGAAGCAGACTAATTTACACCATCCAAGGTAGTGCTGACCCGCGGAGTTCTAAAATGTTTCGTCTCGACCCAAGTACCGGCATCCTTTATACAACAGAGACTTTGGATTATGAGTCAATGCCACTTCACATCTTGACTGTGATGGTATGTTTATTACCAAATAATTCATTTTCATTCAGGCCTTCATTCTTCTACCTATTCATACATTCCACTACCCCACTACAGAAAACTACACCTTAAAAGTTTATAAAATCAGAGGTTTTGAAGTTATATTGGAAAAGTCAATGGAACAGAATGGTTGGGAAGGGCTATCATTACATATTAGAATCTTAACACCCACCCGCACAAAAATAAAGACAATCTATACATACACAGTGAAAGGTTCTGGCTCCTGCTTCTCTCTAACAATCATTATGTCCTTTGTTTCTGTTTTAGGTACGGGACCAGGATGTTCCAATCAAACGAAATTTTGCCCGGGTCACCATCCGTGTGCAAGACAGTAATGACCACTCGCCTCATTTTATACGTTCATTATATGAAGTAAACCTACCAGATTCTTCACCTGCTGGGAAAGAAGTGGTGCAGGTCCGAGCCACAGATAAAGACCAAGGGGACAATGCGAAAATTGAATACTTCATTCATTCAGGTGAGATCAACAAAAATGCACCGACTTTTAAACATTGTATTTCAGCCACTGTAGCTACTAGTTACAACTTTCTATGTGTTCTCCTTTTGTGTTCTCCATCCAGCAAAGTCATTACAGAGTAGAACCTCTTAAATGGATGCAGAACTATTATATATCATATATATACATATATACATAAATATATATCTTAATCTTACTCATAAAACTGATAATACTTGGTTAGAGAGCTAAGTGCATCAAGAGCAACAGAAAGAAGTTTGTCAGGCTTGGTCCACAGGTCTTGAATGCCAATTGGCTCTTTAATTGCCTCAGGCTTGAAAGACAGATATTGATTGATGTACTTATGTACTGATCTATGTACGCTCATTTAATGAGTTCCTGATATCAATCACTGCCTGGGGAAGCTGAAGTTAAAAGTGTTTCAGCTTTTGATATTTTCAGGAGCTGTGCTCACCAATGGAATGCTTACAAATTGCATTTTTGTGTCATGAACACCAACAGACGAATGAGGAAATGATTTAGTACATTTTATTTAATGGCTTGTGTTCAAAAATATAATTGATTATTGGTAAAAAAGACTTTTTTGGATTTTATATGTATTTCAAAAATTCTTACATACCAAACCATGCACAATATCTTTGTTATCTTTACCAGTTGTTGTTTTATCCACCAGGTAACACTGAAGGATATTTTGCCGTTGACAAATCCTCTGGTGTAATTACCCTAAGGAAACCGATGGAACAACCATCAAAGAATCGCTTCTCAATGATAATCACTGCCACAGACCAGGGCACACCAGAACTTCAGGACATGGCTACCGTCAACGTTCATGTTAGGTCTTCTGACACTTCGCCTCCCAAATTTACATCTTTGGAATATGTTGTTGAACTCAGTGAATCAGTACCCATAGGTACTTTTGTAACCTTAGTGTCTTCAAACAGCTGGTCTTCTATAAATTATGAAATCAGGGAAGGAAACACGGATGATGCCTTCTATATTAACTGCTATTCAGGTATTATATCCACCCAAAAGAAATTGGATTTTGAGACAATGTCATCTTATCAGCTTAAAGTGCGTGGTAACAGTTCCCTGGGCCATGCAAGTGAAACAACGGTATTTATTTATATCATTGATGAGAATGACAATCCTCCCATCTTCTCTCAGCCTCTGTATGTGGGGCAAATCAGTGAAGATGCAACAATAGGTAGCATGGTTACTCACCTAGACCTTAATCCACTGGTTATTCAAGCAACTGACAATGATACAGAAGCAAATGCCATACTGACCTATCAGATTCTTGACCCAGAGGTCCTCAAATACTTTAAGATCAACCCAAGTACAGGAACCATCTCAACAGTGGCTGAACTTGACTATGAACTGTACACAACTTACCATTTCCGCGTGTATGTACATGATGCAGGCGCACCAAGTTTATTTGCCTCCAAACCTGCCAAAGTCTCCATTCAGGTGACTGATATCAATGACTCCCCTCCTAAATTTTTAAAGGATACTTATGAGTTCAATATGTATCTGCCTGCATACAAGGGCATGGAGATTCTGACAGTGACAGCCAAGGATCAAGATTCAGAAGTGAGTTACAGCATTTCAGAAGGTAACATGGACAATGTCTTCTCTGTTGATCAGATCAGTGGAGTTGTGACTGTGAATAATGCTTCAGCTCTGCAGACACCTAGAGTTCTGTCTATAAAAGCTTGGGATGGATTCTACTACGACACTACTACGGTGAAAATAAATGTTACCAAAACACAAGAAACCAGCTTAAAATGTGGTACAAAGGACTACACAGCAGAGGTGATTGAAAATGATACTAGTGTCAAGTTTTTGGAAATGGTGGATGTATTTGGAGTTCAGCTTAATGAACCAGTTTCCTTCGCCATTCTTACATATACGGACCTTTTTCAAATAGGTAGTTCTTCTGGAGTGCTGCAAACAAAAGGTTTGCCATTTGATCGAGAGGAACAATACAAATATGACGTAATAATTGAAATAAGAGACAGTCGAAAGCCACCCCGCATTGCACAGTGTAAAGTTGAAGTCTTTGTGGAAGATATCAATGATAATGCACCAGAGTTTCTAAATACGCCATATTATACTCCTGTAGAGGATGGCTTAGAACCTGGGGATGTCATATTCCAAGTTTCTGCTATTGACAAAGATGCTGGAAGGAACAGTGCTATACAATACTGGTTGATGGAAGATTATAAGTATTTTAGGATTGACCCAAAACTGGGAGATATTATTCTGAAACAGCCCTTTGATTTTGAAGCACTGAATCAGTATGTTCTAAGAGTAGGGGCCAAAGACAACGGATTGCCATTTTTGCAGGTGGAACAAGAAGTAGTAGTAATTGTAAGAAATAAGTCTCACCCGACATTCCAAAGCCTTTACTACACTGTCACAGTGCCAGAAGATGTACCAATTTACACTCCAATTTTGCACATTCAGGCCCGAAGCCCCGAGGGTTTCCGTGTCATTTACAATATTGTGGAGAATGAGGCTCTTGTTTTGTTTAGCATTGACTTTAAGACAGGGGCCCTCAGCACAGCTGGGCAACTGGATTATGAATCTAAAGCAAAGCACACCTTAACGGTAAGAGCCACCGATACAGCTCTCGGATTCTATTCTGAAGCAAGGGTTTTAATTAATGTGGAAGACGTTAATGATCATCCACCAACTTTCTCGAAGATGGTCTACTTCAGCAATGTAATCGAAAAACTACCCCCTTACAAAAAAGTAATTCAAGTACAGGCTTCTGATGAAGACTCAGGTAAAAACCAAGAAGTGTCTTATTACATTGTAGGAAATAGCACCAACGGCACTCACGACTTCTTCCATATTGACTCTAAAACTGGAGAAATAACCACAACACAAGAGCTTGATTACGAGCTAAGGAATCAATTCCAGTTCAAAGTTAGGGCAGTTGATAACGGACTGCCACCTTTGCATACAGATGCTTTGGTAATTATTAATGTCTCAGATGTGAATGACAATCCACCCGAATTTAGGCAACTGCAATACAAAACCAATGTAAGTGAACTGGCCAATTGTGGACACATTGTTATAAAGGTCCAGGCAGTTGACAAAGACAGCATAGATGCTGGGAAGCTGAATTATTTTATTCTCTCTGGTAACAATCACCGTCATTTTACCATCAACAAAACATCTGGAATCATCTCGCTCTCGAACCTTTGTCGGAACAGTTTTGACTTGTCGTACCACCTTCAGGTCTCAGCTTCAGATGGGGTCTACAGGGCAACAGTACCTGTTTATATCAATATTACCCATGCAAATAAACATAGCCCATCTTTTCAGCAGGACATGTATGAGGTGGAGCTAGCTGAAAATGCAGAAATTGGTACAAAAGTAATAGAGGTACTAGCACTCGATCCTGACGATGGCCCTTATGGAACTGTAAATTACACTATAATTAACAGGTTGGCGTCTGATAAGTTTTCAATTGATGATAAAGGGCATATTACCACACTCATGAAACTTGATCGTGAGAATGCAACTGAGAGGGTCATAGCAATCAAGGTCATGGGCCAAGATGGTGGAGGTAGGGCAGCTTTTTGCACCGTAAAGATCATCTTGACAGATGAAAATGATAACCCTCCTCAATTTACAGCCACGCAGTACACATTGTCTGTCCAGTCTAACCTAAGCAAAGGAACCCCTATCATCCAAGTTGTTGCCTATGATCCCGATGAAGGACCTAATGCAGATGTCACATACTCTGTTGAAACATCTGATGATGATCTTGTTCACATAAATCCTTCTAATGGGGTTATCATGGCCAAGGACAGTCTTTTAGGGTTAGAGAACCAGGTCATTGCTTTCACAGTTATAGCCAAGGACAGTGCACCTCCTCATTGGAGCTCTATTGTCCCTGTCCATCTCCAAATTGTGCCAACAGAAACCCCTTTGCCGAGATTTTCAGAGCCGCTCTATAGTTTCACTGCACCTGAAGATCTGCCTACGGGCTCAGAGATAGGATTGGTCAAGGCAATGGCAGTCGAGCCAGTCATCTATAGCTTGGTAGAAGGAACCACTCCTGAAAGCAACAAGGATGGCGTATTTACCTTAGATAAGCACACAGGAGCCTTAACTGTTAAAAAAGGTGTAGATCATGAAAAAACAAAGTGGTACCTAATTGACGTGCAGGCTAATTGTCCTCATTTGGGGAAAGAGCTGGTATCCCTGGTGTCTGTAAGCATTCATGTCAAGGACATTAATGACAATAAGCCAGTTTTTGAGGCAGATGTATATCGAACCACACTTACAGAGAACATGCCTGCTGGAACCACGGTGATACAAGTCACTGCTAATGACCAAGACACTGGGAACGATGGCATGGTGACATATAGCTTGAAAGCAGAAACCGGTGAGATCCACCAGTTATTCACCATTGACGGTGAGAATGGATGGATCTCAACACTAAGAGAGCTGGACTGTGAGAAACAAAACGTCTATCAGTTTTATGTAGTGGCCTCTGACCAAGGCAGGAAAATCCGTTTGTCTTCAGAAGTCCTGGTAGAAGTGACAGTGACTGATGAGAATGATAACCCTCCCTGCTTCACCTCTCATGTCTACAAAGGCTCGGTGGCAGAAAACAACCCCGCGGGGCAAATCATAGCTACTCTGAGAACATGGGACAATGACATATCTGAAAGCAACAGAAAAGTCACATGCTACATCACAGGTAAGAGCTTCTTAACTTCCGATTCATACTTAAAGTGAGAATTCAAACTCTTTTGTACTGTAAAAGAAGCATTAAACTATATATAGTAATACATTTTTTTAGGATAACATTTCATGTCATTTTAAGGTTTCCACATAAAGTGAGGAGGTCCATACTCTCAAAACCTTGTAGTAAAGATATATTTTAGTACTACATGCTAAAACTCTATTTTTCGTATTTATGACACAAAACTAACAACATTAACCTCAAGAACACACTTTTAAACATAACACAGCTACTCGATACACAAAACAGGCATTTTAAATAATTTGAATGATTTGATATTCTTGCAGCCACAGTCCTATTTAAATATTAAATTGGACTATCTAATATCTATTAATCAAACCAGACTTGAGTGCCGCCTAATAATGTCCCTAGCTGAGCTTGTGAACGACATTATTAGGCATTATGTGAAAAAACCTAGTATTGTATTTGAACAATGATGAATGTGGGCCTGACACCTCCCAAACAATTGCTTTAATTGTCAAAACATTCTTGTTGGATGAATGGTTTGTCAAGGTTTAAGATTTATTTAATTATACATGAATTATACATTTGCACCAAACCTTTCCGTTCTTTTGTATAGAATTCAGTTGTTATTTTTCATAATTGTTCATTTCTAAACACTGTTACCACTAGAATATTAAGCTAAATGTAATTTAATATATATATATTTATGTCCATGTTCTAGATGGAGACCCTTTAGGACAGTTCAGTATTAATGAAGTTGGGGATCAATGGATTATCTCCTCAAAAAAGCCCTTGGATAGAGAAGAAACCGAGAAACACCTTCTGAAGGTGACAGCATCTGATGGCAAATTTCAAGCCACATCGGAAGTTGAAATTACAGTTCTTGACATTAATGACAACAGCCCACAGTGTCAACAGGTACATGAATTCTAGAACAGTACTACTTGATACCAATTAGCTCATGGCATGAAACGTGGCTACTCAGCCCAATATAAAGACAGTAATCCTTTGAGCCAGTGTCTGTAGGAGCAAAAGATGTAGAAGATGCCGAATCATAATCAAGAGTTCTGATTCCAAATAGGTTCCGGAGTACAACTTCACCAACATGTTGTTTAGTTAATATTTCTCCAGTAGAACATGGAGGTTGACCAATTATCTGAGAAGGCTTCAATTATAAAAAAAAAGGCTATCGTGAATAGCAGACATTATCTACATATGTTTTTTCAGCGTTGTGTCTGATGTGGTTCCACCAGCAGGCAGAAAACTAGTGCAATTTATTATCTCCATCTCTCAGATAAGGATCAGACAGCTACTTTCATGTTTGTTTTCATGAAGTACGGTTACGGTTGTGCTCCTTTTCTTAGCATGGAAGAGACAGACAATTTTGTTAAAGACCATCCAAAAATAGAACCAGCGTTGCTAAAACAGTGATCATTCAGCTTGGTTGGGATCTCACATTCTTGCTATGGTTGAATGGTTAGAAATGCAAGATGCTAAAATAAACTTTCTCTTATCAGATTCGCTACACAGCAACAGTTTCAGAAGATGCCCTTCCTGGCCTCTTTATCCTTAAAATATCAGCTAAGGACCCTGACGTTGGCAATAACGCTCAGATATTGTACACTCTTCATGGTCTTGGGGATAACCAATTCCGACTGGATCCTCATACAGGTGAGATTATATGTTATCCAATCCAATCATAGTTCATTGGTTATTTATGTTTTCAAAAGTGCTATTATATTTAAACGATTAACTTGGCTGGCTTATTTTTAAATGTATTTGAAGGTTTAGTTACATAAACAAACCAAATAAAATGATAGAGCATCTTTTTGAGATTCCATAGTGGCATTTGTGTCATATGTCAATTAAGCTTTCCCTGAAAAATTATGAATTTGACATAAAAATAAAATCTATTGAGACATTCTAAATTAAAGAAATTGAAGTTTCAGAAAACAATAAGACCTTGTTGTGTGTTTATTGAATAGTTTAGCTAGCCCTCCATTTGTTTCAATGTACATAAAAATTCAATGAGCAAACCGTTATTTGTGAAGGCGGTCAGTTCTGGACCTATTTAAATGTTGTCATAGTTTGATAATCCAAATCTGTTTATGCTCTTGGATAAATAAGTCTTAAATGCCCTTGGTCACCATTATCTTTGCTTGTGTTTCGCTCTGTTAATCCAAGCATCATCTTGGGACCCCTTGTTTGTTACGCAGGTGAGCTCACAACACTGGCTCCATTAGATCGAGAGGAGAAAGCGTCTTACAACCTGGTTGCAAAGGCTACTGATGGAGGAGGACTCTCGTGCCAAGTGGATATAACCCTAAATCTTGAAGATGTCAATGATAATGGTCCTGTATTCTCCATGACACACTATGCTGTGACTGTTTTTGATAACACCACTGTGAAAACACCCATAGCAGTCATTTTTGCTAGAGATCCTGATGAAGGTAGAGTATTGCATCTATAACAAAATTCAATGCTCTGTCAATAAGTAACATATTTAAAAAATAATTTAACCAATTTGTTTAGGACAAAATTAATAGATGGATATTTCTGTTTCACTTTTCAGGATCAAATTCTGAAGTCTTGTATTCCCTTCCAAATTCTGCCAATGGGCTTTTCTCAATCGAAGAAACCACTGGAGTTACTCGTCTGGAAAAGCCATTAGAAGACATAGAAGACACGGTCATTGATTTGACCACCTGTGCAACAGATAGAGGTTCCCCGCGTCCACTTTCAACATGCACGACCATTACAGTATCTGTGGTGGCTCTTAGTTACTACCGTTCTGTGTTTGGGAGTCCTGAAAAGGTCATAGTGGTGCCAGAAGACAAAGCTGTTGGGTCCATATTGATGGACTTGCTTGAACTTATCGAGGACAACGATGACAACCTAATGCTGAAATACGAAATCTTGAACGGAAATGAAGATGGAATCTTCCGCCTCACTCCTGATACAGGTAAACACATTTCCAGCTTCAAAGCAGTTTAAAGTGAAGGTAATGCTTAAGAACGTCAACTTATTTGTCAGTGATTCGAGTTCTCTGAATAAGTTAAAAAAAATCATATTAGGAACCATAACCATAAAATAATGGAATGGAATCTTCATGTCTTATGGTTTTGCTCCATTGGTTCATGGGAAACAGAAATCATGGATACATCATTATATGCTATTTACAGTAGCAGAAGCTTCTTGTCTGGGCTCCGTAAAATACTCTTCAAAAATACCTCTCGGATTAGAAATAAATAATTTGCCCTTGTATTTTATACATAAAAAAATGGGACACATTAATTAAAAAAATGAAAACAAGACTCAAAAATAGCCATTTGGCTATATGTGACACTTTATAAATGTACAATGTGTTTTTCCTTTTAAAGGGACATTGTCTTTGAATGGAAATCTGGATTATGAAGTACATCAGCAGTACTTCCTGTCGGTAGAAGGTACCAGGAGCAGTTTTCCTCCCCTCAGCGATGTCACTGTTGTTGTCATCAATGTCACGGATGTCAATGACAATGAGCCTATCTTCAACCAGGAAGGATATGAAGCTGAGATTAGTGAAGACTCTGTGGTTGGAGACCTTGTTCTTGTGGTGAGTTAACGGTTGTTTGATGTTCAATTCAAGCAGTTCCTTCAAATGCTACTGGGTTACAACTCCAGAGGCTGTATTTTGGGTGCTCAGGGCTGTCCATCAAATTGTCTGTGATGGCTTTTGGTCTATTGTTAATTAATAATGTTCTTTCTGATTGCATCTTCAAGGTTTCGGCTGTTGATCAAGATGGCCCCAGCAACAATAAGGTCACATACACTATAGTTAAAGGAGATCCACTTGGTCATTTTTCGATACACCCAGAACGAGGAGAAATTCGCGTTTTGAGCATCCTAGATAGAGAAAAGGTGAGTTTCACATGTTTTTGACCATTCCTATCACCCGAGCATTCCATTACAGTACAATGACTTTATATAATGGACACCGGAAAAGTTAAGCCAGAAAAGCCATTCCACGCATGTCATAAATATGAAATGATGTTCAAATAAGTTTCTTTTAAATCGTTTCACAGCATTACATAAGGCTGTGTATGAACATGGTCATTAATTTTGGATATATTATTGAGTGCATGTTATTACACACCATTCTATACCTCCTTCAACATCATGTTTTTTAGACATCTACCTACTCTGTAGTCGTTCGTGCTACAGACAATGGTGTGCCAGCGCATATCACTGAAGTGACAGCCAGAATCCAGGTGTCCGATGTGAATGACAACAAACCCATTTTCCTGCAATCCAACTATACCATCGTAGTTCAGGTATGCCGAGCATAATGTTTAACCGGCGGCTTATTTCTCATTATTACTGCCGATGGATATTTGTAAAATTCAGCTTATTCTTTAACGCAGGATGGATCACCTATTGGAACCAGTCTGACGAAATTTATAGTGACAGATAGGGATTCTCCCAGACATGGTCCTCCATTCCGTTTTCAGATTTTGTCGGGAAATGACAGGGACATTTTCCATGTAAGCTCGGATGGTCTTCTGTCTACCACCTCCGTCCTAAGCAGAAGTCTAAAGGAGAAGTATCAACTACAGGTCCAGGTAATTCAGAAATATTTCGGGCACCTAACGTAACTTGTGGGTAGATTCTGCTGTATATCCTTTTATCCTAGCTTTTTCTGCATATAAATGTATAAAAAAAATGTATCATTCCTAGGTTTCGGACAGTGGCATTCCACATCTCTCTTCTACCACCTTTGCCACCATTCAAGTCATTGACAGGAGCCGATACGCTCCTTCTGTCGTTCCTTTGGAGATTTATATCACCACTAGCGAGGCTGCTTTTCAAGGGAGCGTATTAGGCAAGCTCCATGCTACAGATAGAGATCCCCACGATACGCTTATGTATAGCTTGGCTGAGGAGGAACTGAAAAGAGGTCTTTTTTCGGTGGGAATTTCAGATGGCAAAGTGATTGCAC
Source organism: Spea multiplicata (assembly GCA_009364415.1). NCBI lineage: Eukaryota > Metazoa > Chordata > Amphibia > Anura > Pelobatidae > Spea > Spea multiplicata. Next base: position 2,852,108 of record VKOC01000003.1, on the reverse strand, counting down.
TTGAAAGTCTTCGCCAAGGAGATTACTATTTTAATGTCACTGTCAGCGATGGAACGTTTTCATCCACAGCACCAGTCCATATTTATGTGTGGTGTTTTAGTGAAGAGGAGCTTGAGAAGTCACTGGTCTTGAGGTTCCTGGATGTTGCCCCTGAGGAATTCATTGGTGATCACTGGCGTAGCTTGCAAAGATTCCTTGGGAACCTTCTTAAAGTGGACAGACAGCAAATTCAAATGGCCAGTCTACAAAATGATAAGGAATCCTCTGCTTTGGACATTCTTTTGGTGGCAGGAACAGCTCTACAGATCTACAGTCCCCAGGATCTGGCAGATAGAATCGCTGGATCTTCGCATGAACTTGGACAGTCGGTGGGATTACAGATTAAGAAAATGTTTCATCTGCCCTGCCAGGGCCTGCAATGCAAAAGCCGCGTGTGCAAGGAAATCATACAGCTAGACTCTTCTCTATTATCATCATATAGCACTGCCAGGATCAGCGTTATTACTCCACGACACACACAGCAACAAGTATGCAACTGCAACAGTAAGTGCATTTTTTAATACATTGCTGATGCACGCTAACCAAGAATGGAGAATATTGTACTTATATCGTAACTGATTAACTAAATACTTGGAAAATATCTGGAATTTTCTGGACTTTTTGTTTTAATACTTGTTACTATATTTTGCTATCACCTGAGTGATTCAGGAACATCACGGTAGATATGAAATACACACATTTCTTTATTTATTTATTGAATGCACGGTGCGGTTCTGTAGAGATTTTCCTGATGGCGTCTTCTTTTCCCACCTAGATTCTGCGATGAGGTTTGATGGGCAAAGCTTCTTGCAGTACCACCATGATGGAGACAGCAACGTGAAGGTTCAGTTTCGTCTGAAGACACACCAGTCTTACTCCGTTTTGGCATTCAGCAACGGAACAGCAACCACTATGCTTGAGGTAACCCCGGTGGAGCGAGATTTACTTGAATAGATGCATTTAATTTTGTGTTGAGGGGAAATTAATTCTATTAGTTATTTAAGACGTGGGAGATTGGAAATCCAGAAGGAAATTACTCTTCTATTATGCTCCTTGATTTGATAAATCACAGTAATAGCAGACACTGTGTAACTTCTAGTGTTGTTGCATCAGAGGATTAGCCAATTTGCAGATTTTTAAAGTACTATTCAGGTTCAAATATTCCTTTTATACATTCAGCATTGTGATCTGTTGGGTTGATAGTGGCATTAACTAATACTGACATCCTGAATGTCCAGTTGTGTGGCCATTATCCCTTTCATCTTCTTTCAGGGGGCACGAGACCCTGCTATCACTCTAACAGTAGCTTTCGTAAGTCGATACGACTTAATTCTAAATCAGTAGAAGACGCTAAGTACCCTTTGAGAGGCGAAAGCTGGCAGTTTTGCCCTAATGCCTATTCATTTCTTACTTGCTGCCGTTGGTAAGACACATTGAGCAGAGACACTTGGAAATTAATTCCGTAACGTAATACAGAGTCGCTCCTTCACCCCGCTGCATGATCTTTCTCTTCCTGCCAAATTCCTCTTTAAAAGCAGTTGCCAAGTTTACTGAATTCACCTAGTTTTATCTATTTCTTACCTCCGGTTGCACTTGGATGGGGATTTTGTTCAAGGCTTTACCCTTTTGTGCACCAATATCTGACTTTGTGTTTAAGGTGTGGGGAATTAATAAAAAATGAATAACATATAAAAAATACTATAAGAAACCATGGACAGCTAAAAAAAAAAGTAATTAAATCTAACTTCAAGATATAATCCTCTGCAGCGTATTATGTGCAAATTCATTTGGAGTCCTTTGTCTTGTATTCAATGACCCTTTATGCAAATAAATGCATGTTGCATTTCACACAGCTACCTCATTACCATATCTAAAGAGCATATAATTAACCCCGGACCAACTTTTAGGTCCCTTCTGCAAGCCTGGGCTAAACCTTTGTTTGGCTGACAAATCAATTTAACCCTCAAAGTACCTGGGGTTGGCCACTGTATTTAAAAAACAAAGCAATGCTTTCCTCACACCGCTGGTGATAAGGGGGGGGTGTGCAGGAATCATACAATTGTTGGGAGGTTCCCGTAGCCCCCTGGAGGCTTCAGTGGGTCCACCTTGTAGGCTTTGGTCATGGAGGTAAGGAAGGAGCTGCGTAGCCCACCATCGGGGGTGCAACCCCAGAATGAGAAGATTGGGGACCTACTATCCACTGTGGCCTTATACGTTGAAGGACTTTGATCACCCTTTTTTCAGTGATGACCAGAAAGCACGAGGCACCTCAGAAAAAGATGTTGTACCATAGATCCTTCGCTTTTCTCCGGTCCTAAATTTTATAGTTGTGTACACTAGATAAACTCGTGTAATGCTGTTTACATATCAAAACTGGCAAGAAGTCAACTTCACTTCCCCCCATTAAGATACGTCTCTCCTTTTGCTAAGCACCCTTGTAGGGATGAGGTGAGGAGACCAGGGGTATCTTCAGGATAGGAAATGTATTAGATAATTATCGATTGATTGATAATTCTAGAGGTTCCATATTATCACACACAATTAAGCCCCCCACCCAAGATAATAGTCCCTCCAAAGCACTTATACTGACAATAAGAACCCATAGCGATAGGTAGTTTTAATAAATGAATTTAACTTTGACTAAAGCTGTGACGGTGACCATTTCCCGTCACTATAATGTAAATAATTGTCCACCCTTAAGGGGACAATAGCAAAGCGTCTACTGACCCATTATCTGCATTACAATATAGCACACTTTGAACTTTCTTCAGCATGGCCAAAGATTTCTTATTTTTTTACTCATTAACCTGTCGCTTAAACACACTCTATTCTCCTCTTATTTACAGAAGGGCATTATGTTACACTGTGTTCTGTCTGTCAGGAAATACAGCATTATACAAACACATTGGCAACTATTACAGACAAAAAGGTACATTAGTAAGAGCTTTTCTTAGAGGCAGGGCTGATTTTTTTTAAAAAAACAAAAGGGTGCCAAGTCACACAATTTTTGGCCATCAGTCAGGTGTAGAGTTGGGTTCCAGGGGGAAAAAAAGTAATGTTTTCACAACGGCACTCATTAATTAAAAGTATGTATAGCTTGTGTTTAATGACTTTTAGTTTAATCATTAGCTGCATGGTAAATCGGTGGCAGAACTTTTATTAGTCCACGGTAGCGAATAAACTTAGGGCTAGACTGACAATGATGGGGCAACACTGGGTCTTTGAGTTGTCTAGCGCTGTCGGCCACCGGGGAAATGCTCGGTATGCCAGATGGCTAGTCTGGGCCAGAATAATCCTCAAGCATTTCATGGTAAACCTTTGGCACCAGAAAAGTGAACTCTTTCCTGTTCATAGATTCTTCGTATAAATTTGTAGGACTTTTTGAGGGTTGAGTACTTCATTTCCAGCAAGAAGAGACCTGTGCTTCTTTCTACAGGGTCAATAAGAACAAAGCTTTTGTGAACGATCCTTCTTCATGGTGGCAATGAACAGGTTACCTGCCTATCAATAGGCAGTTGTCTTGTTTTACGGCGTAAGGGTTTATGGGGTTGCGAGGGTGCTTGTAGCTCTCTAAACTCTCATTAACGTGAAGGTAGTGCACACATGGCTCTTCAGGCGGAAGCAGAGAGAGATGCCTGAGGGCGTCTGACCACGTTGTAACGTGCCTCTGTAGTTTAATCAGCGTTGGTGTAAATTGCTCAGAACAAATCTGTACTTTTGATTGTTTAACAGGAAACAGGGTTTTTCGAGGATGTCGGCACATATCTGTCCTTTCGGGCAGGATGTTGTACTCATGTACAGTCATAGCCTCGCATAATGTAAATACAGAAGGGAATGTATGGATGCCGGCCAACCCTGTGGAGGAGATGTATAAATAATGGTGCAACTTCTACCTGACTCCCTCTTTTGTTTGTATGTTTTATATAAAGACGCCTCAACTGGTTTTATACGTCTGGAAATTTAACTTGCTTGTCGTAATTTATTGTTATCGGGGTTACAACAATTTGTGGTCCCGGTTCCTTAAAAGCAGATCTTTTTCCAAATTCCTAATACTTATTGTTTTTTACACTTAATATAACCATGTTATCGCTATATATATATATATATATATATATAAGCCAACCATCCTAAAGATCTTATACATCTTAAAAAGGCCCAGGGACACTATTTTGTAACAAACCTCCTATATTTACAAATGAAAAAACCCAAAATAAAATGATTAATATAAAGTCTAGCTCCCACTGGAACCCTTTCGGGTCCCTAAAAGTCTAAAAGCTCTGCTGGCCCAAACTTACAAGACTAAATACCTTCTAACTTTGGCCTCCTTGTCGTACCCAGCAAAGCCAGGCTCTGGAGAACCGTCCCCCACACAGAAGGTAATGTCACTCTTGACACAGGGATCGCCTTTCAGAGCCTCTCCTTGCCTTAAGAGCAAAGAGGAACTCCTTTCTTCCTCAACATTCTCTCTGAATCTGTTGCTCCAGGCAGGTTAAATGTCCATCACCTGCACCCGGTACAGGCTTCACCAAACTTGGACTGGACTTCCAAATCTAGTATGGACCTGGAGTTGGAGCAGAGGTTTCCACCCCAGGGATCTCCCATGCATGATCTGTGCATCACTTGTGCCACTAAAGTCATATGGTCTGAACCAGGGCTGAGTAACATCTGTCCTGTGGCCATCCTAGGACCCATGATCCACCAGTCTATGGGTGTTGTAGTCCAGGTGTATAAGACCAGTCCATTAATGTGTTTTTCTTCAGTAGATGGAATTTAGACTTAAGTTGTCTAAATTTGCACAGGAATCGTAATAAAATAAATGTGTTGTAATTATACAATTATTCTGAACATGGAGCAATCACCATGAAAACCAATAGACTGTTCCAGGTGACGCAAACAAATCTGGATCTTGTGTTTTGTAAATCTGGCTCATATTTGAGGGGTTTTTTTTATCCCTCGGGTCTCTGCCTTTCAAAATATACCTACTAACATTTCACCTAGGCTATGACATCATCCAAGGATGAGCTATTAATCTTCTGTTTAAACCACTCTGCGCCTACAATCCGTTTGAGATCGTGTCCTACCTCTGTATTATGGGTGAGGAAAGCAGTAGTGGTATTTATTTTGGGATGTGACGTGAACTGTACATAAAAATAAAGATTATTGCCAGATACCAGTATATTGGTGCTGTTATTTGACGAGCTAATGAGAAAAAAGTCATACCTCTTTCAAAAATAAACATTGTGGTATAAGAAACAAGGATTCAAGACTTGAAAATTAAAAATATCAATATGTGGAAATGCCTAAATAATAAAAAAAAATCCAGTATGTATTTTACAGCACCTTCCATTCTTTTTTTCTTACAGCTTGTTAATGGATCTCTGCGCTTTAAGTATCAATGCAAAGACACCACTGTCCAGGAAATGGCTTCAGACGTCCCAGTAAACAACGGTGATTGGCACGACATTCTACTGGAGTGGACTGGTTCTTCTGCCCAGTTACATGTCGACGGAGTGGCAACTGAGAAACCTATCCAACCCTGTTCTGCTCAATTATCGCAACAGAGCATGTTCATTGGAGTATTAATGTCTGAATCAGAGCATATGTCCCAAGGATTCCAAGGCTGTCTCGATGACATCAGGATAAATGGGCAAGCTTCATCAAGTTTAGGATATTTGTTGAAAGAAAAGGGTATAACGCAGTGCTGCGAACAGAGACAGGCATGCAGCCAGGAACCCTGCCATGGTGGCAGCTTCTGTGCGGAGATCCAGAATGGAGGTAAGGTCATAGCTCTAGAAAATGTTTGCACATTTTCCATTGCCCTAATCAATCATCAACTCTCTAGATTTCACCAAATCAAAATTCCCATCATTCATTTTTAGGTTACTCGTGCTTCTGCCGCTCTCTGTTCCCTGGGCCTGCCTGTGATGTGGAAGCAAACCCTTGTGCATCTTCCCCTTGCCTCCATGGTAGGATTTGTACACCAACTTCCAATGGATACACTTGTAGCTGCCCCCCTGTATATGAAGGAGACAGGTGAATAATGAATTTCCTTGTATTATACATCTATTCTGGTGGGCGTGTTATAAACTGTACTATACTGTATTGCATATATACTATAAACACTGTGAAATTTAATATATGTGGTGGAAACCATGCAAACTTTCCTACTTTCTGAGATGACAACACAATGAATGGTAACAATGGTTACCAGCTGGGGGAAATTAGTGCTCGCTTTTTTAAAAAAAAGTTTCTACTTGAGTAAATATTCCTGTATCTCCTTTTTTGCAGATGCCAGGGTGCCATGATAAATTGCATAGATGGTTCTTGTCCGTGTGTTCCTACTGGTACATGTAACTGCAGCGATGTACATGGTGGACGGCAGTGTGCAGGGCTGGTAACTCCTGAGAGGAATGACAAATCCTTCTTGGTTTCTGGAACTCAAGAAATAGTAGAGATTCTTGGTGGAGTTCTTGCAGTCCTGTTCCTAGTTGGCTTGTTTGTGGCCTTCAGAAAACGCGTGTGCCGAGGCTTTGGAAGCCACAAGCCAGCTCCTCAGGAGGACCCTGACATAAAACCCTATTTGTCTAGGGATATAGGGGTCGGGACCCAAGTTCCACCCATGGAACTAAACATCCTTAGTCCCTCAGCACGAGCTCAACTAGATGCGGAAGGCCAGGCAAGGAGAAATCAAGTTCCAGAGCTTCTGACTTTCTGCAAGCCTCAAGGTCATAGGGGACCTGCCATCTGTAGCGTGGCTCCAAACTTACCTCCTGCTCCCCCGTCCAACTCCGACAATGAATCAATTGCCAAGAACAATTGGGAATGTGAAGAAAGCAGTACGTATCTCTGACTGTAATTGTTAACATGTTAAAAGCTAAAATATAAGTTTCAAATAATAATTATTATTATTTGCATTAAAGATGCTGTTCCACCTAAACAGATGAAGTTATAGGTTGCTGCCTAAAAACTAAAAAAGTTTCTGTGTTGTTTCTATGTAGTTGAACCTTCATATGGGAAAAAACATACTTGAAGGGGCAATTAACCTGGAACAACACCTTTAAAACACATAGGGAATATGGTCCATATGTAAAGGCTCTTGTTCAAATTTAGTTGATGCTACATCAAGTCAAATGACACAGGTCTGAGCTGAGACTCTTCGCTGTATCCTTAATTTACCATAAGCCTGAGTGGCTCCAAATAGAAATGGCTAGCATCTGAATTAATTTATGCAGTAGCTAACCCTCTAGGACTAACATGTTTCCTTAGCAAATAAGGTCCCCTTAAGTCCGCATTCACTGAATAAAATGTAAAGGCCAAGCATGGAATTTTAATCCGGCTCTGATAAGAGATACTACTAAATAGCTACACGTGCCAAGTTCGGAAGTTAGAATGAAACGACAAACTGTTGTGTGACTTGCTTTCCTAACACACCTGTACAGGGTTAACACATTAAATTTGCCATATACTGTGCTGCCACCTAGTGGCTTCTGACAAGAAACACCTGGGTGCTGCACTTAGTTTTAAACAAGTTTTAACTTGTTTGAATAATGCTGGAATTTGTTTGAAGTGTGCCTGCATGTTTTTGATTGACGTCCCTTCTGTCTCTAAACGTTTGGAATGTAAGGGGCGAAATTTGTTAGCCTTTTCTGGGAGTGCAAAATCCTCTAATTATCAAAAAAAAATATTGAACTTTTGTTTCTCGTGCACTAAGAAAGCTGTACTTGGAATCTGTCTCTTATTTCTATATTAGGAGAAATATTATATGCAGAGGGGGCAAATAAATAACTTCATAGAAGCATAGATTTCAGGTTCCCATATAGTCTACTATTCCATATTTTAAAAAATCCAGCTTAAATATATATATATATCTACTAATTTGTATCATATTTTTTGTGTTGCAGTGTTTACAGGAGACGGTACATATTGGTCTTCTAGCTATATCCCTGCGGAACTCCAAGGATACCCACCTTACGAGCCCGTCCACAACGCAGAGCGTTTGGCTCCACCTGTCCCCCCTCTACCCAAGGAACCTGAAGAAGAACGTTTATTTGGAGGTTTCCCATTTCCCTTGGACACAAACAACAAGAGAGCCCCTCTTCCACCGTGTTACAACAACAGAAACTTGGACGATTTTCTCCCTCCACCTTCCCATTGCCAAGACCAGTACACAGCAATTAGCTACTACCCGGCACAGCTCATACAGCCGGAGGGACTGTCCTACCAGCAGGACGATGGCTACAGGCGTCTCAATGTCCGTCTGAGTGTGGCACAGCCTTCTTATGCCGATTGTGGTCCACTGCCAATGCCAAATTCAAATTATCAAGCACCTGAGTTGGCAGAAAGTGACTATGGTAGCTGTGAAGAAGTGATGTTCTAAGAGGCGCCAAAAAGAGTATTTTGTTAGTTAAAAAAGTGGGAATTGAAAGAAGGTTTTTTTTTTTAGTTCCGACACAAAGAAGATGGAGTCCAAATGAAAGTCAAAACGGAAGAGGTCCTTTTTGGCATCTTTGGTACCAAGAGTGTGCGAAATGCAAAGGATTTATATGTGAAGGCTTGCTCGAGATGTTTTATTCTCTTTCAATGTATGTTGGACAGGCAGGTAGAGAATTGTTCTGCAAATCCAGTTTCTCTGATTAAAGAAGGGTTTGTGGGCCAAGGCACCTTATGTGGTGGGAGAAGATATGGGACTTTGTGCGTCACAACATGCTGTGTCTTCTACAAAAACCTTTTAACGTTCACTTTAAAGAGCCCTGACTTATACAGTATTACCTCTGAGAGGGAGTGTGGATGCCAGCTGTCAGTATCAGCTTTGTCCTTACCATTTGTAGTACAACATAATAAGCAATCACAGCCATTTTCATGCTAACACTGGAGTGTTCATGGAACGAACATACTATAGAAACACTGGCTATGTTACTGTGCACTAATTATGAAATTCAGATATGCAATGAATCGGTTTCCTGCCAATATAACTGGGTGCCATTGAATAATAGGAGGTTCAGGGTCTTGGGATGGCCACCTTGGCCAACTGCCTCCAACACTTGAACATATTTTCACTGCCAGTGGGACATGGAACTGACCACATACACCATGCTCGTAATGGGTATTTGATGTGTCCAGCTGCCAAATGCTACTAAAAAAAACACCTGTTCCCTTTATAAAGTGTTTAAGATTGTCCTTCTTTGTAAATATTGCTGTATTTTTATGAGCAATAAAATATAATTTTTATAGATATCTGTTACTGTTTTGAATGAAATATTTTGGGGGGCTGTGATCTGTATTTCAAATACATAGTCCGGAGGAGTTCTGTTTGTAAGGGAATGTGTAAGCACCTTCTGTGCCAGGGCTGGTGATCATGAGGTGGCCCAGGTCTTCTAAGGCCAGCAGCCAACTGATAGTTGTGGCTGACAGGTGGATATGACATGAAATGTCACCAGGGCTCCATAGTCTATTGCTTCATCTCACTATAAGGATGACATTTTTATCTAATGCAACAAATACGTTCTTCGTCTAATTTAGAAGATTGAGTACTTCATTACCCAGGGTAGAAAAGGCGTTTCAAAATACAACCCTACTAACTGCTACAGTAAAGACCCTCTTGTAGATAATAACAGAACACTACTGTAAGGTAGGCATGTCTTCCATGATCCAGTATGTCTCAGGCCATTCATGGAACAAGTGGGGGCTACAAAGGGAAACGAGCAACGCTGGTGACCTAAATTCCATTTATCCTGGAATAAGGAGGGACCAAACTGCAATTACCTAATGATCGCATTCAACTATGGCAGTGATGACCAGGTTATTCCTGAGACCACTAGAAAATTCACTAATCCTTGTTTTTTCAATTAATTATATGTTTTGAAGGGCTTGTATTTACGGGCAGGCACATAATAATAGTACATCTTCTTGAAATATACTCAGGTGTTATGGGTCATGGGAAAATAGTATGCAATAATTATGGTTCCATATAATACAGAGCTATCAAGCTTATCAAGCTTAGCAGATCCGTCATTACATTCACTCCTTGTAAAGTTTAAGCACATAAAAAGCAATGTTTAGTCTCAATTATTATTATTATGCTTCAGTTATATAGCGCCAACAGTTTACGCAGCGCTTAATACAATACATATATATAAGGGATATGACAAGATGAGAATTGACAGACCAAGACAAACCGATACATTCGGTGGAGAGAGCCCTGCTCACAAACTTACAATCTTAGTAGCAACAGCCTATAAGTGCTTGCTTCTGTGTCACATGTCAAGCATTCCCTGAAAAATTATTACATTGTCATTGCATTATTTGCGGGATGGGGTTGGTCTTTAACTAGAAGGGATGTGTCTAATACTGCCTTTAGTTATAAAATAACATTTATTACAGTAGGTGTGACAGAACCTTTAATTTTTTTCCATCTACCTTATTTTAGCCACTTCTTCATTCATTCACATCGACAAATGTATCCACTGTCCAACTTCACACATGTCCTCTTTAGTTGTGTACTCTGTCTCATTCATCACAAAAGGTACTGATGTATGGGCAAGAATGTATCTACCAAAAGTACAGCATGTATATGTTGTGCCATTTTATGGCCAATATATTCAGAGAACAAGATGCATGGGAGGCTTTAAAGACCTCGGGTATCTGGTGACACTGGTAGACGCTTCTGGAGAATACCACTGATGACCCCTGAATCTGTATCGTCATCACAGATATGTTTTAATATGGTCTTATTGTAGGTCCACCAGAAAGTATCACCAACCTTTAAAGGCTCTAGAGTACAAAGCCAAAAGCTTGAATAACCTGCTTTTCATCAAGTAACCTTCTCACATGTGTTCGTGACAAGATACCAAAGGTATTTATTGTTGTTTAAAGTCATTTGTCTGATGTCTTGATTCCAACCTATTAATTGATTTACTCTTAGGTACCATTTGAAGTAGGAAATTCACAGCATAGGTCATCAGACAGGCTGCCTATAATTATCAGATAATTTGGTTTTGTGAAATTAGCATTCATTGACACCAGCAAAAAAAGATCAGAAAAAAATGCTTTTCTGATGATGACACTAAACGGAAACAAATGAGGAGAAGAATCTTGACAATTAAAGGGACGGTACCGGTAAAACCACAATGGTCACAAGTAATATTGTGTTTTAAAGGAAAGATTTACAACCCGTGTGCAAATACAGATTCTTAAGGCCTTAATGTTTAATAAATTGTGTGCATTGTAACATTATATGTGGTGAATGCATGCAAGTCCTGCCAAAGCAGGTCGACACAAGTCACTGTGGCCTTCAGAAACGCGCGCGGCACCCAATGGGCAAGACGTTGCTGTCTTTTCGTTACATATTGATTTATAAATTGGTTCGGTATCTAATTAATATATAATAATAGGGGGTAGTTATAGTAGAGATGTAGCTGGATACCGGTGGCAGCATGTACAGAGTGGACGATGGTCAATAGAGACGCAGCAGATTAAACTATGGGATATGAGTTGACAACTCAGGAGGTTTGCAGGGGAGGAAAACGTTAGGGAGGTCTGAAGGAGATTAGTATTCTGTAAGAAAATTCTCTGCCAGAGACAACTAAAGTCAAATATCCAGGCAAGTATGAATCTTTGAATTGCAATGTAATTTAGCCTCACAAATTACCGGTATATATGCCGTATGTTGAATACTGTAGACAAACACGTAGTGATGCTCCTTAGGCCCATGTTGGGATGCTTGGCACTCAATATACAATTTACCCAGTCCTTTCTTGGAGATTGCTTCCTGCCCTTACCTCTGGCATTATTTTTGGATGATGCTTCCTGCTGCCCTGCCTTGTTGGTACCACTTTTGTCTTAGCATCTCCTCATCTACCAGGCCACCAGATGACCACCAATGAGGGGTTTGTTCTTCAGCAAGGAGTCTTTATTAGATACTTTTTAAACACCAGAAGAACAGACTTCTGAGGTCCTGAAAGCTTATATGACTCTTTTTTCAATGTTGGCCCAATAAAAGGTATCACCTTCAACTAAATACTCCATCTTCTTTTGGACCAACACGTCTATATCGGTTTTCTTTCTTTTCGAGGGGTACCATCTACTGCTATCAGGCTCTACATCTCAACCTATATGTGACACAACTTTCAAAGCTGAGAGAAAAAGAGAGTCCAGGATCAGTGCTATGGAGAACCTGTGCCGTGTTGTACTGAACAAAACATTGAAATCAAATATCTTAAAACACTAAAGCATAAACTGTGTGTTATTTTGATAAATTAGTTAATGATCCGGTGTTGATCTGGCTTTCACTTTAAAATAAAGATATATAGTAAAGAGAGAAAGACAAACGATAACATTAACTTATCATTCCGCCAAATGAATCCCAAGGTCCAACAGATTATCCAATATTTTCTATGGCGCCGCAACTTGAAATACGTGTAGAGTATGTTAACCCCTAGCAGCGCACAAGGGGTGCATATTATTAATAACCAACCATCAAAGTAGGATCTCACAATTCGATAGAGTGGAGTTGGTTTGTCCATCATCACTCTGATCCTTCTCGAAAGACATCGTCCTAGAGTAGATTGTAGTATTAATACGATGACCCAGAAAACAATTGACAACTGATAATCTGCATCCAGACACGACAAGCACTTGTGTTTAAAAGGATTGTGGGAAGTGATGAGAATTAACAAAAGAAAATCGAACGTTCTCAGTTCCTCTTTATAGACACACTTTGATACAACCGATAAAGTATATGAATGGAATATAGAACAGGCAAATCCCACCCATACGTTGCAGGGAAGGGGGAGAGGAGTTCCAGCTTGTCATACAGATGTTGCACTAGAGCATTCCTTGATGCTATCTTGGAAGAGAGCATTTGATTCATCCTTCTGAGAAAATGTCTTGATAGTGGCATTTTTTTAGATCCTCATAGACATAGAATTGACAAGAGGTGCCACAGAGCATGAACTGTGGTTACTGCAATGGAACAAAGGGCAAGCCAGGAAAATATCCATGAAGATTTGGAAGATCAAGAAGGGGAATATCCAACATGGGTAGTCAGCACCCTCACCACGGTCCTGGTTGTCACCATCAGTGGTGATATCGTGGGCAACCTCCTGGTAATCACTTCTGTCTTCAGGAACAAGAAACTTCGGAAATCAGGTATGGGAATTACCTCCTGTAGTTTTGGGAAATATTCATGCTACTTTATGGGATTTTAATTAACTTTGCCAAGAAAACCAAAATCATATTTTTAATTGTTGTGTGGGTAAGAAACCCAAAACTTTAAGGTCTAAAAATTCTGATTCTGATCTTTTAACACAATTCACAATTTATTTGGTAGTTATGCTGTTGTCTTGTGATTCTGAACTTATATATATTTATATTTTTTAATACATTATCCAAACATATACCGTATGTGTTATATAAAGCAAATTCTGTACTTACAAAGCTAAATAGGTTTTGATAATCTAAAACAAAATAATGTTCAGCACCTGCTCTACTATAAACCTAACACATAGTCTCTAAGTTTTTAGTTTTTGTTTCTAGAAAGATGAGTTAAAAGTAACAGGAGAAATTCTTTCTAACTTTGGCTTTAAGCGTAGTCAGAGAAGACTGTGAAGAAGCAAACTGAGAGATGTTTCTACGCTGGCAGCTAAGGGGTTACTGCGAACCTTTCCTTATGAGTAAAACCTTTAGTGGCAAAAACAAGTCAAATACATAAACGTGGCTTTTAGTACTAAAATCTAAGGTTGACCAAGCCGTCTCAGGGGTTTCTGAGAGTAGAATTGGTGGTGCTCCTTCTAGTAATTAGAATTACCACCGGCACACGACATGTTCCAGGTCAACGCTTCCGACAAACATGCGTGACCTCAGTAACCAAGAGCAAAGTCTCACTTATTTTCTCCTGTTCATGCTGGTTGCTTAATATATTATAGGAAAAATGTGCAGTAATTTAAACTGAGAAAAGGATTATTAATCATACTGCTTCTGTATAATTTGCATCCAAAGCGTCGACAATAATCTGAGTTGGAGTTTTGTAACTTTATGGAAGTGCTTCTCATTAACGTGATTCTCATTAGACCTCCTGGGACTCGTGTGCAGGCTTCGGCTGGCTTGGGGTGAGGATGGCACGCATGCATTAGCAAGCTTCAGATTAAAATGAAGCATGATGTATGTAGTGGGAGTATAAAAGCAGCCACATGTACCCGGCTGGTAGTCACACGCTACGCTTATAAACTCTCATAACGTGTGGCTACATGTATCCAGCTGGTAGTCACACGCTACACTTATACTCTCTCATGCTCTCGGTTTGCCAGATGGCCAAATGCACCTCGCCAAGTCCCCATACATTTACAAGGGCCCACTCAGTTATCACATGCATTAAAGTGCACATGATAGCTGGAGTGTCATAAAGAGCAAAGAGTATATTCACTAAGCTGCACGTTTGTACAATAATTATTGTAACTTGAAATAGTTAAAGAAGGCAATTGAAGATGAAACCTACCACATACCATGCATTACTAGGGGCCATCCTTATCTCCACTTCTCCATGGGTTGAATTGGCCGTGTATAATGCAGAGCTAGATCGGTTCTTGAGTGTCTTGTTGCAGCATTAACTATGATACATCTTAGAGGAGCTCACTTGGAGGACCCTTTATAATGCAAAAGATACCATAACTTCCCTGTAAACTAGTAAAGAACATATATATACATATATATATAAAATGTAATGTAATTTGGTCATATATATATATATATATATATATATATATTATATATAAATATACACAAAAGACTAAATTAAATGTAACTTGCATAAGTGTACGTCTGAACCCACAGTGGCACACAAATTCATCAGATTAGACTTTCTGTGATGTTGCAATCGATCGCTAATTGACCTGGAGTATATGCAGACCATAAGCCAAAGTTATAATTAGGCTTCAAAGGAGAGGGATTTGGTACAGTTCAAAGAAATCCGCCATTAACATATTATGCAACTAGTTTAGTGCAGAATAATTCTTAGTATAAATTAATTTTGATATTAAAAAATTATATAAATATAAATATGTAAAAAGTATATGTAAAAAAATACCCTTTGTGCTCAATGCATTTTTTCTTCTTCTTAAAGGGTTAATTTTTTTCTGTTTCGCTGACACAGCATTCACCTGGGGGGGGGGGGGCACTGCCACAGAAATGATTTATCAGATTAAGAGTGAGATTCAATAAAATATGTCAAAGACTGGTGAATGAATGAAAGGGCGAAATATCCACAGAAACCAAATCCATCAAACCTTTCTGTCTTTCCATAACGAAGAATCATTATACCGCTTGTAACTTGGCATCCTGAATCAAACTAAACCCCCCCCCCACTGACTGATCAATTCCAGCCTAAGAAAACGAGCATTAACAATCTCTTGGTTTTCTTTTCACGCAGGTAACGCGTTCGTAGTTAGCCTGGCTGTAGCCGACTTGTTGGTTGCCTTTTACCCGTACCCACTGGTCCTGCTGGCTATTTTCAACCAAGGCTGGAAAATGGGCTACGTACACTGCCAGATGAGTGGATTTTTCATGGGACTCAGTGTAATAAGCTCTGTCTTTAACATCACAGGGATCGCCGTCAACCGATATTGCTACATCTGCCACAGCGTCTGGTATCCCCGTCTATTCTCTAACACCAGCACCGTCTGCTACGTGGGCCTGGTCTGGACTTTGTCTTTGGCAGCCATCTTGCCGAATCTCTTTCTGGAATCTTTACGTTATGACCCCCGGGTGTTTTCCTGTACATTTGCCCAGTCCGTCAGCTCCTTGTACACCATCGTCATTGTGATCTTCCATTTCTTTTTACCCATAGGGGTGGTGAGTTACTGTTATTTACGCATTTGGGTATTGGTCCTTAACACCCGCCACAGGGTCAGGCCTGGTAGACATCTTCAAGCTCAGACATGGCCTTACAATCTACATGGTTTTATCACAATGTTTGCTGTCTTTGTGCTTTTCGCAGTATGTTGGGGACCCCTAAACATCATTGGACTCACTGTAGCCATTTACCCATCGTTGGGAGGTTCCATTCCACATTGGCTCTTCGTAGCCAGCTACTTTATGGCATATTTCAACAGCTGCCTCAATGCTGTCGTTTATGGAGCTCTAAATAAGAATTTCCGGAGAGAGTACAAAAGGATCGTGTTAAAAATATTCCAGTTGGCTTGAACCATTCTAAAGAACTTTAGTCTTATATCTGTCATTGCACAATATGTGCACAATATGTATAAAATGCATATTTAATTAAATGAAAACATACAAAAAAAATACTTGGGTTTATATTTGTTCATTTTCTTGTTTACATCTTTGCTTTAGATGCTTCTTCAGTATGCTGAATATGAAATAATCATTAAATCTTTTTTTTAAGTCTAATAAACCATGGATCTTCTCTTTAAAACGGATTGAATTCAAGCATTTTGTGTTTCTGAACATAATTTATACTAAAGCCAAGATCACTCTCTTTTACATATAAAAAAGGTTCCGTCTATTAAAGAGCGATAGATGAGCGGATAACATACAGCTATCCCGAATCCAAGAAAAGATCGAGGACTTAATGAAGTTTGAGGTTTTTTTTAACAGCAGGGGAAAAAACAGCAGAATAGATAAACCGAATTGTTCTTATTCTGCATCTGCTACGACAGCATTTGAAACTCCCCCCCCCCCACAATTCTTCCACATCAGACAAGAATATTGAACCATTTACTGGTTCAAAAAGACACTTTTGCAAACCATTTAAAAGCACCATTTGATCCTTCTTTTTAAATATACAACTTCAGAAGAAAACAATATTTTGTAGCTAAAAGGCTATTTGAACAGCCTGGGGTGGGTTCAGAGGGTCCCATTTATGCTATTTCTTGCTGCACTTATTAATTGAAAATTTTCAATTTTCATTCCCTTTAAATTTGCTGTGTAGTAAAAATCGAACGACACTCATTACTAGTCATGAAACCGTTTTGTGGTTTAAAGTTAATCTGGATAAATGCAATTTATTTCAACCTGATGAGAGGGGACGTCAGAGAGGGGACATAGGTTAGCCGTATAGGATGCAAATATAAGATGCATATTATGACCTAGGTATATATTTCATTACAGCTATATCAAAGGGAGCAAAATAGATAGCTCTAAATGATTTTTTTTTAATTAGGGTATTGGTTCATGGAAGCCATAGGTCCTCCCGCATAGCACTCCTGATCTGTACCGACTCATCATGGCCTATTCACTCACAGCAGCTTCTGAGATGTGGAAATCCAAGTAAGATTTTATTATTTTTTATTAGGAGGACACCCCAAAACAATCTTGATCTTTCGTAAATGGAAGCCCAAAAACTATGTATGGCAACATTGTCTAACTTTTAATACAGAGCACTGTAATTAATGTGTTAGAACCTATTAAATCATTAATACAAGGCAACTCATCAACACTACTTTAGTACAGGCTTTGGCTACATCTGAGCTTCAAGTAGGAGAATCTGGCTTTTCCAGATTTGATCCTTTCATATACAGTGGGTAAAGCATCAAACCTTGTCCTAAGCACACGCTATTGTTAGGAGAAACTTCTACTAATAGTCATACATAGGTCGTGCTACCCAGAGCATGCCATCTTTTTATGGCGAGTGGCATCGAGGCGTGGGACTAACCATATGTGGAGGCCTTAATCAGGTTGGACATAGGGCAGGTAGTGGGGGTGACCACATGCCTGGAAAATCAGGGAAATGGCCAGGAGAAGCAGCACTTCAACTGAAGACTCAATCAGGAGAGTTCCTAGATATGCTAATAGGCTCTTTTTAATGACAAGACTGTTTATTTGCAGTAGACACACAAATTATATATATATGTATATTTTTAGGAAAGGGTTTTTTTTTTAATTTAGATAGCATTATTTTGATCATATAATCTAATTTACGATTACCAAGAAAATAATAAAATGGTGAAAAAACATATTTCATGTTTTTATTTTAAAAATCTTTTACTCATCTTCAAAGGCTAATGAAAAAGCCTGCTACATAGATTCTAATATTTTATGAATATTTTATAAGTTATGAAATACCAAATGTTACAAGTAGCATATATTGCTATTTCAAAACTTTTTTTTAATTCTGGTCATCCTGCCCCATGTCCTATCTGGGACATCTTTGAAGCTGACCAAATCAGTTATCAACCCATATATCTTTAAAGATTAGTATTTCAAATGCTAGTAAATTAACTCTTTCCATAAACTATTTCTACTACCAGCCATTGTCAAAGTGGTAGTCATTTTTTTAGTTAGTACTGTTAG
This sequence comes from Spea multiplicata, assembly GCA_009364415.1. Classification (NCBI taxonomy): domain Eukaryota; kingdom Metazoa; phylum Chordata; class Amphibia; order Anura; family Pelobatidae; genus Spea; species Spea multiplicata. The sequence goes on along the minus strand of VKOC01000003.1, from coordinate 2,833,769 downwards.
TACTTAAGTTTGTACTTTAGGTGTGAATGTTCAGTTCCTGGTATATGTCACTACCCAATATGTGTTCAGCAACACATCTCATAAGAACAGTGATACCACCAATGCATTGGTTTGTAGGGTTGTTTGGGCCTAAAGGGCCACATTTATTAAACGATTGTTGTGGTTGAATACTATAAATGAGACAAGCAGAGGAATGCCAGTTACAATCTTTTTTTTAAAATATTTCATAATTAGTACATGATGAACCCCAAATTATACACATTTACAACAGAATATACATAACATTAGACATTATACCTGTATATATGGCAAGTAAGACCTCCATGGAGAAATAGATGGAATTGATAACAAAACTATAAATGCCCTCAAAATCGTCCCCAATATTGTTACATAAATAGTGAAGACAAAAACTCAATATTTTAGTAATTTTTGATAAGTCCACTAGTGTTAACGCAAGGACAAAACACCTGTTGTCATGCGACCCACATTTTGCTGATAACAGAGGAACAACACAGAAAATGGTGTTATCAATAAAATACAATCTAAACTTTAATGTGACAATCTTGTCCGTAGTTTGGTGAACCTGACCTAAAGTTGCTAGTTAAGGGGAAAGTTAACTGGCTATGGCCCATTTTTGCTGACTGGAGAAATACAGATTTAAGGAATAATCCATATTACATACTTCACTGACCTTAGAGAGGATCACATAGAACAAGACCTTAAAAAGACCTTTAACCTACCTGAGCACTACTTTTTGAGTACAATCTTTAGCTGAATAACTGCTTCGCAACATAAACAAGAAACTACTGCACAACACGGAAAAAGATATCAAACAGGTACACTCTTCTGAGATTTTTAACCTGTTGAATAGTTGATGGATGTCCAAGATGCGGCGTTCTTGCATTACAGAGCACTAGGACAAAAGATCAGCGACGCAAAAAGGTAAAATGAAAAATAGTACCAGCAATTACAGTATCACCTTAACCATTTACTATCCATGTAAACAATCTGAAGTAAACATTGGAGATGTTAAAAAAACCACCACTCTATACATAACCTTTGTTTAGGTTGAGAAAATGTACGCTATATGGAGATATCGATATCTACTCTTTAGATAAAAAAAAAGATGGATTTCTAAGGTTGATTTGTGGGAGAGCTGCAAGATGAACCCTGAGCCTTCACGAACCTGACAAGTGCAAAACTGAGGTAAAACCAGGGAGGTGATGAAAGATAGGAAGGAGGGGAAAGTTACCCAGCACACATCCAGGGGCTGTATGGGTGAAGGAAGTGTGAGCAAGATGCATACTTGGAATCCAAGATATTTAATCTAACAGAGCATCTGGCAACACTGAGAGACATTAGTAATACAAAGAAAATAGAAAGAGAAGCCTTCTCCTTAATGAGTAGGCACTGGCTGGGATCAGTGCTGGTGAGGAGGAGGAATCTGGAGCACACAGCTGGGTAAGAGGGAAAGTGGGGGCAATAGGTTTATGGAGGGTAGCTCTTGATTTGCTGGTTGAGTGGCAGGAGGCAGAAGGTTGTAGTTAATGGAGTGTATTGAGAGCAAGGACTTTTTCCTAGTAGGGTATCTCAGAGATCAGAACTGGGACCCGCACTTTTTAATATTTTTATCAGTGATATTACAGAAGATCTTAATGGTAAGGTATGTCTTTTTGCAGATGATACAAAGGTCTGCAACAAGGCAGACAAACCAGGTGGAACTCAAATGACAAAATATTTAAGTAAATTAGGCGAATGATTGAAAGCGTAGCAGCTGCAGTTTAATGTTGATAAATGTAAAATAAAAATAGAAAAAGGCTCCAGGCACTCAAGGGTTCCAGCTCAGGCAGGACAACAACGTTTCGACCTCACAATGAGGTCTTTATCAAGGAAGTTACAGTAAAGTAAGCAGAGTGCTGGGTTGCTTTGTTTAGTGGCATTAGTAGCATGAAGAGGGAGGTGGCTCAGCCAGTTTACAGATCTCTGTTCTGTAATAAGTACAGTTCTGAAAAAGGAAATTGTACCTCCTAATCAAAGCCTTATTGCAGTCTTCACAAAATCAAACATTCCTCACCATGGTAACGTAGAATACCTACTCATCTTAAGCAACTCGCATAAACCTACAATCTACAAGACTAAACAGGCTCTTCCCACTGGACATGCCACGTGACATAAAAGTTACAGTACTCTCCTAGTTTGGATGATTTCAAAGTGTGTTTGTGCAAATACACCGAAATTTATCAAGCGTGGAAATGTTCTGTAAACAAAGATTTACCATAGCTTCCACCAGTCAACACGAAGCCACCTGCCCAAGAAAGTATCCCAATTATGAGTGCTTCTGTACTATACATGCCAAAAAAAACCCCCAAACCAGCGACAGGAGGTCCACATCACATAAACATGTGAGTGACATCACTCGCAATCGGTGGATAATGATACTTGAATATTGCTAAAAAGCATAATAAGCATTCTTCATATAAAACCTTAATTGCATTCAATATCTGACATCCAATTATTCGGGGTTTTTGCAAATCAAGCTTTGATTTATTTGATTATTTCAACTAACGAAAATGCTATTCAATCAAGAGGACCGTAGATCAAATTTAGTATTACGTATGGGTATGTTCATTCAAGACGTCCTGGACGTCCGTTACAGCTCGAGGAACAATCACGGTGAAGATTGTCTTGCAGAACACGGCTTCGCTAAATCACAAGCTCTAAGTATACAGGCCACGTTCCCCGCACAACGGCCGATGTAGCTCTCTTTGCTGGTAGAAGGGCTAAAGCATTTTCAATAATAACAGCAGTTTAAACACAATTTCATATATTCAATTTGTATGAAAGTTCTTGGAATCCAGGACTATACTCAAAGGTCAACCAGACGTAATTGTAACGTTTTCAACACAAAATGGATAAGCATGTAAACTCCATAAATTCATACAGAAACCAAAGATTTTATTATGGGGAACCATTAAATCGTTATGTATATTACAGACGTGCGTAGATGGAAATATGACTTTTAGGATAAAAACCAAGCATGTATCCTAAATTAATACTTAGGAATGATATCAGCTTTCATCACAAATGCTTACATTTCAGGATAAACAGAAAATATCAGATTTCTTTGTTTCATGTAAAACCGTAAGTGTTTTACAAAAAAAAAAGCAGCAGAATACATTCTTTTGACAAATGAGTGTAATATAGTACTGATAATCCTGTATTGTGTAAACCAAAGTATTTGTTTAGTAATGGAACATAGAGAACATACGGTGCATAGCACGCTCCGCGTCTACCAGTGTGCAAATTTCTCCCATTACAGCATAAAAAGGTCAAAAAGCACAAACATTTTCGGTCTACTGACACCTACAAACGTAATATACAGCTACCAAATATACAAATCTTTAGGCTAAAAAAAAATATATATTTTTTTTTTAACCTAAAATAAAATATTTTCACAATTCTAACTTGGCGGTTACAGCAGGAAGAACATCTTTTAATAGCAGCTCTCCCCTGCACCTTGAATTATAGAGATGGGGTCGCAGTTTCCAGAAGGTACGTTTTTTTGTTTTCTTATTTTTAAGAGAAAATAAATAATGCTTATTAAAGGTACTTTAATGGGCATTCATGTTTGGTGAATACCTCAAGGTACTAAAATAATATTAATTTGCTTAAATTATGAAAAAGTCATAGTCCCTATTAGAAAAGAACATTCTATAAACATACAATCAAACACCAGTAAAAAAATGTTCTTTATGAGTTTTGGCACGTAATCCTAAGTAAAAAGATCTTGTGTAGAACACCGATACAATTTTTTCTTTATATGGATGGTTTTACAGAACTCTTCTGCTCTATCATCTGCTTAAACATGTTTCAGTGATCAGTGAACTCCTCGATGGACATGCATATGTATCTGATGGTCATCACTTTGCATACATGTGTTATAACTTATAACTGTTATATATGAATATTGAGAGAAAATGCACAAAGGATTTACACAATGCATAAAGAGTTACAATCACATAAGGGATGAGTCAACCCTGGCAAGTGTCTCCTACAAATGAAGGTAAAAGGTGGCCCTTTATTATGCATAGCCAATGGAACACGATGATATTCTTCATCTCAACACTACTCCCTATTATTAAAGGCGTCTTATGGCAATGAGGAGGTGCATAGCCAGTTTCTAAATATCAGTCACTGACTTCCAGAAGGGAATATTAATCATAAAAACCCATGGCTAGGGAGTTGCACAAACCCAAATCATTACAGGATTCAGTAACTGGAGCGAGAGCCAACAGGTGGTTTACCAACAGCTGTGGAGGCACAACTTCAATGATTGTCAGCCAGCAGGCTAACCGTAACTGTAAATGGTAGTTTTTACAACAGCTTGGGAAGCCACTGCTGGTTGGCTCCTGTGCTACGGATAATTAAGACATTTCATAAACTAACCCAATGCACTTAATCTTCTCCCTCCATATCTTAAACTTTTCTACCATGCTTGTCCTTTGTTTCCCACCAATTCAGATGTCCAACCCTGGTACATATTGACCAATATATCTTGCCCTATTCCTGCCCATCGTTCTCTTTGATCAATGCTATATCTGATCTTCCACTATGCTCTTCATCGACATCGTGTTCCATTACCTGTCCTCGACTCTACTCCACCAAGCTACCATCTCCCTTTATGTTCTTCATTCATATGAGTTTCTGGAAATGTGAGAGTGATTACATTCAAATCCCAAATCAGAGAACGGTGCTCATATAACTAAGACAATAGATCACCTTACTAGGCATTTTATTAATAAATTACCACATGGTAAGAGGTAGCCATACATGATTCCCAGCATTACTGCTTTATGGAGCTTTATGGCTTCTGGTGACCGTCCCCTGGTAGCAGTTGTCACTACACATAGAAAACCTTTGGTTTATTAAGGTTTATGCTTTATACACTGAACTAAACGTATATGCAAGAAATAAGTATAGCAGTGGCAGGCAGAGAGAAGAACCAAGAATAATTAGGTTGGAATAAAATAAAGCTGAGCTTGGCACAAGTTTATCGTCGATTCAATGATCATTGTTCTAGAAGCTGGATAACCGTCAACTTCTACTGAACATTCAGCAGCAAGTGCAAAAGCACTTTTGTGGATAATTCCGGAACTATCTTGAAGTTCGGTGAATTAACCCCATATTCAATTGGCACCAGTTTAATTTTGTACTGAAAAAAAAGCACCTTGGTTGAGCAACCAAAACATTCACTGTAAATTGAGAACTTCATTTCAAAAGTATGTTGTTTTTCATGCTAATTTCCCTTTAACCTCCCCGTTAACTGCCAATTGGGAAAAACCAAAAATGAAAAAAACATTCTGATGGGGAAAAATACACAGAAAAACCATAAAACTGAAAAAAGGAAAATACACAAAAGGTGTAAAGGAAAAACATCATGCTATGCAATGTTTCTTTAAATCCTAGGAACATAATGGTTGACATTCTGGCAGGTAATGGTACAATAAATGCATTCACAGAAATCTATTGTTCTATACAAGTAAAATCCAGAATTTCTAGGACAAATTGGCCAATGTTCCTTTCCTAACACCGCTGTTAATCATGCACCGATAATGTAAAATGACACTACAAACTCGACTGGTTTCTCATTGTACCGCAAATACAGCAGTAATATTTTGGCTTGGCAAGGAATCTGGTGTCAGTAACTCCCACAGAGTTACGTACGTCCCGAACACGAAGCCCAAGAACCCCACCAGACTGATCAGGATGTCCTTGGCGATAATCCACCGACTGAGACCTTCAGAATAGTAGGTGAAAATCTCCAGAAGAGGAGGGATGATCAGAGCCAAAGCGCTGCTGCTAACCGACCCTACAAGCGTGATGATCAAGTCCAGACGAGGAATAAGAACAGCAAGGACACCTGCGAATAAAGACAAAAGACTGGTGAAACCCAGCGGTACCGACCCAAGAACCTGGCAAATTCATAACGGCGCAGTGTCATATAGACACATCAAGTGTGACATCAAATAATAACCTGCCTGTTCCGTATTTACAATGTGTCACAACAAACCTCAGGGATCTCTCCTGGAACCAGACAGTAGCCCTGATGCTATGATGACATCACTAGGGACCATTATGTCCATCTTACATATATTTAATTTTATGCATTACTGATTTCAGTATGTAAGCGTGTGTGTGGTCCCTCAGACATCCTAGTAGTGTCCGTCTCAATTACACTAGTTAATGTTTCAATGTGTAGCATTGATCCCGCTGGAAGGTAATGCACATAGATCCTTGTGGTTGTGCGGGATCTATTATTATTAGATCATAGTATGGCCTTGGGCTGTGAAGGGAATGACACACTAGAGCGTGCAATTAATGTTTTGTCTAAGTAGAACAGCGCCTTTAATCATGCAAATGATTCATTTTGCAAAATTGGGATTCACGGAATAGGCGTAAGGCTCTGAATATAATACCAAGGAGCAAAGTTGGTTGGACATCAATGTCAATTTTATTATCATTTTTGGTCTTTTTACATTAAAAAGGCAAGCACAAGATTTGACAGGTGGTAAAACGGCAAACTTAATTTTAATGATAGTTATTGGTCCACATGTAATCATAGAGAAATTGGCACTTGATATGGAATGCTACATAGCTGTAGCTGGTTAACATGATTACAGATATTTTTGACCATAAATTAATTTGCTTTCTTGGATGAAATAAGAATTATCAGGCCAATGCTTTCATAATGAAAATAAACCATAAGAAATCTGTACATAATCAAGTAAAGTGGATTATCTGCGATGCTGGCGGCTACAGAATGCCTGGGTCTCCGTATAATGGATAGAAACACAGATGAGTGCCCTGGGTAAGGCCAGGGTCGGAGAGTTCCGTACACAAAGAGAACACAGCACTCACAGTATTGATATGCGGGTCCTTTCTTAATCAATCTCTCACTTTTTCAATTAGTTAATGTTTTTATATTGATACATACTGAACATTCTGGACATTCTAGGAAGGTAAAAGCTGTACAAAAAAACCTTTTTAGGGCTGTATCCTTCTAGATGGCCCTTAAGGGCACTCCACACACCTAACTTCAAGTTGACTATACATGGGCTACAAGATTTCTTATGACACCTTTAACACCAACGATACTCTCCATATAACGCCAACGAAATCCCGCCTGGATTATTGCAACTCCCTACTAACCGGTCTCTCCCCTCCCGCCTTTCACCGCTTCAATCCCTCCTCAACACTGCAGCCAGATTTATTTTTCTCTGCCGCCGTTCCTCATCCGTTGCCCCACTATGCCAATCACTTCATTGGCTCCTCCAGAATCAAATTTAAACTTCTGACCCTGACCTATAGAGCCCTCAACAACTCTGCCACCCCTTACATCTCTATCCTCCTATCCAAATACCCTACCCGCCCTCTTCGCTCCTCTGATGACCTGCGGCTTTCTTCCACTGTTATTACCTCCTCCCACTCCCGTATTCAGGATTTCACCTGCGCCGCTCCCCTCCTGTGGAATTCCCTTCCCCGTTCTGTCAGACTTTCTGCCTCATACGTGACTTTCAAAACCTCTCTGAAAACCCACCGGTTCAGGTAAGCGTAGAACATTCCTTCCCATTAATCCCAACAATGATAATCAGACAATCCGAATAATCAACAGCTTCAACACATCATCATCAACCAGATCGACTCATCCCCATCCAAGAAGTCCTCTCCGATTGTCTCAGTCCCCTCAACCACCCTCAACACCAGTTTGTTATTGTAATGTAATGCAATTTATGCTATATTTCCTATAGGAACCCCCGCTGTAAACTGCATATTATGTTTAATTATAATATGATATAAATATGGTGCGTACAATTCATCCAAGGAACCTATAAAAATAGGGAGATGGCCAGCTAAAGCTTATTGTTTAGAGAACGCACTAAAGACCCAAAATCGTACTGAACGCAGTACGAAGAGACACGGCCCAGAATAGCGAAGGCCAGAGAGAATATATCTAATTTACACATCACTTTGACAGCCTAATAATGGGATTAACTTAAACTCTGATATTGGAGAGAGGTTAAACGCGGCAGGTCAACGTACTTTCGCATTCTGGGAATTACTCTCTGCTGATGTCGCAGCCAATATACTAAAAGAATCTTTAATATGATCAACACATTACGGTAGAAAATGGATTTTTTTTATTTCTTTCTCGTCCTAAAGAAGACCTGAAGGGCAGTTAACGCGTTACTCTATAACTCATCGAGAAGAAAACTCAAGGTGTCATCCGAGAGGCGATGTCTAAAGATGTCCATATTAACCATAACAATTACTTGTATCCTTAGGTGTAGTTTTCTATGCACAAAGCAAATGTTTCCATTGACACTCTCAATGTTTCAGTGGTGAGAACTTCACAAAAAGATTTAACCTGTGAGAACTTCATGAAGTTCCATCTGTAAGCCAATGTCATTTCTGAAAGTTTTTGGCCTTAGGATAGGATAACTAGCGACTTAGTGTCGATCCCTTTGGCGGGTCGCATTCCCGGCCACTAGAGATAAAAGTAGGGTGACGTAAGTCACCGTGGTGTTTTGTTTTTTGAACCTCAAGGTCTAACTACTAAATGAACCACCAAATATCTTCAATGCAACTCACCTGCGGTTGGGCTGAACATGGATTTAGCAGCTCAAAGTTGCTCAAAGCACTAGCAAATTCAGACAAGTCTTCACTGGCATCGATGTTGACTAAACACAGTATGTAAACTACAAGGGTAGGGAGCTCATCACGATCAAGGTCCTCCCAATGTCCATGGCTAAGGGCTGTCTCCAACCAACCAAGTCATGTCAAGCTTATGCAGTGCTACTATAGTTTTGTTCCAGATCCCTAAACCTAATTGTGTAGTGACAGATCTTTGTTATAAACTAACATCGTTTTTACTAACCTTTCATTGTTACATTCAAGCAAATCTTATTTAAATTGCTTAGTGATAAAACATATAGTAAAGTAGAAGTTCATACCAAACAGGTATTATGGAAACTTTGTATAAACATCTACAGAAAAAAAATCGACAAGTAAAAAGAACTTACCTGCTTTGGTCGGAATTTAGGGGTATCCTTCACTTTAGAAACATTTCAACATATGCAATGGTGATGTCCAGCTACAGCACAACCAGACCAATAAATTATAATAATGTCTCTTTTTGTCATGTGAATACCTCATATCCATTGTTTTTCACTGACTTCCGGTATGACACCAAGCACCTGCGTGTTGGGAAGTGGTGCTGGAGAATTACCCATCTGGGTCAATGGAGTTAAAAGGGGGCTTTCAATTTGCACGTCGGACTTACCCTGGGGATGTGGCAGAACTGAGAAATCCTATCTCATAAGATTCTTGGTTCTAACCTAAACACGCTCCATGCGACTCCACACATATATAATTCAACTGGGAAAACAGCCTATAGCGCTGCAGAGGAATTTGGGTCAAGTTAACCATTTCTGGTTCAATGATCCCAAGCTGCAGCTTCCAAGGAGAAGTCGGAAAGCCTTTCTTGGATTTAACACAACAAATACATTTTGAAGTTTTTAGAAGCTCCGATGGTAGATAAGAAACATTCGAGGCCCCCTATCTAGCCTGCCTGTAATTAGTCTAATTCTAGATTCATGATTGCCATATGCCTAATCCACCCTCGGACCGTAGCCTCCACCGCTGATGGAAAGCACTTCATTCAGGCCCTTCTCTGCTCAATGGCGCAGGCACGTAGTACGAAGCTGATCTGTCAAATAATATCATTTTCTCTTTCCGCACTAGAAGCTCCACCGGCAACTTATGTTATCGGTAAAGAGCTGCTTTGGGGTACTGACAGCTAGCGAGGCAGATTAGGAGATGTGGTTAGTGGTCACACGCCTGGAAGCACATGGATCAGGTGAAGCGATGTTAATGGACATCACCGCAGAACTCAACCTAATGGATGTAATGCGTGCAGCACATCCCTGACACCGAGATCAAAGGGTATGGAGCCGCATGCCTGTTAAACATAGAGGACATTAAGCAGCTGCTCAGCCAGGGTCTGTAGAATAATAGATTTTTTACAGAGTGCTCTAAAACTTGTCATCATAGAAGGAGAAAGCAGCTACGGATCCATACGGAAGAAAGCAGTTAGCAGAAAAAGGAAAGGCTTGGTTTGTTCGGTAACAGAACTAATACAAGTAATATTTCTAATGTAAAGTAATAAAACTAGTAGTAGTAGTGCGCCAAGCTTGTCCTTAGAAAAGTAACCAGTGACAATACTTGTCATATATCTTGAATTTTAGTCGTTTGTGGGCAGAGGGAACCAGTTAGGGAGATCAATAGATCTCCAATGATTTACCTATCAAAGTGTAAAATAATTTGCGATCTGGGCATCTTGACTCCATTTGAATTAAACAGTACTTGCTTAATTATAAGACGATATTAATTTAGGGAAAAAAAAGAAAAAGCCTGGAGTCTAGTGGGGGCAGCCGGTGGAGGTTGACAACCTCCTCTGCTACTATGGAAGGTCATGTCATGTGCTCCATCATAGAAGCCCCAGCGGAAGTGCCGGGCAGCAGCTGAGGTTGTCTGCGTACATCACACAGACATTCACCGGCGGAATAAGAGAGAAGGGTTCCGGGTTCCCTGCAGCGCTGCGGGGATCTAGATTTTAGTCTTATAGTCTGACCTCTATCCGAGGTCCGATTACAAGATGACCTTGAATATAAGACAAGGGGTATTTTTCATAAAATTTGATGTGTTAAAGAATCATGTCTAGTCAGAGACTGCACTCCTAATGCCAAATTGAGTTGCAAAAAAGTGTTATATTCAGCAGAAACGAAGGAAAGAGAAACAAAATTATACAAAACTTACACGTGACACAGACCAACAAGGCCCTTGTTGTTAAATCCAGAAACAGCACACAACGGCCTTGAACTCTTGAGTTTAGGACAGTTGGGACTATGATTTCTGCAGCGACGTAGAACTGTAGGGCGAAGGTGATGAATATCCCAAACGAATAGAGAAGTTTCACAGATTGGTAAAGCCTGCACATGAAAAAAAATGATAATATAATGCTCAGTCATCAACCTACATCTTATGACATTCGCCCATGTGACAGAAGAACAAAATCTGCAGCTTCTATGATTGTTAGTGCTAAGCTTTTTTTTTGCTTATATACAATTTTTGGTTTTGCACACTTCCTGGGTCCCAAAAAACCAAATACGTTCCTAAAGCCATTCTGCAAATTGTCAAACTCTGGCAACGGCATACGAGAACTTACCAACAATTAGGTAAATTTAGAGTTATAGAGGACATTATATCCGATCCAAAGCGCAGGTATCCGAGAGTGCCCATACTGATGTACAGGGCAGTGACTATAGCCATTCCCACATATAATACCACAGGGAACTGATGTGGGATCTTCATCTTATTCTCCAATGGAAGAATCTGGAGGAAAGAAAAAGGTATGAGAAGGTACAGCGTGTGGTTAGTAAGCTACGATCAAGAGTGGGAAATAAAAAGGTCAGTGGTCATTTAGAATACTTGTACTCAAACTCTACGCCAACCTCATCAGGCATTAGAGGAGAAGACGCAGAGCGGTTATCTTGGTAAAGGGAGGTAGCACAAAGTATTGACTAAAAGGGACTGGTCTCCAGTTGAATGATAACGCCATGTTTTTAGTAGGTGAAACGCATGAACATCGTGGGGGAGGTTGCAGATTCTCGGGGCGGGGTATCTTGTGCCGGGGTTACAGTTTGTTCCTGACCCAGCCGCTCTACAACAGCTCTATTTGACACTAGGGCAACACACACTCTACGACGACACAGGGCACCCCACACACACATCTACAAGGACACATGGCACCACACACACACACATCTACAATGACACAGGGCACCACACACACACGTCTGCAATGACACTAGGGCACCACACACACAGTCTACAATGACACAGGGCACCACACACACACGTCCACAATGACACAGGGCACCACACACGTCAACAATGACACAGGGCACCACACACACACAGTCTACAATGACACTAGGGCAACACACACACACAGTCTACAATGACACTAGGGCAACACACACACACAGTCTACAATGACACCACACACATCTACAATGACACAGGGCACCACACACACATCTACAAGGACACAAGCCACCGCACACACGTCTACAATGACACTAGGGCACCACACACATACGTCTACGACACTAGGGCAACACACACGTCTACAATGACACAGGGCACCACACACACACGTCTACATTGACACTAGGGCTACACACACACAGTTTACAATGACACTAGGGCAACACACACATTCAAAAATGTGAGGTCACATTAGAGGTTTTCATGGAAAACAAGGACATTTCTAGCTGTAACATAATTGTAAAAGGGTTCGATCAGTTAGCCTTTTAAACTTAAAATTGGATCAGCCAACACAACGTGCCACTGGAAGATTTTCCATTAAAAATCAGCTGTTTCCAGCTGCAATAGTCATTTACAACATTAATATTATCTGATCCATTTCACGTTATTTTAATGGACTAAGTGCTTTTCTTTCAAAAACAAGGACATTTCTAAGTCACCCCCAAATGTAGTTTGTATTTATATATATCCCCCTATACTATCCATCTAGTCTGTAGTGTTGTAAGAGAGCATTTTGGCCCCTCCAAAATACAAACAAAAACCTATGCATGTGGGGACTTGATTTTTTTAAATTGGTTTTGTTTTCAGCAGTGGGACTATTCCCAGAAAAGAACTATTTTATTCTTTTTTTCCCTTTTAGTTCACTTTTTAATATTTAAGTACTAATAAACATTGTGTTATGTGTAATGATATGGTTTCAAACACGTGCTTTGCTTGTCCTGGGAAAAAAATGCATATAATTCCATTTAGAAGAGGGAAAATAGTGCATTGTGAAAATCTTGAAACTGTTCTTTTCTTGCTGTGCATTTTATGACTTTTTGTCACATTTTTGCTGGCCATAAACATAAAGAATTGTTATCTAGATACCGTTCTCAGATTCCCAGAAGAGATCTATAAAGAGCAGTTGCCTGTAGGTGGGATGATCAGAAATAATTATTTCTAACCCTATGCTGTACTAAAAGCATCTAGAACATAAGCCATATGCAAATGATGGAGCCTACGTAACCTACGTAGGGAGTCAAAAAGTATGTTGTTAAGCGTTAATTATCTCCAAAACTATGCTGGCTTAAAAATTAAGCCATTAGTTATTTTAATAAATACAGTTAATGACGCCAATAGTTACCCCGTTTAAAAACGCATTCACTGGGAACCGAGATGCTCCCGAGCCGGGATTTAGCACAGGGTATGTTAAACTTGACTCGTTCACAATGAGTTTATACACTAAAAAACATAGGGGTGCACTAGAAGGGCCTGATTGTTCTTATCTGCCATCACGTTCCACGTATCTATGTGTAATACGATGACTTACAAGATCATGCCCATTCTAAAAGAAGAGAAAATACAATCATTTTTTCTTCTAATCTGGGTTTGAGGCAATAAAGAAAAAATTAAGTCAATTAAGGGCTTACTGACACTTTCTAAATCCCTTTGTTCAGCCATAATTACCGCTCCGGGGGCTGATATTAGTGGGCTGGATTGGCTTGGAAAGAAGCTATTTGATGGGTAATTTTATTAAGAATGGTTACAATTTTAATGACAAATAGTCCATTTTAGCTTTTTGTTGTACAGGATTTAAAATGACAAAAGATATATATATTAGCATGAAATGTATCACAACATCACGAATGGATCATAATTAAATGCTTAAAAGGGCACCTGAAGGGCTTAAAAAAAACCTCGTCCCATGGATTTTTCTATTTCTTGAAGACTTAAGGTCAACCAGCCTCCAAACCCTTCTGTGTTAGTTCTATCATAGGTTTACATACGGGCACACATATACTGTGTGTCTATTTAGTGATTTATAAGATAGATACATACATACATAAGATAGATAGATTAGATAAAGATAGATAGAGAGATAGATTGAGAGATCTGAAGACCCCTGGTCATAGGTCATATTACATGCAAGACTTTTTTTTTTTTTTCTTTATTATAGTAACTTTTTATTTTTAAAAGGTTTTGAGACCATCCACAAAGTAGGCCCTCTGTAATAGTTTCTAAGGTGGCTTGGAAAGATTTGCAGTTGGCTCAGTTTCTCTGCCACTGGTCATTTGGGCCAGTAACTCTGGCGACATTAAAACATAGTCAACATTTTATGGTTTGAGACCAAGATTTTACATGTGAGATTATGAGCCATTGACAGCTAGTTATGTATCACAATAACGTGTTGAGCTGGGAAGAGGGTTTGAAGTTTCCTTCCGCACCATTCATAGAGAAGGGCCAACACTAGCAGGTTTCTCCATCGTCAAGGGGCTGTGCTGGCCACATATAATGCATAAGTCAACGTGCCAGGAGGCTTTAAAGAACACTTGCTGACTTAACTATACATCATATCGGGCCATAATATATATATATATATATATATATATATATATATATACACACATATATTAATAATAGTCCTGTCTGATCTTTATCCTTAGACAGATAACCACAAGGTAGCTACAGACTGGTGGAGAAAAAAAATAATGCTGACAAGGTTATGGTTCAATTACCATCTAATTTCCCAGAAATTAATCCCCACTAAAAAAATTGCACATTGCAGGTACTATTTAATAGCCAGGGGCTCTAAAAGAGTAAGACGGACTGACACGCTACAAACTCATGCCACAGATATCTATCAAACGGCAATTATCGACTCCGCTTTCAGGTATGAACAGCCTAGCCGGGCCAGCAGCAGTAATTCAACTCCTCGAATACCATACATTGAGATGACCCAGAGGACCCCACTTTCAAGGAACTTTGTAAAAGGAATGCAAAAAACCCCCCATTGGTTCTAACCAAACACAGAAAAGCAACAATATACAAAGCGCCCCAGACTCTGTGTTCACTATAATGACCATCTTCATGTAGCCTGCACTCTGGATGTACACGGCCTTGGTTTGAGGATTTTTAGACAAAAAGGCCTGAGGTCATAGCGTAGCGATACGTGACAGACATTTCAGAGAACACCAATTATCTGAAATTATCATTTCAAATAATTCGAGAAGCCTTGCCACTGACAAGATATCCTTGTATGAACGTATTCCTTGCCATGAGAAGACATGCCTACGTCAATCCCCCCTAAGAGCTCCAAAGGCAAAAAAGACATTCATATTCATTCTCTTCTATTAAATGGGGGGAAAATACTGGGTAGAGGTAGCGATGTACAGATTTGGCATAAACGCTTTAGTGTTAACCCATTTTCAACAAACAACAGGCCATGTTTATAAGGAGACGCTGTAGGTCAAAATGATAAATGTGGAGTTATCGCAGGGCTCGACAAATCCCAGGCACCAGGCGACTGAGAATTTTGTCCTGGCGCATAGGCCAGCGGCGTCCAACGTGCGGCCTGCGGGCCAAATGCGGCCCGCCAGACTTCAATGTGCGGCCTGGCAGACCAACGTTCATGTAGAGCAGGGATCTCCAAACTCGGCCCTCCAGCTGCTGCAGGACTACATCTCCCATAATGCTCCTTCAGCTAAGGGGCTGGCTGAGGAGTATGGGAGATGTAGTCCTGCAGCAGCTGGAGGGCCGAGTTTGGAGATCCCTGATGTAGAGCGACCGCGAGGTGAGGCGGTAAGACCGCCGTGTGTGCAGTGCCTCAGTGTGGCTCTTTGTCCCGCCCCTTTCAAGCCGTGCTGCTCAAGGGGGCGGAGTCACCGAAGAGTTCCTTCTGACGGGGAGAGGATCGTCACGTCGGGGGAGAATGGGGGGGGGGGAGAGAAAAAGCGAAAATGTACGTATTTTAATAAAAAAATTCGGGGTTCGAGGAAAGAAGCAGACCTATATTTAAGGGAGGGCCCTTGGACATCGTTAATTTTTGTGGTTCAAAATAAAACTTTGTTAGTGTGAAAAAAAAATCCTGGCTCCTAACTTTTTTAGCTGGCTCCTAGATTCAAAACAAATTTGTCAAGCCTCAAGTTATCGGCATTGAAACAAACATAACATCCCCACTTCTGTACATAGTACCCTTATTAAAAAAAAACAAAACAATAAGCTGCTCAACCTTAAGCTAATATAAATAAATATATATATATATATATATATATTAAAAAAAAAAAGAATACAAGACAAAGTGTCCTCCGTATTGATAAACTATAATAAAAAGATAATTAATGTACACTTTAAAAACTACAGTAAATTCCTTAAAAATACAAGTTTATTTTATTTATTTTTTAAAAAAAGAAATCCTCTCTATTATAAACTCGTACATAAATGATCTCAATAGCCCGATTATCTGAACAGTGTACATTAAAGTAAATGAATTACTGCACATTCTTTGTATACATGATATGATGCCTTGGCTGGGTTGCCCCCGCATACTCTGTAACTCCAATGCGACACCAACTAGATGTGACTTTAACTTTACTGTTATCAGATCTCTCCATTCTGGACTGTCGATACATTTACTTCATGTTGAACTCAAATGTTTTACTAATGTATACGCTGTGCTTGAATAAACAGTTTTGGAAAAAAAATTAAATTAATTATTCTTTAGATTCATCGGATAACGGTGAAAGGTACCTGCAAAACTTTTTTTTTTCTTTTTGTCAGAATAAAAGAATTCAGACCCATTCTGATCATTGGTGAGAGCCGAGTCGTTGACTTACCACGCCAATCCCCTCAAAAGCAAATATCGCGGTGCCGAAGAAAAGGGGGTACGACCTCCAGCTGGATGCATACGACAGATGTGTCGGATCTGGTATATCCTATAAGAAATTAGCGTAATAAGCAAGAATTATATGATGACTGATTAAGGTCTGAGTCTTTACAGCACATATTTACATATATATATATTATATATATATATATATATATATATATATATAATGTTATATTTATATATATATATATATATATATATAATATATATATATATATATATATACATACACCGTATATTTAGCGAAATGTGGAGTCAATGTTTTGTCTACGTGGAGCAGAGGCTTTTAATGGGGAGGAATAATTATGCAAAACCTGACAATAGAAAGTGAAGATGGATTTTCCCATGGTAAACAGTAATATGGGTATGTATACTGCGCATAGTAATCCCTAAGAGCCATTATCTATGTTTATTACATATCCTGAACCGAAAAAAAGTAGGATTTGGGGAAGTGACAGATCCTCTTCAAACGCATTGTTTGCAATTTTTTTTCCATTTTGCCTAATGGTTTTTAATAGGAACTTTAATTATTTTTGGGAAAGTCAATAATTATTTTGGAGGTTTTTACAAGGAAGGGTGCGGTCACCGGGAGGATTATTTAGATTTTAGTTTAATAGCGTAGTGAGAAACCTCTAATCCATTCAACAGCGAAACGAGACACAATTACGCAGCTAGAGCAAGAAATATGCCCTATGGAGCCTTCGCTGGAAAGTCCGGCTAGGGGTCATCCACGGCTCTAGGTAGATGGGTCCAGTCGCTAAGATCTCGCTCCATGCGTGATGATAAAAAAGCCAACAGAGCCAAGTTACCATCTCTTGGATCTCATTAACATGATCATACGGTGGATCAGCGGGATCTCAGTAGGCTTGGGATAAACCACCATATGGAAAGAAAAACAGGGACTACTACCGATTGGGGTGTTGAGAGAAGTAGCCACCTCTCCCTTAAACGCACCATAATTCATATGGATCTCAAGGCTAAGTCTTCCATATGAAGCCGGAATTCTGGATCGGAAGTGCCTGCAAATAGGGAATTTAAGCCTGGGGATAACGGGATGCTAGCGATACCAGAGGCTATAAAATATATCATTGTAATGATAGCCGGTAGTCATGGGCATACCAGGGAACAGGCCCAGGTCTCTCTGCCGTCTAACAGGGTGGCTTCACGAGGATGGGACAGGGCTAGCTTCAGACATGGGTAGGGTCTAGTCCCAAGTGGCTGACGAATTTAGCTCCTCTGCCCCACAGAACAAGGAAAGTGACCTGGAGAACTGGGGATTCTACGCTTCATCGAAGAGTTCCCCGGTATGGTCATGTGACACAAGGAAAGTTGCCTTAGAAGCTGATAAAGGTTTCTTATATTTCTGTGATTGTTTGTTTTTAATTCCCTCTTAAGGAAAAACTACAGCTACACGTATGTAATAATTTGCCTTACATGCCACAACGTTCATTTAATGTTTTTTCCCAAACAGGACCATGCAGCAGCTGCCACAACCAGGTCCTTCACCTTCTGTGTGAATGTTTTTAGGGCACTTTGCTGCATATTATTCAAGTCGCACAAAGCACTCAATTATGCAGCTGTACTACACACAAACGCATTATACTCAATTTATAATCCGTAGGTTAATTTGTGTGTTCGTGTTTATCACTGTTTCATAGCTCGAAAGCTAGTTTCATAAATAAATTAGAATAAAATACATAAAACATTCAGAATTGAGCTTGGCGCTGTAAATATTTTACAATTTCCAGTGAATTTCAGCTACCAGCGAAGCTAGATGGCCCTACGCGATCAGCATATACATTGACTTGCTCAGGTAAGCAGTGATGGATGACGTTAACATTTAAGCCACCTACCTGTCCGATGTACAGGTAGATCATGACGACGCTGCCCAGCATGGCCACATTTGCAAGCAGAGAGAAGATGGACAGGTATCGGAGGTTTCGGATAAAGACTAGCAAGATGAGGAAAGGGAGGAAGGAGAGTATGTAGAGTCTGGAATCCATGCTCTCGGTTAGGACGATGGTCTTATTGGAGCTGCAGTCGTTGGTGGTGCAGTTGGCCGCTTCCACCACCTAGGAAAGACACGAGAAAGTGAATTAACCAAAAGACACCGGTCAACGCAAACTTTGCAGATACAGGAGAGAAGACACGGATAAACAGAAAATTGGACAGCAGATAACCATTCGGCCCACCTAGTCTGCCCAGATTTTCTGATGTAAAGACTCAGACTTTCATCAGTCCTCGTTCTCCTCTTATCTTCCGCATAGCTTATGCCTACCGCATGCCGTGTATATAGAAACCCTCTCCCTGCTATTAATGCCTCTCGCTATACAACCCAGCACCCTGCTTGCTTTCCCCAATGCTCTGTTCCGTTGCCTGCTTACCACTAAGTCCTCAGAAAGAATTATTCCCAAATTCCTCCTGCCTTTGGATTTTTATGTCCCAAGTGGATTACGGTACTTTACATTTATCGACACTAGTGTAGTCCCAACACTCTTCAATAGTCAGCTTTCTTAAATCATGAGCCAAACAGCAAAACAGCAGATACCCTTACTGGCAGCAGCACTGGCTAAATCCTGATCCACCATCCATGGCCATTTTCATGGCTAATGGCTAAATTATTTTGCATGGATGCACTAAGGCATCCATTTGTCAACCAAGTCCTTGTACGTTCCAATACACAATCATGGGTCAGATCCTAGAGGCGCAAGATCTATCAGGAAAGGGTGATTTTTTTTCCACTTAGGAAAAATCAGGACTTAGTCATAATATGGATATTAATATGGAAATTTAAAAAAAAAATTGGAAACATTAAAACTGGTTTGTCATGAGAATCTTCAAACTGTGGACAAATAATTTATGAATTCAAGGAAACTTTGCAACTTAATGAAAATTTTCACTAAGTTTTATAGTTATTTAATATAATCAGTCACTTTTTAGACACATCCTTACGCCTTCTGTTGCAATGACAAAGATATGTCGCACATAATTGGTAAGCAAGTAAAGGGGATCTAAGGTCAGTAAGACAATAAGACTGAGTGTTCATCTAAGGGTGCCGATTCTTCAAACTCAGCACTGAGATGTGCAAAAATTATATGCATGGTCATGAATCGCTGTACCGGGCTAAGTGACTCCCAGTAATATACCATGCCAGGTCCCAGTGAAGATCCAAGGGTTTCAAAGGATAAATAAGAAGAGAGGAGACTTAAAAGACAAAACAAAAAGGAGCCTGTGTTCCAGCTATTCTATTCCAGCTGTATGTTAAAAAGCTATTTAAAAGGAAAAGAATATAGCGCGGTGCGAGTAGACAGCCCGATATAATACGGTGCGGGTAGACAGTCCAAATGGTACTGGATAGGACAGATAAACAGAAATCAGACATAGCAGGTAAAATGTACCATGCTATCTATAGGATGGAAATACATTGTCTTGTCTGGGGAGTTCTTTGCATGTTGCTAGAGAATGGACTTCTTCTCATCTCCAATAACGGACAGATGGTTTTAGTCACTAAAGAGAGAGTTGTGGTTTTGACTCCTTTTGATGGGTCAAGTCTGCCATTTTCTCCTGCAAGAAGGACCCAGTGCAATGTATAAACCAATCGTGGATTTAATATGCATTACTGAGGGCCAATCAAAGCTCTTTTTGATAGAAAGTCAACAAGGCGGTTTTATGATAGATGTCCAAACAGTTGAGGGGTGGGGGAAGGGTGAATGTGATTACTGAATCAAATACAAGAATGTGAGAAGTACCTGTTTTATATTGTCAGCCAGGAACACAAAGTAGACGCAGCAGAATCCAAGCTGTGTGAGGATCAAGAAGAAGCCAACCATCCTCCTGAAAATACAAGCCATTAGGAAAAGATACAGAGAGCGTGACGTCTATTCACTAAACACCAACCTCTTAAACTTGGGTCAACTTTCATTGCAGATTGCAAAGCTATGAGTGGCAGTCCTCGCAAGACCCACTTCCATGAAGTGAGGGATCACTTGTTTCAAACTTATTACACACGCTAAGTAGCGCTCCGACACCAGCGTTCAGAGAGCATGTGAGTGACTGGCTGCTTATTTCAATGGGACCTCTACTGAGCATGTGCGAGAAGCATACTGCGGTATGCTTCCTGCTTTCAGTACGGGCAGCTGGGGAAGAGTTAAATGAGCATGAAGATCACCAATAATTGCTCCTGTAAAGTGGTTCAGCAAAGTGAACAATGGGTGATTAAGGGGTAACAAGATGAATGTGGGAGTTTTTAAACCATTTTCTACAAAGGGGGCTGTGTGTTAAAAAAAAACTGCAATATATGAAAAATCAAGATGCTTACAATGCGACCTAAAAGGTCCTTTGAGAGCCATACCAAAATACAATTGATAACAAATGAGCCAGAAAGTGAGTGTTTTTGTATTTACGTATCATTTGCATATATTATCTGATGGCAACAATTAGAGGTCTATTTAAAAAAAAGTGTCCAACGGGGCCTTGAAGGGACCAGAGGTGAATATGTATGTATCTTAAGAATCTGTCCTTATTTCCGTGTTCCAAGATTAACATGTTACTGATTTGTTACCTTGTCAAAACACAACCAAGGATTCATACGTGTTGTATGTTTCTTACTGTCAAAACAAGCTAATAAAAATATTAATATCTACTGCCACCTAGTGGTACCCGCACAGAAACGACATATCCTAACAATTCAGGCCAGAAAAACTTTTAGTGCCCAAAATAAATTTACCCCGGGTCCTTGCAAAACGCGACCCATGGGGTATCAGGATTTGAGGAACTAACTAATACAAAACCGCTAGAATTTTTTTTTAACTAAAAAAAGGGGCTTTTAATGTGTTATCCCTGCCCTTGTGTGGCATTGAGGTTCTAGGTGCCATATACAAATAAACTTCATCTTAATTAATAAGTACAGCGCTATAGAATCTGCTGGTTCTATTTAAATAAACGTAATGTAAACTTTTGTTAAAGTCTCTCAAGAAGATATGCTTCTTTAGTTTCTGATCCAAAGACAAACACAAAGTCCAAGAAAGAACATCATTCAACTCTGGAAAGGACATGTTTTTCAGATGCTGGATTACAAAGTATAGAGTGACTCGAACTGTTAACCACAGACTAGTCCTTCAACCAGAAGCAGGAGCCACAAAGCTTTTCCCTCTACCCTAGAGTATACGGTAACCACTAAAAGGGATGGCCACTGCAGAAAGTATATTTGTAAACTGTTACAATAAATATTTTTTTCTAAATACATAGAAAAACAAACAATCAGTGTCCTCGTGACCACTTTAGTCATATGTTGGGGGGTTATAATAGATGAACAGCTGTCCTTTCTCTTTAAAGAGGCTTTGCCTATATCGAAGGTATAATCCTTCGATATATAAGGCTATCAAATAAATAAGACTTTATTGATTGTCCTTTTACCCCATATCGTGGGACAATAATGCAAGAGTCAGTTTAATGCTGAGAGGTCCGTTAACATTGATGTGTTGTCTCCTTTGCATATGCATTTGCCAGATCTAGTGCTGGCTTGGTGAACGTCACAGGTTTCTAACGAGATCCCACCAGTGCGCATGCACAGAAAGAACTCCCACTGATTTCAACAGGAGATCTTCCGAAATTGATTGGCTGCTTTGTGCAGCCAATCTGGACCAAAATTGGTCAGACCATGGGGAAGGTAAGGAGATGCAGATTCTTCTTCACTATTAATTAAACATGCTTGACCCGGGGGGGGGGGCAGACATTCTGCAAGAATCCAAAAAGTACCTTCCCCAGATGGAATGTGTCCGCAGCCACTGACTTGGGGTGGACTCCATGCCATACATCACAGCGTCTCCATAGTCCACAAATGGTCTCTGATCCCTAAGGAAAAGTCAGAACAGAAAAAGGATTTGGCTCGAAGTACAAAGTATCTTTAAAATAACTGTATGTAAAATGTATCTACCTTCAACAAAAAATTAAATACAGTAAAAGGGGTCATTGTAAAGTTATATTTGAAGTATGATCCTTGGTGTGCTTATGCTAATGTGACATGAGTGTTAAATGGTATAAACGCGGAAAATATAGGTGTAAGGGGTGAATTTTATTTATTCATAAAAATAGGTAAAACAGAGTTTTTAGGTAGGCTGGAGTGTCATACAAAAGACCAGAAAGGTTGCAGCTTGACACCCAGTTGTCCTAGAATATGGTAAGTGTACTATGCATTCATCTTGTGTATTATTCATATTAAATCAGTGCTGTAAGACTAACGAGCCAATAGTCCCATTATTATACCCCGGAGCCATATGAAAACAGCTGAATGTCAGCAACACTACAGCATACAAAGAATGGGCTCGGCAGGGATCTGACGCATGCTACCGATTCCTGGTAAGCAGGATGGATATAGGAATCAAATCCAGTTAACAAGCATCAGGTACAATTTATGTTAGTGTATATTTTTGGGGGCTACAAATGAAAACACCTAAATTATCGTAAACACTACACTCACCTTTGGCAGAAGTGATTGGCACACTTAACCAGGAGGTCCATGCAGTGCACAGCAATGATCCCCATTACTACTAAACTGAGGGGTCCCAACTGCAAAAGAAGCAAGAAATAATAAATTAAAGTCATGATTTAAACTACATAAAGAGATTGCCTTTTGTTTGCCATTCCATGTAATTGGTTTGGGTGATTTGAAAAGTTTACTTAAGCTGTGATCTGTATCAACGTTCTGTCCGGAAGGTCTCTTCACATCCTTACAAAGCCAGCCCGAACCAACCAAAAGCAATCAGCAACTTAACCGTACGGGAGAGATTCCATACCCATGGAGACGCTGACAACAGGTAGTTAGATGGCTGCCCCAATAGCATACATATAAGAAGCCCCCCTAATCCACGTCCATCTTTATGCTTTATGTAGGATTAGTTAACATACGGCACTGTAACATCTAAGATTTGGGAAAGAAATACTGATCTGCTTTAATTGTCCTGACACAATGGCGGTCATTTCATCATGGAGCTGGCGGATGATGTAATCTTGATAACACGTGGAAACAGACACATTTTATGAGAGGAGCCTAGTTAATGGCGTGTTTGAAAGGGGGGGTATGAGGGTAAAAGCCTCTTTCCGTGACATAGTAAATGATGGGATAAGGCATTCCTCCCAACAGTCATGTATTTACCTTTCGGGGCTGCTCTAGGCCCCCGGCGCCGCTATCCTTACTTCTGGGCGTTGGGATATGACATCATATCCCAGCACCCCACTTTAAAAGGAAACACGGCCCAAAGGAAACCACATAGGACTTTGTCAACTTGGCACAGGCCACCATAGCGCTAATGGGATGGTGAGAGAAACTGGCGATCTCCATTTTAACCATTGTGTGGTGGCATTGGCTTCCACCCAGGTTTAAAGTCACCAATGACGGGCACCTTTGTTTTAGCCGGTGTGTTCATGTTATGAAAATATTTGATTTCATTCATAGATATATATGTAAAGCTTTGGAAGGCGATTGGATTTTACTGATACAATCAAAACAATGTTCTAAGACTCTCCACCCACAGTCTAGAACCATATCCGGCAAACATCCCAAGCTTCTAGAACATAGGGATATCAGGGGAGGAAAGAGAGACAGTAGAGGTTTGGGCCGAGAGAGGAGCCGTCTCTCCTACACACTGAAGTGCCTGGGAGGTACAAACTTGCTCACTTTTGCTGCATTTGTCAGCATCACAATCTTCACATTAACCTAAACCCCAGCAGCCTGAAGGATCAGTTTTAATGACATGGTGGATAAGCACCCGACTACTACGAGTCTTTCCTGAGCTTTTAAAGCCACTTAAAGGTTTTTTTCCACCGACTAGGTCATATTTACATTCTTTAAAAAGGAATAATCTGGTGTCTCGTATGTCACGGAAGCCTCTGTGGAGCTCGGACGCAGATTTGGGGTACCTGCATTTTGGGAAGGGGGTTTATGTGTGGTGGTACCCTCCATCCAGTCAGGACTTACAGGACAGAGGCCTCCATGGCCGGTATTTGCACCAAGATCTGATATCCAGAAGTCAGGGCACTACCCGTGTCTACCGTGTTCCTCACAGAATAAAATAGCGACCCCCTTCTGGGCCGAGGTGGGGCGAGTGCAGATACTGAGCCGTGTCCAAAAGAGGGCCTGACTGGGAACAATATGTGGTTTGCTGTGTCTATTGTATGTAAATTACCCCCTTGTATTGTTTATTTACTGCTGTGCTTCCCATTAAACCGAGTTCCTGGTTTACGTCAACATTGGATCCGTCTGATGTTTGGGGTAATACGCTATAAATCTATATTTTTGGATTAGCACTAGATTTCAACTTTGCATATGCAGGGTCCATGGTTCCTGAGCTCAAAGAGCGGCTTCCGTCACATCATACAGCCCCACAAATTAAGGATGAACATTAAGGTCTGATTAAATCCCCCGGAACTTCAGCGCGATCCCATGGTTCATATAGCAGATGACGTGTATGCCACGTGTAAGCAAACAATCTAATCCCCTGCGGGGCAAGGAACCCGTGAGGGGGGGGGTGAAAATTCATAGAAAGTAATGAATCCCTGTATGCATTTGTACTGTGAATAAAGTGTTTTTAAGGCAGGCACTCCTCCATCATATACTAACGTGCATATGATGTCATGAGTGTCCCTTTAATGCTTGGCAGTTGGTACGAGATGGTTAATAATAGAGTTTGCCTATCCGGTATAGGGTTAATAACGTGCACCTAGTAATTATACTAGGCTACAGTACAAGATTAGTAAGCGATCAGGAAGAAGCGATTACAGGCAGGGGCAGATGTATATTTAAAGCCATGAGCTGGACTCGCTATTGTTAGGAAGTCTTGTTGCCTAGCAACAAATGCACGTAAGCAGAATTAGCTCCTTTGATGCTCACGAAGCTCACAAGAGCCAATTTCAT
Source organism: Spea multiplicata (assembly GCA_009364415.1). Lineage (NCBI taxonomy): Eukaryota > Metazoa > Chordata > Amphibia > Anura > Pelobatidae > Spea > Spea multiplicata. Next base: position 2,808,045 of record VKOC01000003.1, on the reverse strand, counting down.
GCAGAGTATAAGTAACCATCAAAAGCTTGAGAAAAAAAAACACAATCGAAACAAAATAAGGGGTTTGTGCCCCCGGCGGCTAACCTAATTACATTAAAGAACAAACAATTCAGAGTTCAGACACGAGCCAAGATCAACAAATCATCTGCATATCCTGGTAACAATAAAACACAAGCATTGATTTGCATATTTGCTCCAATATATATATATTTTGTTAGGAAAATCTATTTAGAATTAAAAAAATGATTGCACCAAGTTTGATAAGTGGTCTTATCGTCATGGCAACCAATGGAACGCAGCTGTGGAGCCCCTAGTATTTGGCTGGGAGGCTCATGACGATTGGTCTCTCTGTTACGTGTTTTCAACAGAAAAAAAACAAACTTTGGGCAGAAGAATGCCTTAAAATTTCTCGATTAAGTGTAAATAAAATATATAACATTTTCACATCCCCCCCCGCTCAATGACAGCACTGCCTGGAAATATGTATTCCCAATGTTATCACTAAATTGCCACCATGGGCATGGAAGTCCTTGGCACCCGGGACCATGCAATTCCCAATAAGAACCCCATGTGCAGGGTTCTGAATCCGCTCTTCGCCAGGAAAAAAATGTCATGTGACAATAATTGTAAATTTAAATTTAAGGCAAGACAGGGGGGCTCATATTTGCTTTTTAGTACTAATCAGAAATTCGTTTTTCTTTACTGGTTGGTAATTTTTTTCCTGCTTTATTGACAAACTATACATATTTGGATATATATAATGGCATAGGGTGAGCCACTATTTCTGCTATAAACTGGCCGAGAATCCCAATCCTCCCGAGGCTGTGCTGGTTGTGACATATACTTTGTCATCTTAGACACGAATGATTCCATGGATGTAGCAAATTTAGACTCCAACCAAGACAATAAAAACCCTGGGAAGGACTAGGATCCTCAGCCGTTTTATAGTAGAAATAGGGGCTCACCCTATGCACCCCTCGTTCCGAGGAACCCTTTATCGAACACTTGACATGCGGCTGGACTTGGACGGACACCGACGTACCACAATCCCTGCATTCTTCACAGCCAATGGCAGGCCCAGGAGCCCCGTTCCAATGTTCCCTTTTAGCAAGTGTATCAAGGTCTGGAACCATCTGTAAAGAAAAAGGACCTTGGTTATCCTGAGGAGCAGAACATCATCTAAACCGCTGGTGCTCAATAGGTTTCGGTGGCTGCCAACCTATTTAGCCAAAGACCTGATCTATATACTGTGAGAAATATTAGCCTGGTTGTACTTGAGCTTGGCAGCTCTGAAGTCGTCACTCACGTTGTGCTGCTGGAATGGTGGTCGTCGAGGCGTTCGTACTGCCTGGATCTTGGGACAAAGCTGCTGCTGGCTCCCGGAGAGTTCTCCTCGCTGGGACTGACCTCCGTCGAGCTGTAGTCGCTGTACGTATCATTTCTCAGCCTGGTAGTCGCCATAACACCTGCTGGGAAGTGGGCATTAAATGAAGTCTCACCTTTATGTATAGCTGATCCAGAAAGTCAAATACATTGTCATTAATCTTCCTAAGAACATTTAAGAGTCCCAGATAACTCATCCTACTAAACGCCGACACATTGACTCTACCGCAGGCTTCACTCTTAACATTGCGTTACATTGGGACATTATGCCAGCCGGCAGAATATACATGTGGTACCAGGGCCGGCCCAAGACTTAATGCCGCCTGGGGCAAAGTTTAAAATGCGCCCCCCCCCTGCCGATGCCGGGGGGCGGCATTTTAAACTTCGCCGACGCCATTATCCCCCCCACCCCGGTACTTACCTTTAAACAGTCCTGCGGCGAGTCTCCTTGCTCTGCCACGGTGCCGGCTTGTAATGCTGAGCGTCGGAAATTGACGCCACTTCCGGCACTCAGCATTACAAGCCGGCACCGAGACCGAGCTAGAGGGCTCGCAGAGGAGATACAGGGGCACCGAGCAGGTAAGCAAAAACCACTCGGCGCCCCTCTCTCTCCTCCGCAAAGTGCCGCCCCATCTAAAGTCCCACCTGGGGCAATTGCCCCAGTCGGGTCCATTGCAGGGCCGGCCCTGTGTGGTACACATACATATATACATACATACATACATATACACACACACTCTCATCCAAGTGTTCCAAACACTCCTCCTGCAGATAGTTGTCCAAGGTGCAACTATGCCCACAATATTTAATTTTTCACAAAAAAGGAACTAATGGGTCCTTTTGAATATCTTCAAAAGACCTGTTAGAGCCTCATTTAGTAGAAATATATATATATGTATGTATGCATAAAGCAAGCATCCCATCAACCTGTCACCCATATGATAAAATGTGTTTGCATTAAGCGTTTTATGTACAGAAGCTGTGAATTCATAAAAAAAAAATCTCGGTTTTGTACTTTAGTCCCACTTGAAAACAAAAAAAGAAACATAAAAACCCCGTTGTCATCACAATATGTTTGCAGTGACGTCACAAAGATTGCACAAATAGGACAATTCAAGCCAGGAACATACGTGAGTCACAGCGGATCTCAACCACTTCCTGAATCTTACGATTGCCTTTCACTTAACGCCACTTGCTAGTGCACTGTGATACTTTTTACTTTACTGAAAGGGTGGTTCGTAGGTGGAACAGCCTCCCAGCAGATGTGGTAGAAGCTAATACCGAGAGGGAATTTGAACATGCATAGGACGGGGAGATAAAGCTATCCTGAATCTAAGATGAGAATAAAGGGTGATTAACGTCCCCCGGACTCTATCAACTCATCCCCATCCAAGCCGTCCTCTCCTATTGTTTCACTTCCCCCTCACCCACCGACTAGATTGTAAGCTTCAAGAACAGCGCCCTCTTCTCCTTTTCATACAGTTTGTTATTATGTGGGACTTTAAACGATTCCACTGATTGCAACAGCGCTACGGAATCTGCTGGCGCTATACGAATAAATTAGCAGATCGCTAACAAAATATCACCATTTCTCACAGCGACCGGCTGCACTTTGTATCTCTTCTAACCCTTTAAACGCCGGAGGACAGCGAGACAGGATGTGAAAGAGGATGTCTCCTGTAGTATTGCTTTCCAGCATGCATACGGTCCTAAAGAGCTTCCAACAATCACCTGCCTGCACTTCCATCAAACAGCCGGCAGCACAGTATGTCTGCCCGACGGTAAACATATGAATGCAATTAACCCCCGATACACCGCCAATAATTATATATACACATATATATATATATATATATATATATATATACACACACACACACACACTATACACAGTGGTGACAATGACACAAAGGAAAAGAAATGCCCTTTATCAGCGTATTTCACTCTATTATCAGAGCTCACATACATATCACATGATATAAGTATATGATATATACATATAGGATCACTAGCTCATCTAGAAGGTATGGCGTTTAATAGAACTGCCACCTTCGTAACAATCCACAGCTCTGTGGCTGACAGCTTTCAATCTTGTGACCCACTGACATGCACATATGTTAACCCTTTAAGTGCTATAAGAGGTGGTTAATGTTATAATGCTGAGCAGAATGTCACCTAATCTCCAACCCACTGATAAACAGGGCTCACTTGCCCCCCTCTGGCTTCCCCATGCCCTTACCTCTTGCCCCTGTCTGTGCAAGTTACCCTGCTCTACCTCTTGCCCTTTATCTTACTACTTAACCCTAAAGCATTAATCGCCTTATCTTTCGCACCAAGCCTCCATATTGAATGACAATATGGATATCATTAACCCTTCGCTCCCAAAATACTCACACTAGTTCATACGCATGCAGCCTTCCTCTTGCTGCCATCCAGTAAATCACCTCACCGTCTGCAGACACTTCCTGCTGTCCCCCGGCACCTCATCCCATCCACACACATTATCACAGTCACGTGACTCACGTGGGTCAGCTGACAGTCTCCGCGGCAACTGACAGATGTGTTTTTCTTCGTCAGCCAGTTCTCTTTTTTTTCCACAACAAACTTTATTGTTCACGTAGAATCTCGACACCTGCTTTGAAACAAAACAATGCAAGACGGCAGACGCGCCCAGTCCACTGTATTATTATTTTAATGTTATGAAAAATATTGTTAAATAATGAAATCACCTAGACTAGAAAGTGGACTCAGTATTCCATCCTCATATTGACCCTGCTTTGAGACAGAATAACTTCCAAGCATCCCTGTTTTTATGGGTCAGTCCCTCTTTGGTACCTTTATGGTATGAGTGTTTCACAATTTTCTACATCTAAAACCAATTTTCCCCCCCCCCCGAAAATAAGAGCTTAGCTGTCCATTAGAGGGACAGATGCATCCGCGTCTCAATAAAAGGACTGACCCTCCCAAAAAAGAGACATTTGGGATGTATGTAAATGTCATATGATCCGAGACACGCATTATTTTATCAGATCAGTTATTACCGTTGAATTCTGACCGTAGATCCATGATGCATGTGATTAACCGTTAGAAAGATTCACCCAGAGATCGGACTTTACAGAGATTTCTATCATTTTGTAGGTCATAAAATCTCATAAATTTATTTTCATGTTTAAGTAAAGAGGCGCATTTTATTTTAATGACTTCATATTAACTCAGATCCGATGGCAGATAAGACCCATTCGGCCCGTCTAGTCTCGTGTAAGGACCCAAACCTTAATCAGTCCCGTCTTGTCTTTGAGGATAGCCATATGCGATGCCTCTTTAAATTCCCTCTGCTGGGAGGCTGTTCTACTCATCTACCATCCACTCAGTAAACTCCATCTAGATGGGAAGTTATATGAAATAGTTCTTGCACTTTTTGAACGGCATCATGCTCTAAGATCACTGACGTCAGCGGCAGTACCGTGACATGGGTGGGAGTCCCCACTGACGTCGGGCGAGTTCCCAATGACGTCAATGTGAGTTCCCGCTTACGTCGGGGGCGTTCCCGATGATGTCAGTGGGAGTTCCTGCTGACAGCAGCTGGAAACACCCCCATTTAAAGGAAAAATGGGCGGGGAGCGAGCGTAGAGAGTTCCCAGGTATGCCCATCATACTTTCCAGCCACTCTCCCGGTGCACTGCGGTGGTAGCACTACTGCCATACCTGGGAACTCTCTGGGTTTGGCCCGGAGAACTCCAGGAGAAGCACGGGTTCCCTGAGTCAGCACCTGAATCCTCCGGGTCGCGGAAGCTGGGTGCTGACACGTCCCACTACACGTCCATTTCCCCTTTACATCGGGGTGTTTCCTGCGATGTCAGGGGACCAGGTATCTGGAGCCCACAAGTTCCCAGCATGCTCTGTATGCATTATGCGATTGGCATATTGGCAGGAAAGAATTTACTTCATACAACAGGAGTTCTTGTAAACAACTGGATTTTAAAAATAGATTCTATCACGCAGCCATCTGGATGTTTTCTCATTATTGTGCGTTAAACGACATCATATATAATAATCGTTAAATATCACTGCTGTTTGCACCTTCCGAGATGTGGAGTGTACTAAAAGGTCCATTCATCGCTAAAAAAGAGAAGCAAGGAAACCCTGTGTTGTTCATATTTAATTAATTGGTCATTTGAGATCAGTTATTGATAAGAAAAGGGATCAGGAGGGATTATTGAACTGAAGGTCACTTATATTTAGTACTTTTTGTCGTGATCCTCTCTGAGCCATCAGACTGCTGCATTGAAAGATCTGACCACTTGCCAGCTGGTGGCAATTTTTAAAACACAAGGTATCAGGTCAGATCGCCACGTTTTCAGCTGTCTTAGCTTTCAGTTGGTTTTCTTCCTCATATTAACCCCGAGGTATGAAACATGATGATCCTTCAATCTCTAGCCTAGTGCAAGAAAAGGTCATATCGTCTTTCGTCCGTAACCTTTGACAGCCTGTCCCTTTAAGGGACTATGTTATCAAGCTGGTGTGACATGGTTAAAATGACACTTGCCATATAATTCTTCTTTATTTATTTGTATTTGCTTGACCTTACATTTTTTGGAATGCCGTCAATCCCCATTCCACCAATAGAAGAAATAGGAGCCCTAATTAGCTAAAACCTAACCTTAAATTCATTATGTGTTTAAATGGCCCAAGAGGGAGTAAAAATAATGACCTTTAAATAATCCTACCTACAATTAAAAAGTATGTGCACTTACTTAAATGCCATCAGAATGCTACAAACTAACTAAAGTCTGACCCCTGTTAGTCCTAAGGGCTAAGAACCCTGTCCCATTCATCAATAGTTCTCTGACTAAATTCTGCTAGGAGTATCAGCTGTCCGTAACCTGGGTTGAATAACCCTGTCCCTTACACCAAATTCCCCCAGCTCTATTCTGGATCCAGTTCTAATAAAGCAGAGAGTTACCGGTATTTTGGGAGCGGCTAGTAGGTAGGGCTAAAAGCCCAACGCGAGTTTTACCGTCATCAGGGGTAGGCACCAACATTGCTCTTGGTGGACATTTACTGGGGTCTGTGGTGGACAGTCTAATGATGTTCGATGGACCTTCACAAACCTTGCCACGATTACTGGTGGCCTTATACAGAAGCATTGCCTATCCCTGACCGTCATACAAGGGGGCTTCGTCAGCGCCATATACCATTTGATGGATCTACAGCCACACATTTAAAGGGGAGCGCAAATGAACGGCACCACTTCCTCCTATATTAAATTTTGAATTTGACATTCTCTGAGCTGCCCCCGTGGTATGCCTTTAAATTATGTGGGATTGGGGTATCAATGATACCTCTAAGTGATCTGATTTTGTACACCACATGAGCATGTAAATGCTAAATGAATTGATCCTGTAGGTTCATTCAGACGAGTAAAGTATCACTACCTTAGTGGGGGGAAATCTCCATTTCCCCAAAGTTTCACTTAAATCTTGAAATGAAAGATCCCACTTAACTAGAAGATTTGTTTTCGTGAGCTCCCATCATCCATTCTCATGTAATCCTGTATAGAAAATATATAATCGATGGGGAAGAGCTAATGTATTGTCTATATATTGGTTATAGAAGCAACCACAGATGCTTGAAAATGATGGAAAATGGATGAAAAGCTTTATTTTACACTTTTTTGCCATTATTTAAAAACTTTTCTCCCTTTTACATAAGGGTCAGGTTAAAATCAGAAAATTAGAATTTTAGCAGCGTCACGAAATTGTGAGTAGACTTATTGTCATGAGCCACTTGAGTACCAGAAGGGTACTCAACACAACCAAATGGGCTAAAACATTTTAATAATAATAACAATCCATCCACACATAATCCTGTTTCTTAAATGAATCTGTTACTCTACAACAAGGATGTGCTGGTTATCGACAAAAGAGGGTCGAGGTTAATCATTTGGGAATATGAATCTTCTACGTCCTCTTCTGGATATTGGGGGGGTTGCTTTACCACCACCAGGAGGAAGAGCTCTCCAAAGAGAAAGTGAACTTGGCACAGCCGATCTCTTCATCGCCATGGCTCATGACTCCAGTCAAACGGTAGTTGCCAGTAGCAAGCCAAGATGGGAGAGACAGATTTGGTATTTTAATAGTGGTGCCGGGAAGAGAGTAAGATCCCTAAAAAAAAAGAAGGAACACAGGATTCATTCTCTTTACTCTAGAACACTACCTACACATTTTGCAAAGTACTACTTTTAAAAAGACTACCAGAAACACTGTTTTAGTGGCCATTTTGATTGGAAACTCTGACCTCTAGTCTTCCCAATTGGTCTACAGACAGCGGTTGTGTTTAAGGAACAAATCTGGTGCCCAGTGCTAAGTGTGGTGTGATTGCCATAGCAACCAATGGACTGTTCCTGCTGATTTCTCTAGGCCAGTGGTTCTCAACCTTCCTAATGCCGCGACCCTGTAATACAGTTCCTCATGTTGTGTTGACCCCCAACCATAAAATGATGTAATTATATATTGTGAAATATGTTTTTCCCCATGGTCTTAGGCGACCCCTGTGAAAAGTTTATTCAACCCCCAAAGGGGTCGCGACCCACAGGTTGAGAACCGCTGCTCTTGGCTTATGACTTTGCACTAGAGCTGCTCTGTAGACATGTTCTCCAGCTAAGCATTTCTATGAGAAAAAGGCAGTAGAGACACCTAGAACTTACTGCTTTGAATGGGCAGTGGCAGGGCAGGCCATAGGTGCGCAGAGGCTCGGGGCATTCCTGTCCTGGTTGAATTAGAGAGTCCAGGATATCACAGGCGTCATCGTAAGAACAGCTGCCTAAATTATCAATGCAGGGAACTTTTATCCATTCTCCCAGCAGCTCCTTCTCAGCACTAATGGTGATCTGGAATTAAAAGCACAATAAAACATGGTACTCAATGGAAACCAATAACATAATCACGCCAGATAAAAGCCAAAATCAGATTAAAAAGCCCATGTGGGAAAAAGATCAAAACAAAATCAAAAGCCCTCTTGGGTTCTTCACTTGTCTATAAAACCTCTTCGGTATCAGTACATTTTATTTTGATCATGCAATTACCCAACTGTTTGAAAAAACAAGGTGTATATATTGACAAAAGGGACATTGCAGGCAGCGAAGACCAGATACTGACTGGCCTGGCAAACTCTAAAAAATAAGCCCAGTAAACCAACCTACAATTAACTTAAAATCCCAGATTAAAATATGTAGAACTAGACTTTTTTTTAAAAATTTACTTTTTTTCTTCTTCTATTTAATACAAAACCTTCTAAATTAACTCATTCCACACTGTCACGATGTTCTGCCACCTGGGGAATATAACCACGACACCGACAATTGCCATTTTATTCATTCCTCTTAAAGTTTAATCACGTAAAGACACACAGCAATGTTTCAATAGCTTATGCCGTTTCTATGGCAACAACCTATCACTGCCCGATTTTGTGTTGCATGGAAAGCGATAGCAGAAAACATGATTGCAGATTTCTTGGATATTGAACAGTACAAGGAATCCTGCTTCTAATTCCATTTCCTCGAATTGAATTGGTTGCCTTTTTTTAGATTCTAGGAAATGAAGAACTGAATGTACGATTGTTTATCAGCAGGTGTGGGGAACGTGACCTAGTTTCAGGCTCCTCGAGGCACAAACACTAGAGATACTTTCTAGCCCCTCGAAAAAGAGGTAATACTGTCCGGCCATTGAAAATCAGACCTTTGTGCTGCAAGGTGTTTCCTTTAAGAGGCTGTCACGGAAGCCTCCGTGCCATGGGCTCCTCGAGGGGACTGAGTGCCAGCCTCCTTACTACAGACTATGGGCCCTGGTAAAGAGTGCCATGTTATCCTTTTGTGTGTTATTAATAAAAATGTATTGTATTATTGCCTTATTTCCTAACTGTTTACACAGCACACTAAGGTCTGGGAGATAATCTAATCACGACAATGTGTATTCCTTATGCTAGTGGCATCTGTATCCTTTTGTATTGGGGAGAAAGGCCAAGTTCCCCGTCAGAAGTTAAAAGGGCCGTGCAAGCAACTCTATTGGTCGCCTGCAGGGGCCTCCTCTGGCATCAACCAATTATCCTGTACGAGCAACTCTATTGGTCTTTCGCATGGGCCTTTATCTCTTGGAGCTGGGAGACCAGCAGTCTCCCCCGGCCAAGTTGTGGCACCAGGATTTTTAAAAAGTCTGTACGAGCGACTCTTTTGCTCGCTAGCAGGGGGCTTGTCTGCCATCAACCGCCAATCCTGGCACCAAAGCTGCTGCATAGTGTGTACCCCGTTAACCCCGTATTAACCCCTTCTACAAAAAACGAAGAAAAAAAACCAAACACGAAAAATGTACACAAATATTCGCCCTAACCGAACACAGGAATGGGCGAATATTAGTGGAACATGAAGATTCCCCCCCCCCACGAAGATGAACATGAAGAGTTGGCCGGCGCCCAAGTCTAATTATCACTAATATTTATTACGTTTTATGTATATCTATGATTTTAAAAGAAGGCCCTTGACCTGAAAAAAAATTACAAACGCATGGTAAAAGATAAAAAAAACTCAGGGCTCTTAAATCGATTGCTAGCAACTGTATAGATCAAATCACATTTGGCAGGCAGATATCAATACTTATGGAGGTGGTGAGTGGATTGGACACGTGTGTATGAGCATTATGTGATGATACTAGTATGTTTTGGGTTAGCAGGCATCCCACTAGCTGGATGAAAAAGCACCTGACAATAACTAAGTCAACGAAACCTTCCCCTAACAGCTGGATTTACCAGTGGCGTAAAATACAATGCTGTGACCCCTTCTTTGCCTATGTATATTGCATATCCTGTAGGGTTCCGGTCCAGGGCTAAATGCCCGGCGGGCTGGTGTCTAATGGCTCCTTCCACTCACCTTTATTGTCATTCGTGGGGTAGTTCCCATTGTTTGGTGTGTGGCAGCCAGATGCATAAATGCCATTTATTGGCCACTAGCCTTAAAGTGCTGGGACCAATTTTAATGCTCAACTCAGCCCTGTTCTTGGTCTAACATCTGATACTCAAATTTCTTATAGAAAAGACCATGCATTTTTTAATAGAAGCCTTGAACTTTAGTCCTTCAGTCCTAGTGAAAAGTGTTGGTACCTGGGCCACAACAGCCACCAGATCCCTCAGTTTTAGTCTTCAGGTGTCGCACTACATGAAGAGATTTGCGACCCATTTTTTACTCAATTATATTAAAGATATAACTAAACAGTACTTCTTTACTCAAATTGACACTCTAGTTCATTATATGCACTTTAACGCATGTGATAGCTGCATGGTCCCCATTGAAATGTATAGGTGGAGTCTGCAGAATCCCCCCAAATGTATTTGTCCCCCCCAGTTGTTTTCCATGCAGGAGATGTGCTCAGCCAACTCATCTTCGTGCACTTGATACACTTATCTCCAGCCATCAATAGAGCTGACCTGGGAACATGGTGGGTGCGGGTCTGTTCAGACCCCTGTGTGCATGCGTTGATTTTAATGTAAGTGCTTTCCTGCCACTGACTGGTTTCCTCAAGCGGTCAATCAGTGACAAAAATTATTGGATCATGGAGGAGGACCATGAAGAATGCATTTTGAAGTACTCACCTTGAGAGGGGACGCCACGGGCACTTTAGTGGATAGCACTGCAGAGAGGGACACATCACCAGGGATGTTGATTGGGTCTGGGCTGACCGAAAGGCTGTTGATTTTGCCAGGTAGGCTTTTTGCGTCACAGTTAGACCAGGAGAAACCATTAACCTACAAGAAAAGCAGAAACAAAGATGTTGGTTAAGTTGCCTTCTCTTGCATCACGAATGAGGAGGACTTCAAAGGAGAAGTTGCATGGGAAAAAAAAATTGAGCATAAAATTCAGCACTGTATACAGTAATGTCAGCATTGACAAAAACCTGATTTTATATTATTTTGTCCCAATTATCGGCAGATCTGGAGGCTGCCATTGTTGACAGTCATATTTTGGGTGACATTCCCTCCCATATCACCACACGGAGCTGATTCTTCATGGCAATGCTAATAAGGTCTGTTCCTCTACAGACTTTCATTAGTCAAAGCATCCTGCTGGGTGATTAAGACTGATCCATTCTATTGTCTACTGCAATGCAGTGTAATAGTTAGTCTACTAGATTGGGCTAATATATCATAGCTAGAACATATAAGTAACTAATAGATTGTAGGCTTGCGAGCAAGGCCCTCTTTAACTAATGTATTGATTCGTCTTAGTCTTCCAATTCTAATGCCTACAGGTATATAGTCATACCTGGGAACTCTCCGGGTTTGACCCAGAGATTGCCGGGTGAGTGCTGCTTCTCCAGTTCTCCGGGTAAAGACCCAAATCCTCCGGGTCGCGGGAGCGGGGTCTTGACACGCCCCGCTCCCCACCCATTTTTTCATTGAAATAGGGGTGTTTCCCGCTGCCGTCAGCGGGAACTCCCCCGACATCAGCGGGAACGGCGACGACGTCTGCAGGAACTCCCCCGACGTCAGTGGGACTGCCCACCAACACCAGCGGGACCACCCGGATAGCCGGAGACGAGAAGTTCCCAGGTATGTAAACATGATTACGTAAGCAAAGGTACCAAGGATAAATATGTAGTAAAACACGTCCATTCCTGGGCAAATGGACTTCTCCATGCTCTGCTCTTATGATATCCCAGCATCCCAAGGAGTATTTTTCTTAACTAGTAAATTATATTTTAAATCCGAGCCTGAATAGAGGTGACTCACATACGGAGACAAGTCACAACAAGGGTTTTGTTTTCTGAAAACCATTATTAGAACCATTTGGTTCCATTATTGCAGAGTTGGGTGGTGGCTTATCACAGAGGAAACGTGCGCGGCTAAATCAAGGACTGGTTAAGGTTTGAGTCTTTACGGAAAATAGCCAGACTAGATGGTTCCTCTTTGCCGTCAAATTCTAAGGGTCAACGCATTACAGGTCATTTCTAGGTATAAACATGTCCATGTTTTTATCTGTAGTTAAATTCTATATTGCTTTGTTGAAATTAGGGGCTTCTTGAATAACAGATTTGTGGGTCAGGCATCTGTGATTTAAAGTTAAAAAGTAAAATAGTGCACACCAGTCAGGTATGTTATAGACATTTACTGAATGTTATGCTTTAAATATTAGTGTGTGTAGTAGATATACAATGGATGAAGTTTGGAATAAGCCATTGGCAGACCTGACTGCTACTGACTGTGAACTATACCAGTTACTACCATATACCATGTGTGGGTATATCGTACTACCCAAATGTCCTGTTTTGTGCAGGACAGTCCTGATTTTTTGTTACTGTTCAACTGTTGCAGGGAGCGAGGGCCATGGGCCAGTTATGAAGATTAGAGGAGATACCCTGACTGGCCCACTGAGCTGTGGGATCACAAAGTCAGTGCAGCATAGACATCGATTTTAGCTCCCTCATGGTTACTTTGTAACGTATTGAAGCAGTACGTCACAATATGATGTCATATCCTGGTGTTCTGCTTCAATGCATAGTTAGTAGGTAAGGTAGGTGAATGGCCCTGAACTGACCCAACCTCTCACCCGACCGCCAACAGAACATTTGGACAGCTGAAGTGTTGGGGGTATGTAACGGCATTTTACCTGCACCCATAGATAGGAAACCTATAGCCTTCCAGATGATGAAAGCACTAAAATCTCTGGAGATCAATGGGTTCCCCGCCTATACCTAATATGCTTCCCAATATGAGGAAGAAAGTACTACCGAGGGTTTAACATATATAGGTTTAACATCAGGGCTCCTAACCTAATGCGAAATTTTAATACTGGCACAAAATATTTAGACAATATACACGAAATAAGGAAATATATTTTTCAGTTTATACTCTTTAGCAGCGCCACTAACTCATTACGGTTCTATCCAAAATCTCTGAAAAAGCTTAGTTAGACAATCTAGAACGGTTCTATCTATACGGGATTACTGCAGCAATCTGCTAATGCTTGGAATAGTAGAACGGTAAAGCTTTTTGTATTAGTGAATTCCTGATGAGTACAATTCTGGGTGACCGGACTTTCCAACCCCTGCAGTAATGCTTACCGTGGTGAGTCTCCATGGAATGATATTCAGCGGCCGCCTTACAGCTGCCTCCGACGTAAACGATCCCAGAGCTGCAAACGCAACCAGGAAACATACAGTGAGACGAACCATTATTACAGCTAATGTACTACGACCTCGACTCGATTATTACTCTTGCGGTTGATCCTTTTAAATATATATCCATGCACACACACAGACACAGGCGCGCACAGCAAACACTAGGAAAAAGCTTATCAGCAGATAAGATTGATGGCAATCATAGATTAAGGCAAAAAGGGGAAATGAAAGAGATCACATTCCGCAACCAATGTTTGTTTTTTTCTTTTTTTTTTTTTTGCAGTGCCTTCCTTCCCTTGAAGCAAGCAGCGTCGCAGCCAATCACATGACAGGCTTGCCCGGTCATGAGGCTGTGTCGTAATGTTTTCATTGTGCAACCTAGAGAATTGTGGGAGAGCTGCTTGAAGCAGAGAACGGTTTAATGGTCTCACTGAATGCTGATACTTGTACTGACCTCTGTTGGTATAGATAGAAAGCACAGACTCTTTTTAAACTCGGGGGGGGGGGGGGGGAAGCAAATGTTCCCGGAAGAACCAAAATGACGTGAAACAACCGCAAAAAGTCCGAAACATCTGATGTGTATTTGTGGGTGCATTTTTCTATTGATTTACCCTGTACACTTTACACTAAACAAAAAGTGCTATGACATAATAAGTCATATAGTTTATAGACTTTATTATTGGGCTACAATAGGTATGAATACATTAGAAGTGAGGATATTTATAACTTCCTTCCTTTGGAAATTACCCTAACTTCCCTGCATACCGCCATTAAAGAACAGGTAAACACCCTGTCTTTGTGAGTAACCACATTTTTTTTAAATGTCCAACCTTCGACGAGGAAACATTCGTTCCCAACAGGACAAGTCTACGTGAGATGATCGAGATATCTAACTTAAATCTAATAATCATTCAGACCTCTGAGGGCTTTTCCAGCCTAGACGGCAGTTTATCCCATCCCAAAGTATCTTTCCAATGATGTCTTCCATGGAAGGATGCTCAACCATTGACATGGAAATGATAGTCCCTAACAGGACAAGCCTAGGTTAGCTAACTGACCAAACCAATCTAAGAATCATTCAGACCTCTGAGGTCATTTCCAGACATGACATCATTTTTCCAAGGATGTCTTCATCCAACTTAAACGAAAATAAGCTACATATTGCACCAATGATGGTAATAAAAACCATGTTTTTCGGCAAAGGAAAATATTTTTACCATACAGTAAAGGTATGAAGTGTGGAATTCATTGTCCAATAAAGTTTATTTTATCAGTGAGGGCCTTTAACCCCTTAAGGAGAATGGGCGGTCCCTAAACCCATTGAAAACAATGCATTTTGAGCCCGTACATGTACAGGCTTTGTCATTAAGGGGTTAAACAAATCATCTTTCCTGCTAGGCATGAATAAAAAGTGTATAGCGTTATGTTGGAGAGAAACATCATTTTGAAAAGTAACCTTTAATAAATATAAAATACTTAATTACATTTTATAGTTGTTATGTTTTAAGTTTTTATTTCTCTCTAACTTAAAACTATACAAAAAGAATCAGGAGAGACCTTCGACAAAAAGTTGGTTATTTTCTCATCTTGATAAAACACAAATCTATTAAAAGTAAATAGAATAGAATTAAAATGTTATTTTTGAAAAAAATTCTAACATTTCTGTGTTTAGCTGAATTTAAATTACTGCGTCTTGCTATTTAAGCCCAAAACATCATTAGAGACTAAACTCCTAAATAGTATATTATTTTTATATGAAAAATAAAAAAACATGGAATATATACATATTTAAACAGACCTTTGATGCCTTCCAAAGAGGGGTTTTATACATTTTATCAAAGCCTCTGCATTCGTCACTGAAAATGATACGTCTAATGCATTACCTAGAACGCCATCAATTTGAATCTGTTTATGTTTTAGCAAAATGATTTTAACCAGACACTTGAATTCCTTGGAGTTGGCTAAGGATTGTTATTATTGAAGACATCTAAGAACCCATCAAATAACGAGGAACAGTGATCCAGTGGAAAAGCATAAAAAAGGGAATTATTAATATATTCCTTAGGAAAATTGAGTTTTTCTGTCGTTCCTTCAATATGCCTTTTCTGTGCATGGTCTTGGATGCCCAAAGATCATACTAGGATAGACTGTTGGCTCCTTGGTTGTGCAGCTGGGTTCCGATTACTGCAAAACACGTTAAGTATTCAAACTACAGTTTATCTATAAAAAGGGGTAATTGCCCTAATCAACCAGCCTTTGGTTCATCATAGGAAATTGAAGGGTTAATATTTTGAAAAGATTCAGGGTCAGCTCATTTATGTTTCCATGTCGGGTCACATAACACCCCAATGCCACGGAAAGGTCACAGATTTCGGAGATATGGTGCCAAATACTCATTAAACTATCAAACAAAACCATTCTATTGAAACACCAAACAGAAAACGAAGATAAAAGCGAGCCAAAGACTTCCCTTGCCAAGAACCAAGAACATAATTGAGCAAATATACAAGTGAGAGTTTCACCAGAAATGGAAGAATTTACTTGACGTTAATAAATAAATAAATCAGATCTCTTTTTTTGCCAAAAGCCCAGGGGGAAGAACTTGGAGATGGTCAAATGAAGGGCATGTTTGTAAAGGGAGAGTTGACAGGAGAGTTGGACTTTGCTATAAATTGTGATGGTTCTGCCCCAGTGAGCCTCTGCTGTAGGAAGAGCTTGGCTGGCCCTGTATAATACAGAGTTAAATCAGCGTGCTTTCATTATAGTCTTCTTATACTTAACTACTCATGCTGGAGGAACTTGCTAGTGTTGGCTCTTCATAGTGATGTGAGAAGGTTAATGGAGTCATGGAGGTCCTTTTTAATGGAGTCATGGAGGTCCTTCATCTGCCCCTGTATGCAGATGAAGCTCAGGTGGGGCCCTGAGGCAACACTGTTGCAAGAAACCCCATCCAGAATAATGATAACCCGACTTGCCAATTTTTTGTGTGAAAAACATAAACAAAGGACAAAACCTCCAAAATTCCATTTGTGTGCCTGCTTTGGCGATGTTCCCAGAAAATACGGTTAAGGTTGGACGTGTTAAGCATTCATGAGTCCAATAAATCTAACAGGTTCTGCTTATTAAGTATTAGCAGAGAACTCCTCAGGGGACAATCAAGTCTAGGATGCAAGAGGTTATTTACAGAAAAAGGCAATAGTTTACCGTTCCAATGCCAGATATATCATTACTGAAAGAAATCCCACCAGAAATCACTCTAAAACTAAACTTTTAATAGTGCCTTTAAAACCTCAAACAAAACACCAATTTATAATAGAGAGAGCAGAGCAAAATTAACTTCACAGGGGGTTCTGTTGACCTCAAGCTACTTCTGCCAGGAGCCTGTTCCACATATCCACCACCCTCCCAGTAAAGTAAATCTCCCTTATATTAAGTAAAACTTTCCTACATTAAAGAAAAGTAAAAATCTCACGGATATATCGGATTAGTCCCGTCCTTTCACCCCTGTGGTAAAGCGAGGATCCATAATATTTCAGGAGAGCCGAGTGAGGCAACATTATTTTTCATTCTTTTGAAATAATTGTGTGTTATTTTTGGGGAATATTTCTTGGGGAACTAGTAGCTTGAGGCACATAAAACCCCTGATATTTTTACTTTGATTTTATGTGAGGAAGTTTGACCTAATGCCAGCAAGATTGCATTTACAGAGAGGGTGGTGGATAGGTGGAACAGCTTCCCAGCAGAAGTGGTAGAGGCTAACACAGTGAGGGGATTTAAGCATTGCATAGCCATACTTTCTCAAGGCATATTCTGGTCTCTGCTGATCTCTCTCTGCAGAAGCAGAGACCATGCTGACAGGAGAGGTGGAAGAAGAGAAAAAGGAGGGGGAGCAGGGAGGTCAGTATGTGAGACAGGTCCAGCTGCAGAAAATAACAGGCGAAAGGAGAGAGGGTGTAGTGTACACAGTGCCTGCAATAGAAGCTGCCCCAAATTATAATATAACCCTTGCTTGTCTGTAGAGGTAAATTCGTATAGGCACTGAAATTGTCATTTGCATATTAATTTTCTATTATTAAATTTAATAAAGTTCTACTTAAGGTAAGGAAGACTTACTTTACTGAGGGGGTACTGGATATGTGAAACAGCCTCCTATCGGAAGAAGCTTGAGGTGCGCAGAGCCCCTGACATTTGTACTTTAATGAAATAAATTATTTGTTGCATTTGCTAATACGTAATAAGTAGCACCTGTTACATTTACTGGACTCACTTTGAGCCTGAACCCCATTTTCTGGGAATGCTGCCGAAAAATGGTAATCACAGCTTGTTTAAGCCTGCCTGACCCATCTTGGCAGCCATCCCAGAAAATATGTGAGAGTCCCCACTGCACACAAAAAATACCGGCTTCTGCATTGCCGGGATTTCACTTATGCCGGTACCGGCTTCAAAGCTTTGATCACTGGCCAGGTGACAACCTTAGTTTCACCTGTCCCAAGGGTGTCCCATCCATAGAATAGTCATGCACCACCGCATGGAAAGTGCTTATATACTAAAGCACTAGTGTGTTGAGTCTCAATGACTTTGTATGGATTGAAGATTGCATGGTTGATAGAGACTATATTGCAGATACTATCATGGCACCTCAGACAGCCCATCAAGTCAACTAAAATGCTGGAAATAAAATTTCATCTCATAACTCTAATTTTAAGCTAGTTTATAAATAAATACTAGTGCATTTCGGTAAACTCACAATGTTTAGGTCTCCTGTTGACCACACAGGTCAGGTATCTTGTTGGATTCTGCACATTGGGCCACACAGATAATGTCAAGTTCTCCTTAAACGTAAACAACACCACCACAATTGACAAGATGAAATAGCTTCCCCCCACGAATCCCCTACAGATCAAAGTTTATATAGGATTATGAACAATATTTGCCTCCCGTAGCGTTGACCTTTAGAAGTTTTGGAGTTTAGGGATTATGACATTGCTTTAAAAAATCATAAAGCTAAGAGCTGTTGGCATGTTGGGAGACACCAAGAAATGTGTCTAATCTTTATTGTAAGATAAACAAACTATTATATTCCAGATAGAGCCAAGCCAAACAATCAAGTTCTATTACAATAACAAGTTCGACCAGAGAACATTTTAAATGCACTGCTTTTTACATAGAGGACAGAAGTTACCAAGGCCAGTTTGCCTAATGGATGATCCAACTCTACGGGGAGATGCATTTCTAACCTGCTAAACTCCGACGTATGCTGTTCCCCTGATAAATTAGGCCAAGGCAGGGGATCTCTTCCTGTTTTGCTTCCACTACTTAATTCTGTGTATTTATTAGTTTACATTGTACTTAGTTTCTGTTTGCTGTGTTTCTGATATATGACTTTATGGAAATACTTTATGTATTTCTTAATTTTTCCATCTAAAGGTTTAACGCGGAGTGTGATATGCATGCGTTTGTCTTCATGCATTTGTCTCTGAAGTTTCTCTCCCACACCACTGAGGTACGACAACTGCTCACTTTTATCAGTTCCTCTTGTGGATTAGAGAGTCAGGATAAAAATAACTCTTTCCACTGAAATCCTTTTCCTGCTCTGATCTTCCAATGCCATTGGCAACTGGGCTATCCTTGTGTCTCCGGCCACCGGTGCAGACGGCCTTTCACTTTTCACCATGAGAAATTCCAGTGGAAAAAATGGAACATATAGCGCCAACAATTTACTCAGCGCTTAATACAATACATATATTCAAGGGGTCTGACAAGACGAGAATTGACAGACTAAGACAAACCGATACATTCGGTGGAGAGAGCCCTGCTCGCAAGGGAATGGGGAGACAAACATAAGGCACAGAGACGGGTGAGAGGTAGTGTGGTGGGTGTATCAATGACAAGGAAGTTCTAGCAGCTAAGATGGTTCGGCTTCTCTGAAGAAGTGGGTTTTGAGATGTTTCTTGAGTGTTGGGAGGGAGGGAGAATGAATGCTGAAGGCTCGGTGGAAGTAGATTCAAGAGATATGGGGCAACCCGAGTGAAACCTTGTAGACGGGAAAAGGAAGAGGTGATAAGTGAGGAGAGTCTTAACCCATGTGAAGAACGTAAGGATCGAGTAGGTGAGTATTTACGTATGACGGCAGAAATGTATATGTATAATAATTTTAATAATTAATTTAATATGATGCAGAATGGAAATACATTTTAAAGTAGATGGATAAATATGTATTGATGACATTTATAAGGTTTGGCCCTTCAGCTACCCACCAGGTGTATGGAACTACATTTCAAAAAGTTTTTCAGTCAGAATAATAATATTGTCATTATTAACTCTCCTTCCAGACCTTCCAGGATATGACATTTATAATTAAAAAAATATATATTAAAACTACGTATATATTTAGCATTTTACTTTGAAATGAATGCACTTTTTTGGTTGAAGTTGGTTAAAGATGGACTTTTTTACATCAGGGACGCTAAACCTTTGGCAGAAAGTGGCACAACTAACAAGTCTAATCAACTTTTTTTCTCTGGCTACCTTGACCTATCAACAATAGAAATTTAGAATCTGACAGCAGATGAGATGCGTTTGGTCCATCTAGTCTGTCCATTTTCTCCTGCTTTAAAGACTCAAACCATAATCAGTCCTGTACTAGATGTCTGTAGGGTACCATTTTAAGTCACACACAGTGACGAAGTTCGGCAAATAGCTTGGGAGCAGAAATCCTGTCCAGATGGCAGAACATGACGGGGAGGAGGAGAGGGCAAAAGAAGACTAATGGGGGTCAGTGGCAATGTTGCCCCTGTCACCCCTACTATGCATGGAGCACCTAGGGGTCTGACATGAACGTCTGTGCTGAAAGAGGTACCAACTTGTGTTTGCTTTTTCATGGAGCAATTTGCAGAGGCACTTTGATCTCCCCAACCAGCCCTGCTAAATGGCTTCTCAAAGGGGGGACTATTATGTCCATCTCTTGGGTGCCAACCATAAGGTTGCCCTGTGATTTGCCATCCTATATGACTGTCTCGATAACACATATGGTTAGAGCCAGCCCTGACTCCATTAAGACTACCTGGCCTGGGGTGCATAGCTGCCATGGATATGGCCTAAATGCCTCCAAAAAATGCCACACTATGAAAATGGCTGCAACCTTCACCTGTCTGCTCACCCAGTTCCTTAGCATTAGGTGGCTTTTGCAAACTCACAGAAGAAGAAACGACTTGGCAATTTATTGGAAGAGTTTATTTGTTGCAGATCAGGGAAAAAAATCCAACCAAATAAAAAAGCATCATGTTCCAGACAATTTGTGTGTAATCGTCCAAATAAAACCCTTTTGCCTGTAAAACAAATACTAAAAACACAATTTAAAATGGTATCACTTAGTGTACAGCTAATTTCTCACACAGTAATAATTTAAAAACAAAATCCGGGAATATTTGTTCTTTTAGCAGTTTAATGAGAAATGGTCACTTAAATTTTACGGGGAGTATTTGGACCTGTAAAGTGATCTCGCCATAAATCAGAGGCACAAAACAGAAGTCCTTAACTCTACTGAAATTTAACTTTTATTAGCATATTGAACAATTTTAGAAACTGCCACAAAATAATGGTGTTTAAACCAACAAAGAAGAGGGCCGACTAAAAAACAGGCAGAACAAATTAGGTATGTAGTCAAAGGCAGATTGAGGAAATTGCCCCTAAGAGGCCAAGTGAGTCCAGTAAACTAATGAATTATAACCACCTTGAGGTCACTTGCTGTACTTTTTGTCACTAGTAAGCCAACTTTTTTTTTGTAGTTTCCTGGACTTTCTTAGGGGTCTTAAGGGTTGAGGAAATTGCTCCCTACCACGTACTTCCCTCATTGATTTGTAGAGGTTGTTATTTCGGTCCCTCCGTTGTTGTTTTAACATTTTGGGGTACTTATATCACTGGGAGCTAAAGCTTCCTCCCTTGTTCTTTCTAAACATCTTCATCCCTACGTTGTCCTATCAAACTGACAAGCAAATGTAAAGATCAAGACAAGTGTATAGAGATATTCTCATATAGCCCAAGACATAAGAAAAGGGGAAAAAAAAGGAGTATTGTTGCAGTCCCTTTGGCATTTGCAAAAATATGTTAATATTGTAATTCAGGTAGTCCAGTGTATTGGTGTTCTTTATTTTTGGCACTGTTCAATATTAATTTAGTGGCATATTCCTATTAACAAAAGTGCAGTTGTGCAGATATATATTCCCCCCCCCCCAAAGTTACCGTCAAAACAGCAAAACAGGCTTACTTGGTGGAAGAAACAGATTATCAGAGACACTTGTAGGTGAACCGTAGAGAAATGCTAGAGTACTAAGTGAGTAGAATAATAACGGAGGATCTTGTTCCATATGTCATTGGGTTTAGCGTTTCCTAATCTATAGGTAACCGTTCATCACACCTCCACTTAAGTTTTAGTGACTAAACGTGTATTATTAAGTAAGCAACACACGGATGTTATGTACATTCTAAGGCTTCTGCGGCATTTCTACTACCGGGCACCCTATTGCAGCGAGGCACCAAGGTCCCAGAGTCAGAAATAACCTCAAGTGCTTCATTTCTAAAAGAATAAAACGAAAATAACGCATACGTGTGCTTTTTTGGCAATTTGTGTGTACTGGGGTGGAAGAGCAAAGCATATATTTTACATCAGAGTGATGAGTGACACACAAGGGTTTCAACTGTGATGAAGATTTTAAGATTCCTGGAATGGTCGTAAAAACAAAACAAAAAAAAAATCCACTGGCAAGGAAAAAAACATTAAAAATAAATAACGGAAGTTTGTTTGTGACTTATGGCCGTTTGTGTCTTATTACTGATGGGACGCTGCTTTTTCAGTAAACAGAACGGTGTTGGAACCATAGTCAAGGATGTTCTGCAGGACACAGTTCTAGGTTGCCATCAGAGATACTTCCTTTGTGCTGGTTGGCAGTGAGAGTGGCCGAGGACCTTCCCCATTTACCGCCTGGTACAGATACTGCTCCTTTTCCCACTGAAGTTGTTCACGGAGCTGCTGTTCCTTTTCTAGGGCATTTTGGGAACTCAGCAATTCCTCTGTCAAACGGCTGTACCAGAAAGAAAGAAAGGACATAGTAGCCGAAGGTCACTTATTCTCATTCTGATATTACGACAGTAGCATGGCTGTTGAAGGTACATGATGCCATCAGCTATTACTTATGAGATTGTGACATGGTAGAGGGCACAGCTAAGGATTGTTCCTATAATTGTGCATGATCTCAGGCAATCTATGATGTCATAACAGTCAGGGCTTTAAAGACTTCATGGCACCAGAACTTCTAGGTTTTTTGGATTTCCGGACTAGTAGGATGGCATAGGCTGACTCTCACTATTTTTAATCTGCCAGGCAGTAAATACAGATCTTTATTTAGTCTATGGTTTGCCCAAGCTATTTTCGAAGCCCATGCAGTGATTGAATAAGAAGTGATCAAGCTTCAGAAGTATCCAAGTAAGGGCCACAATGGATCACCAGACCACCCAAATATTCATCTTCTCTAGCTGCATCCCCCCAAGTAGATACGCAACCCCTTCCTTCCCTTGGTACATTTCCAAAGAGAGGGATGACTGGAGCCTTAAGGGGAGGAAGCAGTTTAAAAGGGCAACGTACCTTCCCTAACAAAAACTGAATCTTCAGGGGATCCAGCTCCACTGTGGCCATTTTCATTAAAAAAAACACAACAAAAAACAAAACTTACATGCACGGTACAAAATAAAAAGAGACAAACACAGTGTGCACAAACAACTTACATATTGATGGTTGTTTGGTTCTGAATCTTTGCTGTTAGAGCTTCTATCTCATGCTCCATCCTGCTGACTTTTTCTTCAAGCTCTAGATTTCTGTCAGCCTGTCACAGGAAGAAGAAAATTTCCGTAATACCATGTCGTCTAAATTGACCAAAAAGCGTTATTTATGATCTCATTCTTATGCTATCTAGTTCAGTATTCGCTTAGGGTTACATGCAAAATGAGAAACACTAACGGAAATGTAATTTTGTAAGAGACTGCTCCATTTGCTGAAATTGGACATCATAATGATGGCTGCTGGGAAGGCCCAATCTTGAAGCTAAATAGTAGGGGCAAATGGATTGGGAGTTAACGAACATGGAATCCTACTGGATGTGCGCTCATCACCCAGAGCTACTAGCCCTGTAACCCAAAGTCCCAGCACTTACTATTTCCTGGTGTTTAAAAAGTTTTTTCTCCTGCTCCTGGATCAGTCCCCGCTTCATTTCAATGACAAAGTGCAGGCTCTGCAGCTCTTGCTCCCAGAACTGACCAGGGCTTCCATGATCCTGAGGATGAACCACAAGTTCAGTCTCATCACAAATCCATGATGCAGTTGACTATGTTGGAACTAACTTTAAAAGCTCGTCTAGATGTATAAATTAGTTGTTTTAGACTAAGCGTATCATTTTGCAATATCATTTCTCAACAGACTATGGAGGCATCAGAATCAGTAGGTACCACGCAACCAGGAGACCACAGGGTGATGCCTTATAGATTTGCTTAGATATGTGGGAGACAAGATGTGTATAGGGCTTTACGGGAGTTTCACCATATTCACTGGATGGAATAAACTAATTCTGCTGAAAAGCAAACTATTCTGGATCGCTTTAAACGGCATGAAGAGCCATCAATGACCTTCTGTATCATCAGCTGATTTGAGTGCTGTATGTATGACAGTATATAGATATATATGTAAAGATGTAAAGGACAGGGCAGGGCTTGAATGCTGGTAATACATGAATGCGAACAGATTGTTAAAAGGATGGGATTAATATTGATTGTTCAAGAATAGCTGCTTTGTGTTTAATACACAGAGAACGGATCATTGATCCGATCTATGAGAAAACTCGTTTTCAACCAATACTGAACATATGATTGAATTAATGTAGAGGATCTAGAATCTATGCAGCTAAACTGTAGCCACACTCTATACGTTGTTGGTTTTCTGTTGGCTGCCCGGATACGCGGATGAAGGCACTGGGTCGCCATTAATAGATGTCAAAGTGTTTTTGTACCTCAATGTGTTTCTTGTAATCCTGATTTAAGACCGACTCCTCCACGCGCTTCATTTTTTCTTGGAAGGACGCCAGCTGGGAATTTAACCCAATAACAGTTTCCTGCAGGATTAACCATATAATATTTACAGTCATGCCAGCTGCTTTATCTGTAGTATGATATACTCATTCCTCTGTCTATAGTCACATATTCAAAACTGAAGGCTGGGGCCCTAGTGATCTCATAAGAGAAGCCTTTGACTTTTGGGGAGTAATTAGAACATTAAAATAATTCATGTATCGAACATGCTGTCCCAAACTGAACAAGCCATTGAACCATTTTTTTCATCCTAGGCAAAACCTAGGTATACCGGCCATCATACACATAACCTGCCCCCTGCGTTGATCGCGCTTACATCATTGGCATAGATAACAGGTCACACACCCCAAAAGCCAGCCATAATAGGACTTGCCCAGTACCCAGATTGCACACTTTGTTTCTTACTATCTCCCCCTTTCTCACCATCACTTACCTTGAGTTCCTGTGGGTGGATCCTGAGCCTGACCTTTAGGAGGGGCACTCACACACCTATAAACTTGCACTATTACACATGCACACACTCACAACAATCAGAACAAGAAACTCAGCACTAACACACATACCCAGAGACTGGACACTAACACACATGCACACAAAAAGTGCGCCCAGACACCCACACAAAATGCATGCGAATACTCAAACTAAACATGACCAGACATAGACGCCGCACTCTTTTTATGGAGGGCCAGTTGGAGGGAGATCCATGATTGCCGCAACCGGCCCTGTTCCTCTAGTGGATCTACCTGGGGCTTCTCTTCTGCACAGACTGTGTAATAGGGCGAATTGGGTAAACCTTTACCTACCTTTACCTTTTTTGTCCCCTGACGTCACAGATGTGTGGCAGCGAGTTGGACACACGCGACTGAACGCTGCTTCATTATAATATCTTTTACATACCTGCGGCTGGAGGCACATTATATAGGACCCAATGGCCCCAAAGTGCCAGGGCTTCTTTTCTTTCTCAGCCTGGCCCCGAATCTGATCACTGTACTAAAGTTTGTTTTCTATCTCAGTCTGCCCCAACTTTTCTACTTTTTCACACCTCCATCATGCATCCTTATATTATCCTTCTTGGCATATAAGCCATGCTTTTACTCTTACAATCTGCTCCGGTTTCATTCCGATTAGCTATGGTTCCCAGTGACAAGGGTGTTTACCCATATCCATGTCTTCTTACCATTCAAGCTTCCTTTTCCATCCTAGCCTTCATAACTTATTTTCCTTTCTTCATTATGCCCCATCCCCCTCTTTTCGGCCAATACACATATACATTATACAAGAGATGACTTCTTCCAGCAGGTGAGCAAGCCATGGTTTAACGTTTGTCAAGAAGGCCTCTTATCTGCTGTCCCTTCTATGTAGTGTACTGTCCATGAAGGACATTGGGGAGGACATATTTATAACATTCTATATAACTGAAAAGATTTTAGATTTCCATATATTCATTATAATGTAAAATAAATAATTTCAGACAATACAAGAACAAGAAAGATTTTGTAAGAGTCTATTTTTAACAAGACCCCAAACATTTAAAAAATAATGTTATGGGTGCAACTGGCAGGGAGGGGGGTTACCAAACTTTTAGTGTTATGCAACTTTACAAAACATAGATAACAAGTGTTCTGCTGTTTATAACCACATCATCATATTTTTGGGTCGTAGAACATGTACTAAACATTCTGATCTCCTGGAGAAGAAAGACTTTGGGGGAGGAAAATTGGGATCTGGATGGCACTTTTACCTTCTGTGTAATATTCCCCATTCCCCAGGCTTTAAACCAGGGATCCCCAAACTCGGCCCTCCAGCTGCTGCAGGACTACATCTCCCATAATGCTCCTTCAGCTAAGGGGCTGGCTGAGGAGTATGGGAGATGTAGTCCTGCAGCAGCTGGAGGGCCGAGTTTGGAGATCCCTGCTTTAAACAATATATTGTCAAGGACGTTGTGAGAAATTGGGGGAGGGGGTGAACAGACCTGAAGGGAAGTGGTTATTTCTTCATAGTTCTCTTTCAGTAAAAGATTTTCCTGTTCATAAGCTGCCTGCAGCTCTGGGGAGGGGGAGAAAATACAGTTCAAATTATGTCGAATAAAACCCAATGTCAAAATGCCCCAGTTTGATGATTATACCAACATTTACGTCGAAAAAGAAGTATTTTTACTCACAAATATTTGTAATAAAAATAAGTTACACGAACATTTACAGTCATCTACATGGGGGGGGATTCTATTTATCTAGCCTCTTCTTCACAGTTAGCTGTTTACTTCATAGCTTTTTAAATTTAGGTTCCAGTATGACCAATGCTTCATAAAATTTAGGTTGCTATATGTCGTGTTAAATAGGCAACAAAACAGAAGGTTATTGTGAGCTGGTGGCCAATGGCACCTATCAGGAAAAAGGATGATGGTGGTGCCCCTACCAGCTTAAGGCCCTAGACAGCCACCCAGTTTTCATATATCATAGGGACTGCAGCATTAATTTCCAACTTTTTGATAATAAACACAAAGCGCGTATATGATAAGATCTGCTTTTTTAACATAAATAATGCTGGTTGACTTGCTTGTTTAACTTTTTACCTGCAAACTTCACATCCAGTTCTTTTTTCATTGCCGAGGCCTGCTCGGAAAGGCGCTTCTCTACGTCAGCATCTCTATCTCTCCGCACCTGAAACGCAGAATATGTTGAAAACATCCAATATGCCTATTATACTATGAGATCTACATGAGGACCCCTTTCTTTCGTAATCCCGATTGGATCACACAAGTGTAATTCTGGCCGAGGACACAATTCAGGAACAGACATGGTTTTCTAACTTATTATGTAGAATGGGATAGGAATGCTTTCAAAACCCTGTTTGCGCATGTAAGATCTAGCGATGAAAGGCAGTCTTTGATCTTCTGCTATTTTAAACTTTCGGCCGTACACACTATAGCCTCGCATTTCATCAGATTCAATACACCTTGTCATACTTAATCCATTCCATACGTGACAGCGGAACGCAACATACCTGTATTATCCACGTATTCCCTGCTGTCCTTGAACGGACGCGAAAGTTCAGATTAAGGTAACCGTTTAGACGGTTTTGTTAAACAATATTACTATCTACAGGCAAATATTTTATTTGGGTAATTGCTTTGGAAAGACAATGTTCGATTTCGGGAAGAAATCCAAACAGAACGTATCAGATGGATTTTATACAAACATGCACTCCATCCAATAATTTTGGACACAAACCATTTGAAAGTATATGGGTTTTTTTTTAAATAAAATCTTAAATTACGTAATACAAAAACATATAAAACATAATTTGCAACAAAAGTAGAATAAAAAAAAGTTGATTTCTCATATTTAGTATTACTGTATAATACTAAAAACGAGAAATCAGTAATTAATTTATTCTCCTTTTTTTTTAATCTTACTCGAGACAACTAACCACATAGTAGTTAACTATAATAATTGTGCTCTCTAGCATGTTAAGCAAATAAACCTTAGCAGGTTTGTTTTTTTATTCTTTTCTCTATATGTTTAATAACACGAAAATAGCAGAATATAGCAGAAAATAGGAAAATGCCTTAAACCCTTTTTCGTTACTAAAATTACATAAATCTCAATAAGGAATAGAAGAAAACTTCTCTATAGACTTGAGAAAGGGATCTGCCAAACTAAATGCTTCTTTATTACACAAGGATCTGTAAGCAGGACTATGGATATAAAAGGGTTGCACTTGTACTTAGAACATCTTACTTCCTAAAGTGCCTTGATCTCAGTTATCTGATTGGCTGTCTGCTTTGTTTCTTTTTATATCTGTCTTTTTTTAAGAATTTTCTTTAAAAAAAAATGTGAAACGGATCCAGTTGTAAACTCATCCAAGAGGTACGTGTGAAGGTTTGAATTTACTCATTGAGTAACGACTCTCCACCAGAGCTGGAACAGCAGCCTCATAAATATTATAGTTGATAGCATCAAAGTTTAAAAGGTATATGAACAGAGAATATATTATAAGAAACAGAATAACACCTACTGATCATTGCACACCTGGGACTTTATAGCAATTCTCATATGTTAGCAGTTAGTTATGGGGTAGGGTATTTGCCTTTTGAGAAGAACAAAACTTCAAAGCTACAGGGTTAACAACGAGCAAGTGACACAAAGGATCAAGAGACACAGCATTTCCCATCTTGTGTCTTTCTCTAAACGTGGAAGCGATAAATCAAAACGCTCAAGGGATTGCTGGATAGTGTTCACAACAGACCTGTTCCAGCAACTCTTGTTTTTGAGCCTCCATCTCGGTCTTGTGGACCTCCGCCATGGATCTCTTCTCCTCCTGGTGTTTCTGAAGGATCTCTTTAATCTCCTGCTCATGGTGAGCGATTTTCTGGAGCAAGTCATTAAGGCCATGGCAATTATCTGAGTAGATAATAAAAGCAATAGAAAAATGTATAAAAACTGTTTCCACTGGCCTTTAATGAGGTCTTTCTATAACATAACATTAGCCAACGTAACATTTACCAACCACAACAGTTTCTTTGAACCTTTCAATATTGAACGTGAAATTAAGACGTACTGCAAATCTAGAATTGGTAAACCTCTTATATTAAATTAATGGATTTGAGAGCCCCTAAAACCGATAGTGTCTATGAGTGGGGTATACGGGTTATTGTCAGGTTGAACAATTTGGCAACCCACAGATTTTGTCTCTTGGGCAAGTAAGATGCAACAAGGTATCCAATGCATATTGAGAAGGACTGGAATGGATTGACTGGGGGAAAACACAAGCACCCGCCTATATAATGGCCAGAAAGAAAGCAAATACACCCTTTGTAGTATGCTACCAATATATATATTTAGGCATCTTTATTTTTAGGGTGTAACAATACTTAACAGGGTAGATTTTCTGCTTTTCATAGGAACACCTAAGGAGTCAATCGAATAAGCAACGTGTTGTGTCTATTATGATAGGCACTATACTTAGAAGGCTAATATAAGCTTCACTTATCAAAGCTAAACTTAATCCCAAACCTTTTTTAAATTATCTACTTTTGTTCTGTGTTTTAGGAAAATCATCCCAAACTAGATGGAAAATAATTCCATTTAAGGTCTGCCATATTTGCTTTCAACTTGGCAACGTCCCATGTATGACCACATACCATCACTGGATGAGCTGGCCCTATAAAACGCATAATCTAAAGTATAACACGATTTTAAATCATTGATTTATCTATGCACTATACAGGGCCAGCCAAGGTCATCCTGCAGCAGAAGTTCACTTGGGTTGGCTCTTCATATGGTGGATTTGGCAAGTGAACTAAAGGGAATTAAAACCACAACCCTCCTTTAAACTCTCCCCTTAGTGCATATACTGCTTTGGGTTTCGCTTAACTCAAGCCGACTCAGATCATAGTGAACAGACCCCCTAAATATGTCCAGTCTCACTGTACAGCCAGGAGAAGTATTTGATGTATGGAATCTAAATCTGTTTTAGTGCACGGCAAAAAGAGCCTGAATACAGTTGCTACACGTTACTTCTTTCAGCAACTAAAAAAAGTCTGGGAGTGAACTGCCTGCCAAAATAATCTCTACAACTTTGTCGACTGCTTTACTAAGTTCATCAATAGCTGGAATTTGCGGTATGGCGTGCAGTAGTAATGGAGGATCACACCATGATTATATTTAGAGAACGGTCATGTATCCTCTCACCAGTTGGATCATTCAGCTCTTGAGAGGTCCCCTTCCGTTTTTCTTTTCGTTGTTTCTAGAAGGAAGAAGCAGAATGTTAAATAATGTGTGTGATAAGAAAAAGACAGTCTAGAAACTGGAAAAGCTAATACACACAAAACTATCCCTTGAGATGTTGGTCAACGGACTGCATAGTCTATAGCGCCATCTGGCAAGGCACAAACCCCATCATTCTTGGCAGACAATAAGGCTACTGGTGATAGTTGCAGCCAAACCACAACACTAAATTACAACACCAATTGTTAACAATTACTTGTCATCAGGCATACCCCTCTGGTAGGTTTTAATGCTGACACACATCGGAAGGTCAACCCATGGAGGAGACCCAGCAAACCACACTACACACAAACCTACATAAATTTAAAAAATACAATATAGGGTAATATGTTAAGGACAGATGTGGTCCTCAGGTTCTGAACGTAAATTGGGACATTGTTGAGCAGTGGCACCTACTGTGTAGTAGAAATGCAGAAAGTGTTTTTGGGGGTTTTTTTTATATGGTTTTACATATTAGGACTAAAATGATTTTTGTATTTCTAAGCTTTTGGGAGAAGGCTATTCTTGTCCTGGACAAAATCATTTGTGGGGGTACATATGGTACCCACACACAGGGGAAACGTGGTTTAACAAGCATATGGCGAAAATTACCGGCGATCACGGTATGAAGACACCCCAGCCATGTATGGGTTAACTAACATATTTGCCTTGGGTGATAAATGACACTGGATGGGGTCACATGGCTTCCAGATTTGAACCAATTACATTACAATATACATGTTATTCTATATTTCTATAAAGAAAGTGATTTTCTCTTAAGTCACCACAGATTTTGTGTAGTTGCACTACATGTACAGAAACAGGTTGGGAGATGTTCATACCTGGGAACTCTACAGGTCTCACCCGGAGACTCTGGGTAAAGCACTGTTTCTCCGGGTCATGGCCTGAAATCATTTAGACATGCCCCACTGCCCCCCATGGCCATTTCCCCCTCCCACCCCAACAGAAATATAAAGAGGTTGGGGATAGCCCATCAGCTACATCACCGGCACTGCTCACGGACGTCATCAGTTCCACCCACTGACTATGTCAGCACCATTAACTGATGACATCAGCACCTGCCCACCGGCATCATCGAGCTACACGAGGGAGGGCTCCAAGGTTATTATCTCACATCTCAATATATCCTGGGATACACAACAATTGGTGGTAAAACCAGGAGCAAAACACAGTCAAATTACGGTTCAGCATTCCTGGCTTCCTTTAGCATGGACGTGGAAGGAAAACTTCAGTCTTGACAATAGTTTTAATTTTCAGTGATCTGATCGGCTCTCTGGCCACATTTTAGGTGTCCCAATTTGGACACCTGTGTTGACGGGGGTAGCAAGAGGTAGAGAGGGATGGGACTGGTGGCAGGGCCAGGGCCACCACTCTCCTTGGAGGATCTACCTTGTGGGGCTCAGCTTCAATATGTTGTGAGGAGGCAATGTGGGAGTTTGCAATGAAAGTTACCAACAATAGCACAGAATTCCATTGGATTTTATAGTTTCATGGAGGAGACCGGAAGATCTCCCCATCTAGTCAATGATCCAAAGCCCACAAAAATGGGACATTTGGGCAAGCTACTCAGGACTGTTGGAATGTATAACACAGACAGATCACGTCTTGCTTCCAGGGTGCACTCAGCCATTAGGGGAGAATGGAGGAAAATCTTTATAAGAATTCATGGGGAATTGTGAAACCAGCAAGTAAATGAGCAGAACAAGACAAAAGACACCATTCCTCCATACCCAAACCCAGAGGTTGCATCATGACCCATTAAGAAGCTTTGATACCTGGCACTTCTAAAGCCAATGGTAACCTTAATATTCTATGTGCAGACGCACAAGTTATGGCAATGGTGTCTACAAACATGGCCAAACAAAAGTGGATTCAGAAAAAGAAAAAACAAAAACAATTCAGTTTTGTCCCCGGTTTCCATTCCATCCCACAACATCCTCTGAAATCATTCAGAACAATTAGACCGATTAACCCCTTTAGTGCCACAGAGATAAGCAACTCTTTGTACAAACACCAAAACAACTATATATACTTGCCTCTTTGCCATTTCAAGAGTTACAGAACGTATTCTAATTTTTCTAGATGATCCCCTGGGGAGCAGGAGAATGGAAATATTTGTGTGAATGAGAGTTATGCGTAATTTATCAGTCAATGGTTTGCATTGTTCTACAGAGGCCAAGCCAAATGAATAATTGTTGCTGTATATAATTACACATTCCCAAAGCACTTACAGTGTATAATACAGTTAACAGGGCTCTTAAGTAGAGACAGATGTAGCCTCTACCAGCGCCCCCCCCCCATAACTTTCACACGGCTACTTAAGTCATTACCGTGAATTTGCCATTTTCGTAAATAAACCATGGTGTCTCCACTTTAAAACGAGCAGCATTTATGTATCAGAATCCAATTACTTAAACAAGAAAAGCATCCCATAGTTGGGCACCGATTTTAATACAGAGCCAATACATTAATTTAGCGGTCTCCAACTGAAAGAAAAAAAAACAAAACATAACTACCACAACGCTCAGCCAACATCTCAAAAGATGCTTTTAGCCAGCTGTCTTACCTGGGTGAACATGCATGATGCACTGATTGATTCTTGACACAGGACTACGCAACAGACCAAATACTTAAAGAACTAACTCAGAAACAGGATCTTGGAAATGCAACACAGGAAAGGACAGATATGCAAATTCTCATCAAAAATGTTCCTACAGCCTGCCGGGTGACTGTATAAGCTAAAGTGAAAGTGTTTCAATATATTACTTGTCCACATGGAATATCCATGCATAGTGCACAGGTAGCCAGCCAAGTGTTGTTAAATTACCATCTTCCACAGCTCTTTAGAAGCCATTGTTTACAAAAAATTAAGGGAGTCAAAGTGTAACAACTACTGTTCCCGGTATAGTCAGACAGTAAGGTTCTATTGCCTTCAGAACACCTAAAACAGCTGGAGATAAAAAAAGAAATCTCCAGAACCCTGTTTTGGACAGCTATAGTTCAGGTACTGTAATGGCGGCCCATTGAGTCTTAGAGCTGAGGAAACACACTGAGGAAAAGCTGTATCCACTATCATGGCTGATCCACCATAGCAAGCCTATATTGTCCCAATCTACGAGGGACCTAACCAGATCCATGCCGGAGGCAATTTTAGCTCTTCCTGCATGAATGTTCTCCTGCATCATTTAATCTTTTCCTTAAAAACACAAATTGTCAGCTGAACGCCATATTTTCATACCTGTGAGTTTTAATGATCTGAGAGTTTAACCTAAATATACCATTTTCCATGAGATGACTGTAACATGCTTATAACAGGGTTCTCCTGGTCTTTATATTTGTGGATATTCTTTTATTTAGGAGAAGCTTCTTTCAGCTCTAGCTTTCCTCTAAACTTTGGTAACCCTCCTTCCCAGGACTATGGAGGTCTCCTCCTAAAATCTCTGTAAGCTCAGACAGATCCCTAGAAGGAATGCATGATCCGCAGCGCTGAAAAAACAAATTCCTGGCTCATGCCAACCCCATTTGTAATGTTAGAGGGAGCTCTGTTTACGAGATGTGCGCTGCCTGGTAATAAGAGCGTTTAATGTGTAAATGCCTGGAGCAGTCAAGGAGAGAGACACGGCACACGAGGTGCATTGTGCCTGTGTGTAACCCAACAATGTTAACATCTTCACCGCCATACAGGCCAAAGGTCTTGGCAACCATATAGGAAGCCCACAAGTTAAGCTTCCGCTTGTATCAGAAAACACTGGTTCAAGTTCATTCAAGATTTACAGATAGAAACTTTTCTAGAAATTGTACATAACGTAATGTATTTTTAGCTTCCTTAACACCGAGTCTATTATCAGGATATGTTATTTGCGTTCATTCTGTCCACCTAAGATGGACAGCTGGATACCAGAACTTGCTCCAGTACAGATCAAGGCAGGACCACCAGTATTTTAAGTCAGATCACTACAAGACTGACCTTAAATTGAGTATGCCACAAAGACCATCCTATCTTTTAAACACCAATCCCAGGAAACCAATCAGTTCCAGCGTCAAAAGTGTCTTGCACCTTGACCTAGCTTTTTGAGAAGGAGTGTCCATTTAAAGCAGTTTTTTCCACCTTACCAAAACTCACATTCTAATCTTATTTGGTGAATAGATCTCATAGGAAAAAGAGCATTTTGGTTTAAATTCAGTTTACAATAGTTTAATATGATAAATTAACAAAACTATCGTGCTTAAGTAAAGAAACAGATTCGGGTGAAAATGTAAAAAAAAAAAAAAAAAAAAAAATAGGATAGACTAATCCAGTGATTATTTTGATGATAAAACCACCTCTCACATTTTATACATAAACCCCATACATCAACAACTAAATGAAAGTGTACATCTTAAACAAAACAAAAATACACAAAAACAAAGTTAAAATACATTGTATGGCCAATTCCCATCAGGCAGTGACCATAATAAAACATATGTCATTATACTAGAAAACCTGTTATTCAGCAAAAATATAATGCACTATCATATATATCAACCAGCATTTCAAATGGCCAATTGTGGGGTACTATTGTTTTAGGGGTGTGGCTATGGGTGTGGCTATGGGTAGGTCTTTATAAAGACATGATGTGTGACTCTGATCTATCAATAGTTATTTGTGTAACTGAGAAGAGGAAGAGTGTGTTATTCATACAATAGAATAAATAAATCTGCTGTTGATATAAACATTATTCAGGGTTTTAGGGCTGTAGAACGCCGTGAGATATCAATGGAGGGATATGGGTCCGACAGAGAGACTATCCTTCCTAAAATAGGGACACTTGGCAGATATGATACAAAATTAGACAATTGTTTGTACTAACTCAGAGCTTAGCGATGTGCCGAGATCTGTGGAGCAAAGTGTTCCTGGAAGCACATCGTTTCAAACCTCATCCAAAACTTAGACCTGTCTGCCCCCAAACCCAGAAGAAATATTACCCTCTGTTGATCAGTTACCTGAATATGTTAATTGCCTCCCGTGTCACCTACCCTGAGAGGGCCAGCTGGGCTCATTAAAAGACTGGACCACTGAGCGTAAGTTAAAGGCACAGACAGTCATATCCTTTAACCCCCTCCATCAAAACAATACTTTCCTCTGTACTATAATCTAGTACTTTGATTTAGATTGCAAGCTCATATGGACCAACTGGTCTTTCATTCCATTCCTACACTATTAAGCGTCACGACGAGATATGCCACAATAAAAATAAAACATTGTAACAAAAATTATTGCAATTTACAATACAAACAAAAAGTTACGCATTCCTTAGGGAGAATAGACAAAGTTAATAGATATATCAGAATATCCATTCCCGTTAAGTAATGTTGGTGGACAGTTACTTTTGATCGAAGGTTGAACTTGGACTTGAACGCTCTTAACTCCTTTTTCTTCCAGAAAAAAAGAAAAAGATTCAACAGGTTAAGCAGAAGTTGGTGCCCTACCTCTGTTTAGACAAAAAGCAGGCGGAAGAGTCTGAAAGCCTTCATCAGTAACTTTACCTTGTTCCTGGCTCGTAGGCAACATAATCTGCTGGCTTTGCAGCCCATAACTGTCCCCCAAATTAGTGTCTGCAGCCACCACTGTAGTAAGGTTCACATCTCTCCCCCCCCCCCTTCACTCTCTGGCAGGCTGCTTGCCTCAGCCTCCTACACACACACACCCCTCACACACACTAACTAAACCTGCTGCCTGCGCTGAACTTTAGGCAATAGAGACCCATTGTGGCCGTAATTACCAGAATAGCAGCACACCAAGACAGCTGCATGTGTCTAGTCCAAAAGCATGGTTTTAAATCAGGCAAAGAGAAGGGGTGGGGGGGGACATGTCCTACATGTCAAAGTAACCCCATATCTGCTTTAAATTTAGAGCCTGGTAGAGAATGCGCTTGGGGCTCACATACTTTGCATGGCTCGGTCGCGGTGGTTATATGACACTTAATCATCGTCTATTTTATTATGCATTATGAAGAGCCAACCCCAACATAAACAAGTAGGTTAGTACTGTATAATGTACAGTTGAAGGGTCAGTTTACTGTCCTTGACACCTCCACTATAGAAGAATGCAGTTTAGAAAAAAAAACATTTGAACACTTACTTGACAAAGAAGATGCAGCCCTGCTGCAGCAGCTCCCCTGACTATTATCCGCACTCTGCGATCCCAAGGCCAGAGCTGGAGCTGACTGGCGGTAAGTATATAAAGTGCAAGGAGATGTGTTCAGCTGAACATATCTCCTGCACAGCATTTTGATGGGGGGGTAAAGGAGCAAATGCATATAGGGGGATTCTCCAGGAACCCCCATGCATTTGGAAAAGGAGCAACATGAAAATTTAAAGGAACCACACAGCTACAAAGGCAGACTAGATGGACCAGTTGGTTCTTTTCTGCCATCCCCAGTAGAATATGTACCCCAAGCACTGCTCTAGACCCAGGACAGTGTCCTCAGCTTCCCCCTTTGCTGCCACCATTTACTCTTGGGATTTGCCCGTGGACCTGCCGCTGTAGGCCTAGTCGGTCTAGACCGGAATACATTGATGGTCATCACTATTATTATCTACCATAATGGTGGAGAGAGGAAATGGAAGTTGGTGGAAGACAGTCATTTTATGATGGTGTGGGAAGATGTCAGAACCAAAAGCATTGGCTTTACTCGGGTTCTTGTAACTTTCATAGTCTTGGTTCCTACCCACATGAAATCTGCAAAATGTCACTTTGAGTACATCACAGGGACTTTAACACTATGTACGTACAATTACACACGTCACAAAGTCATGGTCTGACAGATCCGCTCAGGGTTTTCTAAAAGAATCCATGATTAAGATCACTGCCAGGCCAACAAAGATAGCATACTGTATGTTCTCCTTAGAAATGACTGCTAGGATGCTGCTGTAACACCGTTTCTGCTCTGTAGGATCCATCTTTTTTATGGTCCTCAGTAACAGGGGACATCTGATCCAGATTTCTAGGAGTCTCAGACAAACAGTGATTTAGTCCATGATCCCTCTCCCGGTATGTGGTCCGGTCAGGCTTGCCTGCCAGCGGCTTATCGCTCCAAATGGTCCCCCAGACATGGACCCTTTTTTACAACAGTCCAAAATAAATGTGCAGTTTGTACATAGTTGATCCGGAGCTGGTCCCGGTTTGTTCAGGCTTTTTGCTCCAGCTACAGAATTAACATATGTGGCTAAGCGCCCATAAAGAATATTCTTTATACATTTCCCGAGGCGGAGTATTTCTGTTCAAAATAACCTCCCATGTTTATTTTGAAAGACAAAATAATAAAGCTAGCTTAGGTCAGGCCTAATCCTTGTAAAGTATTCTTAGAAAATACCCATGGTGCACTGCCTCCTGTCTAGGTCGGTGAGAGGTATTTTTCATAATTATTTTCCGGTACGTTGGACGCATCATTTGGTTGCGCCATTTTGAAAAGAAAAACCCAAGAAAAAGCAAAAATTCACTCATCTCCGAAGACTGAACAGAAAGCGTTGCGACGCGACCTATGGAAATAGCCATGGGGAAAATTGTGGAGTTTGCACAGATGTATACATGGGCACTGTGATATGTGAGGTCACATGACCTCTCGTGATGTCACACCATACAACACATTTTAGGTGTCAACTTTTTGCTCCTCCTGAAGTATTTTTCAATAAGTCCACATATAAATCAGTGGGGACCGAACCCCGGGCATCTTACCGAAGCGCCTTGATGACCTTAGGGCATCCTCCTGATGAGACCATAGATATGGCTACGGGGTAAAGCGCGTCGGGGCATATTCTGACTCATCATGTTGAGTATGTCTTACTTCTACCCCGTGCCTTCACTAATTAGGAAAGTTTTTTAGAGATGGATCTTCCAGAATCTAGACATAGTATATATAGTAAAGGTCTCTGGGAAATTGTTAGTTTTTGGGATGTTTTTATGTTCACATAGCGGATTTATCCAGCCACTGGCCGCACGCTGCAGAATGTTGGCCAGCGGCCTTTTGGGCATTTGCCCTGTGTGCCAGACGGCCTGGTGTCAGGCTATTTAATGTGTCCCTGCCCTGCAGCATCATCTATAAATGTAAATATTTCCATGCTGATATTGTCCTTATTATAGTTCTTAATGTGCAACGCACCCCATTAGAATGTAAGCTCTTTAGAACAGTGGTCTGCTGTTACCGCAGGTAAATGTCAAAACGGTGGAACCTATGGCAACTAACTTGTATATCGCAGCTTTAATGCTTTCATCCATCTCCTAAATATAGAGAACCAGGCACTGAAAACCTAAAATCAGAGATTTATTCTTGTGCAGCAAACCGAGACATACATATTTACGAGTTCAGAAAATACAAGTGTTTGTGGAAGCGGTCTCCTAGCTCTGCTTTAAAACAAATAAAAATATTTGCAATGACAAATAGCTTAAAATAAATGGATGGGTTCAATTGTTCAATGTTACTGCCTTTGGTGTGCTCTTATATTAGGGTAAATACGGTCGGTGTGTGTATTACTAGGAAGGGCTTCCTCCCATGTGAAGGAATGGGCAGGAGGTAGTGTTGTGGTTACTGATTTGTATCATAACCATATCGGTTTCAATGCTCGGCTTTTAACATCCTGGCTTCGACACAAAGTCACAGCAGCCACCGCCAACTTACGGTCAGACACAAACTGCAACCGTCAGAATAAAAGCATTGCGGTAATTACGCTTCTAGGACAAA
Source organism: Spea multiplicata (assembly GCA_009364415.1). NCBI lineage: Eukaryota > Metazoa > Chordata > Amphibia > Anura > Pelobatidae > Spea > Spea multiplicata. The sequence continues at coordinate 2,768,856 of VKOC01000003.1, read as the reverse complement.
GTACATTTTATTCAAAGGTCAGCTGGATTTAAAGGCCACGTTCCACATGATCGGTGATTTGTTTTTCTTCCTTTTGAATGTTTAATCACATGAAAAAAAAAACCAACAACAACACAGGAGCAGCGTCGCATGACGTTTAAGTGGCACTTGCAAGTCAGAGCATCATGTGACTTGATTAAAACGGCCTTTTGATAAAGGGTTAACAGCACTATGAATGATGCGTCTAATGTACTTAGATAAAAAAAAAAGTATAGGTATGAAGACACACACACACATATCATATATATATATAAATATATATAATAAAAAAATGCAATACTATTTAATTGGACTAATGAGCTTTCAAGAGTATCATTTAATTGGACTAACAAGCTTATAGAGTATCATTATATATAATGTAAAGTATATATATAATGTATGTATATATACTGTACATTATATATATATGTACAGTGTATATATACCGGTATATAAATTAGTTTTTTATTACTGTTTATGCTCATAGCTGCACAATTACAAACTTCATGTAAAAAAAAAAAATCAACACAATAAAGTCACCTAATAACTCATTTCGCATAGGCGTTCTTGATTTTGAAGGGACAGATACATATTTCGCCATGCTAAGTTTAGGGCAATCAGATGGCTGCATTAACCGAAGAAGCTTTAAATTATTCTTTAATCTGATATAATTAAAGAATTCTGTCTGGGAAGGGTCCTCGCATTCAGCAGTACTAGGAATAAAGTTTATAACGGTGTATTTGTGTATGAAAGGATACGCATACAGTATACATGCTGCTGATCAGCACGTGGAACGTGCTGCCCTGCAGTATGCGTGCCGAATAAATAAATACTTGTTTACCTATATACATCCCAACAGTTGATATGATTTATACACCCCCCATTGCAAAATGACTATTGCTGGACTGCTTGGAGCAACTCAACAGGTTGGGTCTCTTCCCAAGTGATTGCTGACCATCCCGGCTGCAACACCAGAAACACTGGCATGACTTGTTTTGTGAATGCTTTTCCCTGATTAAGCTAAAATAGCAAAGGTGATTATTTTATAATACTATAATATCATAATATGCCCTTTCTATCACAGACTGGCACCAGACCGGCGCATTTCTTTTAGTACAGAATATAAATAATCGTGAACTTTGTCATATTTTATCACCCGACTGGGTTTTATTCACTATAAAGTCACTCATGATTGGATTAAAATGTTTTTCACTATGTCACTTTTCCAAAATATTACATATTAAAGTGCTACAAATGAAAAAAAAGCCGAAATATATGGTGCGTAATGGCTTTTCCAGATGATATATGTAGCTGAGGGTGTTTAGAGTTGCAGGGCCACACCTTCTATATCAGATCTATACAGTAAGTGACTTATATCCATATTTGTTCTCTTGGTTTTAAGGTATTTTCATTCTGCACTATATTTATTCATTAAATAACACCCTTAATTATATTATTTATATATTTAAATAATAAAAAATACTAATAATAATAAAAGAATAATAATATAAAAATATTATTATAAAACCCATAGGAGGTTGGATGAAGGTACCTTCAAGGTCAAATAACATAGAGCATTAAAATGAAGGGCACCATTCAGCCCGTTACACCAGTTACTAAATCCGGTCTTTGTCTATATGTCACCCAAGAGACATGTTCCATTTTTTCCACTGGAATTTCTCATGGTGAAAAGTGAAAGGCCGTCTGCACCGGTGGCCGGAGACACAAGGATAGCCCAGTTGCCAAGGGCATTGGAAGATCAGAGCAGGAAAAGGATTTCAGTGGAAAGAGTTATTTTTATCCTGACTCTCTAATCCACAAGAGGAACTGATAAAAGTGAGCAGTTGTCGTACCTCAGTGGTGTGGGAGAGAAACTTCAAAGAGACAAATGTATGAAGACAAACGCATGCATATCGCACTCCGCATTAAACCTTTATATGGAAAAATGAAGACGAAATTAAAACAGTTTGCATAAAGTATTTCCGTAAAGCCATATATCAGAAACAGAAACGCCGTTTTTTAGTTTAGAAGTAAAACAGTAGCTTGTGTATACATTTCATATGACATCATCATAACACGATACATCGGCCGCACAGAAACAATTAATAACAATGTTTTTAGATATATTTTAATATTAACATTAGTCCTAGAGGGCCTATAGAAAACCCTTATAGAAAATAAGAACCTTTCCTGTACCAAGATGGCTACCAAACTCCAAAACTTTGCCTCAACCAAGATGATCTCCAGAGGAAATATATAGCCAGATAACCTATAGACTAGAGGGTGATTAGATCATTTAACGGGGAGACATATAAAATACACAATGCAACAAAAAATTCATTCAGCCTTTCTGTCTACAAATCCCACCCATGTACCAAAAACATTGTTTAGCTTACCCTACCATAGAGTGACCACATCAGCCATTTTTTCCAGGACACATAAAATTATCACATATTGCTGGCCAGCACATGTAAACTGTTGCCCTGCAGCGTGTGAGACGTAGCCCTGGGCTGGCCATCTAGCACACCAGGCAAATGTCCAGTGTGCCGCAGGCCATCAGCGGCCATACTCCCCATATCTGCTGCTCCAACAGCATGCAGCCAACTACTGGATATGCCTGTTGGCCGAACATATGTCATCAGGTGGCCACTGGACTTAAAGTGCCAAGGCCGCTATGTGATTGACAGTCAGGCCCTGGGAAGATGTATAGCTAATGCGACGAATTCTATGGGTTTAGTAAGCTTACAATAAAAAAGTACAACAATAATCTAATAATTTTATTTTTTTAACCCCTTAAAGACAATGGGCGGTCCCTAATCCCATTGAAAACAATGCATTTTGAGCCCATACATGTACGGGCTTTGTCATTAAGGGGTTAAAGATGATAATCAGGTTATACAAATTGAATGGCAGAAGCCAAACACCAGTTTGGGTGTCTTTGATACATATTATGATCATAGGATATTTCAGAATAACCCATATTTGAGATGGATAAGATTTACCGTATGTTCCAAACAGTATGAGCAAATAGTACATACACCACAGCTCCCAATTCCTACAAAATGTAAATGTTTAATGGCAAAATCCCAAGAAAAAAATGTGTTATAGGCATTGGAACTTTAAGTGAAACGTAAACCCAAAGTGACCAAGTATTAACAAGCAATTTTTAAGAGGAGTAGACGCTGGTCTACTTTTTAAATCTTTCTTGCATAATTTTTCTGGCAAAGCGTCCCGATGAAAAGAGAGTCTTTTCTTAAATGCCAAACCATGACAAATTTAGCCAAACACAATCTTTAAAATCAAAAATTATATAAAAATATTTTTAGGTTAAATGAATAATGTATTTGTTCTACATGGCTGTGTTTGTTCCAGTTTTACTGCTAAAATGTCTTAATAAACGGTCCTCTGTACATCAAATAATCCGAAGATACAGAAAAACTGTGTATCCTCAGATCACGCTGGCCTTGATAAGTAACAAACCTGGTATTGTATGAATCTGCTCACACACAAACATTTTTAGAGGCCTATGCTGAATGTTTCTCTTCTACCACCAGGGCCGACTTGGTACCCCATTCCAAAGGAAAGCTTCCTGCTTTGAGCGACTCCTGTATTTGATTTTAAGGTGGTGGCCTGCGCAGGTGCCGGCACATCTTCACAAACACGTCCTCAGACATCTTCATGCAAATCCATCTCTGCTTGTGTATCACAGGTATTATCATTACATCTGCACCAACAGGTGATGAAGCCGAGAAGGGCACTTGTGGACAGGTCTGTGCAGACCTTCAGGGTATGAGAGCTATAAACTGGTAGGCCTGGCCTATGGCAGCTGCGCTTTTTTCCCCCCTGTCTGCCATCACACATATTAGGGGACTTTGTTCAAATCCAAAATCAGTCATGATCTAACCTAAGAAATCTGTGAAAACTGAACCGCTAATGAGATAAATCCTTTCTATAGATGATCCCGTTAATAGATGTCCTACTTTGGATTTCTCAATCACCATGTTCAGAACGGCAAAAAGAAACAAGAGCTAAATCAACATCAGCTAATGAAGATGTAGCTAGGTTTGCACCAAGCTAGACCACAAGGAAGATGGCGCACAGCTACGTGACCTCTTGGAACTGGAATCACATCATTCCTCCATTATTTTTCTCATTACTTTCCTGACCAGCACTTAAGAGAGGCAATAAAGCATGAAGGTTTCATGAAGATTTTCAATTTTATAATCATCATTAACATGTGAGAGAAAGTCCTTCAAATGTTTTCTAATAGTCAAACATCTCAGGATGACCCAAAACGATTGCAGTTCATTAAGCTGGATGGAAAAACCAAAAAGTTTAAGTGTGATCCTCTGACTTCCATGCCTACTGGCTACAAAACCAGAATTTGGTACATGCATCCTCTTTTGGAGTCCAAGAAATAGCAACATTTGTGCAAATATTGAACTTGCCTCTTGTCTTTTTGGTTGGAAAGTAGGCACATATGAAGTGCATCAGAATTCAGAAAATGACTAAAGAGGAATCCATACAAAGTTGATAAATGAGCCCTTTTATATTCTGTTGGGTGTGTAGTTTGGGTTGTTAACCATGACGTCTTGCTCGAGCAGTAGTTCCAGCTGGGAGGATGGCAACATTGGTGGTCACAGTTGTGCTGCCCTGCAAATTTTGGGCTGTGCAAGTGTAGGTCCCATCATCCACCGGTCTAGCCCCATCCACATACAGGACACTCTTTGATTCCTGCATGAGTTGACCGCCTCTTCTTACCTGATCTGTATTCTCTCGTACGTAAGGAGGCCTCCCCATCTGTTGGACAATAAATGACATATATTTTTGTACCAAACCTTAATAACCTATTATTACCATAGCAACTATACTGCTTCCTGATGTATACAAATTGTATGTCACAGAAGTGTTTCAGCCACTGTCTGGTGGTTTAACAGGAAATCTTTACATGAAGTAAGATGACCCATGAGTATCAGAACCTTTTTTTCACAGTAAGGCATCTGTGTTCTCTTTAGACAAAAAATAGACCTCTAATGTCTCAAAAGCTTAAGTAGTGTTACAAAAATATAGGCATTACTGCACCTTGAATGGCCTCCATGATGCATGGACAGATCCAAACCTAAGGAGAAGTACTGCCAGAATTAAGGCTTGCCTGGGGTCACTAAGTGACCCATTAAACTTACATTAAAGTTTGACTGATGCCATCAATTCTACTAGCACCATCTTTTTGACTAGACAGTAAATCAAAATTGGTGAGGCTGGCGGAAGTCTTTGGTGCCTATTGGAGACTTAATAACAGGGCCTCCACTAAGCCTTCGGCTTGATAGTGGTTATCAGAATACCCTCATCCACACAAAATAAAGATTCATACCTGCTGCCCTGGATACTTCCAGGTAAAGTCCACGCTAATCTCCAGGTCCCCTAAAACAGTGCAGGTGACAATAAAATTTTCTCCATCTCTCACTGAGCTCCTTGAGGCTTCTATGGAAGGCTTAGGGGGTGATGATGGGTCTGAAACAACAGGAGAGGAAAATATAATATTGGCTAAATGTTATGATGCAATTGTTCAGAGGTATCTAGTTAACCTTCTGGAAGCTGCAGTAGGTGGCAGCCTGTGCCACCGACATTATCCGATTAAAGGCTGCCTGTCTTTGTAACAGTGAATGAACAGAAAAGTTCTTGGGGATGAAGAATAATATTGTTCCTGAGAACCGGAAGTTAAGATACATTTTTACTTTACTGAAATGGTGGCAGGTAAGTGGAGGAGCAGCTCAGTAGAAGAGGTAGATGTTCATAAAGTGAGTGGTTTTACGCATGCATGGAACAGGTATATGTCTATATTTGTTAGTGTAATCACTAAACACCATTACATTTGTTTATTTTGTGTTTAGGACTGTGACACGTTGGGAAAACAGACGGATTTGCTACAATGAGCACAAAAGGGGCATATTGCCTAAAGCTAGTGCTGGCCTGAGCTCATGCAGAGTGTTAATTGTTTGCAGATAACATAAAGCCCAAGTCAAGTGGATTGTCAAGCAGAACTTGATGGTGACCCACTATGCAAATAGATCCTTTTCAGAGGCGGCTGTTCAAACAACTGCGTGAGATGTAATATGCGTGTACACGGATACTGTAAACAAGGAGTGTTGTGTATCAATCACAATGAACATCTCACGCGAAGAGATTAGCAGGGTGCTTAAATGCAGGTTTCCTGGACACTCGGATGCTATCAAAACAGAAAATACCTGTTTGTGTATAATTTCATTTTTGGACCTGCTTATTAAATGTCAAGCTAGCAACTTTCATTAATTTTCATTAATTGGATGTCAGCAGAACGGCACATAGTTCAGCTATAAATAGGTAACATATTTAAGGTTCTACGTTGCTCATAATAGGCAATAATTAACAGAATTATTCATGCAAAATCCATCGGGACCTGGTAACCAGTAAATATGAGTGAATAATTACATTGACCAACAAGGATCAAAGCATGAATCGTTTTCTGACAATCCAGGTTCTGTAGACTCACTTTAAAGCAAAATTAATGTGTTTTGCATCTTTCATACTCAGTAATGGAATTCAGTGCTCTTATGTAATAAGATGCTTCTAGCAGCTAAAACTGGGCCAACGTTTGGTGAGTGTAGGAGACAGGAAGCTGCAGCTCTGAAGCTGCAGTATCTTCAGTAGGTAAGTGGTACTTTCCTACTGAAGGTAAGTCAGTACTTACAAAGGGATTTAATATGCATTCATCACTGGCAAGGCTGTTTGGGGCAATAGATTTTAGTCTAAAGGCAGTTAGTTGATGAGATTTTTCTAATCACAATCCAGAGTGCCATGAGCCCTTAGATGAGTAAATGGTCAGTGTTGTATTTTGTAGTTGGCCTAGGGCTACTGGTTTGGGGGCAGGTCCTGGTTTGTCTAATTAGCCTCTTTAGAGCACTACAGCTCTCAACTAGTTGGTTCAAAACATCTCCTCTGAAACCAACTCATTTATATTTCAGAGGTATGAGCAGATGCCCTCAGTATGAAGGACCCATTCGGAATGGTAGGGCTCCAGAAGACATTGTTCTTGGTCAAAGCTTAGGACAGAAAGCCTCATAAATACATTACTGTACATAGTGCATATAACCTCAAGTTAAACAAGTCCAGAGATCATCAAATAGAAAGAGTTCTTACAATGTACGTATATCAGCATGTATTTGGTGGACATCTGTCGAAGGTTGCCCGACTCTGCAATACAGTACAGAGAACCAGCGAGAGACGGATCAGGCTTGTAAATAACAAATCCTTTCTTGATGTCAAAAGCAATCTTTGCCCCGTCGATGGGTATCTGCTCAGGTGGGAACTCTCGGTGTAATGTCACCTTGGCGAGAGGGTTGGTCACCTGGCAGGGTAGCACTGCTGGCTGTCTTGTACGCATCTGAACTATGACGTAATAATCTTCTGTTGGGACAAAGAGTTCCTGGGGATCTGCAAAGAAAAAAGTTTTCGAAACACTATATCAGGAATGTACAACTTTAAGGCCAAGGGTTTCCTGTGTTGTACCATTTATTGTTTCCAGTACTATGGATGCAACCAATAATTTGTAGAATGGTACACAATGATTTAAAAATAAAAGCAAGTTGCACTGTTGTGTCCCTCACCTATTTTGGCAACTTCTAAGAAACATCTTAATAATTGCCATCACACAGATCTTAATGTTTGTACCATCCATTTCTTCAAACGCTCTACCTATTTTTACTCCTCATACCTGCCATCTATGAACCAACTACCAGGCATTTTATCTGATTTTGTTAGTGTGTTTGTGTATTAAGAGGGTTACCCTAAGAGTTCTGGAAAGTCTTGCGATCATAGTTTGGTCTTGTATTTCCTCACCGTAGTTATGCAACGGGTAAAGGTTTTTAATCAATAATGTCGGAAGTGGACTTTGGTTATCCTTGTTTGCTTGGTAACTCACCTGTTACAAATACAAATGTTTTGCCTGTCTTCTCCACGCCATCGTGGCAGCCATCTCCCTCACACTGGTAGCCCCCACAGCTGTACTCGCCAGTATCCGCACCAGTGGAATTCATAAGCAGAAGCTGGCTATATCGACCAAAATGCTTGATTCTGCAATTAAAACATTTGGACAGGGCTGAGTTTGTTCAATATCCAGCGAGAAGATATATGGTAGCATCTGATGCCCAACTTGCACTGAAAGAACAAAAGTATGAATATGGCCAGCATGACTTAATGATAAGTGATGTGACACACGTCCAATACGACATAATTTTAAGGCCAGTTCTACTGTGAAGGTAGATGTCAAAGCAGAAGAAAATGGATCAGAGACAACTGATTAACTAATTAAAATACCTTAACTTCCCTCAAGATTGACAATGAGATTCTCAGCTGAATATGGAAAACCATAAAAGAGGCAAAACACATAGCGTAACTCTACTTGGTACAGAGACTAAATTGTATTAAATGGTTTCTTGACTTTTGGGGGGGGGAGCAATATGCTGCCCCTGTGTGTAGCTCTGGCTCTCTGTGATGCCTTAATGTGTAGATCTTCTTGGAGAATCCCAGTGTAGAGAAAAAATGCTCTCATCCAGTAAGGCAAATATAAAAGCACGGTACACAGAAAAAAAGACAAAATGAATAATATTTCATATTATTTTAAAAATTAAAATGATATAATATCAGCCAACATATAAGTTAATGTCCGTGAATGTCTGCTTTTTTGCTTTAAAACTGCCTCTTGATGGGTCCCCCGATGTTAAAAACGCTGAACTAGCTGTGTGAAGGATGTGGAGGACTTTCCTTGTTGCAGATGGAACAGTACAAGGACGTGCATGCGTACTACGTGTTTTGCTAAATCGGCATTTTCAAGGTGCTTTCCCCTTGTTATATCCTTCTGTTTGTTGTTAGTCTTATTAGTCCCCATTAGTTAATTTATGTTCTCAACCTGATCAAATATACCTGTATCCAAACAAGCCCTCTGAAAGCCGCCATCTTGACACAAGCACCAGGGTGATTTTATTTACCAATGTATGTGTTTCTGTACGTCACGAGATGTGTCCGTTTTTTTTTTTGCAGCACCAGTTTCCCACCAGCCTGTTAAATAGAGTAGGCTAATAGCTAATCACCAATTTATACTAGTGCGCTTATTTTCACACCCTACATTCCTCTAATAACAGCCATTCCTTGGATTGGAAACTTGCAACAACTTTTCCAAGTAGTCTATATAAACTCCTGCAAAACAGTTGGAAATGGCCTGTGTATGAGGGACTATTAAACTACAACAGGATTTAGACAGCCTCAGTGTTGAGATCAGGCTCTGTGGGGCCCATATCATCACCATTTAATGACTGGTGGATAAGTATCTATCTGTACTTCTCATCCATTAATTCTAACTAATCCCCAAATCAGTTTGCAAGAATGCAGATCCAAACTTGCAAGGGACACCCACCATGCTTCACTCACCAGCTCTTCTGCACAGGGCCATCTTTAATATTGGTTGGACCCTGGGCAAGCATTTGCTTGACCCCCCACACTCCCTAGGTTGCTAGCACATCCTCCACTCAAACCCCACAAAAAACCCAAACTCCACTTGCTGTGCTGACTTTACAGATTAGGACGAGACTTTCAGAGTCAGTGAGGTCTTACCTCCTTGTGACCCTAGTGTGACATGAGATGTCCTCACGTCACACGCGCAGGATAGAGGACGAGCTTAATTCTATTTAGAAAATGAATGGTGCAGGACCGGCGAGTGGCCTGAAACCAGATCTGGCTTTAGTTGTTAAGGCCCCTGTGCGGACCACCACCGTGGTGCCCCCTCCCCTGTCATCACCGCAGAGTTTGTCCCCTCCTTCACTGTACCACAACTGTTTTCTCTCTCATGTAATTCAGGTATAGATCAAATAAACAGATGGAAACACAGGATTGCAGATGTGTCTTATTCGTATCAAATGAATAAGACATACAATCCCTGTATTTGCAAGTATTAATAAATAACACATGAAACATAGCATTGCAAGTACAGATCAACCTAACAATGCACAAACCCAGCCTTGCAGGTATAGATCAACTGTAAAAACACAAGCAAACTCAGCACTGAAGGTACAGATCAAATAAACAATGCATGTAAAGCCTAAATTGCACACATAGATCACAAGCCAAACAGCCTGCTTTGCCCCCCACTTACACGCCCATGCTATCACACACACACACATACTCATTCATTCCATCACTCACAGATACTCATTCAAAAGTATCCATTCACCGATATTCATTAACAAATACTTATTCAGTCATTCATTCACTTGCTTACAGATACTTATTCACAAATATTTATTCAATCATTCACACATATCCATTCACAAACACTCATTCTTTCACTTGTTCATACATTACATACAGAGTAAATGTGTGTGTGTTGGGGCGAGTGTGTAAGTGTATGAGTGTGTTAGAGTGGGTATGTGTGTGTTAGGGTGCATTTGTAAGTGAGTAAGTGTGTGTGATTGTATTAGATTGATTGTGTTTTTTTAAATGAGTTTGTGTTAGTGTGACTGTGCATGCTAATGTGTATATTAGTTAACAGGAGGGTGGAGGCAAGGGGGCAATGGATTGTTGTCCCATGAACATAAAAAGTGTTCTCTGTTGTTTATAGTATATTCTGTGTAGAGTATTAAACCTCACCACTTGTCTGCCCATTGTACAACTAGGTGGCATATTCTGGTGCTTTGCTAAAAGAAATACTAGCAAAGTTTCAAGTGACATATTTACTACCCAATGGTGCCCACTAGATGGCAGAGCTAGAACATTGAATGGCTCTCGGGATAATGCAAAACACTTTTAATTAGGTCAGACATGCCTATTCCTATGTGCACAAAAACTTGAAATCACATACGTATTGCTATTTTGTATTTTAAATATATTATCATAGAAAACAAATTTGACCAAGAACGGACAGTTGCTTCATTGACCGTCTAACCGTGCATCCCCCTTAGGAGCATGCCAGGTTCTAATGTGCCATTACAGAGGAAGAATCTCAATCAACATATCAGTCGTATCCTGCCCCAACGGCAGTCTAGAAGTAAAATATGAGACAACAACCCCAGACGTACTTTACAGCATTCATGGGACTCATCAGAGGGGTCTGGTTGGCTTCCCTCTAGTCACAAGAGAGCAAAGATAGCAAGAGACTCTCTTGTTGCGTTACACTTCTTAATTATGGTTAGGGTGGTGCAAAAAGCATAAAAAAGATAAAAATCTAAAAAGTGAAAAATACATAAAAATAATATGATCAAAAAATAATAAATTAAAACTTAATTAAATAAATATTTTTAAACATCTCATCTCAAAATGTTTGCGTCACTTTCCAGCAAAGTATGCACAGTTAATAGCAATTTGACATATAAATGCTGAATACTGAAATCAGTCTGAATTTAATCATATTGAATAATTATTTAATATTATTCAATATTAGTTATGCAATAAAAAAAGCCTTTTTTGTCCTCAACTCATTGTTCAGCTAATGTTTTAAATATTACCATTATCATATCTTGTTTAATATGTATGAATATGATGATGAACACCAATATAAAATCTGTGGGAACGCTGTAAATAAATGAGAGGAAAATGTGGCTTCTTTACAGAATTCTATTAATTGGAACATCTGAAATGGAGATATTTCGCCTCTGCCCTTTTACCAATTCTCGAGTGATCATTTTGTGAATTTTCCAAGAGCCAGATTGTGCTGTGAGATCAGAGTTATTAGGCTAACACATGGTCATCTAAGCTAGAAATATTTATCATTACCTGAGCCGGCCCTCATCATCTTCTTGCAAGTAGTATGGGTAATTCCAGCGGACAGATGTCCCTTTACAGCGTAGATCCAATGGCTGACCAGCCTTCACAGTTACTGTGTCCCCTACTTGTTGATACCTCCCTCTGTTGAGGACTTGAGAGAGAATGGATCCTGCAGCCTGGCCAGGAGAAGCAGGAGGCCTAACTTTCGGTTTCACCACATCTTGCTTGGGCTTCTTGGTCGATTTGCTGGAATTCCGCACTGGAGCTAACTTTTTGGCTGTATCCTTCCCTGACCTGTGCTTGTCATCACATTCAGCTGAAAATCAATGAGCCAATTAGTGCTTTTGAACATGTTATTCTTATGAAGCTAATTACAAAATATGACTATAGCGATATATTTTTGCCATTCCCCCCTACTTCCACCTCTTAAAATGAACCCAAAACATCTCACAGCCTATAGTCCTTGGAAGTAAGAGTATTGAATGTCAGAGTGGGACCTTGTGCATGCCCCACAAATATCAGAGGGAAAGTCCTCCCAAATACCCCTGACTTGTTTTTCTCCCCTGATGTCCTTCTTTTCTAGGAGCTTAGAATGTTTGCTGTCTATGAGTGCATCTATATCCCAAAAAGTCAATGGTTTATAGAAAGTATGTAAAACAATAGATTTTATAAATCTAATCCTTATAAAAGTCTTCCTATCTCCTAGCTAGCTTGCAGACACAGCCCACCGACACAAAGATGTCACCCTTTGGCCATTTTCAAAGTGGGAAGGTTAGCCACGGATCCATACATAGCAGGTCTTCTTTAAAAAAAAAAAACTAACTAAAAAATGTATAAGTTAACAGCAGAGTTACTAACTATTGTATACACTGAAACACATCCACTCATCTCTAACACTGATTGAGTATAGTTGTATAACCATAATGGTCCTTTGTTGAGATACCTGCATCGTATAAAAAAAAACTATTAATTAGTAACAATGTTATTGGAATTACATTATTTTCTCCTGGAGTTTAGAAGAACATTTCAATGTATACTGTATACATAGTATATATGTACTGTATAAATAAATATATAATTTATATATGTAAATATATATTTATACATATATATATGTGTGTGTGTGTTTGCCATGACCAGATCTGTCACCTACATCTTATTAAATAACACTTCTTCAGGAATAACCAACTCAGTTTGTCAGCACACTGCGGAATAGTTCAAATATTTCTATAGCTTTTCAGTATTTACAAATCCTCTGGCAAACCTTGTAAAAAAAAAAAGACCGAATGCACGTCCAAATGTAATCCAGTCCTGGTGACCCGGCTACTCTTTCTGGAACTAAGAAGCAAAGTTAACGAAAACCTTTTTTTTTTTTTATCAGTCTTCCAACTCCACAATGAAGTCTTTGTTTTGGGCGTGCGTTGGGATGCGGTAAAATGTATTTACCACTGAGGCCCTTGTAGCCTGGTAGCTCAGGGTCTATCTGCAAACCGTTGACTATAATCCAAGAAAGCATCTAATCCCCTATTAACAACAGAGATTAAGGTGAGAGAGCAAGTGGGTTAACTCTGTGGGGTCTGTTTGATGAAGATGGATGAAGACAGGAGACAGATGAAGAATTTAGCTATGCCAAAGGCAGAAAGGTTTGAAGGACAAATCTTACCCAGCAGAAGCAGGCAGGGGAGCAGAAGAACGAGAACTTTATAATCCATTGCTAAGTAATGCAAGCAGCCAAGAGCTTCAGCTTCACATCAGTAGAATGGAACAGTCATAGCTATGGATGGATGTTGGATTCCACACTGCCTGGGTGGAAGGGAGGGCAGTGGGGGAACATGGCTAGGAGGTGGAGTATTGAGGAGGTGGGATTGCCATATACAAGACCCACCATTGTGTGCACTGACTGGCAGAGGAACATGCCTCCAACCCTCCTATCTGTTGTGAATTATACCTCCCATCACCGCACACCCAAGTTCCAATACTTTTTGTTGACATCGCAAAAATACCTTACTGGTTAAAACTGGATGTTACATAGTTACATAGTTACATAGTTACATAGGCTGAAAAAAGACATGCGTCCATCAAGTTCAGCCTTTCCTATATCTGTTAATTTGTTGCTGTTGATCCAAAAGAAGGCAAAAAACCCCGGCTTCGCTCTTTCCAATTTTGCACTAACCAGGGGAAAAAATTCCTTCTTGACCCCAAAATGGCAGTCAGATTTCTCCTTGGATCAATAAGCTGTTTCCCCATAATTAAAGATTATATCCCCGAATATTATGTTTTTCCAGGTATCCATCCAGTCGCAGTTTAAACGTCTGTACAGACTCTGATAAAACTACCTCTGCAGGCAGAGAATTCCACATCCTTATTGTCCTTACTGTAAAAAACCCTTTCCTCTGCTTTAGTCTAAATCTCCTTTCTTCCAGTCTAAACGCATGACCACGTGTCCTATGCATAGTCCTGTTTATGAACAGATTTCCACACAATGGTTTGTATTGGCCCCGAATATATTTATATAACGTTATCATATCCCCTCTGAGGCGACGTTTTTCTAAACTAAACAGATTTAAATTAGTTAACCTTTCTTCATAACTATAGTGCTCCATTCCTTTTATTAATTTTGTAGCCCGCCTCTGCACCCTTTCTAGTGCTATGATATCCTTCTTTAGAAAAGGTGCCCAAAATTGCACAGCATATTCAAGGTGCGGCCTTACCATTGATTTATACAGAGGCAAAATTATATCTTTATTCCGCGACTTGATGCCCCTTTTTATACACGACAATACCTTACTGGCCTTAGCAACCGCAGACTGACACTGCACATTGTTGCCTAGTTTGTTGTCTATAACAATTCCCAAATCCTTCTCATTTGTCATTACCCCTAATTCACTACCGTTTAGGGTGTAGGTTGCTTGTGCATTCGCTACCCCGAAGTGCATAACTTTACATTTATCTACATTGAATTTCATCTGCCATTTGAGTGCCCAGTCCCCCAGTCTATCTAGATCCCTCTGCAGCACAGTAATATCCTGCTCGCCCTGTATAACTTTACCTAGTTTAGTGTCATCTGCAAACACAGAAACATGACTTTCAATGCCTACTGCCAGGTCATTTATAAATATGTTGAATAAAATTGGTCCCAGAACAGAACCCTGAGGGACACCACTTACCACTTTTGACCAGCTTGAAAATTTACCATTTATAACAACTCTCTGTTCTCTATCTCTAAGCCAATGTTCTACCCAAGAACAAGAATTTGCATCTAGGCCAATTTCTTTCAGTTTGAATACTAACCTATTGTGTGGAACCGTGTCAAACGCCTTGGCAAAATCCAAGTAGATTACATCCACTGCAACACCCTGATCGACACTTCTACTTACTTCTTCGTAGAATGCAATTAAATTAGTTTGACAGGACCTATGTTTCATAAAACCATACTGATTTATGCTAATAATACTATTCTTCCCAAGGAATTCTTGAATATTATCTCTAAACAGCCCTTCAAATATTTTCCCAGCAACGGAAGTTAGGCTCACAGGTCTATAATTTCCGGGCACAGAGTTGGAACCCTTTTTGAAAATAGGAACCACATCTGCCTTCCTCCAATCCTCTGGTACAATTCCTGAAAGAAAAGAATCCCGAAAGATTAGAAACAGAGGTTCACTTATTTCCTGACACAGCTCCTTAAGTACTCGTGGGTGAATACCGTCAGGCCCCGGAGCCTTGTTAACATTAATTTTCTTTAGTTGCTGCAGCAATATGTTAAACATATTGAGGTCAGGAGTTTTTCTATGGTATAGGTGACAGCTTGAGAATATGTAGTGAATATTCACATACTATACCTCCCAACTTTCCTTCATTAGAGGAACAGTCCCTTTTTGGGAAAATCATAGTGTTGGGCTTTTATGACTGTACTACCAACATATCAACACATCAGCTAAAAGAGTGGCCCAGTGGTTGTTGCAGTTTAACAGAATCACTTTTATACATAGACCTCATATATTTACAGCAATGAGAATTGTTTGTAGTTGGTGAACTGGTTATTCTTTATAATATTGGATGATTCCAGATTGAGGATCTTTTTAAGTGCAAAAAGCGATTGTGCAAAAGTGTCAACTAAAAGGTGTCAACATGGCAAACAATAGTATGTTCTGCTGATTCTCTCATTCCGTTAGTTGTTATGGTGATCCAATCTTCTTTGAAACGTTGTACCAGAGTCATCTTTATCCAAAAACTTTATTGACTCTATAAGAGTATGGGTAGTCACTTTTCAGGTTGGTCATCATAAGACGTTCGGCTCAACAACATAGGCAGAGGAACCCGTTGGCCACGCCGATGTACATAGTTGACAAGTTGACCTTGTGGACCCAGTCCGATTCAGAAGCTCAATTCACATAATTTACTGCACTGGTCTCAACCCTCTAGTGAAGCCAAGAAAGCCATCTTAGTCATCATTAGCAAGACCTCCAGCCTAATCTAAACTTACAGAGATGACATGAGAAATAGTACAGCACAGTAACCAGATGTCTCCTCCATTCAACCAGAAATGCAAAGGAGCCATCTAGCCATTCTACTTGTAGCCAAATAAAATTCATCCTACAAACCTTCTGACAAAAGCTCCCCTGTGCTGTAACCACTTATATTTACCAGGTTAAAACATTATGACCCTGTAAGATGCATTTTTTAGAATTATCAGGTTACTTGGGGAGCCAGGCGACCAAAGAGATCCTGAATCTAAAGCAGATCTTTAGCGCAGCCTAGATGGGCTAAATGGCTCTTATCTGCCATCAAATTCTATGTTTTTCAAATGCACTATTCTGAATTGTCACTTTAAGCACACATGACCTATTTATTGATTGATAAAGCAACATTCACTCTTCAAGATCTACAGACTAATTAGGTTAACACATGTAACACATAAGTTCACATACGGTTTCCCAATACAGATAATAAAATGGAGAACAATGTGTTAATTAGTTGTACATTTCAGTGAGGTTGAACATCCATTTTTTTTAATATATGTTACAGCCCCCAGCTAACAGAAGAATTTAACCCCTTGAACGTCTCACCATGGATGGTTGATGTATGACCAGGGTAGGGCAGGCAGATTTATGCTTTACCTTGTAGCTTATAAAAATAGAATACAAATGCAAAGTAATGGGTCCCCTACACTTGAGAACAGTCACTTAACAAGTATCCACTTTTTACTAGGATAGTAGATTAGATAGCCTAATGCTGCATTTGGAATAGACCATGAATGGGTTAAGCGGATACACTCCAACATAATTAATTTAATTGATTAGTACCTGCTGAAATGCACTTGCAACTAGCTCAGAAAAGGGCTACCATACTCATATAAAAGTCTGCCCTTTTCATAGGTGTGATACTGAGAGCTGCTGGCAGGATGGGGTGGGCTACATGGATGGTGGTGGTTATTGGATTGTTATGTAGCCATGGATTGCAGTGTTTGGCTGGTGGTTCTTTGGGATTTTGGGATGATCCTTCATATCTACAATGTGGCCCCACAAACATGCAATTTACGCTTCCTTTCTTGCTCAACGATTCAGCCTTTGTGTTGACAGCAATAGGTAAGCCAATATAACTGTTTTCCAATGTAGCTGATGGTATAGTCTAACCATGGGCTAAATCCATGTTCTCCTAATGGTTGTCTGTTTGGTCAAAAGAAAAGTGTTGAAAGACTAGCCAACCAACTCTGGGGTGCTGTGTGGTCCAAGGGTCTGTTAAAAGGCTTGTGGTATGAGTAGCACTAGTAACTCTTCTGTGGATCTCCATATGTGGTGGATTTCTTTATGGAGGTATATTGGGCTAAACAAGATGTGTGCTAGCTCTGCTCTTAATGCACAGGGTACTCTAACCTGTGGAACAGATCATTAATCCATGCCAAACTATGGTGGTGATCTATGTGGCTTTTTCCTGTAGTGAAATTTAAGCTAAAGAAAAAAACAATTTTTAGTTATAAATCTCATACTCTGCTGCTGTTTCTTCATGTAGCTTTTCCTCCTGAGTCAATGTACCTAGCATGGGTTCTCTATTGCTGAATAAATATTCAATAATAATGCGGTGATGGGTGGAAACCATTAATAAAACATCTTATTTTAAGAGTTTGGGTTGTATGCAATCAATGGGAGGCTATACCCTGATAACTATGATTCATTTATATTCCTTGCAGATAACAAAGGAAAGTCTCATGATCTCTTCAACAGTTCTGCTTGTAGATCCTGGGTAGGACAGAAACCTGATGGCTCTGTGGTCGTTGGTGCTGCATATGATGGGTGTTATGTAAGCAAGAAGGTAAGGTTCCTAATCTGTGGTGTTTAACGCAGTGGTCTCAACTGCTCCAAGCACTACAAAATGAGGCCTGTGCTTGGTCTGTCCAGCTCATCCAACTACTTCACCTTAGCATGATCTGACTTTGCCCCAGACACTGAGATGTCTGGTTCTGGCTCTGCTCATAGTCTGTCTTTTGGCTACTGTATAGAATAGCAGTTTCGCAGCACAATAGGGATATAACGGCATGCCTCATATCTCGGGTGGTGAGGTTCTACCCACACCTCCTTCATGTTGGTTACTCTGTAGTACTGACAAACCTGCCCTAGTCTCTTAAGCAGCCCCTCTATAACTGTACCTTATGACCAATATGACAAGCTGTCTGTCACAATTTTGGGAACTGGGACTTTGAGGGACGGGTACCTGGGCAAGGAAAGACTTCTAATGCCACACTATTGTATTGACAGGATGAAGACTATGTGATGACTATAAGCCTGGAGGAAGTAACTAATGGATTGGTTCAATACCATAAAAAGGACCTCAAGTGCCCGATCCTGCCAGGTGATGGTGGTTAAACTAGTTTGACACCAAGGGTCAAAGCAGGCTTTAGTTTCTGTATTTCAACTAGAGGTCATGCACTTCAATAAAAAAGTACTTTTGTTTTCTTTATAATTTGAATAGATAAAAGAGAATCACGAGAAGCAGCTTCTCGTGGTCTGATAGTTCTTCCTATCGGAGCCAGGAAAGCGCTCCAGTTGAAATATTCTAGAATACTTCCTGTGCGTGCAGTTTCATTGGGTTACCCTCAAGAATTAAATTGTCCTATGACTGGAGTGTCCATTTAAAGTCGCACAGGACTCCTGGTCTGCTTGCTGTCCCCAAACTAGCACTGTACACATTTGTTCCAAGTAATCAACACTTTTAATGGGGCTAAATTTGTTGGCTAAATTGAATTTCGTATTGACTTTGGGGTGAATTGCTTTACTCTCCATCAGCTATGGATGCTCCCAGCCCTAGTGTGTGTTCTGCCATCGAGCGAGAAGACAGACTGCCTTGTGGTACTCCTTCTGTGAGCAGAGACCTTTGTGACAGGCTTGGGTGTTGCTTTAATCCCAGTGATCCTGCAGTTCCCTGTTTTTATGGAAATAAATGTAAGTGGAATGGCAAACATAAGTGTGGCGATGTCAATGTGGTATAGACTAAATCTTGAGTGATGTTGGCTTCCATGTCACCAGCTGTAAATAACATGGTGAATTGCATTATTTAGTGACTGCACAGTGCACAGATGACAGCTTCCTTGTAGCCCTATCTAAAGAGCTAACCATGCCATCCTTGGTCTTGGATTCTGTCCGGGTGGTCAATGTGGAAACCGCTTCCTGTCCCAAACTCAATGTCTTGAAGAGTAATACGTTCATAGTGTTCAAGTTTCCCTTGGCTTGCAGCAGCACAAATCGGGTAAGCAGAAGTGTTACAATTGGTGACCATAAATCGTAATAAAATATAAAAGTGAGTTGAATGTCCTTGTTTGAGTAAAATGGAGGAGGGTGGTGGTGGTGGTGATGATGCTCAACTGGTTTTGCATAAAACCTCTCATTATACTGAGCCCAGAGCATAAGTGATCATGTGAATTCCTCTTGTTTGGTACAATTGTATTTGTGTTCACTTGTCCCCTACTAGGCTTGGCGCTTAAGATTAGCTTTGTTTGTTCTCTTGCTAACAGGTAGAGGGCCCAGTAATTTATGAGAACACTATTGAGGCAAAGAAAAGCATATTAACATGGAGAGGTACTTCTATCACAAGGGACAGTGTAATGAGGTAAGATTTGTAATCTGTCGGGACCCTGTATAACATATAATTAAACCAGTTGGCAAAAATGTTTAGCTGGGGAAGCCTCATCACCTGTTGACTTACGCGGGGCTGTTCAGCCTGTTTTGCTGGCTAGGCATAACACAAGGTTAATTGGTCATCGTATCATGTCACACTTTCTGTAAGCACATCATGCCTGACAATGTGTTGAACTGCCTCGATCCATTTCATTGTCTAATCATAGATCTCTACAGGGTCCATCTGGGGAGGGACACCGATTACTTGACATTGGGATTTTAACATATCCCCTAATTTGGGATATAGTGAGTCTTTTGTTATAGCCTCGATTCTGCATTCTAGGGTAACGGTGAGATGTGGTTATTCGACAAATGCTGTCCTTCCACTGCAAGTAGAGACATTAACGCTCCCCCCACCACCTCCTATATCTACCACAGGACCTCTGATCCTGGAGATGAGGATTGCTCAAGGTAAGAATCTGTAGAGAAATGTGCTAATGCTGTTAACAAATGGAATCTAAATCTACAATTCACTGTGCTTGTCTTTTATAGACCTGGATTATCTTTCATATTACACTGATGGCGACTACCCAGTACAGAAAGTGCTAAGAGATCCAGTTTACTTCGAAGTCCGGGTTCTTCAGAGAACTGATCCAAACCTGGTCCTAGTTTTAAATAACTGCTGGGCAAATCCAGCTATAGATTCCACACAGCAACCTCAATGGCCCATCTTGGTGGATGGGTAATGGCTTGGTTATTTTTTTTTTTTTTTTTTTTTTTTTTTTTTTTAAATCTCAAATGGTCAAACCAATGGTCTGGTTATAGACTGGATTCTAGATGGTAATTTTTTTATTTTTTTTTTTCTCCCACCAGCTGCCCCTTCTCAAGAGACAACTACCTCACCCAGCTAGTGCCAATCGGTGCTTCATCACTGAATGTGCCTCTCCCGTCCCACTATCAGCGCTTCATGATTAGCACCTTCACATTTGTGGATGAAAGAACACAGATTGCCCTTGGTGGACTGGTAACTACTAACTTTGGAGTCAGATATTTTACTAACCGTACCTAAAGCTGGATGTATGGCATGTTTTCCAGGGTATCCAACTTAATCGGATTTAACTAACAATGATGGAACAACACAATCCTGAAATCCCCAACATAATCATTGTGGGCTGTGACTTACAAATTGATTGAGACTAAACTAATTAACACATTGTTTTGGTAGTAAGATCATAGTATCATTTCTGATTAAAACTCTCTAGGACATGGTTACCTATGTGAATTATTGCTTAATGTGTTGGGGAAGAACATTTTTATCAAGTGAGAACACTCTTCACTAAATCTTAGGGGACAACATTTCTTTGAAACTTCCACTTTTTATAGGTAATCCTAGGCAAGCTATTAAATGTGTAAAATGCATCTAAAACCTTAGGCAATTGAACATAGTTTGTTAGTCAAAGTTTATAAAGTTGTCAGTTTTGCCAGAACACCCAGTCTAATACTTGGGTTCTTGCCTACTAAGTATTAACAGTCTCTTGTGACTGACTTTTGTTCAGAGTACTGCGGAATGAAGGCCTGTGCACTCCAACCCCTCTTCTAGCCAAATACCTGGTCACGTATGGCTATAACCTTTTTATTAGATTCTTGTGGGTTTAATTGTCCAAACAGTTGTCTTTGTACAAAATCACAAGGCCCTGCAGTAATGGCACAGTAGACTTAAAGATGCCTCAGGGTCTCCAATGTGAATGTTATGAGAAGGAACGACCTTGGCTTTATGTGCCTCCAGCCATAAGGTGCTGCCCTTGCGTTTAAAGAGGGCATGAGGGAGTTGTGTTTAAAACTAAATATTTATCTCTTCTCCTCGCCCCTTTCTGCTGTAGGTCTACTTCCACTGCAGTGCCTCGGTGTGCATCCCATCACCCTTTGATTCATGCAGAACTACTTGTGCAGCAAGGAGAAGTAAGGTGGTGGTGGCTGGGCAATGCATTATTTATCTTGTAAAATCATGCATATTTGACATAATACAACATGGAGCACTTCAGGCTTTGAACACATTATTCTCTTCCTCTCCCCTCCCCCCCCCCCCCCCCCCCCCACACACACAGGGCTTTTGCCTGTAGCCCTACACAGTCCAAACAAATGCTCATGGACTTGTACTAACTGTGCCCTTAAAACTTTGTTGCAGAGAGACAGTCTCTGATGCTGAGTTATGATGACTCCACTATTGTAACATCTGATGGACCAGTTTTCTTCTCTGGAGAAGAGTCATTCAAAATCCTAAGTGGTGCTGAGATTGTGAAACCAAAACCTCTGGAGAGAGACTTCGGCGTTGAAAAGTCTCTTTCCGACTGGGAAGAAATTCTTTCTTTTGGAATAGACTCCATTACCATGAGTGAAGGCTTATTTGATGATGAAATTGTGGAACACATTGCTGTAAATGGAGACTTTTTGCTATCTACCTCTGAGAATGTGGCAGTGGAAGGATACTTTGGTGCTGTGACTGAGGATCTGGAAATGATCGTGGATGTTGGAAAGGAAGCTTCTGGGGTAGAAACTGCCTTCAATGGCACTGAAAAAGCAGACCCTGTAACCAGAGGTTTTATTGCTGAAAGAGTAGTACCTACAAATGTGCAACCTGTTATTGAAGGTAAAATGTCCAAATTGAATGTGATTCATTTTAATCAAATGTCTTATTTAGATTAAGATGCCTACTTTCTAATTTTGGAGTGGCATAACATGTTTAATGATCCCTTACAGAAAAACTAATGAGGTTGTGGCTGAAGTATCTTCATCCGTAGACTCCAACCTGTAAAAATTGGATATAACACATTGCTGTATAAACTGATAGTCATATTTGTCTTTCTTTCAGGTTCTGATGCCCCTCACTCAACAATCTTGATGTGGTTACGAGGAACAGCTGCTGTGGGAGGCATCTTGGTGGTTCTTCTAGCTCTGTTTGGTATCTGGAGCCATCACAGAAGCCAAAGTCCCAGAATGCACTCTGTGAAAGTCTAAATAAAATACAAAAAAAATCATTTCATTGGTTTGTCTAATTTCTCTAATGCAAGAGTGTTTTCTAGTTTCCCTCTGGGCTATGTGCATTCAAAAGTACTTGTATGAACAAACTACTGCACTAACAATCCCAGATGTGAGGAGTAATTAAACGGTGACAGGGGGCAAACTTCCATTCCAAGTCAAGTTTAACAAATGGCGCCATGATATTTAAATGAAACTAAAGCTAACTGTCAGTAAATTCTAATGGTGAATGGTAGTGCAACCAGGCTAATCTCAAAATACTTTCACAAAGGAAAAATGCAAAGCACTCAAAGGCTTCAGGTTGCATTTCTGGTTAGGTGCTGCAGGTTATTTCGAAGTGAGTGCTAAACTATAATAGTCTGTGTAAACATACATGGTATGTAGCACTTCATTGCACTTTGCTGTGGTAGGGGTCTCAGAGGGTATCTATAACCTTTAGGGTGTTCTGCATTGTTCCTGCCTGCACTCCCCACCTTGGTTCAATCGCTGCTTCCCTCAGTTTCTATATTTCTTATCCATCCTTCCTTTCTGCAAGGTAGGCCCCCTTTCCTACCTAAGAGACTGTCTTTGGGGTCTAGGCCCCTATTAAGGCACATGTTTTACCCTTACTACACGTTTATATCTTCACAAAATACCAGGCATGATGCCAGGTTCTCAATCATCTCTGGAGGCTGCACTCTCCAGGACATATGCAGCACCTTCCATCCAACCATTATCTAAATTAAGGTAGGACTGGATCTTCTAGACTTTCCCAAGTTTTCAAGGAATGGCAGCCAAAAGGCAGTATACAGCTCCCACCAGAAACAATCATCAGGGATGATCTACTGGTGCAATTTTTTTTATTCCTCTGTCCCTGCCAGCATACAAAGACCCTTTGGACAATGCTATGCTTCCAAGCTTGTGGTAAACATCTGGAAAGGCCCTTCTTTATTCCAGCATGACTGTGCCCCAGTGCGCAAAGACCCATAAAGATGTGGTTGGATGAATTGGTGGTGAAAGAACTTCACCAGCTGCACAGAGCCCTGACCTCAACTCATCGAACACCTTTGGTGTCAACTGGAAAGGAGATTGTGAGCCAGACCTTCTCGTTCCAGCATGAGTGCCTGACTTCACAAATACTCTACCCGATGAATGGGCAAAAAATCCTACAGAAACACTCAACTCTTGTTTAAATCCTTCAAAGTAGAGCAGAAGCTATTATAGCTGCAAGGGGGAGGACAACCAGCTACATATTAATGTATATGTAATTAGAATGTGATGTAATCAAAGTCCCTGTTGGTGTTCAGGTGTCCCAATACTTTCATCAGTTTAATGTATGTAAATAAATGCTTTATCACACTATTTGTTAACCTTGCAATTTTCACCTTTGCGTTTTGGTGTATTTAATGCACTTTGCCTAGCTTATAATTGCTCCAATCTTCCTTATTTTAAGTCTGTTTATGATTCCTAAAAGCACATCTGTGGAGACCGGTGGTTTCTTTTTTTCTTTCAGTCTTACAAACAAGTTTAATGCAATGTTCTGCAGCCTTTAGCAGATCTCCCTAAATATCTCCATCCCTCCTGGACGCCATCTAAAGATTTTCAGACCATCAAAGAATGGCCTACCAGCCTCCATTTATTTTTTTTTTTAAATTAAGATCAATGTAACCTCTCTCTCCTTTATATTAAACCTGACTGATAATCACTGGAGCCCAAACACTCTCCTACAATGACATCCAAAATAAAGTCTCCATTAGTAAATACTAAATCCAGCACAGCCTCATTCCTTGTTCTCTCTACCAATTGCCTAAGAAACAGTCTCTGTAAGGGATGTTAGGATGTCTCTACTCCTGGCTGACCCCATGGTGTTGTTTTCCAATCTACGTTAGGGAGATTATAGTCTCCCATAATGATAAGGTCACTTTTCATTGAGATCTTCATGATTAGTAGATGGTCGAAGGGGTCTATGTATCACACCAATGCGAACATTGTTCTAAAGTTAGCCAACCGGTCTCTAGGTTCTCCTTATTACTTTGTTTCAGATTAAACGTTAAAATATTTTTACATTAAGGGCGACATCTCCTGCATTTCTGCCATCTCCTTTCTGTACAACGTGTCCTGGTATGGCACCGCACACCAAACTTCTTGTTCATTGTACCAGGTCTCAGTAACCACCACTAAATCCACATTATCACTCGTTACCAATGCGGTAAATACTGATATCTCTGTTCTGGACCAGTCAATGTTGTGCACGCTACCACACTGCCCGCAATCGCTTTATGTAGCTGCACAGACTACGGAGATCAGCTGCCACCATTTAAAATGGTCAAAGAAGGACAATTTTATTTGGAAGGTTGTGGTTAGAAATATGGCCAAGGTCATATAATTAAGACATATCTATATATATATATATATATATATATATATATATATATGTATATATATATACTTGTAAATGAGAACATGGAGCATGCTGATGGTGCCGGTGTAGTGACTGCCTGTGATTTATCATCTACTGGCCTTAAAATACCAGGGTCTATTTATCTCACCAGTACAGTACTGGGTTAGCTCGCCATTTCCTCTACTCCCATGATGCAAAGAGCATTATTATTAGATATTGTTTCATATAGCACCATCATATTCCATAGCGCTGTACAATGGGTACACAGCACATAATTTGAATTACAGAAACAACAGGTGAGGAGGGCCCTGGTCCAACAAGCTTACAATCTGTTTATAGTCATCCATGCAACGTTATACTGCTTTGGGATATAAGCTACTTTCAATGAGAAATAAAGTGTTCACAGTAAAGCAGCGCTCTCCTACATTATATACCAATTATCCTCCAAAATATACAGGATTTTGGAAGTGATTTTAAATAAGATCACCGTGGCTGGATGAGAATTACTCCTGCCCCGCAAGATGCAGCTTTGCTGTGTCTTAAAGAGATCTCTATGTGTTGGGATTTTCAACCTCTAGCTGTTAACGACAATGTACGTTCATCAAACCAAACCTGGACTGGGCATGATGGGAGTTGTAGTCCAAACCCATTGTGTGCTGGGGATTCTACTACCTGCTTATGTTCAAAGTCATCTCTGTGTTCTATACATTATTAATTCTAAAAACCTTCATAAGACTGGCTCTTGGCGCATGATAGTGCAGCTTCGTCCGTTAGGGGGCTTCATTGCACCAAATTTAGGGAGTTATTATTCACGTCATGTTGTGCGACAACATTCTACCGGTTATTAAAATACATTTAAACAGAGAAACCCATAAGTTAAGGCAAGCTTGATAACAAAGCTGGATATCCATGCACGTTTACACTCCCGCAAAGCTTTGGGTCATAAAAGTGTTAATTTGGGTAATTGATTGTGGACCTGGGAAGAGTGTGGTTGCATTTGGGACACCTGAGATTCACATAACATACCCTCCCACTTTCTCTCTTTTCTTAGTATAAAGATCTGCCCTTTGAAGGGTGTAGTTGTATGGGTTCTACAGCCAGGATGGGTTGCTTAGGCGGAGGTTGGGCTTTTATGGTTGTATTATGGGGTTATGGTTTGCAATGTTTGCTTTGTGGTGCACAAGGGTTCTGGGATGATCCCTCCTATTTGAGATGTGGCGCTGCGAACTTGCAGTTTTCGCTTCCTTCAAACATTAAAGATTCAGCTTTTGTTTTGAGAGCACTTGGTGAGTATGTCTAAATATTCTATGGGTGGCAAAAGCCTTGCTGCTGAGTCACCATAAAGAACCCTATAGGGTTCCTTGAGCTGAAAACCTTGTATGTGCTTTGCCAAAATCCTCTGGCTGGAGGTAGAGCTGTGAATTCAAAGTATCTTTCTGGGGCACTTATCTGGTGATCCTGGAGTAAATCTGTATGAATTAATTGCAACAAAGGCTTCCAGCTGGTCTCCCTGAGCTTGCCCTGGATCTCTTTGTGTGAGGTTGCTTGCCCAGTAGGTCTTGTGGAATCTGGTACTGGATGATTCCTTCAGTAATCTGGTGTCAGTATTGGGTTACTCTTGTTGACTATAGGTGTTTATCAGTAAGGGTTACTACTCTGAATCTTGGTTATATGCAACCAAGCCTGGATGAGTCTATGCTTTCTCTTGGAGCTGTGAGCATGAGACATGATAGTCTTACTCAAGGTATGAGTTATTGATCTGTCCTATCACCATATCAAGCAACATTGCCTGGGCCATTTATTGGCTGACATGGTAATAAGGTCACTTATTATAGGTGTAAGATGGGGCCCTGGTGGCATAATGCCTGTCCATAGGCCTAAAGTGAATCTTAATCTACACTGGTTTGAACTGGGTCTATTTATGATTGGGTCAAACTGAATGTGTGTTAATGGCCATGTTTTATAAACTGGCATGGGATTATTTGTGTTGCTAAAATGCATAACTTTACAGATCACAAAGGGAAGACTCGTGACCTCCGCAACAGTTCTGCTTGTGGGATCTGGGTAGGGCAGAAACTGGATGGCTCTCTGCTGGTTGGTGCTGCATACGATGGGTGTTTTGTAAGAGAGAAGGTAAACCGTGTCAAGTAAGAGTAATATAGCTTTGTCCACCCTAGACATTTGTATGTGTCTATTGTCTAGTGGTGTATATATTGTACCAGGTTCTTCATGAGTTGTGTGTGTGGCTTACAAGGTGTTTTGTGATCACTGTTCCGGTTTTCAAACGGGTCAGTTTTCTGTGAGTAAAGGTGTGACAGCCTTATCCAGTATGTGATGCCACCATTTTAACTTGGATGACCTGTATTCACAGAATGGTGATCATGTGATGACTATTAGTCTAGAAGAAGTTATCAACGGTCAAGTTCAACAACACAAAAGAGACTTAAAATGCCCAATCATGCCAGGTAAGTAGATTATACCGTTATAATGATTGTAGGGCTACAACGGAGTCTTTGGCTTCTATCGGAGGCTTGTATGCACTGTATTTTCTGTAGTGGAAAAAGTACTATACTCTGCAAAGTCATTTTAAGGATTTTTGGCCACGGGGTGAACTGATGAGTAGCTTTAGCTCAACATCAAATCTTGTAAACGGCCGGTTGAAGGATGTCCCCTTTTTTTTTTTTTTTTTTTCTTTACCGTGAATTGTTAGCCATGGGTTCCTTCTAGCTCTCAATCAGCTAGAATGTTTAATACATGGGAGAGGGATATTCTAAGTTTAAAACAAATGTCTTTTTAGCTATGGATGCTCCTAAACCCAATATATGCGCGGCTGTTATGAGAGAAGACAGATTGCCTTGTGCGACACCACCAATATCAGGTGGTCTTTGTGACTCCCTTGGGTGCTGCTTCAATCCTATGGATGCTACAATGCCCTGCTACTATGGGAATCCACGTGAGTATGGATCTCTTACCGAACATTGACTGATAAAGTAAAGATTACTCTACTCTTACATTTAGTCTTTAATATGGAAAACCTACCCAAGGTATCCTTTGATTGAAACTGTCTAGTCCCTTGCTTTATAAGGTATTTGTTGCACCTGTATCCAGAATCTAAGACCAAAGACTGGGTAAGGTTTGAGACTTTACAGCATGACAAAAAGGGGTAGACTAAATGAGCTGACGGTTCTGTAGTCAAACTCTGTTTCTACAAGCCCCAAATAGAGCCACATAACATTAAAATGAACAGTCTCAAATATTTAAGTAATCTATGGACCTGTCTGACGTGGATTACATTTAATTTATATAGCGTTGGCAGATTTCCTTGAACTTACCCAATCCATGGGATAAAATGCAATATAGAGATGTAAGCTGGTAGCTGTACATATAGTTCTAGTATAAAGGGTCTGGGGTTAAGATTTAGGTCAATCTGACGTTGCTGTCGGCCTGTCTATGCCTTGTATCTCTGCAGTGACTGCACAATGCACTCCTGATGACTACGTTCAGGTTGCTCTTTCTAAAGATGTGACCATGCCTTCTTTAATCTTTGACTCTGTCAATGTTCTCAACGTGGATCCAACTTCATGCCCTGAATTACGAGTTTCCAAGAGTAACTCGTTCATCGCTTTCCGCTTTCCATTGTCTTGTGGAGCATCAAAGCAAGTAAGGATGAAACTCAAAAGAGAATATTTACAATGTTAGCCTTGTTGCTAGAGCATTTTGCAGTTGTGATTTGTAATCCTATTTTGATACCCTATGGTGTCTACGAATAAGACAAGATGGCCCATGGGAACCAAGCCCTGCTTCTCTGGAGTTTAGCTGTTCGTGTAAAATGCTTGTCCTTCTAAACTTCTTATCCTCGGTACTGCCCTTGCCTAATTTTTTGTTTCATTTTAAAAGATAAATGAGAACTCAGTGGTCTATGAAAACACAATAGAAGCAAAACGAGACATAAGGATGGGGCAAGGAGCTTCTATCACAAGGGATAGTACAATGAGGTAAACTTGTCGTCTTTCTGCTTCCATACTGCCTCAACGCCTGGAATATCCATCTAAAAGAGAACTTTGCTTTCCAGAGTCTCCGTTCGCTGCCTTTACTCCAGGAGTGGAATTGTTCCATTGCAAGTTGAGGTGTTTACTCTACCCCCTCCACTCCCTATCTCTACCATGGGGCCACTTCTTCTTGAGATGAGGATTGCTCAGGGTAATGTGATATTGGCCCAAAATCGGAAATCAAATGGAGTGATCTCACAGCTTTTGTGTTTTAATCTTCTGCCTGTGTTCTTCTACTGGTGTAGATCCTGCATATTCCTCATATTACACTGGCGGTGACTACCCTGTTCAGAAAGTACTAAGAGATCCAGTGTACTTGGAAGTCCGGATTCTTCAGAGAACAGATCCGAATCTGGTTTTAATCCTGAATGACTGCTGGGCCAATCCCTCTGCAGATCCCACACAGTTACCCCAATGGCCCATCTTGGTGGATAGGTAATTCACATATCTAGCTGCTACTGCCCCTCCATGAGTTCTTGATTTATTTCAGAACTGTATAGTGTATATTGGTCAGCATGACATCAGTCTTTTCCTTCTCCCCAGGTGCCCTTTCCCTGGAGACAACTACCTCACTCTGTTAACACCCATTAGTGCTTCATCTCTGAGCTTTCCTTTCCCATCCCACTATCGGCGCTTCATGATCAGCACCTTCACTTTTGTGGATGAAAGCACTCAGAATGCACTTAAAGGACTGGTAATGGCTATGTTTAAACATTCCAAGCTCTTAATTAGCATTGTACCAGTTACCAATTGGTTAGAGTAAGTTGGGATTGGATCAGGACAGATGGCCCTATTGCCAACTTTCCTAAAGTTTACCACTTTATCCAACACGTGAAGCATACAAATGCTTATCTGGAGCAACACTGCTTTAGCCCCAGGCATTATTGAACATTTAATTGAGATGTTTGTTCCAATGGATGGAGACTTCTCCATTTGGACACTTAGCATGGTGAATCTAAAGATTCATGGTATCCACCATGCACTACCTGAGCTTAATAGATGGACTGTCTTAATGCTGTATATAAATGTCAATCCTCAGGTCTACTTCCACTGCAGTGCATCGGTGTGTGTCCCATCCACTTTTGATTCATGTAGTACTACTTGTGCACAAAGAACAAGTAAGTTTATTCCAACCTTAACTTGTGGATATTAATCTGCACTCGTAATGCTCTTCATGTCGGTGTACTTGGTATGGAACACAGCAGTTTCACAATTTAAGTTGCATTTTGCTGATGGACTAACTTTCTTTTTCCAGAGAGAATGATTAAGAAGGTAAATCCAGGTGAATCTGACATGGTGATATCATCAGATGGACCAGTAGAATTTGTTAGTGTCTTGGATGCCACTGTTGAAATGGAAGGTAACTAGTTGGCTACCATAACTTAAACTGCACTTTTGAGTTGGCACCTGGGACTCTAGTTCTAGTTGACTTGCCTAAACTGTCTCGTATGTATAGAAAATGTGTGGTCTCGTTACAGGTAATATGTCTCCAAACCACTCTGCCTTCAGTTGGGCTCGAGGAACAGTAGCTGCTGGAGTGTTCGTGATTGGTGTCTTCGTTGTTGCTTTCTGGATGCACCATAAGAAGCGTGCTCCCAAAATGTATACTGTAAAGGCTTAAATAAAGATGCCTTTTTGTCAAACTGTCTCTGTACTTTCTATATATTTACTGGTCCCTGCATGTCCGCTCTACCAAATCATATGCTTGAAGGCAGGAGCATGTTGGCCTCCCTTGCTAGGTTAGCATTGCATTTTAGCATTTGTTTTATCTAGTGGAAATGTGTGAATCTTTTTGCAGCATCTGTATTTCTGGAGAACTTTGGAGTCTCTCTGCCTCTGTATGGCATTAGTCTTATGATATACCCACCTACATAATTCTTTACATCATATGTAGCACTTCCATCAATACAATAGCTTGCCCCACAGCCTTTATAAATACTAAATGTTGAATTGCCCCCCCCCCCATTAATGTTTGCGGTGTGGGACCCTATTACTTTAGAGCACACACTTTAGTGCCAATTTCATTAAGTGCTACCTTGTTTGAGGGGCGCGTTAAATAAAAACGAGTTTCTTGCAGCATATAGCAGTTGGCCACATGTCATCTGCTAAATGGAGATTGTCAATCTGTTCATGAATGGTCAGGTTTGAAATAAACTCCCAGCTTTTACTAGTAGCATTTATTGATTGAGTTGTACTTCAAAGAACTGTGCCTTGGACCCCATGTTTGTTGTATTATCCTCCATCCTCTGCTCGGTGACACCTATAGCGTGCTGCCTTTCTGCACTATGGTGGATGCCATAGCCAAAATAGATCACAAAACCTAGAAGAATGGATCGCCAATCTGTTAGACCAGCTGGTACAGCCTTTTTTATATTTAATTCTTTAAAGATAAGTCTATATAATTTCACAGTTGTACTCTATGGATGGTTGATTTGCTTACTGGTCCATCACAATTGTGATGGATGTTAAAGGATAAGGGCGCACATTCAAATCTAGGTTATTGTTTGTCAAAGACCTTATGGATTTCATCAAACAGTATTAAATGAGTCCTTACCAACTGCCATCCAGACCATGTAACGAAGCCAAGTGTCTGTGCTTAGCTGGATCATCAAATATATATTAACCAGAATGCTAAGTATAGGCAAAAATGGTAGAAATGGGACCTGTGCCAAAGAAAAGGTGTTTTAACTTTAAAAAAAAACAAAAAAAACCCAACAAATTATTTTACTGTGTCTCACCAAACTGAGTAAAAGGGTGTGACAACATGCAATGAAAGTGGTGTTATTGCTATAGCAAGCAAGAGGTTCCTGCTGCTGCTACTTCAGACCAGAATTAATCTTCTTTTTACATAGCTCATGGGGTCCAGGTTTAGGTCAACTGACCGACTTTTCTTTTTAATCCCTGGTAATAGACCGGAATAGAAAAATTAAGATACACTGATGCTATTTTATACAAGTATGCTAATAGAATCTAGCCGCAGGTGTCTTTTCAAGGTCTGCGTATAAATGATTTAATATTTCAGACATCATAGAAGATTCTAAAATGTTCTGGGCTTATAGTGTAAAAAATAAATTCTGCTCACCATTTTTGTGTGCTTTTGTTAAAGTAGTAGCCACTGATAGATGAATGTTTAATGTATGGGACTCACCATGAAGGTAGCTCTGCTCTGGTTTTGTGGCTGTCTCCAGATCATAAATGTGGCCCCTATTATCCCAAGGAGCGCCAAGGCAAGCAGAGTGGTGCACCAAGCTCTCCCCGCCAGAATGCATTCTGATCCTGCTGTTGACACCACACTTGCTACACAGGTTAACAGAGCTACAAGGAAACAAAACCAACTACATTCAGCTATATAACGTTAACCCCTTAATGACAAAGCCCATACATGTACTGATTCAAAATGCATTGTTTTCAATAGGTTTAGGGACTGCCCATTGTCCTTAAGGGGTTAATGTTTTAAAAAATGCATGGACCATTTGAAAGTAGCTATATAAAGTTCTTCCTAATATGACATTTTTCATTTGTCTGCCTGATGGTTGTTAACCTGCCGATAAGCAGCTATAATTTTATTGCTTCCTTTTCCTGCTACGTTGAAAACGTAAGGCTGTCAAGCCATTTTCCATTTTTTTTTCTAGTATCTTCTCAAATTAAGAGATTTTGATCTCTGTGTTAAGTTGCCTGCCTCCCTAAACCGGTCAGTGCCGATTTGATCTGAAAATGAAAAGGGGACATTCGCACACTAATTACATTTGTTTTCATTGTGAGCTTTCATATAGATATATTTTGTGAAAAATGGTGTGGATGGATGGAAAATGCAGTCAGGTTTACATCGCTAAACAATAAAATGGTAGAAAACACCAACTTATAGAAAGCACACAGCGCGTCACCAGATTTGAAGAACGCGTTGAAGGCATTTTTGAGGTCGGAATTATTGTGCTCTTATTCTGGTCCTGTTGGTCTTCTTTAGTCTCTTTGATGAGATCACTTTGTGGCTGGTACCTATATAAATCACACAACTACATATAAATACTTAGTAACAATAAACAGATCATGTTACACATCCTATAACTGACCTAACTAGGGCAT
This sequence comes from Spea multiplicata, assembly GCA_009364415.1. Taxonomy (NCBI): domain Eukaryota; kingdom Metazoa; phylum Chordata; class Amphibia; order Anura; family Pelobatidae; genus Spea; species Spea multiplicata. The sequence continues at coordinate 2,735,392 of VKOC01000003.1, read as the reverse complement.
AAATGAAAATCTTGCAGGACCAAGGTCCTCTTCTCCTTCTGTTTCAGTATGTCTTAACATGTGTTAATGTTCTTGTCCATTTTGTATATTGTCAGCTTTTATTTTATTGTTAATTTTCACTCTCCCTATTGTGCTATGGAATAAGTTACTGCATTATAAAAAGAATTTAGGAGAAGGGGCTTACTGTGTTTAACCACAAGACACTAGTATATCTGTGAAGGACATTAAAAGCTCCAGAGTCTGCTTTCAGTGTTGGCATCGCCTGCCAATTCCTCACTATTTTTATTTTCAGAGTGGATGGTTCTGTCAACTTTAATATGAAAAATCTCCAGTTTCACTTTATTAATCCCCTTATCCTACCGCAACAGAAGTTTACTGGTCATTTTAGACTATTTACCTTAACAGAAGGACACAGGATGACACCAATGTGTAGGCAAGAAGAGTCCCAATAGACATCATATCTACCAGAGCTTTCAAGTCGAAGAGAAATGCCATAAGAGCTGTGGATAAAAACTTACAAGGGTTAAGAGATTATTTTCATGCGCTCTCTAGTATAGGTTCAGCTTGTAGGATATGATTATCATCCTGCTAAGTAAAGGTAAAGGTGTGTTTGTGTTGCTGTCTTCATTTCAGATGAGTCTTACGCAATATTATATGCTATGATGGGCAAACATGTAACAACACCCCTGTAAGATGTTTTTTTATACCATACATTCCCATATAGATACTAGTGCTAAAATATTCATGTTTTAGAAGCAGTTATGCATTGAAATGTAAAGATAAATAGTACATGCAAAATGTAGAAAGAAAAACGGAGGACACTCACCTGCCACAGTCCCTGAAGCCATGGTGGCTACCACGGGGCTCTGTCGGCTGCTCACCCTGGACAATGGCTGGAAAAGCAGCCCATCCCTGGCCATTGCAAAGAGAATCCGTGGCATGGGGAACATGGATCCCAGGAGACTACAGAATAAACAAGGCAAAAATACAATAGAACTGTCTGAAAATTACCAAAAAAGTAAAGCTGATGAGACCAACATATGTCAATCCAATGATAAGATTGTTAAAAAAGTAAATATAGGGATATTTTTGATAGTTTTTGATAGTTATGATTACAGCATAATGAGTTTGTAATCCTAATCCTTTCTTTGCCTCCGTCATGGTAAATAGAACCAAGTAATACTCCATCCTTTGTGTAAACACAGAAATAAAACTTGAAAAAGAAAATCAGTGGCACCATCATTTATTAGTTTGCGTTTTCCATCTGGAAGGGTACTGTGCTCGGTGATATCCTGTATATGACACTGATCACATTATCTTTCTCTTTATTATTATGGTTATTGTGTTGTATATACATCATATTCTATAGCGCTGTAGAATGGGGTTATGATTACATGAACTGCCAGTGAATATAAATTACATGTCTCTATATACAGTATAGCAGAGTAAACTCTGAATGAACTCTGCGTAAGCGTTTGTTTGAACCTTCTTTTAAGTTGTAATGAGTGCTGGAAAATAAATCGAACACTCAAGTAATAATTTAGGCCTTTCACAAAGATATTGACTGTTATTTAAAATATTTACTTTAAAAAAAAACTAGGAAGAAGTGATGAAGATACAGCATATGGGAGCAGTTTTTATGTTTTTCTGACAATACATCATAGACCTGCACTGGCCATGAAGCCAAGCGAAGGGCCTGTAGGCTGGTGGCTAGTAGTGCCTCCCACGGACAGACTTAGGAAAGTGTTGAATATATTAAATAGCACCTGAACATAAGTTATATATCCAAAGGTATGTTGACCATCCTAACACATTTCTAACAAGTGTATAAAATCAAGCACATAGGCATAACTGGGAACTCTCCAGGTTTGACCCAGAGATTGCCGGGTGAGCACCGCTTTTCCGGTTCTGCGGGTCGCGGGAGCGGGGTCTGGACATGCCCTGCTTCCTGCCCACTGACCCTTTAAATAGGGGTGTTTCTCGCTGCCGTCAGCGGGAACTCCCCCGGCATCAGCGGGAACGCCCACCGACGTTAGTGGGCAGCCCTCGCTGCGTCCCACAAGGGAAGGCTCTGGGTAGCCGGAGCCGAGAAGTTCCCAGGTATGCACATAGGCATCCCAGAGACAAACATTGGCAGTAGAATGGAACTACTGAAGAGCTCATTAACCTTTAATGTGTACTTTAATATGCATTTTTCAACTTTAAAAAATACAATCAGATCCAGACCGGTAACCCTGGCATGGTACCATGGTACTACTATACCCATTTCACACTCAGCATTGTTAATTAACTCTTGTTTTCAGAAGCCATACATCCGTAGTCATGGGACTACTGAGGGCCTGTTAAACATCTTTTTATGGTGTCTTTAATAAGCTGGCACTTGAAATTGATTATGTGGCTACTCAAATATCCATGAATTCATTCCACTGTACCCTTTTAAAAATAGCCATTTGTTAATTCTGGGGAAAAAAATGTATTCCATACATCAGCTCCTTACCTTGTGGTCAATGCACATAATGAGCCTACAGCGACGACATACTTAGCAATGCTCCAGCCAACATATTCAAAGGCAGCTGGCAGTGGGCTCCGAGAATCGAGGAGGTGATATGGCATCATGAGGGTCAACGCGGCAGAGACTCCGAAATATGCAAGGAAACAAATGGACAAGGAGATGACTATGCCAAGAGGAATAGATTTCTGTGGATTCTTCACCTCTTCGCCTGTAAATTGAGTTCCATTGTTTTAGTTTAAAAATGATAAAGAAATAAGAAAAAGAAAAGAGCCAATGGGATACCATTTTTTATATTAATCCGGAGCAGAGATTTAATACACAATAGGTTTTAATGAATTCAATACAAAAACTATAACACAAGAACATACTTTAAACTTTAAAGGTCCTGTTCCTACCACACCTAAAATTTATATATATATTTATAATTACTATATACAATACTACAATATTTGTGCTAAATGCAACATTAGAAACGTAATTCCCATTGCTTAAACCCCTAAATTGTGCTTGATTTACAGTATATAGAGTTGGTGTTTTTTTTTGCTGGGAACACTTAATTGTCATGTGACATATAAGCGGGCAGTGATAAGCTGTTGCTTTGCTTTTTTTTTTTTAATATAAATAATCCTTCACCCGGGAGAATAAAATGCCAGATTTAATAAGGTAATTATACTGATTGGGGTTTAGGTTGGACACCACATTCTATACAGGAATATGTAAAATATTCTTACAATTTAAATGTTCAAATACATTATAGTGACATTCTTGCTAAACTCTCTCCATCCTGTGAAGGGCGACTGTGGATTAATACCTTGTTATATTAGATACAATTAAAACATTATTTTGATAATTGGGTGTATTCTTCCCTACCTGTAGTGGCAATGCAGTCAAAGCCAACAAAGGCATAAAAACACGTAGCTGCTCCAGACAATGTTCCACTGATACCAAAAGGCATGAATCCCCCAGAGCCAAAGTTGACCGTTATGTTGACGCCTGAAGAGTGGTTACTGTTCATATAAAGAATAATATTATCAAGTTTGTTTGTTAATGAATGGAAATTCAAAAACCTCATTTTGGGGAGATAAACAAACCATGTACAAACAAGGGTTAAATTTGCTTACTGAATTAACGATGTTAATCTGGTGCTAGAAACATTGCCCATTATACTCCTGAATGCTGTCACATTTGTAAGGTAACTACTTAATTCAAGACTGTAATCCACCCTTAATGAGCTGAAAAGTCAAGCAGTAAACATTCATTTCCATGCCAACCCACAGCATTTCTATTGGGTTGAGGTCTGGACTTTGACTGGGCCATTGGAACGTCTTGATTCTTTTATTTTTCGGCCATTCTGTTGTAGATATTCTGGTGCACTTTGGATCGTTGTCCTGTTGCATGATCAAATTTCGGCCAAGCTTTAGCTGTCGGCCAGTTGATGGTCAACTCATTGACTGCAAGGTTCCCAAGTGCTGTGGCTGCAAAACAAGCCCAGATCATACTCCCTTCACCACCATGCTTGAAAGTTGGTATGATGTGTTTGGTTTTTGCCAAACATGGAGTTGTGCATTATGGCCAAGCATCTCCACTTTGGCCTTGTCTATCAAAGGGCATTGTTCCAGAAGTCTTGTGGTTTGTTCTGATGCAACTTTGCAAACCTAAGCCGTGCTGCCATGTTCATTTTAGAGAGAAGAGGCTTTCTCCTTACAAACCTTTCAAACAAACCCTACTTTTTCTAATTGTACTGCCATGAACTTCAAGATTTAAAACGCTGTGGAATCATGGTCTTATGGTGTTTGGAAATGGCCTTATAACCATTCCCAGATTGGTGGACAGCCACAATTGCTTCGCAAGGACCATTGCTGATGTCTTTTCCTGTGTATTAACTGTGGTCATGAAGACATTTAAATATTAAGTTAAAAAAAAACATCTAACATCCATTATTTTCTACAAATGGAGCATTTTGCACTCATATTGCTCCAGGCCTATATAAGTATGACCCAACTTTTCTTACTTGTACTGTTCATACCTGGGAACTTCTCAAGGTAGACTACCCAGAGGTCTTCGTCTTCTGGGGAGTGGCTTTCTGAAGCGGTGGGGCACATATGGGAAGGGCTAGCCTCTGCGGGCTGGGTGTAAGTATTGCCAAACACTGATGCTGCCGGGTCAGACGCCTGGAATTCCCAGTTATTCTAATTATCTGTCACTATCCCAGGATTTTACCTCATTTGGCGAATCGTTTCTGTTAATTCCTCTTCACTGATGTCCCAGTTCTTCAGGTTCCCTTTAATACACCCGCCGATGATAACAAACACCAGGACCAGCATGTTAATAGCTGTAAAGACTTTATTCACCATAGTTGACTCTTTGACACCAAAGGAGAGGAGGCCTAGTAGAAAATTATTGCATTTTAATCTGTTAAAGGCGAATACTTTGCTGACAAAACAGAAGTGCAATTCTAATAAAGTTATATTAATCGCCTAATAAAGATAAAGAAATATTAGTTCGGTAAGATGGTAATTAGTCATTGACACATTAGTATTATTTTTACACTGTGTATATTTCTCAATTTAATAGCAGGTCAAATAATGTTACAGAACTGCCCGGCACTTTCAAAAGTGGAGGTTAACAAAATTATTATTCACATGATAATTGATCATTGGTAAATATGTATTTTGAACAAATAAATCTGAGGAAGAAGTAAGACGGTGAAGTGTTGTCACAAATTTACCTGCTAGGAGAAGTATGAGACACACAGCAAAAATGTCTGGATAGTCCGCTAGGCCAGGCAGATCCATGGACATTGTGCTGCTGAAGAAATCGCCTATTTTTTTCCCCACCAGTTCATCAAAGGTAGCACTCCACGCTCGAGCAACACTGGAGGTACCTATGAAGAGACAGTATTGCTGAATATCTAATGTAATACATATAGCTGTAGTTTGTATAGTTTCTGTGTTTTGCAAGATTCCCACCATTTTTTTTTTAGCAACCGCTACAGAAACTAAGAAAACATGTGGGGTATTTACAGAGACAGGGTACTTGGTGTCTTGCCTATAACGTAGGATAGTATCAGGTTCCATCCTGTGATAAAGGCCCACAGCTCCCCAACAGTCACATAGCTATACAGATAAGCAGATCCTGTGAGAGGTACTCGAGCGCCAAACTCGGCATAGCACAGTCCGGCCAAAACAGAGGCCAAAGCTGCAATAAGGAAAGAAAGGATAATGCTGGGACCAGAGTCGACTTTTGCAACCTCTCCTGCAAGAACATAAACTCCAGCCCCAAGAGTACTTCCAACACCCAAAGCCACCAGGTCCAATGAGGTCAAACATCGACAGAGACCAGAGCCGCCAGTTCCCTCGGAAGAGACTTTCTTTGTCCGGGTGATGCTCAGGTAGAATGTATGAAGTGCATTGTAAGGTGGCATCTGAAAGGAAGAATCAAGGTGTGTTGGTCATTGCGGAAGAAATAAAAATTAGATGTTTGATGGTCCATGATTTGGTGATGAATTTGTATATTAGATCCATTCAATGTATAATAAGATTTTAAATCAACTTTGATTTAAGCCATTCTTCAAAATACTCGGAATTTAGGATAAAGGACAAGATGCACTGAGGATTTAGGAGTTACCCCACCGTGTTCTGGTGGGAATAACCATACAACATAAAACAATGGTGTGCAGATTGGGTTGGGAACCATTCCTAAATAAGTCACAAATGTAATAAACACGATTTGGGGATCATACCTGATCAGTCTTATTGGGGAAGAATCAATTACTTGGTGAGCATTATGGGTGTTGAAATAATATCTACACAAGAGCCTCTTTACTACCAAATACATTGATTATGAGTTCTGGATAATGGGTCCCTTTAGGTACAAGACAAATTAATTGTATATCTTAGGCTATCTATAGCCGTGGCATTTCCATTGTGTAGAGAGCTTGAAACAAAACACTGAGTGCTACCCGTTATCAGAAAGCCTTGATTACCTGAATGATTAGACCTCTGTACAACCTCTTGAGAAGAAGAGTTTTAATTAAGGTTTCTCTGTGCTCAACATCATCTAATTAACTACGGTTCATTTTATTTAAAATAGTCTTTGACATAATAGTATAATTTAGTTATAAAGAACTACTACAAGAAATAGGATTTTTTGTAGGTTTTTTACTTATATTGTAGGTTTTAACTTGTTTCAAACTAGAGGAATTAATTACCGGTATATTTTGGTAATTCTTTAGTGGATCTCTGGATTCTCTATGCCGCCCAAAATATAATGCAGTAAGTACGATGACTGTTTCCTTCCTTGCTTGACCCCCTCACTCTTTGGTTCTACTTGTCAAATTTTAACATTTTTTTGCCAAGAGATTGGGGCTCTCCATGTGCCCCATGGTAGTTGCTCATGGGCATTTAGAATTACTTCTCCAATCGACAAGGCATTGATTCGATTAAAGAAGTATTTACATTTCTACATAGTTATCTAGGATGAAAAAAAAACACAAGTACCTGTTTGAATTTATCAATAACTTAATAGCCACTTTTTTAACACAAATATCCTAAACTTTTCAGAAAACGTTCGAAAAAATAAAATCTTACCTTAAATCCACCTGCAATGCTCAGAAAATCAAACTGAGCAAATGTATGGACTGATCTGTTCTATTCTTGAATTAATTCTTAAAGCCTTTCTACTTCCTTTTCGACCCCAGTGCTCTCATATTCGTTTAACCCATGATTTGCCAATGTGACACTCAACACACATCCAGTATACATTAATGTTCCATCCAACACCTTTATGAGTCGTGAACATTATTATTGAACATTAATCTGTCTGGTTATTAGTGTCGGACAACAGAGTTTTTATATCTTTAATTAACATTCGAGCTTAAACGCTGCTGGGTACAACGAGTTAAGATTAAATAGTACGAGAGTCCAGTGTAGTTTCTATAGAGCTATTCAAACCATGCCATGTATTTCTGAAATCTTATAATCTCCTTTCTCAGGGAATTTGCTTCAGGACTCGCCTCCGCTAGCACCAAACGTCTATGGTCAGCGCATTGTTGGAATTGACCCCTTTGTGACCATTGGCAATTCATCTGGCAATGAATAGGTTACGATAGCCTAGTTCTTTGAGAAATGAACCGGAATTTATAGGGACAGTAACTAGTTTTAATAAAAAAAAATATATATTACAAATAATGGTGTGGTATACATGTGCTGCATTTTTAATGCATATAACCTTTACGGTCTGTGATATATTACATTTATTTTTCTTGCAGATTAAATTGCGGTCAGAATAAATAATCAAAACAGCATAAATAAATGTGTCAAAGCACATTCAAACATCTTTCTGTAAATCTATGCAAAATATATGCCAAACAGGCATACATAAGACACGCATAAAAGGACAGAATATATGTGATTTCTTACTTTTTTGCTTATCAAAAACACACCAAATTTGTCTATATTGTACAAAAATATTAGCAAAACTAAGATCAGTTGACATATTTACTAATTTAAACTGGAACTGAGCTGAATAATGCTGTAGACAGAACTCAATTGTTGGATTTTAAATTCCAGACTGGGAACCTTTCCAAAGGGCTGTATTTCACATATAGAATTTTTGCAATATAAAGACTCTCACAGAACCACGTTTTTAGTTTTCTTAAAGTGGCTTTATTTAGCAGACCCTACTTATATTATTTGCAGAATTGTTTCCTCATTGCTAACGTCTGCCTGTTGTCTTGTCCCTGGTCTTTAATGGCAGAAGCCAGTATCTAACCTTACAAGAATGAGTTTTGTCCAAAAACCTCAGAAGATCTGTAATTTCATTTTATTTCATCTAAAATTTTAAATACATAAAAACAACTCACTAGGTAACATAGTGTCCAGACTTGGACCACCTTGCACCTTTGTGCCTAGAGGGATACCAACTGCATTGCACTGATAAGGCCCATGAAGGCTGAATTGATGAGTGGGTCCCTTATGGAAAATAAATTTCCCTTGCCTTGATATGCCAATGGAGATTTTTCCTAATAGCACAAGTGAGCTAAAATTTGAGATACTCCCAAGAAGGGACCCAGTGTAGGGCAGGCTACTGAGTAGCTGTCCCTTCTTGCATGAGTTGGTCTCATACTTTTTTGGGGGGATCTCTCGAGTTTCACCTCATGTGTAAAGGTGAGTCTAGTTGTGGACATCCATGCTCCTTTGTGCCTAGAGGGATACCAACTGCACCCAATGGCAAGGCCCATGAATGTTGAATTGATGACTGGGCATTGTTGCTCTTGTGCAGAGAAAATGTGCCTCAGCTTTGAGTTCCAGACTGAGCGTTCGGGTCCGACTGATATGTTGATGGAGATTTTTTTTCTCTGTAACGACACAATTAAGCTAGAACTTTAGATCCTTCTGATCAGGGAGCAGGGATTTGAAGAGTATAAACCAGATGTCCTTGTGTTAGATAAAATGATTATGTTGGTCTCAACAAAGCCTGGTATTCCATAAATTCTAGGCATCAATACACATGTCTTAAAGAACCATCCTAAAAGTGAGTTGGTCTTTTTCTGGATCAGACATCTTCTAAATTGCTATCTAATGAGTATCATGGAAATTGTAGTACCCAGTAGCTTGCCTACACCCTTTTCTACCGACATATATCAAGATATCACTAATTCTACCTTCACACTGAAACTATATTTTATAATAAGAGTATATTTGTGGAACATTCCTAGTTCCCGGTGGGTGAATCCCTGAAAATCCAAAGTTCAATTGAAAATCAAATAAGATCAAGGTGAAAAGACTTACTGTATCTTTGTAGTAACTTTGTCCCAGAGGAGATCAGAAATTGGAGTGATCTGACACTGGAGAACGAGGGAGTGAAACAGACACAGAATTTGACAGAGAGTAATGATGTAATTGGGACCCCCAGGACTATGTGGAATGTTACACTTTCTCAGCCTTGGCAAAAGCTTCCATCTTTCCTTTTTTTTTTCTTACAACTACCCCACCTACCACTGCCCTTCGTCAACCCCTATGGTCAACCCCAACAAGGAGATCTATCCAGAAAGTTTCTTTCCCACAACTGTGTCCAAATCCTGCACAACGGACAGAGAGCTAATGTGCTGACAAGGAGGGGTACGGGCCCATAATTAACATTTGGAAATGGCTCATGCTGGCAATACTTCTTTAACACATCTTTTACCATTCCTTTCAGGCTTTGCTGTTTCACAACTTTTTTTGTTCCTTTTCCCTAGCTATGTAATTGCTATTTGCTTTATGTTCAACTCTAAACCATCTGTGTGGGGGTAAAATATAAACTTGCCAAGTAAATTAATAATAATAATAATAATGAAAACAATCTAAATTACAAAAAAAAATCAATGGTCACCCATTCCCACTTTGCTTTAGGGGGGAAATGGCAGATGCTGCCCATCTTCAACCAGTGGAGGGACCACTTGTAGGTAAAGAGCAGAACCTTGGATTGGATTTTACTCTATTATTAACAAATCACCAACATATTGACAATAATTTCACATACAATGACAAACTACATAAGACAGAAGGGATATGCTCGTCGTAGCTCTGATAACGGAAGGTCATTTTTACCCATATGCACATAGCGCTTGGTACAACCAGGCTATTATGTTCAGGGTCATGTGTCCTATGAATATGGGCACACAAGGGCTTTTCTGTAGATAAATTATAAACATGGAATCACGTGTACAGTACTCCCTGACATCCTAATATTCCGGTCATAAAACATGCAATAACAATAGTATTTTTTTGGAAATCGAGGCATCCCTTTAAGTTAAGTAGCAATTAAAGTATGTATAAAGAATCCACATTATTTAGTCCAAGTTCCAAATTCCTCATCAGCTCCTAGAACATTGATGCCCTCTGGAAAAGATGTTATTTCCAATATTTTAATTGAGTATTTTGATTTTTTTTTTACTTTAATCAATTTGTAGATGTCTTATTTATTATTATAATCATTATTTTATTATTATTAATTGATTTATAAAGTGCCATCATATTATGTTGCACTGTACAAACAAGGGTCCGTTAATTAATATAAATATTTTGTTATCTATAATAAAATAAATATTTAAAAATGGCAAGTTTTCTAGTTTAATATCCACAATCAATAATACAATATCCATAATACCTTGCTTTATCATTGTGTGATTCCACCACTAGGGTTAGGCCTTGGTTATGTACAGATGAAACTGCGAATGATCCTAATGAAGATACAGTAGCGCTTGGGGAGGTTTTACTTTAAGAAGGACTGAATTGGGTTTTCATAATGAACGAGATTATTTTTTTTTCATCTTACTGTGTCAACCAAAGGCAGTTACCAACAAATCTGTTAACTCACTACTACAGGATGGTTGACTCAGATAAGCTAACTAAATAGATGGGGAATTGCAAATGGTGATAATTGGTAGTTGTAGATCCTTCTACCAGTAGCTGAAGACATATTGACATGCTTCTTGGGAAAAAGGCCCAGAAGTAGTCCAGACTGCAAGATCGCATTTAAGTGCTTAAAAGGCCACTATATGTTATGTCATCAATGCCTCCAATGTAACTTTAGAAGTTACAACCTGCTTTCTCGTTGCAATCAGCACTGCCTGCAGTTCGCTATTTTCCTAGAGGGAATTTTAACGTGTAAGCTTCCGATGTTATGATTACACCTATCCAGTGAGAGAACATTGATTGTTACGCATCTTGTCTCAGATGATTGGTTGAGATGTGTCCTGACATCATCAAAATACATCAAAATACATCTGCAGCCACATCAGCTGCCAGTCTCGCGTTTCTCAGTACATACTAATGTTTTCTGAAAATTCCAAATGGGAATAAAAAATTATGTTGACTTCCATCAGAGAAGCCAACATTACTTTAAATGTTTCGTCAGCAATGTAATCTTAGTCTTCAATGATGTCATTGATATTAGAACAGCAGATGTAAACATAAAGGCCTCAAAGGCTACAAACATGATTCTTAATTGCCAGGCATAACTTGCCCTACAGTGAATTTTATATTATATATATTTATTTATTTTTTTCCGAATTGATAGTTTTTATTTTAATTATTTAATCCCTTGGTCTTATTTATACATACAATCCTTTTTTTTTGTATGTTTCTTTTTTGTTCTGTATGGACTCCTCAATATATGTTTGTTTCCTTTATTTATATTAATATGATTAAATTCTATATATTTTTATATTTATACTTTCTTTGAGCGCTGTCTTTCTTTAGTTCATTTTCAAAGAGATTCCTTGTCTGAAATGTGTTGTGTTCTTGGCTTTTATCCCTAGAATGGAACAAACTCAATTCCTTTGGCTTTTTGGATAGAATTCAATATCAAAGAAGGGCAGTTTGAAACTGATGGCAAAGTCCAGGACAGAACTGGCACCTTTTGACCTAGGGGGGTAAACAGAATTCACTGGCCTATAGTAATCTCTAAGAACCACGTGCATATATGTAAAAAAAAACAAACATGCATGTAAACATGGATAAAAAGTCCTAAAAGGTAACCACTTCAACTATTTAGCAGTCTGATCCAGGTTCATTACAGGGCAGTAATGAAATATGTAAAGTAGAAAAGGGCAACTGCTTTTTGAATGAACTAAATAAGTTTATTAAAACCACCTCTAGATTATGATTATTGTTTTCAATCAATGTAACTGGTTGGCAATGTTCATGGTACGCATGCTAAAATCGGCGTCACATCAGCATTATTTCGTCAGGGTTCTGTCCTGTCCAAAACTTGGCCTGGGGAGGTTCCAGGAGTTAAAGGTCTCTATTGGTCGCCAGGACCGAGCTCCTCCGGCATCGACCAATGAAGTAAAAAAACCACTTGGGGGCGCTCATGTAAAACAAAAAGAGAAAAAAAAACGACCACAATAGTGTAGAATGTAAGGGAATAAAACTGTGTATTAAGTGTTCCTCACACTCACAAAGGTACTGAATATTTAGCGCACGTCTCAATATCTTGTCTCGCAATCTCTGAAAAATGTGCAAAGGGAGATACCAATAGTGTAATCTTTTAGATAAAGATAAAGAGGTAAATAAATAGTGGAACTCACAGAGTGTTATTGCACATAAAAGAAGTGCAAAACAGCGCCCAGGGAGGGTATGATAACCCAACGATTCCCAAAGGATTCCTATATGTTTCCAGGAAGATTCTTGAACAAAACGTCTTTAGAGGCAAGGTTTCAACATTACAGCAATTATCTTGGTATTTTTTAACCCCTTAATGACAAAGCCTGTACATGTACGGGCTCAAAATGCATTGTTTTCAATGCGTTTAGGGACAGCCCATTGTCCTTAAGGGGTTTACAAAGGGTGAAGGGGCAGATTCTCAGGGTCACACAGTGTGGGTCTGACTCCTTCCTATTCTACTATGTTGGCAGACTCCCAATTGGTGCTTTTGCTATCAGTTATGTTATTGACTTAATTAGGTGTATATTTGAAATAATAGCAAGTCAAGGTTTCCATGACGGCCAATATTTGAGCCATTTGGGTGACATATTTGGAGAGTTACTACATTGAATCTTCATGGGTTATTGAAGGGGTAATATCTCAACCGTTTTAAGGGCAGCTCATTTAGAAAGTTCCCAGGGATGCAAACCACCTAAGGCTTGCTTTTCTTTATTCGGTTAGTGGGAGTGTATGCAGGAATAATTGGTTTGCAAGCAAGAGAGTTAGGGTTAGGGTTAGGGGTTAGGGGTTAGGGTTAGGGGTTAGGGTTAGGGGTTAGGGTTAGGGGTTAGGGTTAGGGTTAGGGTCTAAACAGTCTAACCTTACAAAGACTGTTTAGGCCAATCAGCAACTAAACAATAGCGGAGAGCTAACTAGAACTTGACCATGCCTGAAGCTTAGGGGTGGACCTGGCCATAGACAATGCCTGTGTTAGCTTAGATACCCTCAAATGGATCAAATGGAGTGGGAGGGAAATTGGGTGGAAGGGCATGGCTTAACATGATTCCAGTACCTGGAGAAAAGAGGAACATGGCCCAGAGAGCCAGAGAAGCAGAGCTTCACCTCAAGACTCTAGATCCCACTGGGAAAGTTCCCAAGTATAGTATTAATAATCATGCAGGTCCTAAGAACATAAAGTTACAATGAGAGTACCAAAGGATCATGTTGAGGCTTTTGGAATTAGAGAGAATTCAGGGGCATTGTGGCTGGGTTGCTTAAGAGTGGCTCATTTCGGTGCCTGGGGCAGCTGCCCCCACTGTGGGAATTATGGCCCTGGTTAAAATGACTTTACCAATTTTAGATACAAAGGGTGTTTTTTTAATGTATCTATATTTTGCTTTTAATCTTTAAATGGGATTACATGGTTATATTTGGTGTATAATATAACATAGTAATTTACTGTTTGACTACAATGCTGACCATTTTTGCAGCAAAGTTAGAATATAAAATTAAAATATATGAATTATGTCTCAAATCACTTGCCTCTCAGATCTGTATGTTACTATCATACTTGGGAACTTACTAGTGTAGGCTACCTAGAGCTCTCCCTCTCCCGGGGAGGTGGCTTTGTGGGGGGACAGGGCTAGATATCAGAGGTGTAGCTAGCCGTGCATGGGGCAGGGATGAACTAGTCCTGGAAGATAGAAGATATGAGATGTGTCAGCTGCTGTGTGAGCCATGTGTTCATATATTCATGTTGTTGTGATGGAATAGAGGACCTTGTATATCGTTGGGGGGGTTATTGAAACTTTGCTATACATGTCTGCAATCAGGATGTATGTTAATACATTTTGGTGGCGTGATGAGATCACATCAGGGTACATACCTGATGTATGTATTAATTTATAATTAATCTATTTACTATATTAAGCTTATCAGCAGGGCAATTGTCTCCAATCGTGTAGTGGGGGCAAGTTCATTTTGAAAAGATTTTATGTGACCCAACCAAGATATCTCAAACTTTGTCCATCTGTCAAGATCCTCTTGGATTTTCGGCCAGATGTGTGAGATGAGAAGTTGGCCTGAAAACGAGCGTGTGAAGACTTGGTGATTCAAATGATTGGTTTATTGCATCAGTGAGTGTTTGTGGGTAGTCAATATTGAGGGCTTGGAATTTACTTCAGTTTATTTTGCAATAAGAGACAGAACCATATTTGTCCTGATGTATTTCCACATTTGGAAGTGTAACCGGAAAATCAGTGAGCCTTAAGATGACATTCTGCACATATAGATCTAGTTTGATAGATGAAAATCCGTGAATGTTCAGATCTTGACAGATAGCTGCCGCCAATGATTCCATTGCTATGGCGAAAAGATAGTCCTTGAAAGTCTTAAATGGGCAAGGGGTGGGAGGTAAAGTAGGTAAACAGGTAGTGGGTATGGTCAATCAATGTTCCCAGAGAAAGAGGAAAATGACCCAGAGACACAGATAAACAGCGAGTCACCAGGAGACTCTGGGTAAAAGTGGCTTCCGAGGTATGGATAATATACTATGACTCTCCCATCCCTACTAACACTCAGTAGTGTGCAATCCCCCTTCTGGACTTCACATTGTGTATTGAGATTTGTGCCATACACTTTAATCAGCTGCAGAGCAGATGCAAGAAGAAAAGAAGGAGAACATTTCCATTGTTACAGTTTTGGGATTCATTTGCCCTTGGGTGAGATTTTTGGCACACAGTAATAATCTCTAGTTTCTGTTACTCAGTTTCAGATAAAATGTTTCTGCAATTCATTAAAGGGACAGTGAATTTAAAACAGTATTTGCTTCTTCAAGAAATATCATTTATAAGATAAGTAGAACGTGTCCATCCACCAAAACCATTTATATTGCCAACTTTGATATGCTGCTTCCACGATCCTGTCACTTCTGATGGCTGTTAATATTGTCTTTAGATTTGGTGCAAAATAATAGCAAATTATTACACAATGGTTACACCACCTTTCATTCCTAGAACAGAAACAGAGAGAAAATATTAAACAGTAACACCAACCAGAAACATAGCGACAAGAAAATGTCTCACAATAAATAGAGAGAGGGTGGGACAAACACACGGGGTAAGATGGCACAACAAAACAGCACAGACCTCTCTTTTCTCCTTCACTCCCCCCAATCTTAACTTTACATGACCCCCTGGCCTAGCCTTGCTCTGCATCCTTGTCAAGGCCCCCTCTAGTCTATGCAGACCCCGTGTGGGCTTTTCTTACATTTATTTTATTTGATGATGATTATTTTTGATGCTTGAGGTAGTCAGAATCTCCCTCAATGTGATGCAAGCCCACAAAATGACTTCACCTTTCCGCACGTGGTGCCATCGAGATCCATGAATAGCTATTTTTTTAGGAAGCCCAAGGTATCTAGTGCGTCCCCTCGTTATGTGGTTGTTGATCCAAAGTGTTAGGGCCACAGTGTAAACTGGACCCCCAGTCTTCCTCTTATGGGGTTACTCTACCAATTTGCAGCCCCTTCCTCTAATCTAAAGATGGCCCAGATCTTCTAGGTCCTCCTCTGTGGAGGACTACTGAAGTCTTCAATGGAGTGGCAGTCAAAAGCCATTACCAACCACCAAAAACCGACTCTTCAGGGATTCTTTTTTAAATGTAGGTTCATCTGTTTCTATATGCATTACTGTAAAAGGATTCGGTCTTGTTACTGTTTTTTTACATGTGTTTCAAACTGTGCCTGCCCACCAACACACATAGCGCTGTTGGTGGGTAATGTTTTTCCTTCGTCCTTGAGCTGTTGTCTTTGCCCGGCAATTAGATTCAAAATGTAGGCTGTTTGCCAATCACTCAAACGGTACTTCCCCGACTATGTATCTAATTGTTGTTTTGTTTAAATGTCTCTGTCTTACCCCAATGTGCGGCCCCCGTTCTTACTGCATATAGTCCTCCACTGTTTGTCCAAACTGATTGGTAGCCATGCTCCAGGTACTTACCTCCCATTGGCTAGAGATACTGACAGATAATTCAGTTTGCTTTCTGTATTTGTTTCGCCCGATAAGACTGTCCTTACTACCCAGAAGAAGACCCATTTTGCCCAATAAAGTGTGTTCTTGTATTGAATTCTTTGTGACCTGGTTCCTGGAAAACTGGAGCTATATTTCACTCACAGTGTGTCCAGGGACCCTCTAGTCTACCTGGAGGGTCCCAGTTACTGTGACTTTTAGGGCTGTAGAATACTGTGAGCCCTAAACATTTGGAACAAAAAGGGATACAAAAAAGGATATTGAGTAGGACAAAAGGGTTTGGGTGACCTTCTTACCTAAAATTGGGTACTTGTTAGGCAATAATAACACATAGTATTTCACTATTGACTGTTAAGTCCTCCTACAGCATATGTTTTTGGGATCTCTTCAAATGACCACAGGTGATCAATCAACATCTGTCAGACATCTCACATATCAATAGGTTTCCTCCTTTAAAGACCCAAACCTTAATCAGTCCTTGGTTTTGTATTAGATGCAGGGTGGATGTATGCCTGATGTATGATTTAATTAATTCACTGTATTAACCTCTACCACTTCTGCTGGGAGGTCCCCTTATCTACTACCCTCTCAGAAACGTAAAACTTCCTAACATTCCATCTGAGCTTCTGAACCTCTATGGTCTCTCGTTTCAAATATTTTATTTGTTTCTATCACCACCCCCCCTCTTTCTTTCACTTTACATGGTAAGATAGACGCTGCGACTTGGGAGCTTGTTCTCCGCTCTGGCACTGATAGGGTTAAACCAGTTCACACTTACCCGGCGCAGCCAAAGCGCATCTGGATCAGTGCGCATGAAAATATTTTCTGTAGCTGGAAATGAGAGAAATCTTAAGAAAGACTTTCTAAATAAAATTAAATAAAATACAGTACGAAGTATACACAGATCCATAATAATTAAGATTACAGTTTTCCGTATAAAAGGAGAATAAAAACACAAAAAATGATGATTTTTTATTTATAGAGCGCCAACTTATGCAGCGCTTCTTACAGTACATACATTCAAAGAGTAAGACAAACCGTTACATTTGGTAAAGCTTACAATTTTTTTTTTTAGCGTATCACCCTTGGCTCGGATCCATGCAGGCTTTCTGCGTCTCAGGGTATACTTTGGCCTCCCCCCCCCCTTATAAGTCACTTTTTTGACCTGTCAGAAGCAGTTGGGCTGCAGCCTCGTGACATCACTCTGACGGCACCGGCAGCTGCTTCTGCAGTGTGGGAGGGCAGTCTCTTCTTTCTCTTCTTCTCCTCTCGAGGGTTGTGAAAGGTTCCCTGTATAAGGAATCCTGCAGCCTTCAAGAGTTCCACTTCTCCCTACGTCTCGCTTTGTGACCTACCCCAGAAACAAAAGTAAGTAACAGTCGAATGCTTTGTCCCGTTACATTACATTACAGACACGCTGGCACGGTGCCCCGGCATCGTATAATCTAGAATTTTAACCGGTTGTTTGACCATACATAGTTAAACTATTTACGTTAACTGTATATGTACCAAACAGAGCAAATAAAATATCCTAACTCGGAACATATGTTAATGTGGATTTCCCTGAATTCCATTTCAGATGTGCATGCGATAACTGGAAATGTACATTTTATGTCATACGGTTACATCGGGCGTGATTGCACCATTTTTAGCATTTTGCACCCTAATGACTCTTCATACATGACCGTCGATATTTGTTTGTACTACGGCAGTCTGTATCTCCCATGATGCTTTTAACAGATTAAAGACTCACGTGAGTCGCATTGTGGTTACGGATTTCTGTTCACTGCAATGATAAGAGCTTTGTTTGCAGAGTGGAGAAACGGCAAGAAATCGTTATTTATCATTTTGTGTTTACGACAAAAGAATATATAAGGCAGCCCCTGTCTGGCAGATTTTCGACCGGTCCTATAGCAAGAATCGTTTCGTCTGCCACGATGGATAACGGTGAACGTCCGAACCTATAGTGATACAGACTGGGTGTGTCACCACTCCTGTATTGGAAAGCCTTCAAAGAGAATTCAAGAGCCTGTGCCAACATTGTCGTTGAGATTGTCGGCAGTTTTTGTATGCATTCTATGACATTTTTTTTTATTTGTGAGGTCACCAGTCTACTCTCGCTTGATTTTTGTTGAGGAAAGACCTAAATGTTAACGCAGAGAGAGCTGGACTCAAGGAGCAGTTGTGATCACCGTCGATGCAGTCAATTGATGCAAATTGGGGTGTGGCGTTCGGTAGAAATAATTAAAAAAAACTACCAAGCTGGATTTTATTTTCTGTTAACCATTTCATTTTTGTAAATTGTGTTCAGGAACGATTCTATAACAACTGTGTTACTTGATCCTTATCCGCAGGACCCTGGTATAGATTGTCAGGTTATGTCCTTGTGAATCTGGATGACCTGAAGTCAAGTTTATTGGCTCTGTTTAATGGTGCTGGTCCATCTGCTTTTTGGAATTTAACTCCTTTGTAACTAATAGAAGCATCATTCCTGGTATTGCTGAATGCTGAAACGTGTTTGTAAAATATGGAGGAGAAGCCTGTCTGGATTATCAGTCTGTTAGCAATAGCTTGTAGCCCTCTACACTTGATCAAAAGCTAGACATTTTGGGGTTGTTTTTAGGGGTTGTTGTGTTTCCAATACTGGTGCAGTGTGGAAAGGGTGGTGCAGTCACCATAGAAACTAATAGAATGGTCATGCTGATTGTTCCATCTTACTGTTTTGCACTATAATTAATCCTTATGGATAATTCCCAATAATTTTCCCTTAAAATGGTCTTCCAAAGTGAAATCCTTAACTCCATAGATAAATAAGACAAACAGTGTACCGGTTTCTGTGTTCTACTATAGAGTCTCATTTTCATTCAGAGAGATCACCTCAACCCAACACAGAAGTCTCACCAAAGAGTGCAGATCTTTGTAGTATATTCATACAAACAGATGATTCTTTCCGACCTGCTAAACCTTTGGTGTTGCCATCTCTATTCACGCAAAGACAGTCAGCAGAACCACGTTGTTGGGTGTGCCTTGCGGGCAGAGAAATTGAGATGAATCAAATTATATGTGCAGCAGAGAGTATTCCTTCACTGTTAACCTTTCTACGGCTTGGTATCTTTCACCCACTTGAGGAGATTCCATAAATAGTGTCACATAGAGGAGGAAGATTCTCCAGTTGTTGTTCCGTGGAACCTATTGACTTGATTCCCTAAAACACTGTATGTCTCTGTGAATATGAAGGCACCAACAGAAGAACATCTAAAGGAACGGCTTAATGATTTGTCCTGATCTTACAAACCTGGCACACCTATAGCCAAACCTCAAAACCAAAAAACATGTTTCAAATAGACTCAAATTATATTTAAACTCTATTTATCAGGCAATACTCGTCCCCTTGTTTATGTGTCCCCAAAAGAATGGGTTCCATCAATTATGTAGCCCTTCTTCCTAAACCACATAGGGATTTATGAGTATTGCCAACCACCTATAGACCGGTGAGGAGATATTGAGAAGCTTTATGTTCAAGTATGGAGACATATGACCCATATCACCATTCCTTGCTTCCAAAGACTAATATTAAAACCCTTAGAATCTCAGCTGCATGGATCCTCGAGCCTGTGGAGCATGGACCATAGATGATGACTCATCATATAGTATGGCTTGTTGTTTTTGGTATTCAAGGTACTGGTGGAATTTTCATACATACATTTTGAACTTTTTTCATTCATACATACTTTTGTGTTTCAAAACTGATCCAGATTTGCTTTGAGAAATATTGGCCCAACTGATGTTTATTTGAGGCAGTAAGTGAAGTGAAGGCCAGGTCAGAACAGGCTTTAGTACTAATCTTCGCAAAATTCTGCATTTATGGGTCTTCTCCTAAACTGCAGGAAGCCTTATATTAAAAAATAAGAATATCTAAGGAAAAAACACACCAGAAACACCTAACAATTCAAAACATCTAAATCACAGGGAAAATCACTATCGGTCTCCTGGTGAGTTCTCTTTGCTTGGTTATATACACACACATATATCAGAAGCCAAAATAAAACTCATTTAAAGACAGATTTAATCAAGTTGGTTTGTTCGTATATCATCATTTTACAGAAATCTAAGCCTTTCACTGGTATAAACACCCCTGCGTGTATATGTGGAATAATCAGTAGTGAGTGGATCCCATTCATGGTTCACTTTCTCTCCTGAAAGGACACTTTCATGAGCCTTTTCCAGGAGTACATTATGTATGGAAAAATATTTCGGTAATCGTTAGGGTGTAAAAATAGCTCTCAACCTTCGCTGCTCTGCTTTTAATTCATGATCGAGTCTGTGAGCTGCTGTGAGTCTGCAAAATGGAGAACGTCGTATACGAGCAAGACTCATATATCAGATGTTAGCGTGTAATAAACTCCTCCCGAGCCAACTCCCTACAGATCTGTATTCAAGTTTACAAGCGATTGCTGCCGTACGGAGGTGTGATTGCGCGCCCCCTCTTGCCACGCCGTTCCTTAATATACCCCCTGGCATGGATTGCAAAATGGCCCTTGTTTCCAATATCCAGATTTAGCTGTAAAGAAATGCCGTCCTTTATTCATATATATATATAACAAAATCACACGTTTTCCTGAGCGATCATTATAAAGATGATAACATATAAAAATAATATAACATTTTAATGAACGGATTATCTGTCTTTATTTCTTTATATTTTCTTGAACAAAAAGTGGACGATTTTACAAATCAAAACGGTTTAATGAATCTGCTGATGTGTTTTGAGGTCACGTCATGTTTCAGCCAATAGGAGTGCAGGACATGACAGATATATGTTGTATTGTATGTATGATATCAGCGTATGAAAAAAGACATATTTCCTAACTATATGTGAAATCTCGTTGTTGGGCGGCTGGATATTAACCTCAAAGGAAGCCATCAAGTTGGGACATCATGTTGATCAAGTCCCTTAAATGTGTATTTATTATATTTAAATTTAACAAAAAATCTACTTATTTTGCACACTTTGTAAAAAAAAACTAATCAGAACTGGGTCAGAGCAGCAGATCATCCATTCATCCTCCATGAAGTTTTGGGCAACCCTGACAGGGTCCTAAGTTATATTATTCCTATTGTACAGCATTGCCGAATATGATAAATAAATTAATCTAAATAATATAAATAATAATCATTAGCAAACCTCCTTTATCAGCTACGTCCCTGGTGCATGATCGGAATAAAAAACAGCTTTTATATTGCTATTAATTATACATAGACCAGTCACAAGAAATGCCTTTTTAACCCTTTAGGTGCAACAGTGGTTGAGCAAAAGACCCTGATACCAAGACAAATAAGTACTTTTTGTTCCCCAAATATATATATATTTTTTGAGAGAGACGTTTGCATTATTTGCTGTTGGAATTTTCCGAAAAGTAGGTTTATCTACTGAGATATATCTTGTTTTCTGTATCCGACAGCTGGTGGGCTACAGACATCATCAGCGCGTCCCTCAGCGGCTCCACTGAGACAAGACCTCATAGAGCGAGTCCTTGTTTCAATTACCATATCAATGTTTTTTTCTGAAGGTTTCATCACGTATAAACACAAACCTATTTTAAGACTTTTTTCAGTTTCTGTAGGAATAACCTATCCCTGCTTGTATGTGTGTCACATGACAATTATGCGGTCCCCTGAAAATTTACAAATAAAGCACATTTTTGTTAAGGATTCAGAATCATTAATGGAAAGGATCTGGACGTTCAGCATTAGTAGGAATTCGTAGATAGCTCAGTAATCAGTGGTTTTGGTTTTTTTTACTGCTGTGGTTGGGGGGAAGTCGAAGCCGCTGCTTGACTGCACAATGGATGATACGTTAAATATTTAATTTGCTCTTGCAGGCTTGCTTTGTGTGCTTGTCTCTTACACTCAGCTGCTCGGAGCTATCAGGGCTGGTTCTGCTGGACACCTGTTCTGTTCAAGGGGGGAGGGGGTGGATGAGGGCTGCAAGAAAAATAAAATTGTCCGGTGTAACAGTTGCAGGACGTATTTGGTCAGGGGTCGCGTTAAATTATTAATTAATTTAAAATATTAATTTATTTACATATGGTACAACAGAATATTACCGTAAATGTAGGACTTGAGCTACCTTCCTTTCTCTTTTGATCTATACATGTTGTTGCGGGGCTGTTTTTTTCTGATTTTTTTTTTTTTTAAGTCTATTTAACCCATTGAGTGTCATGGGGACAGCACATTTGTTTCCTAGTGAGATGCCAGGATTTTCATAGTTTTGTTATAGTTATAGTTAGGTAGCTTGTAACTAATAGATGATAATGATAATAACCTAGCAAAACCTTTTTGTTTTCTGTCCAGTTAGAAACATTTAATTTGATGGCGGATAAGAAACATTCTGCTGATTTAATTTGCCCATTTTCCCTGACCCAAGTTTTTTAATCAGACTATTGGTCTGGATTCAGGATAGATTTATGCCTATCCCATGCATGAATACATTTAAGTCAATGGTGAAAAAATTTAGTGTAGTTAAGTTGATCTTTTTCATAGATACCTAGTTTAGGGCAAACCGAGCCTTACAATCCTAAAAGCAGCAATCAGACTATAATTTCATACTTTTTATTGAAGAAGAAGCAGCTGATCAGCATAACTGGGAACTCTCTGGGATCGGCACAGGGTCTCCTGGTGAAACACTGTTTCCCCAGGTCTCTCATCTTTCCCCTTTTGGAAAGGGGAGCAGTGTTTAGCTAGGCCCGGTTCCCCTCCCATTTCCAACCCATATAATGGCCCTCTCGTGGCTAACGACACCCTCCGTGTGGCTAACGACACCCTTCGTGTGGCTAGCCCCAGCCTCTTGTGTGTCTAGCACTACCCCCTTGTGAAGCTTCTCAGAAGGACAGCTCTGGGATGTCCCCAGGTAGGCCAGTAGGTCTAAGACGTTATAGAGGACACCAGGAGGGCTCTTGTCTGCATTTACAACATTAGGTCTTGCATTTTCTTTCCTTAAAATGTACTTTTACAAGTAAGGGTTGATATAATATGCTGTATTGTATAGCTAGACTTGATCTATAGCTCAGTTTGGGCCTTATATTACCAGCATTGAGCTTTGTCCAAAACTTTCTCCACGTATATATAATATACAATAGGGTTTCCAGGAAATTGTCTGAGACCCAGCCAAGTCTGCTCACTGAATTTCCCAGATGCCGAAATGAATAATATTCCATAAAAGGATTTAGCAGCGAGTTGAATGAGGCTGGAGCAGGGAGGGGGATTTCAAGCGAGTAGAGTTTGGATAGAGGTCACTAAAAACTTTTGCTTCTAGGGGGCAACGTACAAGGATGGAAAACACAAATCACAGATATTTTTGTTAATAGATTTGCATGCTTTTTATGACCATAGCACAACAATTGTATTAATATGAGTATTTCAGCTGACCGTGTTACATTTCCTAGTTTGTGCTGACAGTAAGTGGCTAATATGATTGGTGGAGGCAGATATGATGTCAGACTTGGATAATACAAACATGAATAAAAACATATTTGACTCGTTGAACCACATGGTGAAACTTTACATATATGGAACATAAAGAAAGCCCTCAAAGAGAAGGGAGGAAGGGTTCAAGCTTGGCTACAATTTACACTAATAAGTCAATATGTTGAGCTGGCTCTCATAGCTATAAGTACATCTGCCCACATTGTTCACAACATTGTGTCTCTTGAGTAGAACTGGTGAGCACATGAAGTATATTAAAATTTAAGTATCTACTCTCCCATACACCTTCACCAATGATGAGTACCTTAATACGCATTGACCTGCCGAAAAATGAAATAAAATTAGTGACCTGTTGAAAGCCCTGCGTTTCCAGATCTGAGGCGCACTGATGCCTGCTCTCTCCAAAATTAGCGTCAGCCAATCATTATCTGGAAATCTCACGCGAGCCAGCACTGGATGTGTATATCTGTGCATGCTGGAAGGGTGGAAGATGCTTAGAAGATGATACTCAGGTCTGAAATGTCCGTACACTGGCTGTACCTTTAACATTTTTAATTATCAATTAGATTTGTAAAATGATACAAATAACTTATAATTACTGTATTTTATTTCTGCAGATCTCCTTTTATCCAGTGACTGAACCGCGAGCATCATGTCATTCAAGGTAAAAGTAACATTGTGTTTGACAGCAACTGTAAAAAGAAAAATAGACGCTTAGCCAGCTGCTGTTTCTCGTTCTCGTACCAATCATCATGCAAAGCAGAGGGCTGTGATTTGATATGAATTGTCTATGGGGGCAGAATTTATTCTTTGGAATAGAACACTTAAAGGGAGACTCCAGTGCCCCATGGAGCCCTAATCAACAAAGGATACAAATTAAAAAGTGGGCCCCTGACAGACCCACTAAATAAGAACACATACTCTGTGACTTTAATATGCATTCTTCAAAAAAGAATGATGGCTTAAGCATCCCTTCAAAAATTAACGAAAATTTATCCTATAAATTGGCTTTAAATTGAGTGTATCTGATATTACAATTACAGTCATATGTGATCAATTTATTCTAAATGTATGTACAGTCGTGTGAAAAAGAAAGTTCACCCTCTTTGAATTCTATGGTTTTACATATTAGGACTTAGCAAAATACTTCTACAAAAATAAAGCCAAAATGGAGAAGCCATGTGTGCAAAATTAAGTACACCCTTACTGCTTCCATAGGAATTAAGATGCTAAGTAGCAGGCAGGTGCTGAACTAAAGCCCTTAGTTAATTAATAATCAGCAAGTGTGACCACCTATAAAAGTCGAACATTTAGCAGTTTGCTGGTCTGGAGTATTCAGGTGTTAACACAATGCCAAGGATGAAAGACATCAGCTACAATGCCAAGGATGAAAGACATCAGCTACAATACCAAGGATGAAAGACATCTATCTAGGAAGGATTATAAGGCTGCTTCCAAAGTCCATCATTCTTCAGTGAGAAAGATTATTCAAAAGTGGAAAACAATTGCCAAATCTCCCCAGGGGTTGATTTCCCAGCAAATGCACCTCAGGGTCAGTCCTTGCAATGCCCAGAGAAATAGCAGAAAAAAAAGTTCAAAAAGGGTGTACTTTCTTTTTCACACTACAAAAACTGCTATTCACAGCCTGGCTTCTAAATTGACCGAAAAAGAAAAAGGTTGTCTACATCGCTCCAGTTTATAACCATTGCACTTTTTTGTTGGAATCTCTTGGTTCTCAGAATGGAACATAATTAAGGCATAAATATAATTGTAATTAGCATAATAAATATTCTGCGATAATTCTAGTAAAGGTTTGTAAGGTTTCATAATCCCCATATTATCTAGAGACCAGTGTCCTAAGATTTCACATACCCTGATCGTGGATCTACAAGCCCATGGGACACCACCGCCATGTTTTAGGCATGTAATTTAAAGCAAATGCTTCACTTTTCTGATTTTTTCCTACATTTTGAGGTTTGGATCAAGGCTTTTGTGTCTAGTGCAGAAACATTTAAATCTTTGCAGGGGGAAAAGAGAGAAGAAAGGTGAAACTAGACATTTCCCGACACAGGATATATATATATATATAAGGACTAGGAGAGGAGCCAAGATATGCAGGATATTTTATTTCCACTCAAGACGTGATATTTATAAGCTCACAGACTAAAGAAGAATGAAGCATGAGTCAGAGTTGTGGGCAATCATATCTCTGCACTGCTGCAGTTAGATTAATAGCGCCCGCCGTGCTTGAAATTGCACAGACTTAACCCGTTGTGCTTTGCTATATAACAAGCGGTTTCCTGGAAGTATTAGTCTGGTTTTATCTGAATGCTTTTCTCTTTCTAATTTATAGTTATTTTTCACATAGTATATTTAGACTTAAGAGCCCCCTGGTGCACTTCCGCAGAAGACCTTAAAAGTCTTAACTGATCGTTAGAAAACCTTTTTGCAATTCAAAAAACATAAAAACATTAAAAAAAAACCCAAACCTTTGAACGGTAGTGGACATATATTATATTATTAAACATACCACCTGTCTGTTAAAATCTACTGCTGGAGTCTTTTATGGTTCTGCTTTTCCAGATGTTTTACACAGGGGCTGATGCCTGAATGTGTAAACAGTAGGTGTTCTATTGTTTACACATTTTAAGTATGAAACATTATTTTTAGGTGTTTTAGTAAAGTGAAAGTTTATTTTCTATGCAGACATAAATCCTAATTCATTTCACTTTTTTTAATACTCACAAATATCTGATGACACCCTGAAAAAAACACGTATGTAACATTCCTTCATTCAACAGAACTACCCCAGATCTGCCCCTGGTAAAATGGAACATGGGCTGCTGCCCCAGATTTGCTGCCCTAGACCTAGTCGGCCTTAACCCCAATACACACCACTGCCTACAACAAATCAATGCCAGATTTACCGTGGTGACCCAGAGAATCGGTTCTTCACCCCCAGACTCTGGGCAAAACCTGGAGATTTCCCAGATATGGTGACATCAGGTCTGAGCACTGATATATTTATTTGGACATCTGTCCTAGGCCTGGCCAAAGGCACCAACCCAAGCCTTCCTGAACCATTCTATGCCAATGGAGTCCTCCAAGTCAAGGATATGATGTGATATCTTGGTGCTTCACCATAGGTAGAGGGGGGTAAAGGTACTATGGGTGGTTTTAAGGGAGATCTCAGACCCACTGAACTGTGGTGCACTAGGATCTGCTCACTTAGAACCTGTGTGGCTTTTTAAAGCAATGCCTTTTATGTAGAGATGACACACTAGGCCCTCATGCAGGACAATGCCATGGTTGGAGGGGAGGTGGGCGTGGAGTGGGGCATGTCGCAACGCCTCTCACACCACCCAGAGCTTCTCCGTGGTGACTCGGAGACCTGGCCAAGACCTGGCGCTTCACCAGGAGTCTCCGAAAACCAGAGAGTTCCAAATATGTTCTTACAGCTGTGACTGCTCGCCCTGACCCCAGAATACCAGCAGACACTTACCGTTCACTAAAAATGCAACCAGCTTCAAAACATTTCCCTTTAGTTAAGTGAAAGTTAACTGAAAGTGAGGGGATCTCATGTGATCTCCTTCTACTGTCCATTGCAACGTGTGACATAACCAAGGAGTCTTTATTTCATATAATGTGGCCACAGCCTTTTGTGTCACATGACATTCAAGCATTACCGGCAAAAATCCTGAATAAGGAAAAATACTTCTCCTTCCTTCTATTTAGGTATCAATCACGAAAGCGTGGTTGGCGTATGGACACGCTTAAGTGTCCCATACAGCTTCACCAACAAAGGATACATATTAAACTACTTCTTTAACTTAAGGAGAGACTGGGGCTCCAGATCTGAGCCACTGATTGGCTGCTTAAAACTGCTGCTTTAAATCAATGGGAGTGCTTTCTGCACGCATCTTGTTAGACTCTCCCCTGTAACTCTTATATCAGCCAGAGGAAGGGCTGGCTGGCTCATGGGGGTTGGGGTATGAGACAAAAGCATAGGAGGATATACGTGATTATGTAAAGGGGCGGAAATGTTATTGTATGCATTAAGCTGTAAAGTGTCCCTTTAAAGATTTGTTGCCTAAATGCTGCTGGTTTTCAAATCTGTCAAGATATCTCCAATCTAACCATTAATCCAAATTAATTAATTATAGCGACCAAAGTATAAACTATATTGCCAAAGTTCAGAAAACAATCATATTATTTTTATAATGTTACACAGTTGTATTTACAAAACAATAGAAACAAATTATCCAGAATGAAATGACGCTCTCATACACATTTCTTAAACTGAACTTTATTTTAGAACTTTTTAGGAAAACGTACATATAATACACGTGCGCACAGACATGTATCACTATTGAGCAGTGACTGCCCCCTACTGGCTGCAGCCTGCAACTTAAAATGTAAATTTTTTAAATTCATATTGAGTTTTAATTCTTGTAATATGCTCTGTATTTGCTCCAGGGTGGTCGTTACAGGGGATCTGTGAAAGATTTCCCTGACTTTGATGCCAGCCAGGATGCTGAAAATCTCTACAAGGCCATGAAAGGAATTGGTAAGTTAAGTGTGTTTGTTATAACATAAATCTACACGTCATATATCTATCTCAACCGTTACTAGTCCTGTCATTCCTGCATTTTACAATAGCAGGCTGTTTTCTGCCGTATCTGAGAAAGCGGAGTACAAAAACCTATTAATTTTAAATATCTTTTCATTTTGTCATAGCCCAACTGCTACCAATAATTTTGCAACAAAAACCCTGAATATACAAAATCCAGTTACAATGTAAGCCACAAAATAATTATCGTGTAATATCCCGAGGCACTTACTACTGATGTATATAAGGATTCCTTATTTGTTTCCTTACACACACAATATATATATATATATACACACACACCCCTGTAACCCATACTTGGAGCTCTTGGGTTTTGGCCCAGGTAAGTTTCTTCTTTTTCTAAACAGGCTGCGACCATTCCCCACCCATGTTATGCCTGCTCCCTGTCTACTTTCCTCACTCCCTGTCTACTTTCCTCGCTCCCTGTCTAGTTGCCCCCCAAAGACTAGCCCCACCCCCATATGTGTCTAGCCCATATGTATCACGCCCAGCAAACATTCTGAGCTCTTAGAAAAGAGACATCAGGGCGTGGGAAAGAGAGACAATGGACAATTGGGCCCTAAAGGAGGACTACTGCCTACTAAAAGAGGGACATTTGGGAGGTGTGATATTGGCATAAGTAGATTTTATTTAATTTGCGGTACACTGGGGAGCTTTTTTTATCAGCATAAGCATTCTCAATATATATATATATATATATAGTATATATATACTATATATATAAAAAGACAGGTATTGGTGGTGAAACCCACCAACAGTGAGCGGAGCGACATAAGTAAATATAAACGTAACTCACCCTCACCCTCACCCCAATGGGTTATGTAGAAAAAATGACAAAAAAATAATAGTGCACTCTGTATGATAAAATATAGCGATTTTTTTTAAAAAAATGTATAAAAACTCACATTCTGATGAATCAGACAAAGACTAACTCAAATCATCAACGCCTGGTGTGATTAGGGCTCACACACCCAACTGTATTTGAATGGAGATATCTACAAATGGGTAAAATCACATAGAGCAGTATTGCGGAGGTTTATTATCAAGAATTTCCTTAATATATATTCTAGTTAAAGGGACAGTAAGCTGTACTTTGTAAAAATTTTCATATGCATTCTTCAGAATTAAAAAAAAATAAATGAAGCACTTGCCTGAGGTAGCAGCTGCAGCTCTGTAGCTGCAATCCTCCCCTGTGGTCCCGCCATTCTTGTCATTCATCAGCTGCTTCCGTGGCAGGAAAGCGCTCCCATTAAAATCATAAAGCCAGTGGTGGAGCTGAATGGAGGGGAGTATATCACATGTAGTGGGCACGCAGCTATCATATGTATTAAAGTGCATATGGTGGCTGGAGTGTCTCTTTAACAGGCAATGGTTCAGCGAGAAATCTTCCATGCAGGTGCTTCCTAATCTACTCAGGCAGCAGCATTGCACGGTGTCTGCACAAACAACGGTGTGCATATGGGATCCCAAATACATTCTTGTCCAGCTGCTGGGTTCAGGAGGAATGAATGGGCTATTGTGTCGGATCGTGGAAGGGGAAAGGCAGAGTTGCTCACTCTGCAGGGCACAGGAAAGCTGGAATTACATCATTTCACATGAAAAAGAGAGCACAACAAACCCAACAACATTATGTGCAACCCAATAATGCATAACTTTTACAATAGGCTGTACATTCGGTTTTCATTCTGCGCGTAAACCTGAATTCAAATCTGCTGCTGATGTTCATCATGAGGCCAGAGAGGAATTAAACTAATTCTCGCCCTGGATCTTCCATTCCCGTAATTGCCAATTACCTTTCTTATCTGTTAAGCTTCTGCACAGGATTAGGTTGTAACTCGTGTCACGTGCTACATATTTTATTTGTCCTAATTATATCTTAATACAGATTATCATGTAATATAAATATATATGATATATCATATAATATATATATATATGGTATATAATATATTATTTATTTTATACTATAATAATAATATATCAGTATACAGATTATACATATAAATACCCTCATGATTTGCATTTTACATGGTAGTTATTTCCTACAGGCATAAATTAGCCAGGAGCCTGACTCGAAATAGTTGTATTAAGAAGTTAAAGAATGCAGAACACTTGAAATATCAGATGTTTCTCAGCTGTCATGTGGAGCCAATGCTTGTTGTTGTAGTGACAATGCAGGCGATCACTAAATGCTCCAGATACTTTGGGGAATTCCCTCATACTATACTAGGTTGTTGCCCTTTCCCTTACAGCATTACGCAAACATTGTTTTTTCAATAGTTGCATTGTACAATTAAAAAAAAACTGTCTAGGACACCATACTGTACGTGTTAAGACCTCATTTAAAATGTTAAACCTGAATATTTATGCATAACCAGGTCCAGCCTGGCCATCTGGCTCCCAGTCAAATGCCCAGTTGGCCACGAGCCAACAGCACCACATACTCACCCAATCTGTTGCTCAACAGCACCTCAGACGAGAAGCCCATTCGTGGCCCCACACATGGACATGCCACTTTTTTTTAGCTTTAGAATGTCAACACGTGCATGGACCTTCATAGATGTTCTCTACACCTTGTTGTGGCTTCAGTTGTGTCTCAGACAAGCACCTCTTCAAATTGAGGACACATTGAGTTGCCTGGCACCAACATCGGTCCTGTAGATTTGAATATTTTCAGCTAAAACTGCATTTTTAATGCAATGGTTGCGCAGTTTAGTTTATAGGGGCTTAAAATGTAAAAGAAGAGCTATTCCGATACTGATCTGAATTTCTTTCATGCTTTATAGGCAGTGATAAACAAGCCATATTGGACCTCATCACCTCCAGGAGAAACCACCAGCGTATTGAAATCATTCAAGCCTACAAATCCCTCTATGGAAAGGTACAGTCGCAGCCATTGAAATGCAATGGTGTTTAGATGTTAAATATATATATGTGTGTGTTCTCACTTCACTGACACCTAGGGTCATGAATATGCACTCATATATTAAGATCTTGCTTCATGCTTTGTATAAACTTCTGGGTGTATAGAGGTTAAAGGTTTCATATTTCAAATATGCTTGATTTAAGGAATATAGGGGGAAACCATGAAAACACAAAAGAACTGAAAAACTGCAATTATGCCAATGTATAGAATGTTCATGAATGCAAATGTTATATGAAGAATAAATCAGTCAATGAAAAAGTCTACAATCACACCTCAAGTGATGTAGCCTGTATTTCGTTGGACCTTTTCTCCTTTGTATAAAGGCTTTTATTTCTGTTTATGGCATTAGGGTTATTTTAGTATTTGACACCTTAATAAATCATTCCCGTAGTGGTTTTCTCAATGTGATGACCTTGCAGTCGCATTATAAGATTATTGGAAATGTACAAAATACTTAATATATATATATACAATGCAATGTAAAACCAGAATGTATTTGGATCCTTGCGGTAATCAATGTCTATTCTCCCTCTTCTGATAGGATCTTATTGATGATCTGAAATATGAGCTGACAGGAAAATTTGAGAGGCTTATCGTAGGATTGATGCGCCCCGCTGCTTATTTTGATGCCAAGGAGATGAAGGATGCTATAGACGTAAGTGATGTGTTGATTTGACCATCATTTCCTCTTTGGATGGTCAAATCTATATCATGTTTTTTTAGTGTCCATTTAGCATTAAAAATAACTCCACTACTAGGTATTCTCCGGTTACTTTGTTTCTAATGTAACAGCTAAAACCTTGAGGAGTGTCGCTTTGGAGTAGACTATGTAATTGAACACTTGGATGTCTTATGGTACTGTTTGATGATCTTGGGTCTTGGAATCTGTCCAGTAAGGATATGGCTGGTTATGTTGCAGGGTGTTGGCACCGATGAAAAATGCCTTATTGAGATCCTGGCGTCCCGAGACAACCAACAGATCCATGCTCTAGCGGAGGCCTACAAAGATGGTGAGGACACACAAGATCAAATCTGGACAACCAAGCCAGTGCAGATTTCTAAAACTTGACCAATGGGAACATATTTTGTCCTCTTAATGACCATTTTGGGTAGGGAGGTTATAGCAGGGTTAATTGTAACTGTAAATATAACACATTGAAAATCTTGGCACATGATGGACCCCTTCCAGGACATCACAAGCCCCAGAATAATATTTTGTGTCCTTCTTGGAGGCCCATTGCAGAAATTAGAGACCAGGAAAAGTGGATCTATGTTTTAGATCACCCTGCTCATATAATCCTTATAGACGTTAAAATATGGCTTCAGACATTTCAAGGTATTTTCACATATGGAATTGTTAAGTACCGTTAAGTACAGGTTGTGACTATGACTGTTGAATGACAGTCTGTTGGCTGAATTTTGTGTAATGATAAACCAAAATCTGTGTCCATTATGACAGAAGGGAAAAGTGGACACAATTACATAGGACCACAAATGTCTCCATTCAAGTCAACATGGTATTGGGAATAGAACTTCAACACTTTAAACTACTTTTCGTCATCTTGTTGTTGACAAATCTCTGCTCTTTTTTGTACATTATGGCAGCCTACGGTCGAGATCTGGAGACAGATGTGATCAAAGATACAAGCGGCCACTTTAAGAAGATGCTGATTGTTTTGCTACAGGTACAAAACGCCTACTGAGATTCCCTTACCTGATCACTTCTAATTTCTCCACCCAAAATCAATGTGATGTGTCCAGTATAGTTGTTATTTATCATGGATCAATACCACAAAAATATTTTCAGATGAAGATTTTAAACAAAGGAATTGGGTGTCTATTCACATCCTACAAGATTTATGGGAGTAACCATGACTTTTCATCCAAACACTTTGGTGTTTGTTGATCTACAGTCATGTAGATCCCTCTTTATCTTCTGACGCCGGCACAGAATTCTGAGAGCCATAGACACAAACAGCTAGAGAGAGAACACAGTTGTACGGGGAAAAAACAATATTGTTCCAAGGCATCTTTATCAAGCAATAATCTCTCTGGGACGCTTGTGAGATCTCCAGTGACAACGGGGCTCAAATTAAAGCAAGTGCAGCCCTTATGCTGACATCGGAAGGCAGACATGTGCATAGTAAGCTGTTTACAGAATGTGGACGTAGACATGAAACAGCTGCCACTTTCATAGCCCAAAAAACATCTGTAACCTTAAAAATGAGTCACTTCCCTCTTTAAATATATACACGGGGAATTCTGTCTCATGGCAACCGTGACAAATTTAACCAAGCTTACTTTGTTTGGCAAAAATAATTTCTAAGCATTAATGATGGTAACTACATGTTATCAAAAAAAGGTCTCCTGCCCCCAGTCATGCCTCAACTACACCGCAATATGATAACCAAGCTGTGGTTATCATATTGCGGTAGCTAGACGACCATTCATTTGCATTTATGACCAATAGTTTGATTATTTGAAAACCATTTTAACAAAGTATAGTTTGATTTTCTGCATCTCGTGATCCATCGTAAATGTTTGGTTCATCTGTTTTCTTTGTTGCCAGGGAACTCGGGAAGAAGATGATGTAGTGAGTGAAGATCTGGTGCTGCAAGATGCCCAGGTAAAGTCTATTTAATTTCAGAAATGAATGGTTTTGGTAGAAAAAAAGTGCCATTGGAAGTATTCATAAACATCATCAATATATCCAATTAATACTATAATGGAGATTCACACTTTCCGTATTCCTCAAATGTAAAAGAACTTACATGTTGAGGCTTGAACATGGCAATCAAGTACAAAAGTACAAGTACAAAACAAATGAGAGAAATGGCCTGCCCTACGGTGTCCCCACTTTTACCCTTTGGGGATCTCTTGGGGCCTACCCCAAGTTTAAAGATGAGTTCAGACGTGGACTTCCTTGCTCTCTTGTACTAATTGTACCCCACCGACGAGGCCAATGAAGGCCGAAACGCACTTCAGCTTGTTGATTTCGATACTTCTATTGCATTTCTAGCACTGAGAAATGTTTTTAATGACAATTTTATTGTACAAATCTCGGAGGATTACTCGATCTGTCTCTTAAAACTATGTCATGTGTTGTCCTTGAATACAGGATTTATTTGATGCTGGAGAGCAGAAATGGGGGACAGACGAGGCTCAGTTTATCTATATCCTGGGAAGCAGGAGCAAAGAACATCTTAGGATGGGTAAGCGCTGAACCTGTGTGCGTTCATATTATTATTTATTATTATTATTTTGACAAGATGTCTAGAAGCTAGTTTTCTCTGCAGTCCCATTTATTTTAAACAGGACTAAATAAAATGCATTGAGTTGTATTCCCGCTTTGTTGAGGGTTGTTCTATAACTGGGCCATTTGTTTGAGTTTTTGCGCAGGCTCGAAGTTACTAGCTGCTTGAACATTTGTTTAATTTCAGCAATTAATGACATTTAGTTGAACACAAGTGTCATTAGGGGAATTTGTATAGATAAAACAGGTTTGTTAAAAAACTAATGTGTTTGTAGGGGAACAGATTTAGGAAAACTTCTGTGACCTAGCTGTATAAAGATGAGGCTTGGTCAACCTAATTCTTCATTTTTTTTAAAGATTTGGAGAACCAGAAGTTGTCACCTTTTCCTGATTAATCTATTTTCTTTGGACACCAGCTGAATAGTAGCATCCATCTATAAATAAAAAAACACCCGCCAACTAGCTAAACCAATTGCTTTGCTTCTGGTGAAATCTGGGAGCAGCGTGTGACATCATCCAGTGACATCACTTCCTATCTACTTTATTTTTGTCCTATAGAGTCCATATCAAGTAAATCCTTACTAATTGAAAGATTTGTATATATTCACGAAGACATAACATCCCACACTCATTTAGCTCTGTGGTTGTAATAGACATTTTTGGACTAGTGCCTTCACTACAATTAATTTTGTTGAAAATTATAATGCCAAAAAAGGCCCCGGCACAGTCGAGCGAGCCTTTACATCCCTCCTTCCTCCTATTCTAAACTCATAAGGGGAAAACGTAAATGAGGGAGGATGTCTGGATAGGATCTATCAAAAGGCTCTGGATGCATTCTATCCACTCTAAAATGTTTAGGCATTCATTCATAACAGCAATGATGTTGGTGCTGCAGCATTCAGTTACAAAAGTGTTACATGTAGGTGGAACAGCCCCTTAAAGTATAACCAAAACATATTTACTGTACCATTTACACAGTTTTTGACGAGTATGAGAAAATTGCTGGCAAGCCCATAGAAGAGAGTATTAAAGGAGAGCTTTCTGGGGACTTTGAGAAGCTCATGTTGGCCGTAGGTAAGTTCTCACCCAACCCTGCTTCTGTAGACATGTTGAACAAGTATTTTTACAACCGCGGGCATACCTTTGCTATACATTTTTTAGCAGTTTGTTTATTGCAAGAGTGTAATGTGATACAGTTACTTGTGCAATAATATACAGGGTTCCTTCAAGCCACTGGTAAGAGGAACTTTTAACAGATGTCTCCCTTATGATTAAATCTATATGACATTTATGTCTATACATGGCTTCAGTTAGCCAAGAGACAACTATTGTGGAGTTTTGATTGATGAGCTCTATCGATTTGAATACAAATCCTATGTTCTGAGCTTATTCTCAGTTGAGTAAAGCCATAAGAACATGGAAGAAACTTAATACATCCTTGATTAAATATAAGATGGAGACGTAACACCAGAAAGTTATCTGTAATGTGAGGCAAGGACTCTTACTCCAGAAAGCCAACAAACATATATTTTAGCACCTCTTGGACCCATCAGTGACACCCTAAAGAAATACTAGTCACTGGCGAGGCCCACAAAGGCTGAAACATATGAAAAGGTTGTCAGTAGCCTTGTGTAGAGATGTCTTGCCTGGTATTTTGGGTCTAATCTTGCCTTGTTGATTGGCCTGCAATCCCAATGGTGTTTTTTCTTGTATAATAGCATGAGTAAACAAAAACGTGACATGTTACTTATCTTTGTCTGCTAAAATTATGTGTATTGGTGCTACATACAGCATAAGCATACCTGGGCATTTCCAAGGGCTGGCTCTGAGAGCTCCAACTCCATATAGCTGTCACAAAGTATTTGCCCACATA
Organism: Spea multiplicata; assembly: GCA_009364415.1. Classification (NCBI taxonomy): domain Eukaryota; kingdom Metazoa; phylum Chordata; class Amphibia; order Anura; family Pelobatidae; genus Spea; species Spea multiplicata. The sequence goes on along the minus strand of VKOC01000003.1, from coordinate 2,698,774 downwards.
TGGGGGCAAAGCAGCCATGCATCCCAATAGACTCAAAAGTGGTGGGATCTGGGTGGGGAATGCACTGAATTGAAATTTTACTTCTTCATCCTGGAGACTGGACACTGACTTTGAGGCTGGACACTTCTTATCTGCTGTGACTTTCTATACTTCATAGTTCTTAACGTTCCTACACTAGAACGGTGTTCACTGGCACAGAGCTTTGTGTGGGTATAAACCAGAAGAGTCCTGAGTACACGATAACATATGGCTACTGATCTAATCACCATGCTAATATGTGTGTTTTTCCCCTAAGTACAATGTATCCGCAGCATCAGGGATTATTTCGCCACCAGGCTGTACAAAGCCATGAAGGTACGTGAACCCCAATAGGTAACGTCAAATTCTGAATGTATATCAATGTTATTGTGACACAAACTAAATGGGGAATGTCAGATTTTTAATTTTTGTATCTGTGCATTTTTCATTTTAAAGTATTAACATTATATAGATTTATATATGATAAATTATCATTATCATTAATTATCATTTCCCCGGGTGAACCATGTAACGTTTGTGCCCAATTGTTTATTACATTTTAATCCTATGTTTTTTATATAATACATACAAATATGGCTACATTTTCCTGTTGACGATGAAGTCATTCATATTTTTGCTCACCATAAGCATACATAATTGGTTAGATAAAGACAATATAGGCTGTAGACCAAACAATTGGTCGTAAAGATTGACCTGATGTTTTACAAACCCAGACTTTTCATTAAATTGACTATAAAGTATTTATTTTCAGGGCATGGGTACAGCTGACAATACCCTTATCCGGATCATGGTTTCACGCAGCGAGATTGACATGATGGACATTAGAGAGTCATTCAGGACAAAGTATGAGAAGTCCCTCTACTCAATGATCAAGGTAATGTCCAACAGTATCAGGTGCAGATGATGTTGATGATGACAAAAAACCAATGTCTGAAAACTTTATTGGGTTTTATGACATGTTAAGCCAACAAGAACCTTGGCTCACTTGTAATTTTATTATTTTCTGTGATTTTCAGTTCCATGATAACACATCAGTACCGGCTTTTTTTTTTAACGCAACAAAATACATAAAATATAAAAATATGAATGATTAAATAATGATTTCTGGGATGGTTTACGCATTCAGTTGTTCCATAAATAGTGCTTATACGCCTTTATTTAGTTTCCAAAGTATTAAAGTCAACAGAATAGAACATTTAATATTTTTCTAGTGAAACGAGCCAATGGCAAACCCAACCTAAGCCAAAAACAGTTCAAGACAACCAAACTAACCAGCAAATGCTTAAGGGTCTAACATTGGCAGATGACACCTTTGATATAGGTTGCCCTATGATAATCTCGATCGAAGTTTGTTTCCAGTAATGGAATTAGGGTTCAAAAAAAGGTTTGAGATCATAGTGTCAGGATTCTGATAAAGTAAGGATTGTCCTATATGTGGTTGGAGATTAGGGGCCGTAGAGTTTGGATTTAGCCGGAGGCATGTGCAAATCTTTATTCTCTTTATCTTTAAGTTATTTGGATAAAACATAATCTCAGAGGTTGCTGCTGTATTCTAAACAGTTTTCTGATCGTGTAAATGATCTTTATTTCAGCATGATACATCGGGTGAATACAAGAAGGCTCTGCTGAACCTGTGTGGAGGGGATGACGAGTATGTATTATCAGAACTGGATTGGTACATTGTTTACAGCTTTAGAATGAGATCAGATCGTAGTCTACAACCAGTAGTGATGGATAAAAGCTTAATCTAAGAAAGTGGAAAAAATCACACATATTTGTGTTGAGCAAATGTACCTCTACCTACTGTTTCCTGAACTGGATTTGAAATATGACTTACTAAATCCAGAGTAAAGTAACATATTTATTAAAAGAATTTAGGACAGATTTACCATCTCCAAGCTTCCCATTGGAAACTAAGCTCAAGGTGTCCGAGGTCCGAGCTTTGTTCATTTCTAGGAGTCTTGTGGACATCTTGGGTAGTGAAGGTCCCTGAAGGTCCTCCCACTGATAAGGGCCGAGTTGAACCTTGAACCCCATTAGTGAATAGCCCATAAAGACATTTGGCCGGTTTAATGAATAACCCCAATTCAGTGTTATCTATAGGGATAAGAAATAGGTGCTCATTTTGAATTCACTAGAGAGACGGATTTCACCTTAGTAGATACGTTTTGATATTTCCTGACATATCCTAATTTATTAAAAGCAAATCTTGGGCCGATTGATCAATATGAAGCAATCAGAAAGGATATTTCATTAAATACGTTTTTGGCATTGTAAACTGCCAACATGTTGTAAATGTTGCCCGCTGCCTTCTAATTTACGCAAAGGCAGAGTTAACAGACATGAGCTCTCTGCTTCCAGGGGTGTTTTTATCGGCAACATATCTGGTCTATAAGTATATTGATTTACCATCGTTATCTGCTGAAATGGCAAATGTCCGTTTATCTCCAGCACATGTCACACACCGGCTGTCCCTTTTCTTTCCAGCGCCGCTGGGGAGTTTTTCCCAGAAGCAGCTCAAGCAGCCTATCAGAAGTGGGAGCTTAGCGCCGTAATGCGCGTGGAGGTTGGAGCAGATGCCACATCTTATCCCTTTCTCCCTGCTACCTGCGCTGCTTTTTGACCTAACAAAGTTAATTTAACCTGGCCGACTGCCGCTATCCGCCATGCTGCTTGCTTGCCACGAATTAGCCAGAGCGAGAATGCACTCTATAACAAACACTCTAATATTTCCTCCCCCCCTCTGCTTTTCACTAGACGTGGTGTGACTGCTAACACTGATAAGATGATTCTGGTAACTTTATACTGGTTTGGGTTCTCCTGCTAACTTTCTAGTGCATTCTAGCACTTTCTGAAGACGCATTTCTGACTTCAAGACCGGATTTAGGCAAAATAAAATGACATTAAAGGGATAGTACGATTTAAATAACGAGTGCTAAAAATGGAGGGCTTCCATGGGTAATATGGGAGAGGCTAAGTCAACTATTTTGTTTCTGGGTATCCAAGGTCCAATCAACATTCCTGTACTTTTTAACTGTCTTTTTTAGTTAATTCAATGTAAACTGACTTAATTAATCTAAGAGCTCTGGATCTGATTTGGAAGACTGATGGATTAGCACCATAGAAATAAAAGCCCTTGATTTCCCAGCAGTTTGCTTGCTACTTTACTATCCCTTTAAAACCATTATAGCTGGAACATGGGTGGCATTAGGGTGGTGGCTGAGATCGTAGACGGCCATATTTAAATGTGGATGGGCTATATTTTAGACGTGCCCACGTTCTTCCTGGAACGCCCCAAAAAGTGTAACACATGGAAAATCCGGTCTGGATTAATCTTTCTGTTTGGCTTTAAATCTATACTAACATTACCAGCTGATTCTTAATTATCCTTCAATTAAATGCACTTTTCTTTATTCTTTTGCAGAAAATATGCTTTTACTTCCAAAACATGCTTATAGACGCTATTTTTTCCTCAACAGTTTTTCGTATCAATGACTAAATGTGTTGCTTGTTTTGATTACAGTGGCAAGAAAAAGTAAATGAACCTTTTAGAATCACCTGGTTTTCTGCGTTAATTCTTCGTAAAATAGGACCTTATCTACATCCAACTAGAGACACACAATGTGCTTGGATTTAATTTGTTCTTTTTGACCTCATTGAGCATTCTGCGTTGTGCCCATCGAGTCATCTTAGCTGGGTTCCCACTTCTAGGGAGAGTAGCCACAGAACTAAATTTATAAACAAATTGTCTAACTGTGAACTGATGAATATGTAACCTCTTCAATATGACTTTGTAACCCTTTTCACCTTTATACAAATCAACAATTCATGAGGTTCTCTGAGATTTCTTTTTGTGAGGCACGGTTCACATCAGCAGATGCTTCTTGAGAAGAGCAAACTCAAGATGTTTATTGTGTCAAAATATCTCTAAAAAACACACCTCTGTTTCATTGATTCAACTCGAGGTTTGCTAACTCCTGCCTCCAATTAACTTTTGTTGAAGTTTTTCACTTTTTCCAACCCACACTCTGAATGTTTGATGTATTCATTATGGACAAACTAATACACAAATACTGGTAATTTCAAAGGGTTCACGTTTTTCTTGCCACTGTAAATATCACTTTATATGTGTGCTGTTGAACCAAGATCCTGTGAAGTTTGCATTTCAACAACAGCTTGGCCTGTCTGTTGGTTATCCCTGCATAGGCTCAATATTTTAAAATATTTTCAAGTCTTAAAAAAACACCATGACATGGAACTAAACAAGTCTGGTGTCTTGAATAGTATCCTTTGGGACAGAATTCCATTGGCTATAAATAATAATATAAATATAAATAGTCTTTTACTACTGTCAATGGTACAGCGCTGCGGAATATAATGTTGCTATTTAAATCTATAGGTAATATTAACCCATTACAAATCCATAGTTAACACTTCTTTGCCGTGATAAATTGATTTAGAATAGCTAATAGCCTAACATGCATAATTAATATAGTGTACTGAGGCTTTGATAATCCAAGGCACAGATTACAGGGCAAAGACTTGTAGATTAAGGTCAAAACATTGGCAATGAAGCAAATTTAGTTTTTGGATTTATAATTATTTATGTGCTTGAGTTCCATTACACCGATAAAGGTGAACAACTTTTTGTGATGGAATGAAGTTACTTATGTTTCTTAATGTCTCCATAGCTGAAAGGAACCATCTTTCCTGCATCAGGTTTTAATGCAGACAATGACGGGAAGGTTTTGAGGAAGGCAATGAAGGGAATTGGTAAGCATATTGTGTGATAGTATATCTTTGATGAGGTTCAGCTAAAATCTGTGTGTATACTCATGCCTGAGAACTTGGGGTTTAAAGGACCTGTTTACTGTCCCATATAGCCCCACCAATAAAGAATTCAAATCAGTATCTAGCAATCAAAAACTTTGTTTATATCTATCGTAGGTACCGATGAAGATGCCATCATTGACATAATAACCAAGCGCAGCAATTCTCAGAGGCAAGAAATATTAAAGGCTTTTAAGTCCCACTTTGGACGGGTAAGTGTTTATGGTTTTTTTTTCCCCAATCTTCTAGTTTGTTATATGAAGTGCAATCTTGGTTTTATCCTTTTGTTTTGCTCTGATCGTATGATTTAGCTTTCACAATGTATTTCAAAAATAGCATTTCTCATAACTGGAAGTTGACTAATTTAACAGTTGAAGTGGGAGATAAGTTACCCAAAGCATAGCCCTGTACCGTGTTCAGCGTTCTGGCACCCAAAGCATTAAATCATTATTCTCAGTACTGATAGGTATGTCTCAGCATTTTCATCTTGAAGGCTTACAACATGTTTCTCCTTTTCTAGGACCTGATGGCGGATCTGAAATCAGAACTCTCTGGTACATTGTGCAAGCTGATCCTTGGTCTTATGATGACGCCGGCCCAGTTTGATGCCAAGCAGTTAAACAAAGCCATAGCGGTATTTTTCATTTGCATTTGGTTACTAGCATGTTGCATTAGTATGTTTATGGCTGTGAGTATGGCATACATACCTGGGAACTCTCCGGGTTTGACCCGGAGATTGCCGGGTGAAGCACCGCTTCTCTGGGTTCTCTGGGTCAAGACCCGAATCTTCCAGGTGGCGGGAGCGGGGTCTTGACATGCCCTGCTGCCCGCCCATTTTCCCTTTAAATCGGGGTGTTTCCCACTGATGTCAGAGAACCTCCCACTGATGTCAGTGGGAACTCCCACCAACGTCACGGGACCCCCCCTTTGACATCAGTGTGCAGTCCTGGCCGCGTCCCACAAGGGAAAGCTCTGGGTAGCCAGAGCCCAGAAGTTCCCAGGTATGATGGCATATATATATACTCATATATGGTATACATATACCATTAATAAATGGTATAATGGTAGGCCATACTACAGCATTACAGGGTGATGCGGGCTGGCAGTGGTGCTATGCATACACACCTCTACCACCATATATACTACCTTCTCTGTAAAGTAAAATATATGCTGTTAAACATAATGTAAGCCATTAAAACCAAGGCATGGCATGGTCAAGAGGGGGACATCAAAGTTGTCCTTGTTCAGTGTGTAGTGGTGAATTAAGCTGTGTCATTCTAGGAGACACTCTAAGGGGTTGTTGACTTTGGATGCGTTTGCATTTATAGTCGCTTGTTGTCTTGGTTAAAGAAAATAATATCTTTAGGCACGGATGTAAATCTGGATCCACCAAAAGATATCAGAGACTTTTCGGTAAATACTAGGCAAACAAGTTCTCATATAACAACAAAACAAAAACTAGTGGGAGGGTGAGTCGGAATTCAGGGTCCATATAACCTTTAATTAACCTGTCGCTTGAATTTAATATAACTGAAGAGATACTTTTTCTATGAAATGTCTTTTTATCAATGTTTATATATTTGTTTTTCTAGGATTTATTTTCATATTCAATTAAACAATAGATAACAAGAGATATGGGCAAATCGTTATGTTTTTGACACATGAAAGAGTTTTGAATCTATTTGTTCACAGGGGGCAGGGACAGATGAAAAAGTTCTAATTGAAATTTTGGCCACCAGAACAAATGAGGAGATCCATGCCATTAACCAAGCTTATCAGCAAGGTAACCCATAAGCATACTTGGGAAATCTTTGAGTGCGACAAAAGTTTTACTTTATTTTGATATCACCTTATCTTTTTTTTTTGTTTATTGGGGTAAACCCCTATTGGGTCTCTTTAGATAGATGGTGTGGTGCATGGGCAATTTATTTTATGTCATACTCTACTCACAACCAGTAAGTAGGGGTGGCAGCTTTACATTGCATGTATGTACCTGGGGTGCTGACTGAGTGGAGAACATGACAACCTGGTGTTCCTCTAAGTTTGTTAAGACGCAGAAGAGGAGGACCAGAGACAATGTTGCTTAGAGCACCATGCGGGAGGTTCTGGTTGTTTCCACCACAAAGCTTTTTTGAACCACAAAAACTGCCATGGCGTATCCATAATCATGGGATCCAGTCTGCTGGGGCTTTGTTTGGGTCAACTAGTAGCAAGAGCCCCACATAGAATTTTTAACATAGAATTTGACGGCAGACAGGAATAAATCAGCCTATCTAGTCTGCCCCAAATAAATGAGAACACTTGGCAGGCATGATCAAAACTTTTTCCTACATTTGCATGGTAGGTGACTTAACAGCTCCGTACATTATAGAGAATTCATGTGCAATGAAAATTATTTTACAAAATAATAATACATTTTTCATACTGCAAGCCAACACCGTAGCCTATATAATTTATCCAATTGGCCAGTCTGACGTGATAACTATCAGTATCTTCTTTCCAAACATAAGCTTACCACAAGTCACTGGAAGATGCTGTAAGCTCAGACACATCTGGACATTTGAAGAGGATCCTTGTGTCACTGTGTTCGGTGAGTTATCGCCATCAATGACTATTGTTTTTCTTAAAGAGACGCTAGCTGTAGGAGTGATGGTTGCTGATAAAGGGCCTCCGTACGCCTACTGTAAGAAACGTTAGGGTGTGAAGCCTCTAGAGCAGGCATGTCCAAAGTCTGGCCCGAGGGCCTATTGCGGCCCCCGTTCCGGACTGATAAGGCCCCCCAGATAAGTTGCCCAAATATAGATCTGGTTTTTCTTATATTAAAGGCAGAGTGATTTAACACCTGTTTGTCATCCAAGTCACAAAATGAAAAGTATGCCGTTTTCAATAAAACTTTGCATAAAATAGTTAATTTGCATTTAATTTTAATGGTTCAAAGAATGTCAGGCAAAATGGTCGGCCCTCGCACATGTTCACTTCATCAAATCTGGCACTCTTCGAAAAAAGTTTGGACATGCCTGCTCTAGAGGCTCATGCAAGAATGGTATTTACTTATTTGATTATGTTCTTAATTGTATAACATCATATAACATGTCTTTACTTCTTAAAAAAAAGACAACCGCTTTACGGTTTGATGTGTGTTTATACTCCCAGGCTATATCTTTATATCAATGTATCATTTGTGTACCAATTGGTTTCTTTCCATTCACATACATTTGTGGAAACCTGTATCTGTTGTTTTTTTTTAAAAAATGTGTTTGTTTTGTTGTTTAGGGTAACCGAGATGAGGGTGGTGAAGACCTTGACAAAGCCACCGAAGATGCTAAGGTAATGGGATGTCGTTGTGTATATCGAAAAAAGGTAGTATTGTCAAGAGAAATGGGGAGGTAAATTACAGAGTAAATGCAGAGAAGATTGTTGGAAACCATACATCTCTAAAGCTGGATAAACATTTGCAAGCTCGCAGCAGGGCGTAATTTGGGGATGTTTGCCAATATTGGCTTGCTGTCAGCATACCTACCCCGTGTCATGGCCAACACAATGTCACAGGGGATTTCACAGGTCAAATGTAGGTCTATGCTGCAGTTCATACACTCACCAGTAGGTGGTGCAGAGTGTATTCAGCTGTATGCACAAAATTATCTAATTATCTCAGTATCATTATAACCAACCTTGTGTTAATCAGAGTTATTTTTCTTTTTCTCAAATATAGATTCTTGCCTCAGTTTTGGTGAGTAACATTTTCTCTTGTTTTTGGTTCCTTTGTACAACCCTTTCTTGTAAACAATTTCCCTTTGTACATAGCATTACACAGGATAATTTGCTTTGAAGGTCCCAAAACGTATTATTTCTTCCATCTATTAGAGGTTATTGAATAAGCTCTAAGCTGGCCCAAGTGAATTGTAAATGTAATCAAATAACCTTGCTCGTGGCTTTATTCATGAAGGGTGGGTGTGTGAACCGGTTCATGTCAATGTAAAATGCACTGGCAGCTCAGATAGAATAAGAGGAATACATTTAGCTGATGAAAAGACACCCAAAGAAGGTCAATGGGAACTCCAGTCAGGAGAACTTAAGAAAATTTAGAGCTGCTCAGTAAGTGGATACTCTGGTGGGTCACTCTGTATTTCTGGTACTTTCATTATTTTAGCTATGGAAGTTACAAATCAAATTCCTGGGTTCTGTCTAATCCTTCTTTTTGTATAATAAACTGTTCTCCATTAATTGTTCTTTGTAGGAAGTCTCTGACTCTGTATCTGGTGATACCAGCTCCTTGGAGACACGCTTCATGACCATCTTGTGCACACGTAGTTATCCACATCTCAAAAGAGGTAAACTACAATACTGTTCTATTCTTGTCCAGTGGGAGAAGCCGGAAAATACTTTTAGTTCTGATTCTTTTTAAGACTTTTCAAACCAAGTCTACACTAATCTTGCTCCTTGATATTAGTCATACATTAGTAGAGTTAGTATCAAGCAGCATACGGATAGGGCCATTATCTATACCGTCTTTCTACCGTCTATACTTGTAACATTCATTAAGCTTTCTCAGAAACCAAGCTTACATAAACCACCGTTTCCCAACCATTTCCAACTAAGTAAGCGATCTCCCAACTACCCACAATGTGCAACTTTATTTACCAATAACTCTTGCTACTAACCTATGAAATACCATCAACATTTATATAATTTATTTGTTAAAAATTCACCCCAAGGGCCTATATACACACGTTGGCCACAAAGCATGTGATGATACTCATTTTATACGTATATTAAACTATTCCAATAATCTTTCACAGTATTCCAGGAGTTTATCAAGCAGACAAACCATGATGTGGAACAGACCATTAAGAAAGAGATGTCAGGGGATGTCAAGAGTGCTTTTGTTGCCATTGGTGAGTAGCATTCTTGGTCACGCCATTATATGGCTCTCCCTCCTATTTTCCTCTCCGGCCTGTACATCAATTTGCAATGGGATTGGGCAACACGTAGTCTATACGTGTTTATTAGCTTCCGTGGCCCATGCATGTATCTGTATTCCATCATATGTGGGTGGCTTAATCCATGAACACGTAGAGGAGAAAATTACTACTTATCCAAAGAAACAGAGCATTTTTCCATTCTTGGCTCATCCATTGGAAAATTGGGGGAGATTACGCCTACACAATCTCTACATGGAACATGGTAGGCGATGGAACAAGTTTCACAATGAAATGTTGCCGACAGCAGAAATGCTCAAGGAAGTTCTGTCACTTTTCCCAATTCCCTTTACAGGTTGCAGTCAAGGCCTTGCAACAACTTGCGCCAATTAAGGTTGCATGCCCTTGCACCAACGTGCAAGCAACTTGTATTAATGAATATGAAATGCACGTGACTTAAGTCGAGTAACCTCATTCGAGTAAACCCTTAACTCGACTGTCAACTTGACTCTTTAGTGAATAGACTCGTTTTTATATGTACCATCCGCATGATCATTCCCTCCCCAAGTACAAATTGCTCACATACTGTTAAATGTATTTCTTTGGTTCACGCCGGACTTCGAGGTGCGGCCCGCGTGAGTGAGCAGGACCAGACTGGCCGGTCCTGCTCACTCCACGGTGGTCTGCCGTTTCCATGGGCCGGCAGACAACATTCAAATCGGCTGCCCGGCTCTGAAGTTCAAAGGTGACGGACAGGGTCATCACTTCGTGGAGAGCAGGGGAAAAAATGGACATGAAGTGTTAATTTCTGCTAGCTTTTGTTACTGTGGCTGCTTGTGCATGATAGTAATCATATATATTTCATATAATCCTAACAGCAATCACACTCCTATCATGCACAGGCAGCCAGTACATGCTGGAATCTGGGTATGCCTGGGCATGATAGGAGTGTGATTGCTGTTAGTAATCATATATATTTAACATAGCAATGACACTCCTATCATGCACAAGCAGCCAATACATGCACATAACCTACAGTCTCCCTGTGCCCTGCCCCCCTACTTACACATCCATGCTATCACATGCATATTCATTCATCACAAACATTAATTTACGTAAACTCATTCATACACCCTTCCCCACCCTTACCTGAACTGCAGATCTTCCGGTGCCACCCGCAGACTTACGCAGTGGCGCTGTCTGCCTCTGCTTTGCGCACAGTCTGTTTGAATTTTCTTGACCTGCCCAGGGGAACAGGGACGGAGCGGAGTCACGTGAGGTGACGCGCATTCATGTGACTCTGCTGGGTTCATGCGTCCCCTCGACGGAGCAAGAGACGCTGCTGAGCAACACAGAGGGAAGTGGCAGGGTCCCTGCGGATGCATTATAAAGCTAAAAGGCCATATTTTCTCTCAGTGAAAAATAAGTGCGGCCCACGCACACATACATTTCTGATGAAGTGGCCCGCTGCAGAAAAAACTTGGACTCCCCTGACATATGTTGTAATTTTTCTCAGATATCTCACCTTTCCTAATGTAAAACAATCCCTTACTTTAAAATGAAATATCTATAACGTCTTAATAAATAAGTTTATCCATGCTAAAAAGGTGTAAAGGAGATAGTTTCCCTTTAACAACCTCTCATTTGTAGCAGAGGCGTCTTGGTTTTTTCATTCCTTTCTCATTTTCCTTTTTTTCCTTCTCAGTACGCAGTGTGAAAAACAAGCCAGCATTTTTTGCGGAGAGACTCTATAAAGCAATGAAGGTAGGTCACGAGGCATGTCTTGACAAATACCTAATCATTGTCTTGCGGGGGATAATGGATCCTATAAGGGAGATTTGGGGTATTAGTTTCTGCTTACATAACCTGACACGTTCGTTTTCTATCACCTTTTCTTGTCTGAGCAGGACTGAAAAGGCAATGGTTCTGGATAGCGGTGTCCTTTTTATGTTCATTTATATGATGTGGGGAAGGAATACAAAAAGTAAATCTATGTGTAATCTAAAATAGCATGATAAAAAAAGCAATGATAAAATCGCGAGTATGGGTTAAAATGAGTATGCGATTTACAAACACACATAAACATGAGCCATTATTTTAGAACCTTACTTTACCATGGGAGCAGCTACATTAACTTTAGGTTTGCAGTTTTTCTGCCAGTTATTATCCCTTTTTGGTGGAAGTGGCTTGGTTTTGTCAGCCACATTTACTGTTACGATTGTGTTCAAATAATTGAGCCGTTTGTCAAGTGTTTGTGTTGTTGTGTGTCCATGTGAGTCCACAACCTAGCTGCTACACACGTAATCCTGATTGCTTCACGTCGCTGCCTTGCTCACAGAATTAAATGTTTCTTTGCGTACGTTCCTCAGGGAGCTGGAACAGATGAAAGAACACTCAGCAGGATTTTGGTGTCCAGAAGTGAAATCGACTTATTCAACATCCGTCAAGAGTTCAAGGCAGCCTATGAAAAGGCTCTGCACCATTGCATTGAGGTAAATAACCAGACATGCATTTCTTATAACAAGGCACTTGCCATTGTCCTAGAACATTGCCCGCTGTAGGATCACACTTGCGTTGTTCGTACATCGATTTCTCCATGCACCCAATCACCAGGTCTGTTCACTGAATATTATCACTCACAATTTGCCTATTATCTTGTATCACAGAGTGAAACGTCTGGGGATTACTGCAAAGCCCTGCTGGCCATCGTAGGTGGTGATGACTAATCAATGAAGATCTATTGCACTCAAGTCCAAGATGTGGCTGCAGATGTCCACATACCAAATGTCTTTATATTAGCTAGAGTCCTGGACCTGATGACCACACACACATGAAAAGCAAACTTTGCAAGAAAATAGCGCATTACAGATAGCGCATTAAAGATAGCCATTGGCTTGGGACTGGGTGGGTGGATGGGAGGGAATGACGAAGATTAAAAAAAGGGTAGCTGTTTGCAATTAGTAAACTTTTTTGGAATACAAAGAAACAGGGGCATGGAACCAGTGTATGAAACTGCCCTTTAACACCAAATTCAATTGGTTGTATTTCTTTCCTGAGCACAGGAGGCAAAATTAAAATAAATGTGTCTAGACGGCAAAAAATGGTGAAAATGATCTTCTTTTTTATAGATCCAATAGAGGGACAATAAGAAGTTAACCTACAATCACTAAGGAATATTTTCATTAATAATTAACATAACATGTCCTTCCTTACAACGTGTCATTTACATATTTCCATTATAAGAAAACATTTCCTTATAAGGAAACTATAAACTTAATCACAATGCCAATGTAAAGTCAGATTTTGTGATTTGCTAGAGGTCGATAGAGTTTCACTGTGGCTTTGAGACAAGGCTGCCAAAAGAAATCATGTAGCCCGTATGCTTAAGGCCTGGGCCCCCATGCCCGTTCCATCAGCCTGCCTTATGTCTGTCCCAGTGTCCTACCCATCGTTCCACACATCTTTTTCACAATTTCAGCTACAGTAGCTCATCAATGAGCCTTGGTCGCCCCATGACCCTGTCGCCGTTTCACCGCTATTATTCCTTCCTTGAACCACTTTTGATAGGAACTGAGCCCTAAAGACCAGGAACACCCCACAAGAGCTCCCGTTTTGGAGATGCTCTGACCCAATCTAGCCATCATAGTTTGGCCCTTGCCCACGTCGCTCAGCTCCTTACTCTTGCCAATTCTTCCTGCTTCTAACACATCAACTTTGAGGATGAAATGTTAATTTGCTGCCTAATATAACCCATTATATCACTGCTCAGTGGTGATAATGTTATGGCTGATCGGTGTATATATATATATATATTTTAAATTATGTTCCACTTCCTCTTGCAGACAAGGTCAGGTTATCAGTTTCTTTGCCACTGGACTATAAATAAAGTATGAAGTATGTACGTGTATCTAAGTGAGAAGTTAAAATAAAAAGGATATCAGGAAAGTCCATGAACTATTTCCCCATTAATTCTAAATCATTGATTCAATGAAAAAGAATAAGCTAGCGGAAAACAAAAAGCTACACACTCAGGTTCCAGACAGGATCGCCAACAAAGAATGCATATTAAGGTACTTTCTAAGGTTAAGGTTAAATCTAATTAAATAAGCAAATTACTGTAGGAGGTGCTGCCCGATCAGTGAGCGGAAATCACCACCATTGAAATCAATGGGGGTATTTCAGCGCATCGGGGATCTTGTATTGCCTAAGATAGAGCCAAGTAGTGGCGGTTGGGGAAATTGGGGGATTCTGCACACTGCCTCCTGTATTTGCAAGGGGAACACCATAACATTTTCAAGGGATTACTCAACTATCACAAAGAGCAGTTGATGGCATCAGTGTCTTTTCAAACATGACATTAGAAGTACTTTGATTTCGAGATCATATTATCTCCCTCTGTGACCCGTAAAGGGAACATTCAACTCAGGTACTTCCAACTGCAACTAACCTACTATTGTTGACGCATGGACACGAGTACGAGGGGGGCCTGTTTGGGTTAATAAAAAGGATGCAGCGAACGATCCATGCGCTCACATATTTACAATGTATGTTTTTGAACAAAGAAAGGATTTTTTTTCCTCTCCACAGTTCAATGAAAAGAATATTAATTTTGGAAATCGTTCAAATAAGTGCAAAAAGATGACATCATACAGCGATAGAGCGGTGCAAAAATATTTACTGAAAAGCTTTTTCAATGTTTGAATTTGAAGTAAGCCACAAAGACCTTGATTCTTTGCCAAGGGGAATTCCTTTCACCACAGAGTGAATATATAGCTGTCTTTATACTTACGCAGACACAACAGGAAAAAAAGGTGGCATTACCAAAAAATACAAAGCGGATGATATAATTAACTGAAGCTATTTTTAGTCCTTGCATGTGGTTTTTTTTTATTAAGAATGATATTTGACATTTAACGATAAAGGGTATCAGGAATCGAGATACCAAAAGCTTCCTGGAGATAGAGAACATGGACCGGAAAGACCATCTGAAGTACACATGGGTCTGCTTTACAGCCATGGGGCAACTAGACACCCAGATTGAACTGTTTTTGGGAAAGTAAGAATTATGAAATGAGAAGGAAATACATTTTGTGGTAAGTGGGTGGAGCTGTAATCACATGATTTTTCATGTTTTTCATGTTTTTCCCATCACATGTTGCTGAGCAGTATGTAGGATGTATACACTTAAAAAGGGACTAAATTACATTATACATTTCACCTACAAACCTCCCGACAATCCCAGCTTCTGCAAGACAATCCCTATTTTCAGGCAATGCCCTGCTGTCCCGCTTTTGCAGGCAGTGGGCTAGTTGGAGATATCCTCTGATCTCTCCTGACCGGCCCAGGGAGGTGAAAAATCATTGCAGCTCACAATTTGCCTCCTGGTGACGCTAGCGTCATAAAGTGGCTATTTGGTTAAGGTGGTCGGGTGGTCACACCTCCAATCCCTGGCCCTGTTCTCTTGTCACATTTAGCGGCCTGAAATGTTGGAACTATGCACCTACCACAGACTCAAGACATGAATACTAAACCTATGTGCGAAAACAATAAATACATCTGTCATCTAATGTGTCAAGTTGTGCAAATTACATCTCCTGTGCTCAGAAACTATGTCCACTCAGATTTGAGAGTTACTTTCATTTGATTGCCTCCTCCGGGCTTCTGTCTTATCAAACCCTCTTTAGGAGCTTATCAAATGTGTGCCAAGCCAGTATTCTGCACACGACCATATGACAAACCTGTAATCAGTACTATGCAGACAAAGAGGTACATGGACAATGAGTGAGAACCTGGTGAGGTCATTATATTTCAGATTCCTTGGAACCAGTTACTGGGTTTAACATCTACAGCTCCGTGCAACTCTCCACAGATCTAAAGAGGAAGTGAAATATAAATAGTTTGTGTATTTGTTTTACATATATTTGGCTTACCGCTAAAGTACAGCGGTTGGCAAAGGTAATGCAAATTACAATTTTCTGGATTCCCCACCATTCCAAGAACATGGTCATAAAAAAAAGGGGGGGCAATAACACCTAGACAGGAATAATCATAGTCTCCCCTTTTATGTCTGCAGTATTTTCCTTGAGAATGTCTTGGGGTCCCCTCTAAGTGTAATGGTGAGTCCAGACATGGACCTCATTGCTTACTCTGCCTAGAGTGATACCGACTGCACCTAAGGCACGTGAAGGGCAAAACATGGGTATGTTAGTTACCTCATGCAGAAGAAACCAACATTTCAGTTTTAGCTGCTCTTCTGGACAGGATTAGACTGATATGTTGATGGAGATTTTGACTCTGTAATGACACAAATTCGATTCATTGCCGATTCATCGTAGGGCAGACCGTTCAAGTGCTGTCTCACTGTTTTGTATCTATAAAGACCCCTTTTCCCTGGAAGAGCACCTTTACTCCGAGAACCGATCCTGTAGCAGACTTTTGGTATGAAGAAAGAGGCAATGACGGCCAGTGATGTCTCGTGGACCCACTGGTTCCTGTTACAGTATTCTTTATAGAAAAAGGTCAGTATTTTCAACCTATAATAACGATTTTAAATACTGCGTAAAACACGAAAAACATTGAAATATCTCACTCTGGTTCGTCCAGCTTTTCATGTACGATTTGAAAATGCAATGTTTATTCTGCATCCTTGAAGAATGTTGACGGTCTTTAAGTTTTATAAAATACATCTACAGAGGTGTCTGCAATCACAAGGTGAGCCTATAATTCACTTTGATATGAGTAGGCCCTCCAAAAGAATTGAAAGGGGTTGGGAGGGGGCAGGATGGGGGACCTGGGTCAGAAATAGGCAAATCAAGTGAGTGAGGCAGTAAACACAGCTCTCCTGCTTAGAGATCTTGTTATGCCAACAAGCGTCTAAGTCTCGTTCTTGATTGGGTTAGGAAAATCCCAGCTTGTTTCAAAACAAGCGTTGTATTTAGGTAAAGTCTACCACAACAGGAGTGCGTGTGTCAATGCACTTGCCCAATAGATGGAGCTTGGCTGACCATTACATGCCTATGGCAAAACACAAGCATGTGATTAACAACCACCGCTCTATCTGTTGGGCAAGTTGCCAGAAACATTTCCCCCAAAGGCAACTTGTCAGTAGGAATTCCATGTTCTTGTGCTAGAGAGATAAGCACTTTCATTTTGTTACAGAGACTGACACATTGTTATGTGGTGTTAAAGAGTTGATGTCTACCAGTGTCTAGCAGTGATGTATTTCCCTTTGGGGTTGCCCTAGGCCCAACCTAGGGCAGTGCCCCCAGCCGCATCCCCCAGCAGTTGATAGCCAGAATATATTGATAGGTGTACAGCACCTTTAAGACATGATATGATATGACATCATATCCCAGTGAACCATACCTTAAAGGTGTGCAGCAACTTTTAATGCAGTATATGGGGGCTGTGCTGAGCCACCACAACCTCCATACTGTAAATAGGTAAGTTGGGGAGTTCTCCCTTGTAACCAGCCCAGTGTGCCACCTGGACCTGCGACCCCAGGTCAGGATATGTCACTGTCTACCATACAACTGGCTCGCCCATCACCTTCCCCCTAGTGCATACAAAAACTGCTTCTCAATCAAATGTTTAGCCCAACTTTTGCAAGGCACTATGTCCTGTGCAGTGGCTTTGCCAGGCAGTTAAGCTTAATACCTTAATTACCGGCACTCAGAGAAAGAAGTGCGAGGACCATGAGGGACCAGAAAGCTGTCGCCGGCCTACCCCTCATAAGTCTACAAAGGTAGGTGTGTGTGTATTTGTGTAAATAAGCATGTTAGTGTGTGTATATTAGTATATGTGTGTGGAAGTATGTATGTTACTGTATGTGTGTGAGGTGTGATGATAGACTGAGCATGTTTTACTGAGTGTCTCTTTTATGTGTTCTAGTCTTTATATTAGTTACAGGATAGGGCAAGGGTCCAAGGAGGGCTTTACCTGTAGGTGCCAGCCCTCCTCTGGTTAGTGTGTATGTTAGTATAATAGTGTATGTAAGTACGTTAGTGTAAGTCTTGTACTCTGTGTGTGTAAGTATGTGACTGTACATCTCGCAGGAGGGACCCGGAATTGTTTGTTACGCCCTGCACCCTGTCATCATAGATGGTATTGTAGATGTACAGTCGCGGCCAAAAGATTTGAGAATGACACAAGTATTGGTCCTCGCAAAGTTTGCTGCTTCAGTGTTCTTAGATATTTTTGTCAGATGTTACTATTGTATACTGAAGTATAATTACAAGCATTTCATAAATGTTAAAGGCTTTAATTGACAATTACATTAAGTATGTGCAAAGAGTCTTTTTTAAAGACCTCTGCAATCCGCTCTGGCATGCTGTAAATTAACTTCAGGGCCACATCCTGACTGATGGCAGCCCATTCTTGCATAATCAACGCTTGGAGTTTGTCATAATTTGTGGGTTTTTGTTTGTCTACCCGCCTCTTGACGATTGACCACAAGTTCTCAATGGGATTAAGGTCTGGGGAGTTTTCTGACCATGGATGCAAAATTTCGATGTTTTGTTCCTCAAGCCACTTAGTTATTACTTTTACCTTATGGCAAGGTGCTCCATCATGCTGGGAAAAGCATTGTTTGTCACCGAACTGTTCTTGGATGATTGGGAGAAGTTGCTCTCAAAGGATGTGTTGGTACCTTTCTTTGTTCATGGCTGTGTTCTTAGCCAAAATTATAAGTGAGCCTACTCCCTTGGCTGAGAAGCAACCCAACGCATGAATGGTCTCAGGATGCTTTACTGTTGGCATGAAACAGGACTGATGGTAGCGCTCACCTTGTATTCTCCAGATAAGCTTTTTTCCGGATGCCCTAAAAAACTGGAAAGGGGATTCATCAGAGAAAATGACTTTACCCCAGTTCACAGCAGCCCAATCAGAATATCAGTCTGGCCTTGATGTTTTTCCTGGTGAGAAGTGGCTTCTTTGCTGCCTTTCTTAACACCAGGCCATCCTCCAAAAGTCTTCGCCTCACTGTGCGTGCAGATGCACTCATACCTGCCTGCTGCCATTCCCGAGCAAAGCTCTGCACTGGTGGCACCCCGATCCCGCAGCTTTATCAACTTTAGGAGATGGTCTTGGCTCTTGCTGGACCTTCTTGAGCACCCTGACGCATTCTTTACAACAACTGAACCTCTCTCCTTGAAGTTCTTGATGATCCGATAAATGGTTGAATTAGGTGCAATCTTACCACCCTCCTTTAAAAGCTTCCAGTCCGTTATTCTAACTCAATCAGCATAACAGAGTGATCTCCAGCCTTGGCCATGTCAACACTCATGTGTTAATGAGAGAATCACTCACATGATGTCAGCTGGTCCTTTTGAGGCAGGGCTGAAATGCAGTGGAAATGTTTTATTGGGATTAAGTTTATTTTCGTGGCAAAGAGGGGCTTTGCAATTGATTGCAATTCATCTGATCACTCTTCATAACATATGCAAATTGTCATCATCTAAACTTAGGCAGCAGACTTTGTGAAAATTAATGTTTGTGTTATTCTCAAACCATATATGCTTAAAACCCAGCACTCCCCGCAACATTGCAGGTTTACAAAACAGCACATATATCCAATACTGCTATACAGTTGCTCGTTGTGCCAGTCGGAGAAGATCACAGGATTTCACATGATCACCAGTATCTACAAAAGTAGGGAAGCTACCTGGGACAGCAGGACTGTTGGAGGTATTCCTCAGATTGCTATTCAGTCCAGAACTGAACGCAACCAAAACATTTTGTACTTCTATAAATAAATATTAATTAAATAATACGAGTATTTACACTACGAGAAAAAAATAATCCATAAGTGGTTTAACAGCGTAAAACACCGTTCCTAAGATATGGTTACAGAAAAGATAAAAAGGATCAATTTGGAAATTCCAGACCAGAGTCCAGACTGGAGTCACTAGATCTGTATTTGTTAAAATGCAGATTTATTATGACAGTGAAAAGATTATTTATAGCTTTCTTTTAGCTGCTTCAACAAAGGATTAGCAACCTTTAACAAAGAGGAGAGAAGACATTTATGCTGTTGACCCTATTGTTTTTCTTACTCAGGAGATAAGATGGCTTTCTCTTTGCATGTAAGCTGCAGGAATTCCCCTGCTGGGTTTAAACCTTAACCATACACCGTGTACACATTTCACACCATGACAACAATGTGCAGATCCCTCACCGTAACTGAGAACTGAAAACACGAGTGATCAGACTTCCCCTTTAACGGGATCACTATTTTTAGATATAATAACATTGCTGCCTTGTCACCCTAAAATCAGTTGCAGAGATATAATAATCCCATGTTATTATCTCATATAACGATCCCATATAATTGTATGGGGTCATGAGCATACCGGGGAACCTCTCGGCTCTGTCTACCCAGAGCCTTCCCTTGCGGGACGCAGCCAGGTCTGCACACTGTCGTCAGCGGGCGGTCTCGCTGACGTTGGTGGGCGGTCCCGCTGACGTTGGTGGACAGTCCCATTCCAAGGAAAACACCCTTGTCAACACCCCGCTCCCGCGACCCGGAGGATTTGGGTCTTGACCCGGAGAACCGGAGGAGCAGTGCTCACCCAGCAATCCCCGTTCCCAGGTATGGTCATGAGTGGATGCGGAGGGGGGGGGGGGCAATTGTCCTCCCAGGAACTGGAACAGTCTTGGAATAAAGAGTTAAATCTCAAGTTCTGGACATAAATCTTTACGTCCCTAATTTCCAGGTGGTGGAAATTCCTGTATTGGAGTGATGTAAGTGAGTTGTATGATAGGTGTCTGGGTGTGTAAGTGTGTGTATATGTGAGTATGTTGTGTGTGTGTCTGTGTATGTTAGTGAGAGTATCTGGGTGGGTTAATGTAAGTGTCTGGGTGTATTTGTGTGTTAGTGTGAGTGCCCGTCGCTGGGATGGGATGCAAAGTAACCAAATTCTCTTTTCCTGACTGCAGTTTTATTAAAAAAATGTAAATAAATGTCTTGTGCATTTCTACAATAGTTCTAAATATAATCAAGACCTTGAAAGCTTGCCAAGCAGGGACCACTCCTTTTGTACCAGGATGTCTTAAAGTTATTGTCCATTTAAGATTGCCTTTGTTAAATATTTAATGTAAAAGCGCTATGGGATCTGCTGGTGCTATATAAATAAATGTCGCGCTATTTGTAAATTCCACTGTCTAGTAAACTAGCATTTCATGCAAAATGTGGATATTTTATGGACTCTACAAATTTAAATTAATGCTTTACAAATGAATTTGGCGTGTAACTAGCTTGAGAAGTCATGAAGAAAGAACCTACATAAAAAAATCTATTTTGATGCACATTACTTTTTTTACTTGTAGCAACCTAGAAATGCAGCCACAAAGTGATAAAAAGCTAAAAAATTTATTTGATATTTTAATATTTTGTTTGTTTTTTGTATTTTGTTAAAATGAGACATTTTATATATACTATATGGGCAAAAGTATGTGGAATCCGATCCTAATTATTGAGTTTATGTTTTTCAGCCACACCAATTGCAAATCAAACACATAGATCAAACATCTCCATAGACAAACATTGGCAGTAGAATGAGTCATACTGAAGAGATCATTTACTTTGAACGAGGCAGCGTCATAGGACGCCACCTTCGCTACAAGTCAGTTTAAATTTCTGTCCATTGTGTTTTTATTGCGAAGTAGAAGTGTGTGAGAGTAACAAGCAGGCCCGCCAAATGCCGAAGCGGGTAGCATATAAAAATCGCCTTTCCTCTGTAGCGCCACTCACTATAGCGTTCCAAACGCCCCCTGGAACCAACATCAGCACAAGCTCTGTGCATCAGGAGCTTCATGAAATGGGTTTTCAGATTTTGGGGACTTAAGTTCCAGTGAAGTGTAACAGTAATGCTACAACATACAAAGACATTTTAGACAATTGTATGCTTCCAACTTTGTGGCACCACCTTCACCATCTTTTCCTGTTCCAGCATGTCTGTGCCATGTGAACAAAGCAAGGTCCATAAAGACACGGTTGGATGAGTTTGGTGTGGATGAGTTTGGTTTGCTTGTTGGAGGAATGTCCAACAAGCTCATTTAGGTTATACATATTATTATTTGCAGCTACTTGTGGTTGATTGTACAAAGGCAGTGAAGTGCTGAACTTCAGCAAATATGTTTTACTTAGTATCAATAAGGTCTATAAGAACTAGCAAGTCAGGTATTCTGGCATGAATGGCAATCCTTGTATAGACTGAAAAAATATAACAAAACTGTGATACATTTACCTTAATCAGGGGCAATACATATCTGCTTTTTATCACCTCTCATTTTCCCACTGTAGATCATGAGAGGATGGCTAAGCAGAACCATTGGCTTGATTCCTACCAAAGCATGGATAAGATCCAAAGAGAACAATCCAGCTGTCTGTAGGAATCCACAGGACCATGGATTTCAATATGCCCTTGTGACGGACCCACCCGGGACCTCAAGTTGTCCCTCTGCGCCAAGAGCGACTTCTCCCACTAGGACGACAAACCACCGCAATCCGTCGGCAATACCCCCAAGCAAAGCAAGGGGATATCGCTATCCAGTATCCAAATAACCAGGCAAAACTAGTCTTTAGGTACAACAAGAGGAGAGCTGATTTATTTTAGACACCGACGGCTTTATATATCCAGCAAAACACACATTAACATAAAACGAGATACTGGGATACAAACCGCCCCCTTAATTTGCCTCCCAGAGACAACAGGGGGCAGTAAAGGGATTAAAAATACAAAAGGATACAGACGCCACTAACATAAGGAATACAGATTGTCGTGATTAGATTATCTCCCAGACCTTAGTGTGCTGTGTGCAAACGGTTAGGAAATAAGGCAATAAAATAAATTTTTATTAATAACACACAAAAGGGCTTCATGTCACTGGATAACATTACCCGACGGGTAGGGTGACTCTAGGAACCGTCACTGCCCTCTAAAGTAGACAGAAGACAAGTGCAAACGAAGAAAACCTTGTGTATTTCAATGAGTGCATTATTTTTAGACACTATTTTATTTTTCTTGCTATTCACTTGTTTTGGATTTATTTCCAGCATTGAATCCAGTTCATCGTTTCCATCCACAAAGCTCCTTGTCCAGTTGGTCGATCAAGAATAAAAACTGTCGGTGTGTTCTTCTTTTTACGGGGTTCTCCTGACGTGAATCCACGGGAAGGATGCCTAAAACTTGGGAAGTCACACAGCCTGCATCCATCCTTAAAATTCAGACGTTGGAGTTACGATACCATCAGGAGTGCTGTGGTTTTTTTTGCATAAATTAAATGGAAATATCCCTTTTTTGTATAAAACTATGCTGCTTTGTGGTTATCGGCACTGAAATTTGACAGATTTAGCAGGTTGGAGCATGTCTTGCTACCCTGCTAATTCTGTACAGTTTTATTGTTATAACTTGTAGTAAGGGCCCATGTCTGTCATTTTGGCAAACATTTGGGCTTGTGAAACCATTATAAATGACCCCCATTGTTTCTAGCAATTTTTTTTACCCTGCCTGAATGTTAGGTATTGTAATAATGTGAAAATAAAAGGTAATGCAGCAGATGGAAGGTTATACATATTTAATTACCTTTAGGTATGCAGTTAGTGTCGCTGGTATTTTCCCACAAGAGGCGGAAACGTTACACTTTGGCCTTAGTCTTAGAGTCTATTCCCTACAGCAGTGGGAGAGGCAACGTGTTATGGTTAGAGGAGCCATGGCCAGGGGTTATTCTTACTGCCGACGCGGTTCTTCCATATTTAAAAGGTTGTTTGCTTTCATCTGGACAGGTTAGGAAGAGCGTCCACAGGGGCGAGGAAGAGCGTCCACAGGGGCGGGCAAGAGCACATGCCCCCTCCACCTGGAAGGTTTAAAAAGAGACGACAGCATTCTGAATTACTAAATTGTCTATCCTACCTAGGATGGATGGGTCTGGATAAGCTGCACAATGGCAGGGATGGCTCTCCTGCCTCAGATTTCACTTAAAAACCAGGTCTGCTGCCAAATGACCGCATCGACAGAATCTCACGATTGGGCCGAATAGCAGAGAGGAGCTGCAGAGCGCACCTAAACACGTGACATGATGTTGCTGCGCAGATGCACTGCATCACCACACATGCCCCACTCCAGTTGGCAGCGCTAACACCCCATATCATATCATGATGCCACCACATATTAGCCCTGCCATGCTCCACCTTATCCTGTCTATGAATTTTGAGGAAACATTTCTGTGGATGCCCATGAAGATTAGCTGGGCTTTATGTTACTCCGTAACTTTGTTTGTAAGTGGGTTGCAGTTTCATGAACATCGTAATGAGGACCCAACTCATTTCTCCTGCAAGAAGGATTGAGCTGACTTTTTATGATGTGTGTAGTTCAGCCTACAACCTTTTCTGCAAAATGCATCTCTTCCACAAACTCACCCTTCAGTGAATAAATCATCAGACCTGTCTGATATTTATCTTCTCCAAAGATCTAGTCTTTTCCAACAAGCCAGCTTACCTTTTATATTCCAGGTTCCATACATCATTCCATCCACACTTATCTACTCATTGGGATCTTTATGGGAGCATAGCTTCTGTAACGCTCCCTCAGTTTCTGAATTCGTATTACTGCAAGCGATGTCTTGTGAAGAGGGTTACTAGAAAAAAGACTTTAAAGGCTACAAGCAGGAATCTACCACGATCACTGCAGAAGGTGAATTACACAATTTTGTTTAGAGTAACCACAATGTTGCCCTAGATTGGAAATTATAAAGTGTTGTAATGTCGCTGTACACTCTCCTACTTGTGACCACTACTACAGTATTACTAGATTACACAACAAGGAAATTAAAGTGAGACACACTTCACTTGAATCACAGGCTGCAAAATAGCATTTCTTGATGAACCAGAATAACATATAAAAACGGGGATATCTGGGCAAAAGTTAGCTCATGCCTTCCTAATGAAATATAAATAGTTAAAGAAGTCGAAGCGGTAAGTGGTAAAGGGGAGTGCCCAGCCAAGGTATCTATATACTGTATATATATGTATAGGCACATCTGCTAGTGAACGTGTCCCTGAAATGTTGTATGATATATACAGTATATAAAACCAAAATTAGTAAAATTATATATATATATATATATATATATAATATATATAAACACTTTCTTTTAAAGTACTTTATATATTTTTTTAATTTACAAATCAGACAGGCTCTCCAGCTCCATCTCCATTAGAGCTATAGAAGTAACTTTTCCTACCTGCAGACATCTTGTGCTTAGAACATAATTTTCTTACCATGTACCTGATTGGGTGCTTCTTCATGTTATAAAGAATGCAAATTAACCCCCTAAGGACCATTAATTTTCAGTTTCAGTTTTTGTTAACTGGTCATCTTGCACCCATGTCCTATTAGGGACATCTTTCAAGGTGGCCAATATAATTAACCCCATCAATATGTTTAAAAACTAGACACCCTAAGGTATTCCAAATGGTGGTATTTTAACACTTCCCAACCAATAATTCTACCACCAAGCTTTCTACTAACAACGTTTTTGTGGTAGTTCTTGGTGTTTTTTTCACACACATTGCACTTCAGGTATGAATTTACAGCACATGGTATGTGTCACTGACAAAGAACACCTCAATATGTGTTCAGCAACATCTCTTAAGCACATTGATATCCCCCATGCATAGGTTTGCCAGGTTGTTTATGGGTAAAGGTCCCATTTGGGGGGGTGCACATTTTTTAATTTTGAATTTTTACATTGGTTCAACCTGTGCCCATGTCCTCTTTTTGATATTTTTTAAGCCAGCCAATTCAATTTACCCCCATCAAATATTTTTTCTTTTAAACTAGACATCCTAGCGTATTCCAGATACTACCACACAAAACAAATGTGTTTTGCAATATTTCCTGTGTACAATCATACCACCCAAACATAGGTTTGTTGTGTTGTTTGGGGGCTAAAGGGACACATTTGGGACACATGCATTTAATTTGTTCAACTTAGAATTCTGCACCCATATCATTTTTAGGATATCTTTGATGCTGGCCAATTCAATTTACCCCAATCTAACCATATATTTTTGAAAACTAGACACCCCAGGGTATTTCGAATGCAGTATTTAACTGGACGCCAAAATTCATCCACACTATAGGTACGGGGCATTTTAAACACATAAAAAAATAATTCACAACCTAACACTAACCCAACCAATTGCCCACCTAATTAATAAAATAAAACAAGATACCCAGGGTGAGAGGTACAGAGTGTGACACAGAGACAACATTCACAACATTAACTTTGTTGTGCGATTGTCAGGGATCGCTGTGATTGGTTAATCGCAGCAATCAGCTAACCCCGGGATGTCCGATCGGGTCCAGGAGCTCTGCCGCAGTTGTGAGACCGAGTCCTGGACCGAGGAAACACAGAGCGGTAGTGAGTATGAAACTCACAGACAGCTGCCTAATGACGTAAGCGCGACCGATGGCTGAATATAACAGGCCGCATATCCAGCTGGGAGCCCCACACTCCAGCACCTGGTCTGTCACAAGAGTGACGGAGCATGGGGTACTGTCGGCCAGACGGCTGTCAAGCCATGCCTTAGGGAGAAGCTACAGCTCAAGAGCTGCAGTTGAGCAGCTCTGTGGTCTGCAGAAACCCCCAGTGCATTTGCAATTTAATACGAGTACTCATCTATTACTGTTTCGGGTGATTGAAATACTTTCTAAGTATCTGATACACCTTTACGTGATCACAGTGAATCACGTGATTTCAAGAGCATAAGCAAAATGCACAAAGAGGAACACGCACTTCTCCTTTTACTTAAAGTGTGTTCCGCCTCCCGTATAATTGGGATTTTTGTTTCAACAGGAACTACGGTATTACTAGCTAGAACTTCAGTTTTGTTGAGGTTTCCTGAAGGTTTCTTCCATGTGTTACACTTCACAACTATCATTCCCAAGCCTTGTTGGTCTAGAAATCACTGCTGATGACGGGCCTTTGGGGAAGTTTTGATCTCCGTCA
The DNA here is from genome assembly GCA_009364415.1 of Spea multiplicata. Classification (NCBI taxonomy): domain Eukaryota; kingdom Metazoa; phylum Chordata; class Amphibia; order Anura; family Pelobatidae; genus Spea; species Spea multiplicata. The sequence continues at coordinate 2,671,976 of VKOC01000003.1, read as the reverse complement.
GGGTGGCATTTAACTATGCTAGGACCGCTCTCGGGATTTGCATTGCCCAGGACAGAAAGAAGGGCACTTGAGGCTCCCACCTTCCTTTGTGTTTGCGGTCTATGTAAGCCTAAGACAATTAGGGTGTTGGGATATGACATCATATCCCCACACTTCACTTCACTCACTACTGGATAGACAAGCATGAGGGAGACAGGTAAAACGAAAGCAGAGCTGGGTGCTCCTCGGTACAGGGCCAGCAGCCAACTACATTGGGCTAGCCCCACCGCTATAATCATCCCCTCTGTCCTCCAATAAGAAGTAGGAGAGGGAGAGTTCCATACCCAAGGTTACCCAAGGTCAGAACTGGTATACCATACCATACTTTGCTGATCAGAGCGTCTCCCTCCTTTGGGACTGTGGCAATGATCAGAGGGTGAGGCTACTCACAACAGGAACAGGGCTGGCTCCATTTACACTCAAGGAAGGACAAGTGGGGGGAGAGTAGATGGGAGTAGGCAGGAAGTAGGAAGAACCTGGGCAGGAAGTGGACATGAGTTCTGATTTGTGTGTCGGTTTTGAGGTTAGGTTCAGTAATATGCATTCTGTAAAAAATGCAATTAAAAGTACTTACTTGATGCAGAAAATGCAGCCTGACGGCAACCTCTCCATGGTACGATTCTTCCCACTGATTCGCTTCTCCCCTTGATTAAAAATCATGACTGTCTCGGAAAATTCAGGACTGTTGAGAGGTTTCAATCAGCAGGACTTTTGGGGGATTTTGGCACCTTCTAGTAATGATTTACATAACTCAGCGCGACGTTTAGAAGAGCAATCAATTTATTCATAACAGCGATCCCTACTGTTTCTATACCCATTAGTGTGGCTTTTAGGGACACATATACCCAGCACACATTCTGAGCTCCTAGAAGAGAGGACTGAGGAATGAGAATGAGACTGCTCCTTCTACTGAGGGATTTGGGTCCTGGACAGAGACTGATCCTTC
>VKOC01000003.1:2643306-2654368 GCA_009364415.1 Spea multiplicata | reverse complement strand
ACCCGACATTTGCCCAGTGTGCTAAAATCTCCATTCTGGGCCTTCCTTCTACTGATCTTAGCATGCTAGTGCCAGCTGCCTGAGAAACAAAGCCTGTAGCACGGGGGCTGTGAAAAAGATGACCGGCTTCTTGTTTTGTTGTTGTACTTTAACGACAGAAATGAGGATCAATAGAAATTGTCTACACCGTTTAGATCATTGGAGGGGTTTTAGGTGGCAGCAGAACTTTGTAACAATTGTTCCTTTTCAGATTATACGGACCCCCCCCCCACCATCCAGACCCCATTCAAACCTTTCATAGCCAAAAAACACACAAAGTTCTTTCATTTTATTTATGAAATCATATACAATAATAACCTATACCTATTAACTGTACAACACCGCGGAATATGGTGGCGCTATATAAAAGAATAATATAGAATAATAACGGTAACACAGAGTTAAATGCCTGACTGGCCGACTGGTCCTTCAGTTTAATTTAACCCTGCGTATCAACACAAGCAACATTACACTTGGACACGAACAGGCACCGATCAAAACGCATAATGCATATACAACACCCAGATTATGCACTAGAGTCCCCCGGCTCGCTCTATCGCCATGGCAACTTCATAGATTTCAATTTTGGGCTTTGGGCTTTTAGTGGTGATTGGGAGTTGCAGACTTGAATTATCTGAGTGCAATTTCTGGCTTCAGGGCTGCAGCTGACTCCAGGGGGGTAACTAGGAACCCCGGGGCCCTGGTGACGTCACGTGCCCCCCGAAAAGCTCCTGTCTCCCCGTGCCGGTTTAAAATAGTTTAGAAAGGGCCCATCCGAGCTGGATCTCACCGAGGGCCTTTCTAAACTATTTTGAACCGGTACGAGGAGATAGGACGAAGGGGTCGCAGGGGTTGCACCAGGCCCCCTAGAGGCACCGGGCTCCTGTAGTTACGCCAGTGGCTGACTCGCAGCGGAAACGGCAAAGAGCCCTGGGATACACAGATCCAAGTAGCTGGTAATCCTCAAAAATCATCACTAAAGACACAAAAGTCACGACACAAGACATGTTCACTGAAAGGAGTGCATGGAAAACCCATAAAAATACCACAGAAAGGATCCAGTCAGGGTACTGATGACAAAAGTACCTGGTACCCTAGTGGTTATATGCGGAATTGCACGTAAAATAGGCAGGGGGAAAAATGGGCTCAGCTGTCCCCTCGTCATTCCCCCACTCCCGACTCTCACGTCAGCTAAAATATGAAATAGATTTTTTTAGCCCCTGAACAGCTGTCATTATCGCTCTCTGGCGCTATTCAAGGAAGTACTTGTCACTCCGGGGGTAATAAGTATTACAAAGCAAATGTGCACCGGCTGAGTGTTTATTAACACGTGACCCTTAAATACGTCAATGTACGCCCAAACGCCCATTACTCCCAGCCAGCAATATCTTAAGCTAATAGAGTTAATCGAACTATATATATATATATATAATATAGTTATATATATGTATTGTTATATATTTTAGATACTGGTGTCCAATCACACATCAGTACATAATTACACAACCCATTATACACAGACATACAATCAAACATAGATATGCAATTGCACCACATTATTCGGAGGTTCGCAATTATACGCAATTATACACGCAATTATACACAGAAACGCAATCACAAAATCAGTGACAACGTGGCTGACAATAAGGCAGACAGACGGAGCGAACAATAAAGAGATACAGAAATATACAATCATCCCCGGCTAACGCGGGTCTCGTACGGCGCTTTCTGGGACAGCCCCGCATTATTCTCGCTGGCGTCGAAGAAAACGTACCATTACATTATGATCGAAGGAGGAGGCAGCCGCGCAGGGGTCCTTTTACACTCCAAAGCCAGACTATAATTAGTAGTAATGGCAGACACTCGTTAACTATGATTCTTAGCAGGGACACAATTGCAGTAAAAACAGACAGGTTGTAAAAAAAAAAAAAAACGTAAACTTTGCCAGAAATTCTCAAATTTCTTACGTATTGAAAAAAAAATTCAGCACAAGCTCCAGAGGGGCTAACAGAAAGCGACATTGGGGCAAGTGAGAAATGATGGCAAGATCAAGTGGTATCAGGGCACACGTCCAACATTCAGTGGGTTTTAAGAGTAACCCATCTAGGATATTCAGAATAAAAGGACGCCGTCGTACTTACAGACAGCGGTCAAAGTGGATTAAATACAGCAGCCGTACTGTTTTACTGAGAGGGTGGAACAGCCTCCCAGTAGAAGTGGTAGTGACTAATACAGTGGGGGAATTTAAACATGCATGGGATAGACCTATGGGTATCCTAAATGTAAATCAAGACCAATTAGCGATTAAGGTTTGAGTCTTTACATCAGGAGAAACGGGTTCTTTGTCATCACGTTCTACGCTTCTGTCTTTGGTGGACGTTCTGGTGGCAGATGATTGGCTGAGGTTGAGGACAGAAAATCAATTGAAACGCTGGTTCTGTCTCCTTTTCGAGGAGATATCAGATTTCATATCTTCTAACCGCCAAATCCTTGTTTCTAAAACAGTTCCACAAACACTGTGAGTCCTAAAGCGTGGGCTGGGGGTAGTTTTAGTAAAGGAATTTAGGTATACTAAGAGCCGTGACTGGAACGTTCCCTGGTAATGGTTATCATCCAAGGGACGGCAGGTGATAACCACGGTCCTATAGGAACCAGTAGAAAATGGAGAGTTTGTGACTCGAAAACAGGCAAGAATGGGGAGAACTTTGGTCAAAACTGGGTTGAAAGCAGGGCTTATCTGGGGTAAGGCACATTCATGCCAAATATAGGAAAAAACTGCCAAAGGATGTAGGCCGCATGTGGTGGCATCTTGCTAGCCATTGTGGTAAGAAGCACGGGAGGCTACAAACATTACTTTTTGTGGAATGGGATAAAATTAGAGCCATGTGTCTTTCCGGTATGGGCAAAATTCCCAAGGTTAGGGCAAGACCCACTCGTGTGCCTTTCAGGAGACAACCATGGATGGGAGAAAGAATGGGTAATGTGAAAGCAGGTATCTTGGATAGGGTACATAATTCAGGTCACAGGACTGGCAGGTGTGAACCAGTTTCTATAGTTCAGTAGCCATCAACCAACTTTGGGGGCTCCGGGGAATCCCACAGAATCCCAATGTCGGGGTATGTGTGTTCAGAGAGGGAGACAGTACTTACCAAGGGGGGATTTCAGGACATTACCCCATATCTCAGTGGCACTTTCACCCCGTCAGCTGATGGAGCCCAAGGGCTACGCTGTTGTTTGTAGAACTCAGGGACTCAGTGTTGAGACTCAAGACACCAATTTCTAGTTTCTTTCATAAAGTTACTTAATTTTAGCTATTATATGGGTCAAAAATACACAGTCTGAAGGTGGGAAGCCAATGTAAATATCATTTACAACGCTGCATGAAGACGACAGGTTGCCTTTAAGGGTCGTAAATAACCGATAAGGCAAACCTTACCTCACCTTGCATTATTTTTTCATAGAAGAGGATACTATGCGGACTGATGGGTGGTTGCTGTACAAATTATTTAGAGGCAAAGCTCCTGGCATTTGTGCTAAACATTCCGATCATTATCTCGGAGAACCATAGTTTGTTTTTTTGGCAGCAGATTGCTTTGTGTTTCTGCCAACGCTTTGCAAGGTATTGTGCTTTGCCTTAAGTTGTAAAAATTGATTGCAAACGGGATGGATTTTTATTGTATCTGAATGGCCTTTTTCGGCGTTCATAATGGTGCACTAAGCCAGCTCTATGTATAGCGTCGACAGCGTAGGGGAGGCTGCTGTGACGATCTCCCTTCCGGACACATTTTGATCCATACACAAGAGCAGCAGGTGCAGCCGTAACAGGGAGGGTAACCGCAGGCAGGGGTAAGCGATATGTCGCCATATACGGCTTCTCCGAGACAAGCTAGAAATAGTCACAAGCGTGCAGAAGTTACTGGGACAGACGTGTCTCTTACACGGCTTCATTACGGTAGGGCATACGTTAAACTTTTTAATGCACATTATTTTTTTATGGATTCAGCCCATATATGTCTCTGATAGGGGGGTCATACCTATTACATTAATGATGTAATACAGTAGGAAAATATATATATATTTATTATTGGCATAAAGCTATATAGCTGCAGTGCATCTATGTACACAAAAGGGGGTCATCCCTGGACCCCCTTACAGTTTCCACATTGGACCGTTGATGGGATTTGTCTGCGAGATATCAGCGGGTTAAATAACGACTGTAAAATTTTTGGGATTTGCCAATAACGGCAGTAAAATAACTTACAAAAAAGGACAGCCTCTTTACCCAACAATCTTAAAGGGGGAACCGTGACCCACAGAATCATTTCCACTTGTATACTTTGTGTTAGAGCACCATGATGATAATATGAACGTATAAATTATATCCTTTCATTCTTTTTATAATCAAATCCATTAAATAGATTACAAAAGGGAGGACTCCTGTATTAAATGGGGAGTGAGCGAACGGCATGAGAATGTAAAATTGTCTTTTTTTTTTGCTCAGGCGAATATGTAGCTAGGGCACCCGTTCATAAAAAGATATTGTGGAACTTAAAAGGACTCAGAGCAACAAAATTGATTAAAGGAATAGAATATCTTAGCTACTAAGACAGACGTACCAGCTGTTAAAAAGTTCAAAAGGAGAATAAATGTGGAATGTCGTTGGTCGCCGACTAAAGGAGCGAGTTGGGAAGAAGTGAGGGTTGGTTTATTTTGCTGGGGGCAAACATACTTTTCTGTGTGCCTTTGGTGGGTAGGGGGTCTGATGGGGTTGGGTTTCCTAAAAGCCCCTTTATTTTCTCCCCACTTGTTGTCGGTTAATGGTACTTGATCCAGATGGGCAAGGGACACCAAGACATGTTCATGTTCGTATTTTTTACAGTTAGGGCAGTTAAGATGTGGCGCTCTAGTGGCATATTGGGTGCTGCCGCTTAAACCAGCGACTGGATATGCCCAGCCACAAGCTACGTGAGCATAAAACATACCGTGCGTCCGCGCATATCCAGACGCACTTACATCATCAAGTGGCCGCTGGTCTTAAAGTGCCAGGCACACCCTGGTTTCTATGCTTTAGTGACTAATGAGCACATTTTCATAACCTTTGTTGGCTAACTGCGTTGCCCGCTTTAGATTGCAAGCTTTAAAGACTACCAAAGTATCTCCTTGTGGTATATTATACAAGTGATGATAGGTGTAAATATATATATCAAAATATTCAATCCAACTGCATGTTTTCTGATAATATCCTGTATATTGTACAGCACTGCAGAATATATTAGCACTTTTTAACATAAAATAACAATAGTATGAATTTACAATGAATGAAAGGAATACACGGGGTATTAAAAAGAAAAAGACGTTTGCGGCTTACTTTATGTAGAGCTTATTCATAGCGGACCCTATCGACCCCAAGCCCTTGACAAAAGTCTGGAGACATCATTGTGTTGCGAAATTCTGAGATTGCGGAAAGCGTAAATACAGATTTTAATGCAGTAGGTCTAGGAAAATATGTAAAATGGAGTAAAATATAACCTAAACCTTTTAACCTTTAGATGTGGTTTAAGTGGTGTGCCATCATCCAAACCTAATGTGCACTTAGTATGTCCTCCAAGCTCCACGGTGAAAAATATGACCTTGCGTAGGTTGAGTTGGGTGACCGCGTGATGTTTTTGGAATTCTGGTGTACTGGGGTGGGAATATGAAGTGGTATATATAGGATTGTATGTTACATTATATACATAGGCATAGGGTTGCTCATTTGCATATATTTGTTCTTCTTTTCTCTAGGTTTTTTGTTGCCTGGCTTTACCTCCCCATTCGTTTTTGCCCCATTTGTTGCGTTATTGTAATCCTCCCTCATACTGTATCTGTACATTTTATAGGCAGCTTCTCTCTCTCTCGACAGAGGGTGGCATATCCCAAATCTGAGCTCGCTGGCACACAACTGCCTCTGACCATCAGACAGCCCCAAATGTGGTCGCCCTTTGAAGGGCCTACTGAACTTTCTACATCTAAAACTGTCCTGGAAAAAACCCTGAAGGGTTAGTGACCATGATATTTAGGTGGGGTACCTGGAAATGTCAGTTTTGTGTGTAATTACCCAGAATCCATTGTCGCATTGTATTTTTTTTTAAATTTGATTATTTTGAATCACTCTTTAACTTGCCGTTAATGTCTGCCAACCTGATGGACTATAGAAAGAGTACACCGTGAGAGAGGGGTTTTCAATAAGCGAAGTGTTAAACACACCGAACAACGAGTATCAATAGCTGTGAACGTGTGTTAGCTTCTTGTTGTCTGCCAAATGTGCAAACGCTTAGGTGTCTGTAAATGTAGCGAGGTGTGAGACGCTACACTTCCCACCGAAATCTGCGCCCAGGGAAGTCGTTTAGTGGTTATGTCATTTAAAGCAGAAGGAGGTTGATAGAAAGAACACCGTGGCTTTCTGATGTTCTGTGCAAACAATGACCTTGGATCTGTTGACAGACATTGATCCTCTGATACTCCTTTCCTTTATAGGGTTAGTCCCAATATTGCCATCATGTCGCCAGCAAGCCATCATCCTCTTCTTCTCCCCAGTGATACTGATTTCTCTCTTTGAATCGATTTATTGATTAGGATAATTGGTAAGAATGAACTCACTCCGGTTTCTGCGTGGACTTCATGAAAGGCTTTAGCAGCATTTTGCTCTCTTTAAGGCAGTTGAAATTCCCATCAGGCTCATTAACCGCATCTGGGAGTCTTGCTGTGTCGATATACTAAGTAAAATCAACCAGAGCATCACAGAGGTAGTGGAAGCAAAAATCTACCGACCCTCTTTGATTGGCTCTCTGTCTTCATCAAGGACGCAGCCAGCGTGGTGGCACCGCATGTGGACCAAAAATCAGCTGTCCAATAAGAACCTTGTCAAGTAAGCAGGAAAGTGTTTTGGGGAATTTGAGAAAATCCTAAATAACCAACATTTAACTTAAAATTACTTATAACACTGTATGTTGTTTCAAAGAACCACCAAAGCTCTATAGAACAGACCAGTGTTCTTTCCACCATGAGAACATCTCAAACAAGAGTTAGTTCACTTTTTCTATTATAGAGGAAAAAAATTCGAGCCATATCTTAATGATGTCACCACTAAGGTTAGTCCAGATCAAGAATACCAGGCAAGTACACTAAGCACAAGACAAATGTTTAGGCCTCTTGATTACCTTGCAGATAAGGTGTGGTGGATATCTCCCTAGGCTTCATGTGGACAAGGACCATTGAGTTGCAAGTAGGTTAGAATTTTGCAATATTCAATACATACTCATAAAAAATGTGCTGGACTTTACTTGTGGTCCACCAGATACATCCCACCGTCCAAAATGAAACTGGACTGTGCCAACTTGTGTAGCCTGGACTATCTCTATATTATCCCTGGTCTTCTTCTACACCAGATATAGCGGGTGTGGGGCTCTGACTCTAAGTGCAGCAATCTGTACTGATGCACTTTTCTAAATACTTTGATGTGAGGGAGGAGGTTAAATGCAAAGGATTAAAAATAGGATTTAGAAATAAAACATAGTTGTTTAGCTAGAATATTTGGTAGACATTGTATCCCTATACCATGGATCTAGAGGGACTCATGGACAACAGACACGTACTAGCTTTTTGCTTAAATAAATTGTGATCCTATTCGGAGCAGATACATTATTGGTGTTCTCACTGTAACAATACGCTATGTATACACTAGCATCATGCTTTATACCATTCAATTAAAGGAAGTAATGCAGTCGTTTCAAAATAGTACCGGTATATGTTGTCCTTTCCAGATCTAATGACCTTGAGGAGGAAAACACAAGTTATTTGCAGGCCAAACATATTATTTATTAGGAAAAGGTATCCCAGAAACACGGCATCACCTACAATGCATTAACGTATATATACTTCACATATAGGCTTACATACATATGTATGTTTCACATAGCTGTCCAACTTTTTGTGGGGATCATGCACCAGTTGGGGCGATCCTCTGAGATCCAGTACAGCTCCGACACGGCTCCGCTGGTAATGTGGGTGGCCAATCAATGGCAGGAAAGAGCTCCAATCGAAATCAATGCACCGGCTGCGCATGCACATGGAGGGGGGTCTCGTTAGACCACCCAGTGATGATCACAGAGCCGGAGCTGATTAGTGGTAAATATATCATGTGCAAGGATATGTGTTCTGCTGGGTGGTGGATAAGTGCATATGTGGGGATAACGCGTAATCCCCCCATGTATTTGCACGGTGGGCATCACGGAAATTTAAAAGCTCCTCTCAGCTATTATATGCATTAAAGTGCACGTAATGGTTGGAGTGTCCCATTTAATAATTAGTGTGTCATTAATGAGGAAACATACTTCCATTAGATAATGACTGGGCTTTAGCCACAGATGTTTTTGGAACCTCTCAATGTCCTTGGGGTGAGCCAGGTTCTTCTGCAAGAGATGTTCGCTGGGATTTCCCCAAAATAACAGACATCTCATTAGTCTCGTTTAGTGAATAATCCAGAGGGTCCGGTGGCATGAGATAGATATGGGTGCAGATTTATTCATATCTCATAGATCTCATAGATCTATATGCTTAGTTTTTTTTCTATTTTCCTGCTTGGTATAAATTGCAGAAAAACCTTTGACTTAAGTTGTCCAGTTTTTATAAGACACCATGTCTATTTGCTCAAGAGCGATAAGCCGAGAAGAGTTTGATATATTCCAAGTTCAGAATAGGATGGAGTTATGAGTCACTCAATACGTTGTTCTTTATATTTACCTCCAGTCACACAATAGTTTTCATTACTTGGGATTTTAGACAACAATCTTTTCAATCCTCTGATAATCCTACCACTCAAAGAGAGCTCCTGCTGCAAACTTGGACAAGTTCTCCTCCACTTTCAGTGGAACCTGCTATCCGTGATACAGAATTCCAAGGACCTGATGCACTCGATGGAAATATGAACAGCGATGCGAGGAACAATCAATTTCACTTGAGGACGCTGATCAATATCACCCAACATATGGCTGAATCCCTATTAGGAGTTTCAAGCAAAGTACTGAAGATTGTGAGACAGACTCAATGCACATATCTGTTCTCAGATGTAAAAAATATCACATGTGACGTTACAAATATAGAATCGACTTACTCAAAGTGATTAACAGGACATTAGAACTACATAGAACCTAGGAAACTCCTCGGAACACAGGTTCAAGCGACAGGATTGTTTAAAGTTTAGCAGATGGTTCTGCTACTTTACAGGCCTCCGGCGAGTCCTCACCTAGAGTATTGGGTGCGGTTCTGGAGACCTCATCTCCAGAAGGGTTTCTGGAGACCTCCATCTCCAGAAGGGTTTCTGGAGACCTCCATCAGAAGGGTATGGACATATTGGAGACAGTTAAAAGGAGTGCGGCTGAAATGGTGAATGGTTTGCAGGATAGAAAACATTAGGAAAGACTGGGGACTCTCAATACGTAGAGTTTGGAGGACATATGAAACATTTAAACACACAAATAGATTTAACAAAGTACAGGAGGGAAGTTAATTTCAGAGTATACATTTTAGGATAAAAGAGAACATTTAAACATGTATGGCGGGGGTGTCCAACCTGCGGCCCTCCAGCTGCTGCAGGACTACATCTCCCATGCTCCTCAGCCAGCCCCTTAGCTGAAAGCATTATGGGAGATGTAGTCCTGCAGCAGCTGGAGGGCCGCAGGTTGGACGCCCCTGGACTAGATGGTTCTACCGTCAAAATCAATGTTTACATTTTACTTATTTTATAATGAGACCAACAAGCAATTTAATTTTGAGTCTTTTCATCAGGAGAAACGGGCAGACTAGACATTTTTATTGATACCTGTTTATGTAATTCAGTAAGAAATCCAGAACATTAATATGTATTTTTTTTTTTAGAATATAACATATAAATACAATTTCTGTTGCTTTTATATGCATTATTGTGACTTTTATGGCTGTAGAACCCTGTGATCTCCATCAAGCATTCCGAGCTCCTAGAAGGAAAGACGGGCAGAGGACTTTGGGTCCTTAAGAGGTCGTTCTCCTTCCTTAACTAAAACACACGGGAATTATATTGTTGAACTCGCGGTAACCTACGGGAGGATAAGACTCTCCCACAACATGATATCGATAAAATTAAATGCTGGGTTGTAGCTATCCTCGCGTTTCCCCTGGATTATTGTTTATTTCATTGGTATGGCTAATTTTCGTTCAACGTTGTTACAATTCCACTAATGCGTATATACCCCTAATGTGCCATTTTATATTCAAAGAGGATTGTACAATTACAAGGCACTAATGCATTAATAACTTGGAAACCTTTTCCATGAGAGGTGAACTTGACTGCGCGGTAATGGAGGACCCATTTATTTCACACCCTCTCGACTGCGATTATCAGGTACATTTTTTCGGCCTTGGTACACTTTTCTGTTACCTAGTTACTGATATACAAGAAACGTTTCGCTTTTTTTTTTTGCTTCTTCTTCAATGTATAATTATTTAGCCGAAATTACATGTTGAGTAACCACTCCTTCCCAACTACCTTGGCTCAAAATAGTAAATTACTGTTGGTGATAAGCGCAGTGACAATTGTGGTCGTAAACCATAATATTTTGTGTTCTTTGTAGGAGTAGGAAAGTCTCATATATGCCCTGAAACAGATACGGATTAAGAAATACATTAACGCAGAATACGAGAGGCCCCAGCAAGCTAGTTGTGGCTAGTGGGCAAGCAGGCCTAGGCCGGCAGGTCCTAGGGGGACCCGTGTGGCATAACAGGGACCCTCAGGCCCTGTGGAGTCAGCACAGTCCTCCATAACTTCCTTCTGCGTTCCGCTTCCTTTTCAAGTGTGGCGTTGGGATATGATGTCATAACTCAACACCCAGAGGTAATGAGGGTATGGAGTGGTATGGAGCGGAGGGGGCGGTAGGTGGCTCTGCCCTAGGTTAGGCCACGTAAACACATCAGGCCTTATATAGGTTTTTTATGTGCGTTTTGTTGCGTT
>VKOC01000003.1:2618711-2635576 GCA_009364415.1 Spea multiplicata | reverse complement strand
CATATGCTCTGCGGCCCACAATTAGTAACTGTGCCTGTACCATGCATGGTATAAGGTTGCTTGTTTCAAGGACCAACTTCTTCACAGAATCAGTGTTCCTTCTATTGTGATCAGTTCGGCCGTAAAGCCATTAAATTTATTGAACCTTCCTGTTTGTAAATGTATGATCTGCAGTCCACTCCAATGATTCAATTATAAAGAGTCTTCTTTAAACCCTTTCCAAATTAAACAGCTTATCTTTTTTTTTAACACTGACCAATTACGTGGCCAATTGGCAATATGGATCTCCGCTGGCAAATCCCTATTCTTATAGGAAAATAATGCTATACAATACAGCCAATACAGAATTTGAGACTGATGACATACGCTACAAGTAAAAATAAGTGAGCCAGCCATGACGCCATGAGCCAAACCTGAACAATGGCCGTCTATTGGGACAAGAAAAGCCAAACATGCTCTTCGGATACACTGGGTCCTCACATGCGACTAGGACCCATAGTTGATGAGCAGATAGGAGCCGCGTATTGGACCAGCTCAAGCCAAAGATAAACATTAATTTCAGCAGATATATCAAGAGGTGTAAATAGTTTCTCCAAATTAGGTGGACTCTGAAGCTGAGGCTAAATAAACACTCAAAGCCCAAGAAAGAAGAACCCACATTATGATGGGAATGAGTAATTGTGGATACCCAATCCTTTTTATCCTCTAACTAGCAAAAACAATCTAGATTGTATGCTCATGAGATCATCGTTGGTAGTAAGAAGGATATCCCTTTTATAAAGGGTAAACACACCATGACTCCTCCGTCAAAAGGCAATATTATTTCACCGTGTCGATAATTTGCATAATGTGACTCTCCGCGGCGGATAGGAACACAACATGATAGAATTTGAATTATCCTCAAGTATGAAAGAGATTAACAAGGAGAAAACCGAGTGAAAACGCACGCAAAGCAATTTAAAAGATTTTTCATGAATTTTCGGTGTGTTTTAATTATGGATGGGTGGTTAACCCTTTGAGTGCGAGACGGAGTAACTCTTGCCAACCAAGAAGCGCAATGCACTGTGTATCTTTTTTTCAAAACAAAAGTGTCAAATATGAAATTTGCGCCTGATCTTTTATTACCATTTCTAGTAATACACGTAGATCAAAGCGTCGCTCTTTAAGTACTTAAATCCCTCTTTCCTGCCCCGATCAACCCCTTTTCCAGGAGCTCAGAATGTTTGCGGGGTATGAGTGTATCACGGTGTTCTACGGCCCTAAAAGTCAAAATAATGCGTGCAGAAACCAGCAGAAAATGGTTAATAAATTAAATTAGGTAAAGCAAACAGATTCCTGTTCTAACTTTCCTGGTTAAATCAATAGCTGCCAATAGGCCAGATAACACTTCTTGGTGAAGCCCACCTCCAAGCTGTCCGGCCAAACACTTCTCTCTGCGCATGATATACTTTCCTCCGCTCAGCTCTAGCACTTCAAGCAGCCACGTAGGAGGTCCCAGCAGCAGGGCTGCAGTTACTTTAATATGCATTTTTTTTGCTGGGGCTGTCAGTGACATTAAACTGTCCCTTTAAAATGAGCTATAACACATATTTTAAACCTCTGGTGGAGCTTCCTCTATGAATAAAGGATTGCTGACGCATGAAATGAATGCTGCGTCACCCCATGGAAACTCCACTATATCCTATAGCGACCCAAAAAGCAAAGCATCCGCTGCAGCGGTTTTTAGAATGTATAACCTATGTTCTACCACCGCCCCCGTGGGCCGTAGTTACATTGTAAATGACCAAACATAACCACAGAAATCTGCTCAAAATTCAAACATTCCCCACTGTGCGAGACAAAGAAGTCAGTGCCTGTGCAAATTTCCATGAAAGCTATATAAATAATGTTATTTTTGTGGCCGCGAGGACTTGCATGATATTCTCCGCTTGCAAATAAACTGTTAATGTTGGTTCTCGACTTTAGATTTTGAAATTTGTGTTGTCTCTTTTTCTTATACACTTAAGAAACGTAAGTAGCCGTGCTTACACGTTTTAATAAAGCAGTATATATACAGAACACACAGGGGCAGATAAATGTCAGGTGGGGTCCTAGGGCAACACTACCACAAGAGCCCATATATATATATATATATATTTATATTATTCATTCATTCATTCATTCATTCATTCATTCATTCCGCAAGGGGACTTCCCAGGGCAATATGCATGGGGCCCCACTGGTCTGTTACCCCCCTGCCCTACCAGTTATGGAGCCAGGAGGAAAGCGACCAACTGTTAGGAGAAAGAGGTTTATTCACTTATCTGCAAAGTAAGCGTGAACTACAGAGTGGCAAAATCTGTGAGTACTTGATTCATAAAGGCAAAAAGTAGTGTAATAATAAAAAATAAAAAATAATTATAATGAAATGACAAATTAAATAAACTCATGCACATTCATTAAAAATGCACATAAATAAAACATGTTCCATCCTCGTACAATGCAACATAGAAGCATGCAGTGTATTGCTGTGGGACTGCCAAGTGAGGGAATGTAAGCAGGTCTTGGTGGAGACAGACAGAGCTTTTCTCGTTGAACATAATTGCATTAGCATATCAAAGCAGTGAGGCAAAAATCCAAGCGATAGCAACACTCAGAGGTCTAACCCCTTCATTGCCTGGGGTTACGGAGACAGAAAAAGTGGATAGAACCCACAGGCACCGCTGAATGCTTGTCTTGGGAGATCTTCCCTGTCTTTGAAATCTTCCATATTATTAGATGGGGAGGAGGTCCCTAAAATAAGAGCTGCCATTCAAATTTTCATGGCTCCTCGAATGCTTTGATCTCTAAAGAGAAGACCATACTCAGTAAAAGGAAGTAACAGAGGACTCAAGCATGAATTAGTATAGATTATAAGTAGCGTAAATTCACAACGGACCTAATTGCAAAGAATTGGATTCCCATGCATTTTGTATGTGAACATTGGTTGAAATGAACAACCTGCACAGGTAGGAATGAAATAACTTGTCTGGAAGGATGTTTTCACAGTTTTAGATACATTTTATGGTGTTTAGAGAACATTACAAAGTTACATTTGAAATATAGTGTACCTTAAAATGAGGACAAGTGGGCAACATGGTGTGCATCAAACATGTTGGTGGCCCTTGTCTCCTGCGCATATCATACACTAGCTTTGGTGCCCTCTAAAATGTCACTGGGTAATATTATTTTGGTTCCAAAGAATGGCATATTTGAATGCTCTTGTCCTATGTTCTAGTACAGAAAGAGATCAATTAATTCCAAATGTCATTGAATTCATTAAAGGTGAGAGTTGGTATTGTGTTAGCCATTGAAACACAGGAGACAAGTAGCGTCAAGTTGATACCTTTGGGCTAACTAAGTAGATTTGGAGGGCAATAGAGGCCACTCAAGTTTCTTTCTCAGACAATTCCTCTGATGATCTACAGAAGAAAGAATCTGCTAAGGTTTATTTGCTTAATATGCTTGAGAGCACATTAAAGGTTTGTCTAAGTGGAACAGCACCTTTAACTAAACGCTGTTTTAGAAAAAAACTAGGCGAACGAAAGTCTGTACAGGACAAAAGGTCTCCATTTGGAACGTGCTATTAGAAGCAAAGATGGAATACATTTGATAATCCCAACGATGAACACAAAGCATATCGACCCTGATATATGATGGCTGACACTGAATGATTGCTACATTGTATGTTGCAGTACGTGGAAATAAATGAATACGTTTGTCCGCAACACAGATCATAGCATGGGAATCTCTGTTCTACAATGATATAAAAAGAAATCACCAGTTTCCAAGCAGGGCTGCACTGAAAATAAAATACCCAGTTATACTTTTAAAGTAAAGATTTTCTCACCCTGAGACATCACAGGCATGGATATAATCATACGTGGGAACTCTCCGGGTTTTTACCTGGAGACTTTGGATGAGGCCATGCCCTATCCACATTCTACCTACTACCCACTTAGTTTGTCCCTTCTACCCTACCAGTTCCATGCCATTACAGTGGCTAGCCTTGCCCCTACACAAAAACCATTCCCTGGGTACCTACTCTGGGAAGATACATTATATTTCATAGTTCTGGGTCAGTGATGGCTTTTTCAGGGTACATGATGTGCCTCACTGGGCATTTGCCTGGTTTACCTGATGACCAGTGTGGGCCAAGTAGAAAGAAAATTCAAAATGTCTGAAAATGTTTTTTTTAAAAGCCACCAAAACATGTAGACAGTTTAATCTCCGCAGATGAATGCAAATTTTTACGTGATAGGTCATCTATAAGACAAAGAAAGATGTTCTATTCCATCATTCTGTGTTAGTTTCCAAATCCTAATGGATTCTGTCAATTTCAACCTTTCTCATCAAATTTTCACAGTTACTGTCAATGAAAAACCTCAGGTCTTCCTATTACTGTCGAAGGACTTGGCACTAAAGTAGTAAGTTCAAAGAAGAACATTTTTATTTTTATTGTAGCTGCATTAATTTTTACTCTTAGCAAAACTGATTCACTGGACATAGAGTACCAAAGATGTTAAAATGTTCAGTTGGAATATCCATTTTCCGCAATAAATATTTTATTGTTTTAAGAAATGGCTAGACATCTAAGTTTTCATATAATCTGATAATTCAAACAAGATCCTATCTATTCGCTACCATTTTTTGAGGTGAGATGCACTGCCCATCATACCCAGGAACTCTCCAGATTTCACCTGGAGTCTCTGAGTGATGGGCTTCATCTCTGGGTCTCCAGGTCACTGTCCTCTTTCTCAGGGCGGGCCAACATTTGGCCATGCCCACTGTTCTTCCTACTTCCCACCTACTTAAGGCCCTTGGGCTAACCCCACCCTTATGTACCGGTACCCTGCCTTCTCATGAAGCCACTCCTCCAGAAGCAGGAGAGCTCCGGGTTGCCTACCCCAGGAAGTTACCAGGTAAGCTGCCCACACCCACTTAGACATCTAGCCACACCCACTTAGACAGCTAACCCCACCCACTTAGAACAACCCATTTAATATTCCCATACGGAAGAGCAAGAGGAGAGAGTTTGGGGTAAACCAGGCAAGGAATTTAGCAAGGCATGTTTTCTGGTAACAGACGAAGGTCAATACTGGACATTTCCCACATATTCACTTTATGGCCAAAAGTATACGGACGCACCTTCTAATTATTGACTTTAGGCGTTTGGAACGCATGGAGATTCTCTGTAGCATCACAGGGTTCCTAATTTCCCCACATCTAATACTGTCAAGCACCTCTCTTTGTGTTTTCTTTTTCATATCCTTCGAGGTTATATAACACGTAATAGATATACTGCAAACTATTTTTATCTTGCGTCACGATTCTTTTTATAATAGTAGTATAGTTAATTGGACTCAGTCTGTGAAAGCGTGAAATACTGAATTATGTTAAGACTGCACTTCGATCCAGCTCCTTACAGAGACCACTCAGTGGTATAATTCTGAATCTAAAATTCCGTCACTGGTTTTATTATGCATAAAATATTCTGCAGCTTCTCCATGTCATTATAATGTATTAATGAATAAGGCATGTCTGCGCTGTTCTAATATAAAGCAGTGGATTTAATTTCAGGCGCTTCTTTCAGTCATGCATCAAATGTCCTCCATGACATCACTAGGCGTTTGCCCGGATCTGCTCTAGCGGCAGACTTTCCTTCCACAGAAGGGTGTTTCCTTAGATCTTGGAAAGGAATTAGAGGCTATTTGGGATCAGTAATAGAGTAAATGTAATTACTTAAAAATCCAATATTTTTTTCTTCTTACGGAAAAAAGACGTAGGTACCCATAGGCTTTCCATATGAGAAAGAATGTATCTTCTATGATGCTCTGAAAGCCAAGGGCGTGATGGGTTTTCTAGTTGTTCTTCCAGTGCTACATGGACCTTCTGAAAGGTCCAAGGAGTACTTAAAGCCCAGCTCTAGCCCTGCCCCTTTTGTCGACAGTACCACCCCTCCCCACCTCCAGCCACGCCCTCAACAAAGAAAGATTTGATGATAATTTTTTAAATAACTTTTTAAAAGAATGAAATGTGGCAACAGATCAATATATTATAAACTCAAGATTGTTCAAGGACCCTTGAACAGGATCTAGGCATTGCCACCCCTCTAAGTAGCCCCAAAAATAATATGCTGTAAATGGTGGTTCACTTAACAGATTTTAATTTTAAATAACAGAAGTATTTTTATGTTTTTAAGATTTTCTTAAGAAAGGGGCTTAAAAAACATTAAATTATTTATACAGCCTTTAGGCAATGTAATATCCCTGATTCATTCAACCCCTAGAAACCATAAAATAATCGGAAATTATGTGCTAAATATAGACACAGTGGCTAGAGAATTATACTTGGAAGAAAAAAATATTTCTCAAAATCATTCCTTCGCCTCTGGGGGTCTCAAGCATGGATTTCCTGTGCCTGTGGAAATTCACAGTGGGTTTAATCTAGCGGGCTATGATTCAAGGAAAAATACGAGATTCCAAAACAGAGACCAGCAAAAATAAACAGTTTATACAACAAATCCCACATTGTAGAATTAGGCCTCGATATAAGCCTTGAAGACCCGAAAACAGTGTTTCTTTCTCCCAAAGTACCTGTTTGTATGGTTTAGGCTTCTTATAAAGAAATAACTAGAGTTTGTAGATGCAAGCACAGAATTATTTGTTACTAGTCAAAAGGTCATCTAAAACTATAACACAAGAGGTAAAAGTGCCCCTGTTAGGAATGGACCGGACGCACAAGTATATGTTCTGTTCCGAAGGCAGGAGAGGGACCAAGAAAGGTGAGCAAGAGCAGTTAGGTAGTTAACACGTGAGGCATCCTTAAAGAAGGGGGTCTTGTTTTTATTTATTATTGAAGTACCTAAATCATGGGGGGAAAGACGGGTAGGTCGAAGGAGGGCGTTCCAGAGGATGGGGGCAGCCCTTGAAAAGTCTTGTAAGGAGAGATCAGTCTTGTAAGAAGGAGATCATCGGATAAGCAGAGAGACCGGATAGGCGTGTATTTAGAGATGAGTCAGGAAATGTAAATGGGAACCGCTATGAGGAGCTTTGAGGAGTCAAGGGTTTTGAGATTAATCCTGAAGCACACAGGCAGCCAGTTATGAGATTGGCAGCGAGGAGAGGTGTTAGTAAAGCGATGAGTAAGGACAGCAGCATTCATGGTGGATTGTGGAGGGGCAAGACTGGGTTATATTAGTCAAGACAAGAGATAATGAGGGCATGAACAAAAGTCTTAGTGGCACCTTCTGTTAGGTAGGGACAAATCTGGGGAATGTTTTTAAGATGGAGAAGGCAGATTTTTTTGAGACAGACTGGATGTGGGGGTGAATGAGAGGTTGCAGTCAAGGGTGACACCAAGACGAGTGTGGGGGGATGGGGACATGATTGCACGATTAACATTGAGGGAAACTGTTGAGAGAATGTCTAAGCTAAAAAGTCACAAAAATACTTGCTATAGAAACATAGAATTTGATGGCAGATAAGAACCACTCGGCCCATCTAGTCTCCCCATTTTTCCTCCTGCAAAGAATCAGAAGTGACACACAGGGGTGCGACTTCATGATTGCCATCATGAGTGAGCTGCTTGATAAGTGGACCTATCACCCACAAATAAATGATAATAAATTATTTGCTGCTCCTCATTTACTATGAAATCTCTCTTCTTCTTCTTCTTCCTTTCTAGGGTAGCAGAATTAAATTAGACAGGCCCAACAATTATTACGTACTTTTGGCATATACTCAGCCCCTTAAAATGTTCTCTTATGGAATGTGAAATAATTCATTCACATTAGCATGATGCGTGGAAGCTATTGCTTCCCAACAACAAGTAAAATCTTTGTTTCTGAATCAAGTCCCACATGAAAACATAAACGGGTCTACAGAATAATTACTATAGAGCTCAAATTTCTCCTGGAATTGCTCCAATTTAATGTTTGTTTGTCTCGTTATTTTAATAATATCAGTGTCTACTTCTGTAATTTATATTCCACGGTTGCCCTTTTCAGCGCGCTGGCAATTTTCCAGGAGTAATTTAGCAAATTTTTATAAAAATGTTTGACAACAGTTCATTTGGCAGAATTCACAGAATAACATGTTAGCGGCTATTTATGGGTTCTGAACGAAATAGCTTTGTGTGTGATTTCCAACATCACAGACAACGTGAGGTCACCTAGCCAGAGGACTGTCTTCCGAAAAGAGAGACACCTGACCCCGAGACTCTTGGAATATTAACCCTTTAATGGCCCTTTCTGAAGATTCTATTTTGTAACTCGCAGAACGTGATAAGAGCTCTAATACCGATCCTCAAAGAAACCTTGACTTGTCGTTATTTTAAAGTTACATTTAATTGAGTCACCTGCATTCAAGAGAGGCTCATTCATATGCTTGTTAGGTGAATGTTTCCTGTTTTTGTCAGTAGACTGAAGCAGGCCATATTTAAGTGGAAAAAACGTGGTCACCGTAGGGTCCTCCGTTTTTGTTCAGGTGTATTAAGTCATGACACTAGGAAAACTGTGACCTCACAACCGTGGCCATCATGCAATCTATACTCACCAACATTTCCTTCCTGGATCCCATGACGGAAAGGGGTGGGGCCAAAGGGGCGGGGCCACACACTCTGCATGACCCTGCAGCACCGAGCTCTAGGCTACCAGTCCAGAGCGTTTAGGCTGTGTGTGTCTTAGACATACACAGTTAAAACGCAATGCCGCGTGTATAAAGTGTTAATGCAGGGACAGACATGAATTTGATGGACCCCAAAAATTATTATTATTACTATTATTATTATACTTTACTTATAAAGTATTCCGCAGCGCTGTACAAAGAAAAAAATGATACAGATAACGACAAATACAATACAGCCATTGACATGCAGATACAAGAGGAATGAAGGGCCCTGTACCCGCAGGAACTAACAATCTAGGTGAATAAGGGGTGAGACGGGATGGGAAATTTCAGGACTGTTGGCAGGTATAATATAAATAGGCCTGAATAAATGCCAAGAAACCACCATTTACTCACTGCTTCACTGCTTCATGGAGAAACCCCCCAGAATTCTCAGAAGGCTCTGGGTATCATAGTTGATTACTGGGACTTTAATCGCTGTGTTCCATCTATCTGGCTCCGCCTACTACCTGTCCACTTCCCATACTTTCATTGGTTATTGAGGCGGTAGCCACACCCCTATGCACACCTTGCCTATCTAGCTTTGCCCCCGTCCCTCCTCTCATGTAGTGCAGAAGGGGCAGATTTCAGGGTTGACACAAGTGTGCTGTTCCAAGTATGTTTATAACACAACTCATTCACTATTAACCCCTTAATGACAAAACCTGTACATGCTACGGGCTCAAAATGCATTGTTTTTAATGGGTTTAGGGACCGCCCATTGTCCTTAAGGGGTTAAAATGATGTCTGTAAGGATTCTCGTCCATGTATTGCATATCATAGAGTAGTGAAATAACACCTTGTCAGGTCTATTTAGAAATATGAAATTGGAGATTTAAACCAAACACGTGAACCTTAGAAGTTTGTTTTTCTTAAAAAACAAAAGCAAAAATAAAATAAAGAAAAATATAAAATCCTATCAACGCCGATAATGAAGTATTAGCACATAAAGAAAATCCATTCCAATTCCAATGCTGATTCCTTCAGTGTATTGGATTTACCGAGACTGTTTCTGCCCCTGGAATAATAAACACATACACAGGTACTGCCCTGTCAACTCCTGCATTTATACAGAAAATACCACGCAGACAGTGGAAAATAAATTGTCTGAAGAGACAAATAAAGTAGCTACTTGTAAATGGCACGCTGATCTTTCAAAGGTGCGCACCCACTGTTCTTTATAAAGCCCTTTCAGAGAGCGCGGGATAGACACACTTCTTTCAGACAGTGATAAATGAACTCTGGTGAACGCCAGCACACCATATAAACGCTTTAACACCCTGTCTCGAGTGTCTGCTAAATTGCAAAGATTTGTGCTGCGCAAAGTGATATATAATGACTCAATTTTACCAGCCGAAAAGCGGACGTTAATTCGAGGCGATGGGACTTAGCTTACCGCCCCGTAGCAATACGGAATTCCTTGTATAAGATTACTGAGTCTGCGTGTCCCATCAGAGCGCCACTTCAACGGATGTTGGGGCAACATTTTCGAGGCAGGGGTTACACCAACGCTTACATGTCTATGCAGGATTTTAAAGCCACATTTTGGAAAACAGTAGGTTTTGTTATTTGGAGTAAGTTAGAGAAGTACCCATATTGAGCGTATTCGTGGTTGAGGTTCAACTCACCTATGGTCCTACCTGGTTGAGGTTCAACTCACCTATGGTCCTGCCTGGTTGAGGTTCAACTCCCCTATGGTCCTCCGTTGAGGAACCAAGCCCTTAGTAAACATCCGTCTACAATAAAGATGGGAGGCTTGTAACATATGGCTCAATCTAGAGAAGGCAAGGGTAATAAAACCCACAAAGATCTGGAAGCTAAAGAAGTGAATAAGCCTACTCCATGGTATAAATAAATATATAACATTTATTGTATATACATTAAAAACAAATCTAAGAAATAATAAAAAAAATCCATAGTATGCAGACAGGGGACATATCAATGAATGGAGGCATGTACTCTCATCATATAAACAAACTCATTAGTTAGCCGATTCCTGGTTGCCTCGACTGATGCTGCCCTGACCCAGGAACCATCTAACTAATGAGTTAGTTTTATACAACGCAGGTATTTTCTCCCTCCATTCATTTAGGCTAGGTGACGCGTCCTGTATCTGTATCTGGATTTTTTCTGGTTTCTGGTTTAATATATCGAAGATTTGCTTCTAATGTATATACAGTAGAGGTTATATTTTAATTTATATCATAGGGTGCGTTAGGTTTTCCCTTTATAAACATACCTGGGAATTTCCCAGGGTAGGCTACGTAGAGCTCTCCTTCATGTTGCGGTGGGGCTGGCCCCAGAGAGCCTTTAATGAGCAGAGAGGAGGAAGAAGTGGTAAGGGGTAGGCAAGATATGGGTGAGGAGCCAGCATGGCCACACATCACTCTTCTGCCGGGAGAAAGAGGAGACTGACCTGTAGACCCAGAAAAGTAGAGCTTCACCTGGAAACTCTGGGTCAAACCTTAAGAGATCAGAGGTACGTTCATAATGGAGGACTTTACCAGGTGTGGCCTTGGCATTGTGCACTTCATGGGCCAAAACCTTCAAATCGGAATAACCCAGGGGACAAAAATATACCGTTCCCCAACCTTCGTGAACATTTGCTGGGTATGTCCCACTGGCCTAACATTTTCTCTCTTCAAAGAAAAACACACTGATACAGTGGGAACACATTTGCTTTTAAGCCTTTGTTTCACTATAAACTGACATCTTTATTTCTTCCTTGTTGTCACCGTATAAATTGCCGTTAACTAGATATTTTTTGGCACCCAACAGAGAACAAACTGCCATTCGTAAGACTGACTGCTGTTGATTTTGCTCGGCTAGTACGAGGTCTAGCTTAGATTTATCATCAAAGGTTTTAATTACTAGTACTGTGGCACTTGTCAGGTATATAATAAATACGTGTATTCCCATTATTCTAATAAAATACTAGGAGATCTGTCTTGAGTTGTGATTTAAACCCAGTTTCGACAAGACTGTTGATTTTGCTGTGATAGCAACATGGGGATTAGAACTACAGAAAGAAATAAGGGGAAAAACATTACTTGGCATGAATTTTATAATGAGATATATCAAGTTTGGTAGCGTTTTCTACAATATATCTTTTTACTTGTTGTGCACTGAAACTGGACCACTTTGTCCCACTCTTTTCGAATCAAGAGGGAACTGGACATCAGAACTTAGATCAGGAAAGTAGCCCATTCATATAATTTTCCTTGTAAAACTCATAATAATAATGAAAAAAATAATTCTCCACCTAACCCCATGGACGTTTACAAGTCTCAGACTGAATTCTCTGATTGTCTATTTTCAATCATCTTCCATCCATTCTAAGGGTTGCCGGTGACCCCATGAGACCAAACAGCCTTTGGCTCTGCCCATTGCCCTCCCAGCACCAATGACTTCCCACCCTCTATCCTGTCTATTGAGCTATACCCGACCGAGTGCATATCTCTCCCTACCTCCCCAACTTGGCCCTACCGCCTCTCGAAAGGAGCAGAAGAGGAGTCATTACTCTTTTTGACTAGAGACAGCCCGTGACCCTCTTGTGATTTATTGGCGCAACAGCCTATGGTTCTAAATACTAAATAAGGCAGCTCATGTCATAATGTTCTGGTGGAATAGAGTGCTTTTGGACCACAGCAAACTCTGTGGCCTTTATTCTGTGAATTAAGTGTATAAAGGGAGCCTCATCTGAAATTTTAATCTGGCTTTTACGGAAATTACATTAATGCCTTCCAGGAAATACATTGTATGTGCTTTCGTTAGAAAATCATATCCGCCATTTTTTTCATAGATAACTGTAACAGGTTATCTCAACTTGTCTAATTATACTGAGTTTAGTTTGATGGTGACGCATTGTTAACAAAGCATTGACTTCCAATCACTTAAATGTAACTGAAAGCATCATTAAATTCTGGGAGTACAAAGTATCTAAATGAGGTGAAGAACATGTGAAGTTAATTACTACATACTACACAGTAATTAGCGTCACGTAATGGATGCATCAGAATACTGCTTGGATTGTCAAGGAGTTAATCCCAACAAAAAATTCACTAGTCCAAGACCAACACCTTTCACTTCCCAAAATAATGCAGTTTAGGGTTCTATACAATAAATGAATCTATGTAATGGTTCTTAAAGATTAAAATAAATCAGTTTCTTGACCTCTTCATTTCGGGCGAAAATTGACATCGAGACATGACCTTTGGTGAACTTCCGGAAAATGGTGAGAATGAAAGAACCAACAAAATTCATAAGAAAATTCAGAATTTGTTTGTTTCGTCGGAGTCCCCTCTTAATTTTCGGAGGTTCGTAGAAATTAACGAAATCCAAGGAATCCGAGGCACAAGTCTATTTAAAACCCATTCTATATGTATGCCATGCAGGCGGCCATCTTAACTTCCTGTCCTGTATTATTGTGCCCCCCATTAACATTATCCCTCCTGTATTGTTTAGTTGCTAATTCTTGGTTATTGGTTCAGGCAGCCTTGGTACGGGTGGGTGAAAGAGAAGATAGATAACTTCAGGACAGGCATATTTGTTTCCATTATAATTCAAGAGACCTTGGCCTATTATTTTTAGCATTTTCGGCACGGGCAGCTCTTTAGTTTGTTAATGTGTCTTGACATGTGGATTTGTGACTCTAGTTAAGAGTAAGTCCTAAACAAGTCACTTTATAAAGCAAAAGTTATGGGCAGAGGGCAGAACCCATATACCACACGACTACCTAAAAGTGTGGACTTTGAACGCACGTAAATACTACAATAAGAAACATTTTTGGGTAATGTTACACTACAGAATATTGTATTTTTGTTAAAAAGCTCCAAAAAAAACAACAAATCTGTGGGAATTTCAATTTAGTACGGAAACTCTTAAAAGCTAAGTGGAAGATTACTACATTTGGCAGAAATACAGAGGACGATCCAAGGTATGTACTTTTGTAAATTGCAGCACTGAATATTGGACAGATTTCAAGATATTAAAGGTTAAAATCTGCCTTCAGAGCATGCATGGTACTTTTTTTCCTGATCTCTAAACTTGTTTTTCACCTAAAAAAGTTTATTTCAAGTGATTCAGCAGACCTATAACGCCCTATGGGGCTAGTTTATTTCTGCGTGATGTATTCTGTGAGTTATTTAAAGAAAAATAATTCAGTTGCTAGTATCTTTGTCCTCCCACACGAATAGCCGCTCAAACCTAACAAAACCTGTCAGGGTTTGACCCGGAGTCTCCAGCGAAGCGCTGGTTCTCCAGGTCGGCTCTTTCTAGGGAGTAGTCCTACTGTCTACCCATTTAAGACGGTCTGATGCATTTTAAGTTCCCATCACGGTTGACCCCTTAAATTTCAAAACCTTACATAAATTCAAACTTTTCAAAAGACCTGGAGTCTCTGAGCTAGAGTAGGCACCAACATTACTCATGGTGGACATTTACTGGGTGGACAATTTAATGAATGTCTTATGGACCTTCACAAAGCTTGCCTCGGACACTGGTGTCCTTGTACGGACACGCTGCCTATCCTTGTCTCTGGGTGAAGGCCTATCTTCTCAGGTCTACAGGTCAGTTTATGCTTTCTCCAAGTTGCCACGCCTACTCCCCACCCACATCCCACCTACTCTCCACCCACTTTTCCCAACTCTCCATCCAGCTTCTTCACAGTAAAGGGGATTTTTCTTGGCATGGCCCAGAAGCAGGAGCGCTCCGAGTAGCCACATTATGTCTAATCATTGGCAAAAAGTAGTACTATAGGAAATTGGTATAAAGAATGATATCTTAACTGGAATAAACTGAAGTATGCTCAGTGACATAAACCTTCTATTAACATTGAAATAGGTTGGTTTCGGATAACAGTGTTATTAATCATATGACCCATAATGCTAATGCTTCTCATATCAGAAGCACCGTGACGAGTTCAAACATAAATCCATAAAAAATATAAAACTTGAAAGCTATTTGAGCTTTGACTGTAGAGTTCTAGGTAATATTCAGATGTCATCGACCAAAAAAATGCAGATATGCAAAGTGTCTGCTATAATTTACAATAAAACCAAAAATAGCAAAATTCAATAATATTCATACATACATTTAAATGTTGCAGTGACGTTGGAGCATTAGTGCCTTTGGGTATTTATATTTTTTTTTTTCAGTTTTTTTAATTTTTACTTCATATGCTTGTGTTTACTGAAAATTTATGAATGGGGGGGCTTCAATCGTATCTGTTGCTATTATTAGAAAAAAAGATTTCTCCAGTGCTATCCTTTTTTTCTGGATCCTAGTTCTTGACCATTAACGCTCTTACGCTTCTACTCCACCTTGGTGACAGTGATGGAGCAGGGCAGGTGGCTTTCTGGTCTGGTTGATTGACTTCGGGTGCAGGATGTCAGTCAATGCCAGTTCCCCTACAATTCCAGGAGAACCTCAGAACCTCCTCGCTGGGACAATTATACGGCTCAGAAGAAAGACTGGCGATCACAACGAGCAAGCCCTGGTTCACCCTCCTCAGTGTCTGAATTCACATATGGCATGTAAAGTCTCTCCATAATCCCCATAATCTAACACCAAAGAAGATGAGGCTCTAAACTCTTCTGTTTTACCATATTTTCTGCCGAATCTGGGTACAAACTCTGGACACACATTAATAATGATTTAGAATAAAAACATCCGACATACATATTCACACAGCAATATATTATGTCTATTATAAAATCATCTCACTGTACTTATAAAAACTATACTCAAAGAAATATGATTCATATAATTATGTCACACGGCACCTATGTGTGCCAACTCCTACATGACAGGTGACATTTGGTCTATTACCCTAACATTATTATATTTTTAGTATTCATCAGTCATATATAAAGTTTATTAACCCTCTACTCTATACTTTGGTTTTATTATTATTTCAGACTATTTTATTATATTTTTTTTTATCTCCCGAATGCCATAAGTTCCAAAGTGATTTTTTTTTTCTTTTGAAAGTTCTATTCATGAATTCTTCAGGAATATAAATCGGTTAGACCGAAGATTTGGAAATCTCTCCCTTTCGAGCGTATAATTCATATTGTACAGGGTAAAAAAAAAGAAAAGAATAAGTGATTGGTAGTGTCTGAAATTGGAGAGTACAGATCAAGTACACAACGTGTACCAAAGCAAAAGTAGAGCTCACGGTGGTTTCTAGGCTGGAGTCTATCACTTCAAAAGCGGAATTATGGCCGCAGCACTGTTACTTTCCGAGAAATAATGTTTGAGGTAGTTCAAATTGCTCTACAGTTGACCTCGCATAAGCCGATCGCACAGCGTCCGAGCGGTTATGACACTCGATGGCACTGTGCATGAGTACTTAAAAGAAAAAAACCCAACTGTTTGGATAGATTATACCTTTTCAAATAGCATCGCTCCTTGTTTGTGACGGATTATCCTCCCTACATTTAAGTGCATTACTGACACGTCTGTTTAATGTACTTTGGCCAACGGGAGGTGTTTTTTCCCGTACACGATATTTAAGTAAATGGGGCTTTATTGCAAAATAATGTAATTTACTTTAAGTTGCTTTAAAAATAAAAATAAAAGATTGTGAAAAAAGATCAGCGTGGGTTTCTTAATCCAGTGCGTTCAGTAGGGGCCAAGACGCAGTCTTCCGAAGCAAAGGCAAGTCAGCTGGCTTGGCCTCGAGGTCCGGACCTCAGTGTCGGTGAAAGTTTTACCAAGGCATTGGCGATGTTTGTGACATTCCTGGTTTTTGTAGGACAGTCCTGAATTTGCACAACTGCACAACTTTCCTAATTTTGGATTCTACACCAACTGAGCTGTGCAACAGCAGATCCAACATGGCCTCCGCGAGATGCTCTGAGGTTGAGTGCCACAAGGCAGCTCTTCGTTTGAGGTTGGCGAGTGGTCCTGCCTGCTTCTGACACCAGATCTCCTCACTTGTGGCACCAGCCCCACTTCTCCCTGCCCTAATTCTAAGTTTCCCTAGAAAAAGTGTACATTATTTATACGATCGTCACCTACCGTGTTTCCCCGAAAGTAAGACAGTGTCTTACTTTCTTTTTATCCCTAAAAGCCCCACTATGTCTTACTTTCGGGGTATGTCTTATATTGGGAAAAAATCCACACACACATACCAAACCACACATATACCAAACCACACATATACCAACCCACACATAT
>VKOC01000003.1:2600033-2618611 GCA_009364415.1 Spea multiplicata | reverse complement strand
TCCATCAGCCCCTAAGTCAATGCGGCCCTGCCGTGGCCCGGCCCACCGGGCAAATGCCCGGTGTGCCCGATGGCCAGTCCGGGCCTGGCTACGAACAATCGCCTGCATACACAGACACCTACTCCGCTAGACAAAATTCATATGGATGCTCTGAAAAAAATAATGGTTTTTGTTAAAAGCTGAGCGAATATCTTAAAAAGATATCTTATCAGAGGGGGATTAAAGAGGTGGTAACCAATTTAAACAAGTATCACCGACTCCCCATTTGCTTGTGTCCTACAAGATAGTCTGTGGCATCTTTAAATATAGCTGGACATACCACCTAAGTGTCCCTCTTTAGATGGATCAGTCTCTCTATGGGATCCAAATCTGTTTTTTCATTGCTGTGGCAGTTTTTTATTCTCCAGGTGGAATCTGGCCTCATCCACTCCCACAATAGCAGCTATCCATGCAACTTGACCAAACTCTGACCCGTTTCAGCACCTGTATGAAGCTGAAGGAGAGAGCTTCAGGTGAGGTCACCCTAGGACAAGGGTGTCCAACCTGCGTCCCTCCAGCTGCTGCAGGACTACATCTCCCATAATTCTCTTTCAGCTGAGGGACTCGCTGAGGAGTATGGGAGATGTAGTCCTGCAGCAGCTGGAGGGCCGCAGGTTGGACATCCCTGTCCTAGGAGGTTCCAAAGTATGACTACAACTGCAAGTCACTGAACCCAAAGTAACATTTTGAGAAACGTGTGGCCCCAATGTATAGAGTCGCAGTGTGGCCCCTTTGCCACAATTACAAATACCCACTCCCTGCTGTAGAGGTCCTAATAGCTCTTTGTATATTTTAAATTGGCTAGAGGGAAAAAAACCCCCCAAAAAATAAAATAATTTTTAACCTTATATAAAAAAACCTGCTTTAGTAAAAAAAAATGGATTAAGATTTTGGGAGATTCTTTTAATTGCTTGATATATTTAGGTAAGTTAAGGTGACCTCCAAAAAAATGGTATAATGATGTCCTCTCCCTGTCATGTGTCTTAGCAACTTCTACGAGGAACAGTCACGCAAGGATGATTAATCCTGGAGAATACAAAACTACCCTTAGGGCAGACACCTATTTTTACATTCTAAGTATTATCTCTCTCATTCCAATGAATATTCCCTTGATTTGCAGGTAACACTGTTATTGCCCCCATCTGAGACGCAGAAAAATCTTGTGTAGATCCTCTGCCAGCATCCGAGGAACCGACGCGAATTGGCGTCTCGATGCTTTGATAACAGACACTGCGACTGATTTGGACTCAGAAAGGTAAAATTTTAAGTGAGAATTTCCATATTATTGTGTGAAAAGGTTTTCTCGTTGCATATCTGTTTTGTTATGTCTAGTTATCAGCTGTAGAATCTGCTATATTACTCCATCCATCGTACCGCCATAATCTCGTAATCCACAAACGCCTAATAAACAAATAATAACTTTATAAAAAAAAGAATTACATGGATAATATGTCTCTACCGGCACTCCGAGCTTTGGGCAACCTAAAAACAGAAAATGTGCTGTATGAGTAAGATTCACTAATAGCCCCGGCTAGGCTGTTAGCACTTAGCATAAGGTCCATTTATTAAACTCATTTTGGAAACATGAGATGAGTTTCGGGAGCTGATCAGAGAGATGAACTAAGAGAACTAAGAGAATTCCGTACGGAGCCGAGAGCCGGTAAGTCTAGCTTTACCGATGCTCTTAAATTGGCAAGCAAATCTTAAAATAGCCATGAAAGTAAGGCTTTACACAAAAAAAAACGCTTATTAAATTCTGAATCTGCCCTGGTGGACATGGGAAGGAGGCTCTGCTTGGATGCTGCGGAGCGATGGCTGCCTAGAATAGTGTATAACTGAGGTGTTAGCTGTCAATCATCAGATCCTGATATATATACCGTGTCAGCATCTATTTTTGCAACTGCAGAGTAGACATAAAAAAACAAACTATATTTAAGGAAGCTAAATCCAAAAACATATGTTCGGAAGCAAGTTTACACCAATTTCTCTGTAGTTACTTTTACTCACAACCAGACCCACCTGCTGTGGACTATAACTCCCATCAATGGTGCCACTGGACTTTTTTTTTTTTTCGCATTGCCAGATGTTGAATTTCCTAGCCCATAAATTTCCTAGCCTACAAATTTCCTAGTTTCGTTATCTTTGTTCATAAAGGATGCTGCCTCGTTCTCCACCAGATTTCCATTTTCTTTATCGTTATCTAAAATCACATGAAGGGAAGGTTTTCCGGCTGCTTTTTTATATTATTCTGGGCCCTTTTCCCATGGCTTTAGAATGTACCCAGAGGCCTCCCTCTTCTGGAGGAGTGGCTTTGTAAAGGGGCGTGGCCAGCTGTACACAAGAGCAGGGCTGTCCTAGACAGCCTTTAGTGGGAGGGGAGTAGGTGGAAAGTGGGTGGGGAGTAGGTGGAAAGTGGGTGGGGAGTGGGCGTGCCCTGAGGAAACGGAAACTGACTCTGAGACCCGGGGAAGCAGGGCTTGACCCGGAGACTCCGAGTCACACCTGCAGAGTTCCCAGGTATTTACGCGGTGTGACAAACCACCACCGAGACTCAGGTGATGTCTGGGATTTTTATATAACCGCACAGTCTTCTAGGAAGGACTCAGGACCACGCCTGGAATAATAGACAGGTGCCTGCTTTATTTGGTAAATGAACAAAATAAACAAATGAACAGAAAACAAATCCTTGGGCAGCTTGTCTGCTTACCCACTTAAATAATGGATATGAACAAATATAGTTCATAACGGTAAAAAACTTGAAAGCATGTGATTAGCCGAGGTTTTTACCAGGAACCTGCATCTGTTAGACTCCTTTGTAAATGTTAAGGATGTTTCACAAAAATCAAAATATCACGATTATAGCGTTTATTCACCTGAAATGGGAAAGAGCCAGGAATTCGGCAATGTGGATCAAAATCCATTCAAATCTATTTCTGGAATTGAACACATTGAAATATAAATTTTTATTATTGTTTATTGATTTATATAGTGTCATCATATTCCATAGCGCAGTACAAGGACATAACAAGTAGAGGATAACATTACTGTTTGGACCAAGTAAAAACAAGAAGTAAGAAGGTCCCAAATCCAACCGGGCCGCCCGTCCGTCTCCAGTCCGGCACTAGATCTGTGAACGTGGCCTACATTAGTCTTATTGAATTTGGTGTAAGATCTGTGACAAAAGGTGGCAATACTAGCATGTCAATTCGTTTCCTGACCTAAAGGCCTCTTGATTTGTCCTGTCAGCCTCCACAGTAGGAAAGCAGAAACAAAACAAAGCAGGCAGACATTTCTTTATGGAGAGGGGATAGTCTTCCAGATCCTGTGAACAGGAAGTTTAGATGGCTCCTTCCATGGTGTACACCTAGATCGTGAGGAGGTGACTTATCTGCTTAACTAAGCTTTATGGAGGGCAAATTCTCCTGCAAGAAGAGCTGTGTTGTACCACAATGTCCATAAGTTATTGAAGCTCACCTACACTCGCTGTTTATTGAATCTACAGGGGTGACTAGATGTCTTTATTTACAAGTCCTCTGACTGAGGCTTCCATCACTGGAAATGTCCCCTTAATCCCTCTTTAAACCTAAACATACCTGGGAACACTCCGGGTTTGACCCACAGTCTCCGGGTGAAGCCCTGCTTCCCTTGGTCTCTGGGCCAGTTTCTTCTTTCTCCAGGCAGGGGAGCGGCGTGTGGCCATGCCCAAGGCTTTCTGGGGATAGCCTCGTCGCTACATGCAGCTATCAACCCCCTTATTGGAAGCCACTTCCGCAGAACAGGAAGGGTCTCTGGTTAGTTCACCATAGTAAGTTCCTAGATAAGCTCATACATCTCATAACTTTGTTTCATTGCCTTAAATACAATGTGTCCACCGCAGTCAGTCTTTATATTCTAATGTATATGTGTTGCTTTCAGTGAGGAATATACCATTAACTTCCAGCAGTGTTTTGGATCATTTCCAATAGAGCTAATATTCAGAAATATTTATAACTTTACTGAAAACATATATAATTTTATATATCCATTTGTTTCTATGGGTATTATTAATAAATATGAAACGCTGTCATTGTACCATAGTTGGGCAAAATTTTTTTCCCCAATTCATAATCATGCCATATATTTGACACATCGCATGTATAAATATTTTTGTTTTTCTTGACCAAAAAAAAAAAAAAAAAAGAAAATATAACCCATTAAAATAATAGATGTACGTTTTCTTATAACTAATATATTGTGTTAATTACGCTTATTAATGTGTAAGCTGCAGCTGAAATTGTGATGAAAATCCATTAATTGCAGAAAAGTAATTAGTCTTAAGGATTTCTAAAAGGTACATTGTGGGTCTAAGAAGCAAGTGTGTAATCTTTTCATAATACAATGAAGCAGAAAAGATTAATTACTCTCAAGCACAGCGATAATGTAAAATGTCAAAAAATATCTCACGGTCAGCAAAATACAAAATGATCTGAAAAAATGTAGGATCACCACCCGCAAAGGTTATTGGCTACAAGGTGTAGTTTTGTTATCATCTTGTGTGAGTCGAGGTTAAAAATGTAATTCCGCCCTAAAAAATTGAATCATGGGTTTTTTGCCATTTGGCTTTATCCATTTATGAATCGTCAGTGGTTTCAAACAAAAAAAGAAAGCACGTATGTAGTACAATCCTCAATTTTCTGGCGTCCAAATCGGGGCACCTTTATAGGGGGTGTGGCTAGAAATAGGGAGAGGTGTGTCCTAGGTGGGATGTGGCCGGGGCTCCAACCTTAAGTGCCGCCTCGTGGAACTCCGCTTCAGAAAGTTGCAAGGTGGTCACATGAGAGCTTCAAGAGCAAAGACCTCCACTGATTTTACAGGCCCCTTGGACGGGACAGTGGGGCATCTTGGCAGGATAACTTTGCCCAAACATTGGGACTTGAGCGAGAAAATAAGCAAGCTGGGATGTATGATATAGCATGAAAAGTGTATAATCAGTCAAGTCATATCCTCCGTAATCTAACGTTTTACGGGATCTAGAATAATGCCTCTCTGTGGAATGTAGAATGGGTGTGTCTTGTTTGGGGTGTGTCTTAATGGTAACCCCGCCCTCTTTCGCTTTAGTCCCTGCCCTACAGGATTTAATTTCAATTGGACACTTGTGGCCCTTGTGCCTGTCTATCCTACAATCTAAATCAGGTGTTAGTATTTCAAAATCCTTTTGCCTCTTCCTTTCTTTTTTGGTCTTTGAGGAAAGTAATAGATTTTCTCTCTTGTTTCTTTTATTAACTGCAGTTAAGGTGTCAGGAAGGAGAAATGCTATACAATGTTGCAAGGAAGTAATTTGGGGTTTTGTGTATCTGTACTCTGAAAAATACTGCAATCTTCTTCAATTTGTGTCACGGATAATAAGCTTGTTGATCAAACTTCAATTTCTTCGGGATTGATAGCCAAAAACGATTGCGTCACTGGTGGAGTTTTCTGACATGAAGGAAATGAAGGTATTACAATAGATACTCTGTAATTTTAGTGCTATACAATGTAGCACGTTTTTTTTTTATTTGGTGACATTTCTTACACAACCCCCTCAATGCGCAAAATAGAAACAGATCTTGAAATAGAAACAGATCTTGGAAAGAACACATAAATGTATTTTTTTTTACAGTGGATTATAGTATGATAAAAATATATAATATTAACACACATAGGTCGTTTACACACAGCGTAAAGATCCACCATGAAGAGACCTCATTCAGGAAGCCACAAGCCTGGGGGCAGCAGGGTATTGGATTAGTAGTTACCTGCATCAGCTTGAAACTTTGATATATACTTTGATATATAAACTCGGTTTAGCCCTATTTAACAGAAAATGTAATCATTTGACAATTTGACATCTGCTGGGTTCTCCCAGATTGGGATAAGCTTGGGCTTTCTCTTTAGCTAAGGCCTAGTAGTTAAAACACATTCTCAAGATCTTGGATTTGCCATCAGACTCGCTGGTCGTATGCCCTAAGGCTGGGTTTTTACTTTTTCTGTCTAGTATTACCCAAGATGAGGTCTTTATTCAATTGAAGGGTTTTCAAAATCATCAGACTTTTAAGAGTTGCACAGCACAATGTCACATTACAGAGTACACCTAATAATAAATATAACTAATCTGTAAAATACTAAGTACCAAAATATGGGCTAGGGGTGTCTGCAACATTCATTTTTACACTTTCCTATTCTCCCCTATTGCTCTCTTGTTGCTTTTCTCCTCTCTCTCTCTCTTACTCATTCCCCTTATGCACACAACACAATCTGGCAACTCCTTATCACTGTTTGTGGCTTAATGTGAATCTGACTTCAGCACCTGCACACTCATTTGCCCCTACTGACAATTCCCACAATAACGAGCCAGTTATAGGTATAGAGATTGAGTTGAAAACTGGGTATTGCACACAGAAGTGCTCTTGAGCAACGTTAGCTCCCTCGTAACTACGTGAGACATATTTTAATGCTATACACATACCTCCCACCTTTACACTAGCCTCTGTTGGCAAAAACGCCTCATCAAAGTAACCCACATCATTATAATGAAACCAAGCTGGCTACTGTGCAAGTTGCCACTGATCTTTAACAGTGCCAGCATGAACAAAAGCTTAAAAAATGGGCTAATTTTGATGTAGAAGACACAAGGAGACACAAGAATGTTTTATCTGTTCTGTAATATTTTACAAAAGAGAACAATGCATCTATTAATCTCAAATGACCAGACAATTCTATGCACAAAGATATAAAATACTTTTTATAGCCATGCGAGCCCAGAAAGTGAAGGGGATGGTTGAGTCCCACAGTGTAAGTGTCTGGTAATGAATGGTACAGTGTTACATCTGAGATGTGCATATTCTGGAAAAATAACATAAACTTCCACAAGGTAATAGCAATTATGGGATTATACGAAGTTCTGAGATCTCAGCCTGGACGTATATTAAGGCAAATGTTCTGTAACAAGAAATGATGGTGTTTAATGACAGAGGAGGAGCGGTGTGCTCCATGGATTGAGTCGAATCTTTCTAGGGAAGCTGATGGAAGCGCTGTTAAAATTTAAATCATAGGCACCATTGGAGCATCTAAAAAAAACTGAAAGCTTGGGTCTTCAAGAAAATATTTCACTGTAGTTGAGGCACAGGCTGATCATCCTCAGGAACCGGTGGTGTAAACTATGGTGTAAATTATAAATGTTGAGGAACCAGGCTAAATTATTATGGAGAGATTGCCCCTTCGGTCCGCAGATGTTTCATGAATGCAACATGGAGATCCAATGAATGTCATGCTGAAAGGACAGCTTGATCAAGAAGGATTGCATTGTTTGCTTGCAATGGTTGCCAACCAAGTATTACATGACAACTTGAATTTGTGTGTGGCAAAGAAAAAATGAACGCAGTATAATATAAGAAAAAGAAAGATTTTCAGGAAAGGCCCCACAGTATGCTCAAGCTTCCCCATGTAGACCATCAAAATGAACATCAGTGCACTTTGACGGCACTCCTTACAAGAGCACAGCTGTATACATAAGTTGTCTCTGCCTCTAGGATTCTCCTACGCCCATGAAAGAACAGCATGGCAGCTTCTGAGGATGTCCTACAAACCTTCACGGTGGGGGTTACCTGAAGACCATTAGCGAGAACTCTACGTTGCGGCGTTTATAGTACTTCTAAGCAAAAGTTTCTTTCCTGCACTTCCCTTTAAATATTCCCCAGGGTAAAATAGGGAACATAGTGTATGGATAAACCTTGATGTCAGGAAGAGATTTTATAAACTTGGGAAGGTTGTCCTGGTAACGTTAGAAAACTTTGCTTTAAAAGGTATGTATTCTACAAGGTCAGTACATAGCGAGAGAGCTCGGAACGTAAAGAAAGGGCTTGCGTGTGAATATATCTAAATAAAAAAATATATCTCCTGGTTCCTTCCTCAGTTTAAACTCAATTATCTGACGACAGTAACGGAATGTCCTCTTTGCTTGTGTGTTTGGCTACTGTACCTCTTACCCGAGTTTTGTCTAAGGGCAACTACTTTCAAGGGATCCATGTATAAAGTGGACATAGAGGCAAAAGGTCATCATTGTTGACCTTATTTGCATGCGCCTACCCAGAATCCCTGTGGTTGTGCAGCGCCATGAGATTTCTGAGGGAAAAACAAGCCTTCTGGCTTGTCTGGTGTCTGTGGATGAGCGTTTCTACTACTAATACTTCTACTACCCCCTTAATTTTAAGTGGAGGGGTTTTCCATCACCTTTACCCGCCATAATTTTCGCAATGGTGTTTGGATGTGTGAGTAGTATTGAAAGAGATGACCTGGAAGCATTGATGATGTAATATGTATAGTGTAATTGTGTAATTATGTAATGGCCCACCACTTTGATTTTGCATTATGATTTGGCACCACGTTTTTGAGCTAGTTGGTGGAGGTGTAGGGAGCCTTATGGCTCCTTCCCTCTATCCATAAAGGGGTCTTTCCTCTCAGGGTTTGACCTGAAGTTCAAAGGGGTCTTACCATTCGGGGTTTGACTCGAAGATCCGGCCCTCCCATGGGGGAGGGAAGGAATTTTATCTGGATTCTCCCTTCGGGGAGATCCAGAATACTCTGTCAGGCTTCCGCGGCCTTAAATGCACGGATGTAGCAGCAAAAGAGCACGCAACTCAGGCTCCGAAAAAATTCAGCATATTTTCAGATGATTTCTCCATCTGCCAAATACCAATAATATTTTTTTAATTATATCTGAGTGTTATAGTTATGAATGGTTGCTATGGTAATAAGAGCACTTTTAAAATATTGATTCAGAATCCCTTTTGATACATAACCCTCCATATGGTATTCTCTGCAACATAGCTCTACTGATATCAAACATCAGGAACTCATTGTAAATAATTTAAATAAGTGAAAATAAAAACTAACTGAGCCGGGGCCAATCAGGGCATTCTACATACACCATTGTATTATAGCTATACCTGATTGGCTGGTTATTATTTTTGAAGTAGATGCCTTAAATTATCTTTTTCTTTTTAATCATTATTTAAATTCGTTTTTCATCAGTCTATTTTACGTACCCTTTTCAGATGGGCGGGGCTTAAAGTATGAACCAATCAGAGCTCACACGCTGTTTGTCCTTTTCTTTCTCAATGTGTCCCATGGTTACAAATGGTTTCTGTAGAATACAGATACCCTCTAAACCTGTAGAATACAGAGACCCTCTAATCCTGCAGAATACAGAGACCCTCTAATCCTGCAGAATACAGAGACCCTCTAATCCTGCAGAATACAGAGACCCTCTAAACCTGCAGAATACAGAGATCTGCAGAATACAGAGATAACCAGCAGAGACCCTCTAATCCTGCTAATCCTGCAGAATACAGAGACC
Source organism: Spea multiplicata (assembly GCA_009364415.1). Taxonomy (NCBI): domain Eukaryota; kingdom Metazoa; phylum Chordata; class Amphibia; order Anura; family Pelobatidae; genus Spea; species Spea multiplicata. The sequence goes on along the minus strand of VKOC01000003.1, from coordinate 2,609,199 downwards.
CTCTAAACCTGCAGAATACAGAGACCCTCTAAACCTGCAGAATACAGAGATCCTCACATGTTTTACCCACATGTTTCTCCCCCCTGGTCAGTACATACTGCCGCACACACAGAGCCCCAGGAACAATTAGTAGCCAATGGCAGCCTGACGTCATGTGAGAGGAGGTGGGTGGGAGATGGTGACCAGGCAAAAGGAGAGGAGACAAAGATGGGATCAAGAGAGTTTGAAACAAGGAGGGGGAGAGATAATGGAGGGGGAGCGAGTGGAAAGAGGGGGAGGAGAGGGAGTAAGGAAGAAGGAGAAAAAAATAGGAGAGAAAGAGGGGTGAAAGGGGGAGAGAGAAGAGTGAAAGAAATAAGGGGAAACAGAGAGATGAAAGAGGGGTTAAGGAGGGAGAAAGGGACAAACAGATACACTAGGATACATTATAAACAGTGAGAGTTTAGCAGCAGTGGCTCTCATAACCTTACAATGTTATCTCTCGGATTTAATGTATCGTTTGGTCAGTCTGAAAGTGACAGCCGAGACATGCTCGAGGCAGTGATATGTGTACAGTCATTTTTAGTCATCTTGAGAATTAGAATTTGTGAATAAAATAATTTTAGAATGCCAGGAAGCGTCCTGACTTTGTCCTGCGTCTGTTTTTTTTTGAATGATGGTGAAGGTGCCCTGTCTGAAAGGAGAATTGATTCAATTTGCTGGATTGCGTGGAAATAAATTAATTTGACCTACAACTATAAGTTTCATTATATCTAAACACTTTTTTTTTTAGATATCTCTATATTTTGTTGAATACTGCAAAACTAAAATTCATTATATATATATATATATATATATTATACAAAGGATCTCTTAGAAGATGAAGAAGGAGACACAGATTCCTCATACAATTATATAATACTTGTGATGGAATGGACCTGATGGGAGTAGGAGCACCGGATCGGTGTGATGAGCGTGCCACCAAGTTTCCACATCGGACGCCCGCATATAATGCTAAGCAGGGCTGCCTATGCCGATCCCCTAGGCGTATTACAAAGGAGTGTAATAAATTAAATGGGGTAACTCAATAACATAAATTTCAATAGGTCCCCAAGTCACCTAAAAAGTTTAAACCCCTAAACACACCTCCTGGAACAAAAGGAGTCATTTAATAAGCTCAGGGTTCGACTCTATAGAGGCAGGTACCTCTATACCCAGTATTCCTTTAGAATTGGAACTAAAGCATGCATTAAACAAGAGGTCTTAATTCAAAACTAGATTGTAATATACAGAAGTTTAGAGGTGGTAGATAAGTGGAATAGCCTCCCAGCAGAAATGATAAATGCCAATACAATGAGGGAATTTAAACATATTTGGGATAGGCATAAAGCTATCCTGAATTTAAGACGAGACCAACGACCGATTAGGATTTACATCAGAAAAAATGGGCCGAATGGTCCTTCTCTGCCGTCAGATTCTATGTATGGTATCCGACGGTTCTGATAATTAAAAAAATTTGTTCCATTCTGTCTCTCTTAAAAAGAAATGTCCCCATACCCTTTGCAATATCTTCTGGCAACAAACTATCCTTTGATAAGTAAAAAAAATAATTGCCAGTATCAGTGGTATTTAGAATTATTTTAATGATATATTTTTACATACCTGCCGTGGATGGGGGGGGGGTTATTTTAGGCACAACTCATAAGCAGAAAACCAGGACTTTGTAAAGTAATTATAACTTTTGCTCTACGATGGGGATTGTCACTTGACCTTTAACATTGTCAACAAAGTTCAGTTCACACTAAAAGGGATGATCTAAGAGGAGACATCTAGTATTTTTAGACTTTCATCAAGAAAACTCTAAATTTGGTTTAACATTTAAAGTCTCTCAACTCAAACGTAATCCGCTCTTTAACCCCCGTTTGTCCAGACAGATCCGCGCATGACCTTTAAGCCATGTCAACTCTTGGCTAAAGGGAAACATGTCAGAGTCACGGCAAGAAGCACATGGGGATTCTGACAGAGAGGAGGAAGGTGATATTTACAGACAACCTGTTCTTGTTAAAGGTCGACAAATTAGATATTGTTGGGATTCTCCTGGGAAGAGAGACCGGAATATATTTGAGTACTTAGATAAACTTTCAGCTGATCTTGTTACAGAGAATGTCTAAGCTATATGTACATATGTGATGATGTTGTGGAGCTCCATGTTATATGAGGTACCTGTCAGGATTATTATGGGTTTATTCTTCAAGTATTATTGGAAGTAAAGACTGGTTTCTCCACAGAATGTCATGAAGAAAATCTGCAATATTAAGTGTTCCCCAAGAAAGTGCTATCATATACCTGGGAGGATGATATAATGTTGTGGTTATTTGTTGGGATTACCAGAAGACCATTCCTGGGCGGTTGGTAGGAAGAGAAATGTCAATGGCTTGATGGCCAGGAGCAAGAGGAGAACAGGACAAGACACAAATGGTGTGTGATGGGGGTTGTGAATCGGCCATACTAACCATAAGGTACAGAGTGGAAAATTCACTGGGTTTTTCACCTGTAGAATCATAATCGGTTGAAATTTCAATTGTGGTGATTTAAATGCCCAAGTCTGTTCCTGCCCCTGGGAAGGGAAATGGGACAGGGTACAAGTTAATTATACAGCCCAACAGTAACAAAAAAGAGTTCAGTCCAACCCTAGAGGAAAATCCTCTAGGGTTTAGGTATCAATAGCAGGTCTTGGCAAAGGGGGCGCCAATTTTGTTGAGGAACAGAAAAGATCGGAAACCCTATATAAATACATGTTCGAGATTAAGAACCAACGTTTGAGAAAGGCCAAGTCAAACTGCAGCAACAGAGGAGGTTAGTTTATGGACACAACTGGGAACTCCATACTGGACCCAGAGTCTCCTGGTGAAGCCCATTGCCCTGGATCTGTGAAGGCACCCACCCAGAAGACGGAGAGATCGGGACACCCAACCATGGGAAGTTCCCAGTCATGCACGTGAGATGTAATGATGATGGCTGTTGATGGGATAATGGAGTAGTTGTGCTGTTTACCCAGGGGAATCATAAGATTACTAGCTCTCCAGAGAATCACCTGCGAGCCCAGGTCCTTTGATGAACTCACCTCTAGATCATCGGATGGCATTGTGTGACCTTTTTCTAAAACAAAAAACCCTTCTCAACCCTAAGGTTTGGTCAGAACCTGTAAATACGCACAGCAAAAAAAAAAATACAGAAAGGGGAGCACACAAAAGCATAAAAGGCATGCACATTCAGATATATTATATATTTTTGTGCCTTGCTCATTAATTTCCAGTTTAATTACTTGTACTTTCTTAATGCACTAATTATTTCAGTGGCTATAATTAAACCATGCTTTCTGAAAATATTCAAAATGGGAATACCTAATTATGTCCATGCTGGTATTTACCCATTTCCCCCCACCTCGAAATCCTTATTTATTGTAGAGCGAGGTGGCAGTGGTCATCTTTATGATTGTACGGTCAACACATAGAACTCTGACCCAGCTAGTAACATTTTATATAGGTGATTTCACCAGGTGGTAGTCCATGAAACTATCAAAGTTGTAACGAGCTTTAACGAGTCTGGCGTGTCTTTATTTCCCTTGGCTTTTTACGAAAAAGCTACACTTAGGCGCTGGGGCAAACGGCACAGAATCTTTTCAAACAGACCCAGCGTGAAAAAAGTAACAATAATCAGCCTTGGAGCAAAACTCTCTGTGCATCCATGCCAGGGTCACAAATCTGTTCAGAGGACCGGTAAGCATGGCACATAATCAGACAGCCTGTTGCCGTTTGCGGTTTCCATCGAAGGAACTCTAATCATTAGTATGCTTTCATAACTCCATATGGAGAGCAGTAATCACTATTAGGCTGAATAAACAGAAAGACAGCCTCGGTTGCTAAATGCTCCCTTACAGCAGAGAACTAAGGAAGCCATTAAGCTAGACTGATTATGATTGGTATCATTATGTTATCTTTATATCGCTGGTACAGCCAAGTACAGTAAACTGTATACAAGTATTCTTAATTAGAGCGATATTGCTTGATTCACATTTTGTTACAGATTACAGCGATACAAGATGTTCAGAGTCCTCATATTGATTGGACTGGCTGTCTGCTTCTGACAATGTGTTATGAGCGTACTTGGGAACTCTCGTGGTGTGCCCTGGAGTCTCGGGGGGTTTACCCCAGTCTCAGGCTCTCAGAATGAATGGCCACGTTCTCCGGGTTACACAGTCTGGAGATGTCAGTCATATCCTTCTCTGGTTTTACAAATGGTCATTCAGACTGGCGGATTGGGAATTTAAAGCAATAAATAATGTATGTGTGGCTATATACTGCATTTCTCAGCCAGCAGCCACATACTGTAGATCCCACTCTACATGGTATTATTGGCATGTGGCCCATGGAACGGCCAGGTAGCTAATCCAGAACTCTTAGTCTATTTTACGGCATTGTGGAGGGCATACCTGGGAACTCTCCGGGTCAAGACCTGAATCCTCCGGGTCGCGGGAGCGAGCTCTTGACACGTCCCGCTTCCCGCCCATTTTTTCCCGTCAGCGGGAATGCCCCCGGCATCAGTGGGAACTCACCCGACGTCAGTGGGAACTGCGCCAATGTCAGCGGGACCGCCCACCAATGTCAGCGGGACCGCCCGCTGATGTCAGTGGGCAGTCCTGGTCGCCTCCCGCAAGGGAAGGCTCCGGGTAGCTGGAGCCCAGAAGTTCCCAGGTATGATGGTGGGCCATAGGAAACCTGGTTCTGTTTCCCCAGGGCAACAATTTGACTCATGAATGCCTATGGAGAAAGTATTAAAGCAAGTTGTACAATGTGGTTTTGAAGAAGGGAGTAACATTTGTATATCATTTAAAAACCTACAATGGGTATCACCAAGTGTGAAGATAACACAAGATGACGAATGAAAATAATTCTATTCTTTACTACAATTTATACGTCTGCTGCAATAAGGAGAAATCATTTTATTCAGTTATAAAACTATTAGAAAATAGACGCCTTCCTTTTTTTTGTGTCGTTAATTCCTAATGATGAAATGGAAAAAATAGAGAACAAATTTATCCGGCGGAGAAATGAACAGCTGACTGATGTGAAGTGCATCTTACGACAAAAGAGTGTTTTTGGAAGTGTTTAGAATGGTCAAAGTCATTTCAGTTTAATTGGTCAGACGTAGGGCGCAACTATTTTTCCACGGTTAAAAAGACATAATAAATACATTAGCAATTTACAAAAATGTGCCGGTAGGACGCCTGACATATTAATTATGATGTATAAATTAACGTGCCAAATCGCTATACGATTTAAATGCCTAACTAGCATTTTTATAAGTTTAAGTGCCCTTCCTACCATGACTTCTGTTCTTTTCCTTCTTTCTTTTTAAGAAATATTTGTGGAAACGGGATCGTATTAAACATAAAGAGTCTCACAGCTAAATGCCTAGAATCTTTTATAATAGACTATAGGTAGGATTTATTGCATTGTTTCCCCCCCTAGATCTGCCCCATCCACAGCATCATTAAAGAGAAAGTTTAATGCCCCTGGCAGTCCCTCTATGGAAGAAAACATATTAAAGTACTAACGTTCCAAAAATGTGTTTGGCCAAACACATTGACTGCATTGCAACTAACTGGGGGTAGACAAAGGGGCAAGTACATCAAATCAGACACTCCGAAAATGTAAAGGGGCCACACAGCTATCCCAGGCATCTAATTGCTGGAGTGGCCCTTTAAGAGAAGCCAACTGTGTCGGAACAGTCTTGGCAAGTAGGCTTACACCTACTGGCTGTCTTGGCATGTTCGGTACCTAAACCGAGTACTGTACATACATAAATGAAGATGAAAACTCATGTTGCAGGAGAAACTTACTGGGGCTGCTCCTTCACCTGGGGGAACTTTGGCCCGGAGAACTTTGGGAAGATCGCTCCAGGTTGAGCGAGCGGGGTTCTGACACTCCCCCTCCCCACCCATTTCTCCTTAAAGGGGGTGTTTCCCGTGATGTCAGAGGGAACGCCCAATGACGCCAGCGGGAACGTCCACAGACATCAGCGGGAATGTCCCCAATGTCAGTGGCCAGTCCTGGCCGCGTCCCGCAAGGGTACGCTGCAGATATCCGGAGTCCACACGTTCCCAGCTATGTATAATGCATAATGAATTCATTAAGAACTAGCCCCTGACTACCAGGACTTTGGCTCCAAGGATTAGATAGAAGAAGACAGGCGTATATATATATATATATATATATATGTAGGTATTTTTCTCATAATGAAGCAGTATGCCCTTTGCTAATAGTCGCTTCACGTATAGGAGGACTCGGTTTATAAAATATCGTGCTACATTCCAAGAACAACAAATGTATAATGTAACAGAGGAACTCGACGACAAGAATTATTCATTCCTTCTGAGCCTCGTCTTCTATTCTACTCTTCGAATCCCAATTCCCCTCCGCTCCTCCTTATATATATCAGATCATATCTCTCGGTGCTCCCTGCGTGACTGTTTAACACTCTCGCCATTCTGCCTTCTATCCGTGGAAATGACTACCCCGCGGAGCCCCGTGACTTTCTCTGCCTTTATGTTCTAACGTGCAGTCTTCTGGCACTTCTCCATATGTACAGTTTAATATCTGTCTGCCGCACAACATTAGCCCTGAGTGGGTGAAATATTTACTAGACTCGCATGTCGCCGGCCCGCATTCTTTTGAAACGCAAGTGAAATAATCATATGTTTATGTTCAGCGCCGGTTTTAGTACCAGGCGTCCCAGGCAGCTGCCTGGGTGTCTAAATAAAAGGGACGCGAGGCAGGATTGGCAACCCTTGGAGAGTCCCGGAATGAAGTGTTATGTCTCCTACGCTATGCAGTGTATCCTATATTAATCATTTCAAGAAATATTACAATATTTAATGGATCAAAAGCCAGATTTATGTTACACAAACCCTGTGTCTACATGATCCTTCTGCTGCAAGCCACGGGACATGCCTTCTTCACGCTAACCCTTTCTAGGACATTGTAAGAAAGGAATTCTACAAATGGAAACGCTGGCTTGTCGTTATACACTTAACGGAGTCACCTGCGTTCAAGCAGGGATATCAACCATAAAATACTTGGCAGAAAAAGCACCAACTTGAGAGTTTTAGATATGATCACCGCCGGGTAGAATAGGAAGGAGTCAGCTCCAGACTGCGACCCTGAGAATCTGCCCCATTCACCCTGAGATTGGGGCAAAAACCCTGAGCTTCCCCACATGTGTGAATTATACGTTTTGCCGTAAAATATTTTATTGTGTTAAATACCCCACTGAACAATGATTTGAAATTAGTTGCCTTAAATAACAGCGGCCGAGTGTGGTGTAGAATCGTAAATGCGCGGATCTGTATTCTATCATGACTTTTCTAATCCAGGAGACTTCATATTAGCAGCAGATTTCCAAACCTTGCTTGACTAGAGACTTACTGTATAATTCCAGAAATTGGATATGTCATACTTTGCGGGCTTCCAGGTAGAGTCCAAATTGACTTTCAGTAATTTAATTATATAAAAAAAGCTAACATTGAATGCTTTTAGTGCATTAAACACAGAGAGCCCTCATGCGGAATCAAAACACCATGTTTTAGGTACACGTTAGGAGCCTAGCGGCTAGCGCTTATGGGGTGGCTGCAATGTTGATTCAATAGAATGGGAAATTGTTGAGCAAAATCATTGATTTTTATCAAGGGTCAATGATTTGTGAAATGATCTCCTGGCAAAATGGCAGATACTCCCGGGGTTAGTGAGAAGTCGTGTCTGGACCTTTCCTAGTTTAGTTTTAACTTTCCGAAGTTCTTGTAATGTGGGCTCCTAATGCATACACTGTCTATTGTCTATATTATCCTATAAACATTATTTACTAGGCTGATTCACGTTACTGAAATGTAGGACTTGGGAAAAGTGACAAATATCTTCTAAATCACCCCAGGGCCAGCCCGCGCCTGGTATTGGCCTTTTGGGTTAGCATCTTTTCAATAATTATGGAACCACAGGAGGTCAGTTGTCCCTCACAAAGACTACTACAGAAAACCCGAGCTTGTTGGTAATCCTCTTGGGTGGGAAAGCTGTCAATCTCTCCTCTCTTTCTTGGGGGTTTCTTTGAAACAGCAGAACATTAACTGACAGAACTGTTACCTACGGGATTATACAACAGTCACGGTGTTTTGGCTTGACACATTTCATACATTTCTGCACACCACGAGCAAGTGGCCTTTTATTATTTTACTCATTATTACTCTGGTTTTTATAACATGGACACGGACAGAATGTTACATTAAGCCTCTCAAAAAAAGATATGACAATAAAAACTTGGCGACGATTCCCACAAAGGAAAAATGCCTTGGATTTTGAGATACACTCAGAGAAAGACCAGTTTGACTGTTGGAATTGTAAAAAGAAAACATGAAAATTGCTACTTAAGGACTACAAAGGAAAATGTGTTTTATTGTTCTCATTTTTAAAGTCAATACTGCCTCGAGATGCTGGTTTTCTTGTATTTAATAAAATTGCGGCCACAGTCCTGTTTTGCTGGCCTCTGGTGGCTTCACAAAAGTAAACCTACGGCTTATAATAGGATACTTAAGTTTTAGTAGCTCCAGAAAGCCACCGTCCAGGATGGTGGCCGTATTGTGGCCACAGGGAAGAAGCTCTGGTCTAGATCCCAAGTTTTAGTAGCTCCAGAAAGCCACCGCCCAGGATGGTGGCCATATTGTGGCTGCAGGGAAGAAGCTCTGGTCTAGATCCCATATCCACACAACTCATGTATCAAAATACCCTACATTTCCCAGATGCATCCTCTTATCTTTTAGACCCTTGCCATTTAAGAAAGTAAATTGTTTGGAAATTGGAAGGCATACTTATTGGAACAAATGTTTTTCTACATAGGTACCGTATTTGTTCGATTATAAGACGACCCCGATTATAAGACGACCCCCCAAAATCAAAATATTAATTTAGGAAAAAAACAAAAAGCCTGAATATAAGACTACCCTATAGGGAAAAAGTTTTACCAGTAAATATTAATTCATGTAAATTATTTTCATGTTTAATAAAAGCTATGATTGAGAAAAATATATTTTTTAAATTTCCTTTTATTTGCCAACCTGCCCCCCCCAGTTATGCCACTC
>VKOC01000003.1:2574665-2589955 GCA_009364415.1 Spea multiplicata | reverse complement strand
GGAAACTCCCCAAAATCTATTGGAAGCTTCTATCGATGCAAAGTGGGAGGACCAAGTTGATATTAATGTCTATGTATTTGGAATGCGATATCATAAAAGTCCAAGTTTTTCCATTTTTTACGTGTTCCCATGACCTCATAGTTCTTCCAGTGTCCATTTCCAGTGTCTAAGGATTGTCATAACAGTATCTACTAATATATAACCAATTGAGTCTTGACAGGTCTTACTTTAGAGCTTTTCTTTGTAACAGAGCATTGTGAGGACATCATTTTAATTCTGTTCCTGTGAAGTTTGGGATTTTTTTATTACTAAACATTTTTTACAGTTCCACCAAATATGTAAATAGTCCCTTCATAAAGCTCACATCTCCGACATAGCTAAGAGAAATTAGGAACATTTTTTTTTAATTCTAGTTGGCGCGAGGCACCATCAGTTTAACATTTTATAAAATGTTTCTAATTAATTTAAAGAATGTATGTGTTTTCGTAGTCTATTTATTGTAGCTATCCATTCCTAAATATAAATTAAGTTCTCTCTTCCATTCTATTGAGATTAAGAAAATTTGGAAGTTAACATCTTAAATGTAACTAAGAGGTATCACATCTTTATTTTAATCTCATTGGATATATTTGATAAGTAATTCATTTTTGTTGTAATTGGTTATCTAGGCATGTTTTAAAGAAGTTTGGCGTAATAACATTTTGTTCTGCATCATCTGATCATTTTGCATGTCTTTTTTAATTGAATTTCATGTCTGGAGTAACTTCTAATGTGTTACGGTCTTTGAAAGCTTTCATACTAGGAGATGAAAAAAATGTGAGAGTCTTTTCTCCTGTTTATCTGCATTTCTTTTGGTTTTTTTTTATTTCTGACTATGTATCCAAGATATGATTATTAATAAGTGAATAAATACATGAATTCAATTAACTATTAGTAAAAGATAAACAAATACATATATAAATAGACAAATAAATAGAGCGAAAAGAAAGTTGATAAGATCCGATTCCATTTCAAAACTAAATGAGTAAGGCGGAGACAAGGTTAATCTCTGCGCCGACTTATTTTATAGCTAATCATTTATAGATAGGGGATTCTGTTCACTAAGAGGTTCCCCTTTTGAGCGTCTATCGTCGGTAGAATGCAAACTAAGGGTGTTTCGCCCAGGGGTGATTCCTCTCTGTTGATTCCATCATAAACCGAATGCCTATGAGCAGGTTTCGATTAGGAATCTCTCACCACCAACCTCATTTGTCTTCCCGCTGCCGTCTCCGAGTCCTGCTCACTCCGCTCTCGCTATGAAGAACGTGATCGTATCTCCAACTTTCCCTTCAAGCTTCTCAAGCGTAATCGCTTATGGATCAGTAGAATTTACCAATTTTCACTGTCTCTCCCATCATGTTTGTAAGTCAGATAAGCGTCCATGTTGTGCTCCATCGTGTGTGCATGTCATAGCCCCACAAAGCACGTATGGCGTTTTATATCTTCACCTCATCGCCTCCGTCTCCCATTCACTTATCTACCACCTTCTAGGTAAAGTAGAACTTCCTTACATTACATCTAAGCCTCTGATCCTATAGTTTTAGATTATGACCTCCTGTTCTAGTATTTTTCTTACTGAAGGGGTGTAACAAAATGCCAAGACATTTTCAGGAAACTCTTTCCAGAGCCCAATGGCACGTTTTAACGTTCTTTTTGGCTACTAGGCTTAGAAAGAGGTTGAAGAAAGCTAACAGACATTATTTAAATGTTCTTTGGTGTTCTTTTCTGAAACCTGCACATAATCTACATAAAGACTCAGCTACAAAATGATATAGGCATGTCGATAGGGATATTGACTCAACTCATGGTCAGGATGATGGAACGGCAAGTTCTGTTTTAGGAGATCTTAGCCCTAGATCTCAGCTCCCTTTGGCATCAGGAGTTGCAGAGTTACTGAGGCATAGTTTATATGATCTTTTTATCTCTGTGCTTCTCCTAAAAAATAATAGGCTTTATTTTATTTGATGTCCAGAAGCTGCAGCCATATTAACCCTAGTATACGATCTCAAGAAAGGCATATGTCACACACTGTGGTTCGGATCCTATACTGTATGTCATTCTATCAGCCGCTGCACTTAAAGTATCAGAACCCTAAAGTGGCTCAAACTTTTTCAATTTGATCGCCATTTCACTAAGGTTTTGCTTTAAAAAAAAAAGTAATTTTATGTATTTTTTTACTCTTGAGATTCATCCTTACTTCTTTATATACACATGATTAAGGACAAATTGTTCTGCATATACCGTCCAAAGTTGTTTCTAAGATACTTAATTATGATAAGTAATTTAATCCTTAATCCATCCATCACAAATGAGGCTTAATTAAAGAAGACAGCGAGGCATCAAACTGAAATTTATCCATTTATTGTGGTTGCAGTTTCATAATACATTGTTTAAACAAATTATTCTATGCAGTTGAAATGTTCAAAGTGTTCACAAAATAAAGACGCAGGTTTGCCCGGACTTAGCCCTCCTTACACAATAACTGAGTGCACTTGCAATTTGCAAAACAAACTAATGGATTTATTAAAAAGAGAGTACTTATCTTCCAGCAAAGCAGTGTATCTAATCGTTCACATACAAAAAGCAATGTGATCTTTCTTATTCTTGCAGATGGAGCCATCGCAAATAGTATTTTTATTTGTAGCAGTCCATGATCGCTACAAGATAATAGCGACTCACTTAATCTTCACAGATCTTTAAACCAAATGTGATTTTTTTAAATTTTATTTAATTTTTTTTTTTTGTTATGCTGCAGAAAATGTTTATTATTTACATATAAAATGAAACCTGCCTGTCAACAACTCTGGAATGCGTTAATATGCATATTTATTTATTTTAATTTTTTTTTTAAAAAAAAGAAAGAAATTACTGTATGTCGCCCCTGACGGCGGTATTCTGAATTAAAGATTTTTGCAAGACTTTAGAAAATAATAAAATTTCTGTTTTATAAATTAATTACGTTTTACCAAATGTAAACTAATTTTGTTAAGACTTTATATATTGTACCTGTGTTTTTCAAAGTTAATTTGAGATCATATTGGGATTAATATTTTTTCCTACAATGTCCAAAAAAAACCTAAATCCTAAAAAAAAAGTGAGTTAAAAAAAAAAGCTGTGATGTAGACTAGCATGTAAAAAAAAAAAAACTTGCGTCATATTCTAGCACATAGAAAAGCATTCACCATTTAATAGTGTCATAACATTAAACGCTACCTGTATATACTGTATTGTGTGTATAAACTGCAATTGCTGAATGAACAACATTACAAGATCAATCATATAAGTACCACAGTTTGCTAATACAAATTAAATTTGGTGTTATCAATAATGAACTGGAAAGGCTCTTTTTTTGTGTTTTTTTTGTTTAAGAATACTTTGCACAGAAAAGGTTAATTTAAAAATGCAGTATCATTCCATGAGATACTGGTTCCTTTATATCGACTAAGTTTACTAAATTCTATTTTATTCTAAAGTGCCTCATGAATCTTTAAAAAAAATGTCAAATAAAACTGCCTTTAAAAACTAAACTACTACATGGGCAGAACTTTTTTAAAAAATATGCATCAGCAGAAATTATTTGTTTCACAGCCTGATTATCATTAAAAAAAAAAATAAATTGTGCAAAGGCAGTAATATTTTCCAGGCTGAATGTCTTGATTTTTGGGCTTATTGAATAGATCGCTGATGTACATGGATTTGAATCCATATAATGAGAAACACATTTTTGGTAAGTAAACATAAATATAAAAAGGTCAATTTAGCACTTTGTAACTGAGTTGGTCCAACGGCTTCGGGAAAACTTCCTAGGGCTCCTTTTCAAATCTCAGTCCTGCTGGAAAAGATGAAAGGTATTAGACAATTAATTTATACTCTATGCTATGATGATCAAATTAGCCCAATCCATAGCCATAGGCTACGTTCCATCAACCTCGGCTTTTAAGGGAAGATGGGTAAAATTAACCATAAATTAGTCCTTTATGCCTTCGATAAGGACTTTGGTTTTCAGTGGAACATGCCAGGAACATAGTAGGAACATGGCTGGGAAAGTCAAACCCTGGTAGGAACATGGCTGGTAGATTTTAATGCCTACCAACTTAAAATTAACCCTTCAAATCTCAGTAGAAGTAAGACTAAAAGAGGCGTGGTCCAACCTGACATTAAGATCTGCTAAACGTAATAACTGAACCCAGGTGTTAGGACCAAGTCATGAAAGGGATATGTTCTTGAGCACCACAAATCTTTGTCACTGATAGCACCAACTCATTGAGGTCATTGAGGTCAGAGGTAGGAAAAGATGATGTGGCAGATAGGGACTTTGACATTGATGCACGTTCAAAATACTGTATAAGCAGCGTTACAATGTGGGTCCTTCAGCTCATGGTGGTCCATCACTCCCCAAACTGTTCCACAGATTGAAGGGATACGGCTCAGCATGATTTTACTGCGTCTAGGAGGGTCTACTTCCGTACACTTAATGAGTGTAAGGAACACGATGAGTATGTGTTGCTTACATTGCTTCATGTGATTAACTGAAGAGCCCCAGCATTGTAATGCTACACTCACTTACTGAGGTCCAATGAAATATTAGTGCATTAGAGATGCAGATCTCTATGCTGTAGACATGTGTGCAGAAGAACTGGTGGGGTCCTTGAATTGAGTTCAAAGTTGGTAGACTTCTGGATTAGAGGCCCTGAAGATGCTCCAATCCCTACAACTTCTAATGCTTTGCTTTAGGTTTTCAACTGGGTAAATGTAAAAGAATGCTACAACCAAATACATGTTTCTTTTCAAGTTTAATAAAGGTCTCTTTGGTGCTTATTAAGCTGCACTCACCTTGGTGGGTGATCCAGATTTCTCCACTTGCTGTTTTTCCCAAATATTGCGTTTGCCAGATACATCCCCGGGTCTTAAATCCTAAACAGGAAAAAGAAGAGTGTGGGTGGACATTAGTACAATGTGTATATATATATATATATATATATATATATATATATCCAAATATAGCTGGCCTACTCAGATTATCCTTATGTTTGTTATCGACTGCTCGAGAGAAATAGTAAGGTTGGTGAGAATCCCAAAAATACATATAACTAAGGAAATTGAGTAAAGGCTAAATTTCAAAATGGTTTAGGACTCATATTGGAGAAGATATTACCTTAAACAAGGGACACTTTCCTCTATTTGCTTTACACAGTGTTCAATACACTTTCTTCTTATTTTATATATCAGCTTGTGTTTGGAATGCTGCAGGGATGTTAAAAGGATTACTCTGTGCACCTATGTGCACATTTTTACCCATTCCAGATGGGAAAGGGACTAAAAATATGTTTGGACATTAAAACACACCAGTGATTAGTTGATTGTTTTCTGCAATTGGAAAATAGCTCAAGGGCAGTTGGCCCAACAGGCCTTTGCCTCGAGTGCCCAATACTGTACATGGTATACATTTCAAATGTTAAATTTAGCACCATGAAGCACATTTTTTAATTTTTATTAGCTGTAGTGTTGCACATGTCCAGCAGGTGTCACTAATGTTGGAGCCATTTACGTTTTTGATAACATAGGCTAGCGACATCTTGTGGCCATTTCATGAACTTCACATCGATTACTATTAAACCTTTCAATAATCTATGAATTTTGCTAAAAACTATAATCCATACTGAAGCTTTATATATAATTGGTGTTACCACATCAGCAGGTGCTCCAGATACGTTGTTTTATTACTTGATTTCACGGCCATACACACAGAATCTAACAGCAGATGAGAACCGTTCAGCTCATCAACTGTGCCCATTTATTTCTTAAGGATTTTACCTTATAAACATACTCAAAAGATCAGACTCCAAGAAGAAGAGAAGGAGGAAGAAGAGCAAAACATCTGAGAACAGTTCTCTCTAACGGCAGAAGGACAGAGGAGTAAAAAGGGAAAAAACACAGTTGAGAGAAATGCAAGAGGAATAAGAAATAGCATTTACATAACATAGAATTATAAGCAATATATGACATTTTAAAGGACTACATTAAATACAGTGCTGATAAAGAATTAAGATGAATGTGAATGCTAACAATATTTAATTGTATATGAAGACAATGTATACATCAATACAGATGGTATATGGGATCTCTATAATCTTCTGCTTACTAAGTCTTTAATATCTTGAAATTATATTTACTTATTATTATATTAGCTTCCATTAACTCATGAGAAACAGTGACATTTTAGCAGAATCTAGCCATGCTATCATAGGGTATGTGTTTTTCATGGCTGATTTTACTTTGCATGTTTATAATAAATGCAGGAGGATCTTTAAAACTTTCAGACTTTTTGACATTTTTTCCACATGTTTTTTGTTGTAAAATCAACACTGGCATTCAAGTCACATAGTTTCTCAAACTGCATTCAGAAAAAAAACATTCATCTATCTGTTTGGGAACTAAAACTTACGGAAGGCTTTGAAGCAGGAGATTTACTCGTTTCTGGAGTTTTGGTTAGCCATTCGTTAATACGGCTAGATACTCCAACCTTAAGGCCGGCTGTTTCCTGGAACCATAAGCACAACCAATAGTTAGAAATACTTACAGTGAAACATATATAGACCCAACCAGGTCTCTCAAAAGAAGGAGGTTCAATACCAATATGTTTGAACACGTTAATAGGCTCACCCTTTAAAAAATAAGGCAGGGTTTGGAAAGAAGTTCTCATCATTTGTGGTTCTAGTGTTTAACCCCTTAATGACAAAGCCCGTACATGTATTCAATTTTTTCCAAGGGCTTTGGGACCGCCCATTGTCCTTAAGGGGTTAAATGCCATTCAATCATCAGAGCAATCACTGGAAAGCACCTAGAGACTGGATCGTTCCCTTGGTTTCTAGTCATGGCGTTTGCACTTTTTCTGTTCCAGTTAATAGACGGGATGTGAGGGTGAATGACCGCCATCACAGCTCTGCCCATGTCGCATAAAGAAGACACTGGGAATATCTGGTGCATGCACTGATCCCCCCTTTTTAGGGCTTTCATCCCCATTAGCCCCCATCCTGCCCCTGAATGGAAGATTTTCTTTGATTCAAAAATACATAGAAATATACCTTATTTGGAGACATCGCATTGCTTGGTGATGAGAAAACATTCCCCGTTTCCCACTTGCTCTTTATGTTACGGACACCATCGGCCGGCAAGGGGAGGTCGGAAGGTGCTGCCTTCAAAGGTTTGGCACTTTTGTTGCTCTAGAAAAAAATATTAGTTACCAGGTGCTGATTACTGAAGTTATTTTTTTTGTTAAATATGTTTGTGTTGTACATAGATATCCCCCATGGCCGTAGGGGAAACATTTCTTCACGCACATTTCAGCTTCCTGTTGTGAAATGACTATTAGGATCGTGCAAAGAAAATTCCTTCCTGCAACCAACTTCTAATCATTAAAAATCATAGCAATGTGTTCAATATTATATATATATATATATATATATATATATATATATATAAATATAGATATATATATTATATAAATACGGGTAGGCTAACTAGCTTGGAAAAAAATAGATTTGGCAATAAATGTGCTTTTTAAAATGTCATTATTTAAATATTCTGGGAGTATTCTAAAAGAAACTGGGAGCAAAAGCACCAATTGGGAGTCTTCTATATGATCACATGGAAATTAGTACCGTACATAGTTCACCCTACCAGACATTTTTTAGCAATCTGAAACATTGTATCGCTGATAAGAATCGCTTCATCGTTATTTCTTAATGTTGACAAAATCCACTATTGTACGTACCCCGATCGCGCTGGTGTATTGCTCGAGCCGGCTATCAATTTTGGAGACAACAACTGTTGCGGGTTGTGTGGATTTAAGACTGCAGTAAAGATACAATAAGTGTTTTAAGCGAAAGTCTCCTATATTCATTAAACATTAAGTACAGTGCTGTATATGCTTGGGTAGGTTAGCGTCCTTAGTGCTGCCATTGTTTACGGTCATGCAATATTTTGGGTGACATTGCCTGCTTTATAGTAATAGCTTCTCGCAGGATTTTCATTGGTGGTTGTGTATTGACAAGCAGTTTCTCCAGCCAATGGCATGACAATAATCACAAAACTGTTGCATATTTTTTTCTAGAAAAAAATGTTCAGTTTACCCAGATTTCTCATTATCGTTTCAAGCACTAAGTAACCCCTAAGCCAGGGCTTTGTTTTGGAGGCAGAAGCCGGGTGTTTTGTCTGGAAGACATAGCTTAAGATTGGAAGCAGGTGCAGAGGAGCCATGTTTCAAGTAGTAAGAAACAACAGAAAAACACATAATTTGTCAGCAGATAAGAACTATTTGGCCATTTTTCCTGCCATAAAGACTTTTTTAATTAATTTTTGTCTGCCTGCCATAGCAAGCACTGGTAAGGAAAATAACTAACATAGAGAGGCATTAGTAGCCGGAATCATGCCGCTATACAGATCTCTGGTCAGACCCCCCTGGAGTTTTGTGTTCAGATCGGAGACCCCCATCTCCAGAAGTTTATTAAGATATTGGAGAGAGTTCAGAGAAGGATTACTGAAATGGCGAATGGTTTGCAGGATAAAAAAACATTAGGAAAGGCTGAGGGATGGTGATATGTACGGCTTGGAGGAAAGAAGAGAGGGAAGATGTGATGGAAATATTTAACGCTTATATTAGATGAGAAATGTTAGAACGTAGTCATAGTCTCGAGGGTCCGAGGTTTAGCTATCATGTAAGGAAGCTTTACTGTACTGGGAGGGTCGTATTAATACAACAGCTACCAAGGTTAATAAAGTCAGGGAATTTAAACGCATGGAATGGACATAAAGCTCCTGAATCTAAGACCAAAGGCTGATTACGGTTTCAGTCCTTATATCGGGAAAAATGGGCAGACTGAAAGAGGCCGAATGGTTCTAACCTGCAGACAAATTCTATGTTTCTAAATAAATATTGTAATTTTAAGTCCCACCGTGCTTAAAATCACATGTTTGTGAGAGTTAACAGTGTTTTCAAACGTCACCATTTTAGCTGGAAACAATAAGCAGCGATAATAAATAAAAAACAAATCGAATTAATTTCAATGGTATGAAATGGTATGCGATGTAAAAGAAAATGGCATTCTTATGTCCTTTACAGGCCCGCTAAGGACTCCCAACATGCGCTATATCCGTTACGACTGCTACAAAAAATGACTAATCCGAGCTTCTGCTTTTTTTGGAACAGCACAAATATGTCAGCCAGTCTAGACGTGAGAAACGTTAGCGAAAGATAACGAAATGGCCCGTGCTGTTCCTGAAACATCCAGTCGTATTATACATAATTCATCCACTTTGCAATTTCAACCCCCGTGGTAAGGCTGATAACATCAAAGATGGCCGCCTGAACGCCAGACGTAAATGGTGATCTGTAATCACCGCGCTGAGTGTTCGTTTATTTAACCTGCCACAATTAACGATTGTTTGAGAACAGAAACTCTGCTGTTGCAGACGTGAATACAGGAAGTAAAATGAGTCCGGGAGAACAATCGTGGAACAAATCGAGACAATCGCCTCCAAACCCAGACTCTACATTGACGTCACTGGAGTTCCGAAAGATTAGACTTTTGTGTGTGTGTGTGTGTAAAAGTGTTTAGCAAAATGCTGTCTGGCTGGAGCGCGAAATAATAAAAAAAAACAATTAATTGCCAAATAAATCATAACTGTGTGTTGTGGTTGTAAGGCGGAAAAACATGACACTCTTTAAATAGTCCTGGGTTTTTTCACTTTGGGTTTCTGTAATTGTTGGCCTTCGCTATCAGGCACTAAGAAAATGTATCATTTCTAAACTGGGTTTGGTTTCTGAATTTCTTTTGCTTAATTTATTTTGTGTCTCTATTGTTGTGTCTCATAACAAAATACAATTTCCCCCCCCTAAAAAATTGTTGGGTTTTTTTTAACTGTGTTAAAACTGCCCATGCCCCAAATTTGTATCATATCAGCTTCCAGAGTTTTAGGAGTAATATTTAGGAGTGATATAATTATATTAAAAAAAAAACAATGGTCATTATATATAAATAACTTTTTGGGGAGATATATAGAATTTCACCTAAGGACATTGCTGATGTACAGTAAAACCTGCCCTGACTTTAGTTGTGTCATTGTCCCAGTCATGCCTGCAGACATCAAACACAAGATAGCATATTTAATGCATGTTAAACATTGAAAATGCCAGCGGGGACGCATTTTCCCATTTTCAAAGTGAAAATTAGGCAATAGATAATTGGATTCTATTTCAGTCTCCATTCGGTTTCTTCTAGGTTTGCAAAAATGAATATTTGACCCAAAAATGATCGACTTTTTGGTCACAAACTCCAGAAAAGCTTTTATCACATACCTCTTTTGAGCTGACTTATTCAAAAATTCTGCCCGTTCCTCAATCTATAAAAAGAAATAAAATATATATTTCAATAGATAAACCCACTAAACATAACAAATAAGCACCTTGCAGTTGCATGCAAAATATGGTTTCAATAAAATAATTTCCACAGCAAAACATAAATATTTGATGTTTTATGTCTCTTATTTAAAGGTGCTGTTGCACTAACACAAAACATTAACTGCACTCTTTAATATGTTAAGCAAATGATCCTTATCATATCTGTCCTTTTGTTCTTTCCTCCTAAGGTTCAAATACATAAAACACAACACGGAAACATTTAAGAAGCCTTTTTTTCCCATTCTCTACGGCAACAACCACTGTCTGTCTTTGTATCATATAACATTTTGGGTGCCCTGCAATAATATGTCATTGTAATGTATTAAATACTTATTTCGAAGAATTTGGGCTTTTAATAAAGCTGCATTTTCTTACAGACATTTTTAAGTAGAAGAGCACCTTTAAATACAGGTAACACACATTTCTTGTTACATACATAAGACACATAAAGTCATCTGGAAGTTTGTTCCATCCAGGAAGACACCTTCATGCGCACACACCATTACTTTTTTGTAAGCATTGTTACAATGGTTATTTTTTATACTGAATGGAGGTACTTCAACTATTGTTTAATTTTGGTATTCAATCAAATTTGATAAGAGAAAGTTTATACAACTTTAAAAAGGCTCAACAGCGTTAAGGTGCTTGATAAACTGGTCAATGTCCCACATTTCTTTATTTGCAGTAGATGATACTAATCCCCACCCATATCATCTCCCTTCCAACAAAACTTTGTACTTGATAATGTAGGCACTAAAAACAACAGTGGTTTTTGGTGTTGCTCAAGTATTAGCTAATGGCTGTATGAAAAACTGCTTACTTCCATTTCAACACTAGGTGGCAGCAACATACTACATTAAAAAACCTAAAATACAGCACTGTTAAGTTTTCTGTAATATACTTTTTGACGTGCCATACCTCAGCATTGAAAATATTCCTCCGATAAATGCAAAAGAGGTTTCCTTTTAACATTAAAATGTAATCATATATAATTTTTAATGATTAACATCCTTATAAAAATCTCGGTCAGTTATGCTGTCTTTTAACACTATAAGGACACACATTTAGCAGTATTTAACAAAAAAAGAAGAAAATAAATAGAAGGAAAGACATGGTTTTCACCCAGAAATATATGATTTTTTCCCTAATTAAAGTATTTTGAGTTCATCACAACAAAAAGCACCTTCATGCATTTCTAAATCAAACTCAATCCACAATCATATCAAATCACGATTTTCTTATAGTGTAATAAGATTTGAGAATATTTTATATTCCATATATAAACAATAGCTTGTCATAGGAACAAATTTACATCCGATGTAATTATTAATATTATGTGTTCTTTGGGTTAAGATTATGGTTTATTATATTACCTAAATACACACATACAAGTTTGGAAATTTTATAAATTAAAAAGAAAAATGTTCCATGCAAAAATAAATTTGTTGCAAAACTATGATCTATTACAAAGTTTGAAGGTATAGAAGGAGAGATGTATATTCCCAAGTCTTTTTACAGTAATAGTCAAACTCTCCTTAAACATTTTAGCTGTGGCACAAATATTTAGTACATACAGTATATAGAATTACAAAGTATAGCTGCAAAAAAAATACATACCAAGTTAATAATGAAAAATAGTTATTTTGTGTGTTTACTTATTTAATACATATACTTGCATTTTTTATTTCTTTATTTGCAGTGATTTGTAGAATTTAGAATTTACATTAAATGGAATCATATTTAAAAAAAATTTAAATTAATGATATAAAAATAGAAAAAAGAATGCTTTTAATTTCAAATATTTAAAAAATATAAAGATTAAATGCAGCTCTTTTCGGCATATGTGATAAATGTATTGTGATTCGTCTTTGTTTAGATGTAATGTAAGCAAGTTTTAGTTTACTGAGAGGGTAGTAAATAAGTGGAAAGGCCTCCCAGGAGGAGAAGTAGAGGATAATACAGTGAGGGAATTTACACAGGATAGACATAAACGTATCCTGAATCTAAGATCTGAGTCTCTACATCAGGAAAAATGGACCAAATGCTTCTGAAATGCCTTAAAATTCTATTTCTATGTCTGTTAATAATGCTTTGTGCTGATATATATGCATTTACAATCTAGATTATTAAACAACCAGAATAACCACATATTTTCCTGATCAACATATTAAATATAATCTAGCTAGGTCAATATATACTAATATTTATTACTAATATTAAGATCAATATTTAGATAAATATTTACAAAAAAATATACATGAATATCCGATATCTTTATCTGTACCTTCAGTGATGAACCTTTGGGAGTAAAACACTTAAATGGTTTCTTCTCTTCTTGTACACCATCCTCTGGAACCTTTTGCCTTTTCTCTGCAGCCTCTGCCCTTCTCTTTTCAATTTCTTCTTTCAGCCTCTTTTTCTCAGCCTGAAAAGAAAACATTAAAAAACAAATTATATATCCTCCCTTTTTGTTTTTCATTTATTCCAGTTGGGTAGAGCAGGCAACATATCTAGAAAGTGAACACTAATGTGTCTGCTTTTGGGAAACTTATATATTTTACATTTTTATTTGCTATGTAACATTTTTTGTTCTCAGAATTTTAAAGATCTGACTTAAAAAAATAACTATTTACAAGGAAAAAAATAAGATATAAAAATACTAAAAATTATTTTAAAAAAAAAGCATACATTCTGAAGTTTTGATAATTCTAATAATAGATTATTTTCCTTCTTTTGGCATGGTATTATTTATACCAGGGGTGTTTGGTCTAGCCTGCTGTATTCGTCACTGGTTACAATGCACTACACAGGTCAGGTCAATGATGATAATAAAAGATGATAATGACAAAGATATATTCTGAGCAGATTTTAACTTCTAACCCGCATACCTCCTCTTTGGCCTTCCGCTCTGCCTCTTCCTGCTTCTTTTTCTGTTCCTCCTCCTCCAATATTTTTCGACGTTCCTCGCGCCTTTTCTTCAGTTCCTCTAGCTCCACGGCCGCTTCCTGTTGCTTCTGCTTCAGCTTCTCAAATTCGCCCGTTTCGCTTTCACCTCTTTTACGACGTAGTTCGTCCAGCCTCTTTCCTGCTTCCACCTTTGATACAGAGTCGGCTTCATCAGTGCTAACGGGAGCTTTTGCCCCACTAGGACAAAAAAAAAAAACAAGAAAATCATCAACTTACATTTTAATTCATTTATTTTTTTCTCTTTTTTAACATGTTCATAGAACTAGAAAACAAATAAAACAGTGCTAATCCTGTCACAATGGGGCCAAGGAAAGCAACGAAAATACTTTTTTGCTTCCAAATTATTCATGGTCATCCTGGAGCCATTTGAAAAAACTCTGATTACCCTCAGCTGTTAGGTGGATCACTAAGAATGATGGGAGTGTTAGTCAAACAAGAATAGTTTGACCTTAGTCATTCTCATGCACTTTGAAGATACAGATGATGTCAACGTCAACTCCATCTTTCCTAAGATTGCTTCAGGGTCAAAGACTACAAGCAAATTATTTCCCAATGGCATTTATAAACTTGGTGTGTTACAGAACAGCTGCTTTGTGTGTATAAGAATGACAAGGAAGTTCTAATTTAGTGCAGGGACTTGCTTGGTGGGGTCAATGGGATAAATATCATGCTTATGTAGCTTCTACGAATACATTAGGGTTTCTTAAGCTTCCTTTAACGTTGTTGAGAAAAATATAAATTCACTAATATTATCTCTCCTTTCTTTCATTCCCCTGGCATGTAGACTTTGCATCAGCTGAGAAAGAATCCCCAGAAATATTTACCCAAACTTGTCAAGGTGTTTAAGCTTCTGAGGAGTGGCTTCATGATGAGTTTCTCCATTTTGTACTTTGGTTTCAGGAAAGGTTTTCTTGCGTTCCCAACCGAGCTTCCCCTCTTCCTTCTTTTTGTCATCTTTCAACTATTGAAGACATTTTGAACAAAACAAGAGAGACAATGAATTGCATGCACGCTTACAAGTCATCAGTAAAAAGTCCAAGTCATCTTCAGTAAATTCAAAGTGAGTCTATCCTTGACCATAGAATACACAGCAAACCATTAGGTATCTATTTAATATCTTATGAAATTCCCAGTTGATGACCACTAGTGACAAATATACCCTGTTGACTTGATGATTTGAGGCTATGATCTTCACACGGAGGGATATATGGAGGAGGAAAAATGGAACAATTGTAAATTTGGAACAAACACTGCCTATTAACGGATGGCCCTGCCTTGTTTTATTTTGTCTGATACTTGACAATCACTAACAAAACTTAAAACCAAGATATCTGTAAAACAGATATTTAAAAAAGTAGATACAATTAAGTCTAAAATATTTGATCTTTACAATGGTTTAGCCAACATATCTTGTGTAGTGCAGCTTTTTTTCCTTTAAATTATATCTTTATAATAGTCCTGTGATATGTAAAGAAATCATTGGTTCTGGAGAAGAGAACTGAATTTAAACTAAAAAAAAAGATAAGAAAAACTCTCTAGTCCAAAAGTAACTTTAATCAAAAATGGATTGTTTTATCTTGTCTAATATACCACCTTGATCTACATTCCAAAGGTAATGTCCGCTAACCTGCTATATTGATTATTTTTAATATTGTGGCAACGCCAAGACTATCGGGCTTAATACTTACCACATAGTAAGACACCATTTGCACCATTTCCTGTGTTTCTATTAAAATGTAATGCAGAAAATTTTGTTGAAGAGTAAAATGGATGCAAACTATGTTTATTAGAAATAAAATATTAACGTTTTAGTTTTAATAAATAT
>VKOC01000003.1:2547395-2570493 GCA_009364415.1 Spea multiplicata | reverse complement strand
CCCTGGAGTGTGGCGCCCTGTGCGGTCGCACAGGTCGCACACCCCAAAGGCCGGCCCTGGAATCACGTAATAAAAGTTTGATTCCACCCCTGCATTGGGCCCATTCTGGTTTATTGCAGACCTCATCAAAAGAAGTCCCCAACCATTACAGTGAGCCCAAGTGATTCTACTCCCAGTTCCCACATTGGAGTCATCTTTAAATAGCAAAGTATGAAATAGCTTTCATCTCTGAATAAACCAAGGCTTTATGATGATTAAAAATAATATAACGTCCTTTAAACTTTCTAAACTTTCAGAAACACCACATTTATTGTCCCTATTACTATACATAATGACTTTCAGTCTTGTTGTGTCTTCGAGAGGACCTAGTATGTCAGGAATGCTTTACATACTTTTTTGGAAACAAAGGGGTTAAGACTGGAATTTTTGTTTCAAAGTGGGTTTCAGACAGAGGAAGAAGTGGCCTCAGCCTTTGCACAGGAAATAATATCGCTGCGGTCCTTGTATTCCCCATCCCTAAGTTAAACTAACCACTGACAGGGCAGTTAAACTAAACACAGAGCAGGCAAAAAAACCTTTCCCTTATCTGGTAGTCCTTTCATTTCTCCTTGGGAGTCGGAGGGTAGATTGTGCAGGACTATTCTGGATGAGCATCGTACCTCTTTCCGGCAAATGGTTTTCTACCCTGACAATCAACAGGATTTTGGGGGCTAAAAACCATATAAAAAGGACTAAGAACGATACTTTGACCCAAAACAATTAAGAATACCGATCATCTACCAAGTGAGTATGAGTAGGAAACCCATAGTCTTCACCATTCTTTTTAATGTATTTTTCTTAATAACAAAATATTTTATGTGTTATGTATGCAACGTGATTTTGGATTCTCATATTTCTTTGTGTGTTTCCCGGCAAATATTTAAAGCTAAAGGAAATGTATATTGTCCAAAAATGGTCCATTTTAAAAGTCAGAAGACAACGGCGCATTGTCTATGTAGTAAATAAGCATTTAATCGTAATTTTTTTTTAAGTAAAAACCAAAAAATATTAAATCATGAAAATGTTTATATTTCAAGATATGTGTTATTTTAAATTTAAAAACATACACTTTGATAATATAAATTTATATAGGCAATTATATAAATATATATCTTATGAGATACATAATATATATATATATATATACCATATACATATATATATACACTGTATACATTTGTGTATATATATAATTAGCAATGACAGTGAGAAAATCCAGCGAAGGTTGAACTTTCCTGCAACGATCACTTGAAAAAAAAAAGCTTGACCTTGCCTTTATTAAATTTAAGTTTGTCTAGCACATCTGGGTGCATTTGCTACAAAAAAAAGCATTATTAGTGTTTCAAATCCTTTTACTTTGCAATAAAACCAATGGATAGTTTTTGTCAGTCCAGGCGTTCAGGACCTCAGAGGACTCTTCGTTTTTTTGTTTTTTTTTAAAGCATTACCCATTGTGTTCATGATTAGCATTAATTAATTTACTAGAGTAGAATAACACTTTGATAATAAAAATGTATATAAAGACTAAAGTCTGAAATAATGTCTTTTTTCATTAATTATCTATATGCTCTATTTTGATTAAAATGCACAATACGTTTTTTTCCCCCCATAGATCCGTTCATTTGAATTCAGCTGGTTTTAAAATAAAAGCAGCTGTGTAATTGTTAAAACGGTTGCGTAATTGTCATTACTGTAAGCGGTCCAAGGACTATGGTGGGAAATCATATGAACATGACCTGTCCATAATTGTAGTGCATTAGATGATACAGAGGCTGAAATCATTGCTTGGAACAGCCAATATATATAAATATCTATATTATTCATATAGAGAAATATAGATATATTTTTTTATAAATATTTTATCATTTTTTTTAATCAAAAATTGGACATTTGCCGAAACATGCACTTTTTAGACGTTACATATCTGACCACAGAAAGAGGTGATGATTAAATGCAAAGAGTCTGGTCACATAATCCAGTGTTTCCAACAATTTATGGATAACCTATAGCTTTCAAACTGTGCATTTTTTCACATATGTACTCAGGGTGATGAGCATTTTAGGGGGGCTCTATGCAAACTGTAACTGATTTACGATATGACGTCTAGAAAGTCTAGATCCGCTGTTAAATGTTTCTTAATATTTACCTATAATGAGGATTTGTAAAAAAAAAAACCATGGGGACTCCCATATTGAAAATTCCTCATTTCTACCCTGGCTGGATAAGGATAATATGAATTGTCGATGAGCTGTGCTGTGATCAGCACTATTTCGTCTTTAAATGAATTTCCCTGAATGTGTATTTTAATGCGTCCGTCATATTAAAACCATTTTTTTTTGCAACAATACCACACCATGTACTTTATACCAAAACATACATAGTATGGTAACAATTACAGTGGGAAAAATAATCCCGTTTGTCATAACAAAGGATTGGAGTGCTGCCCAAACAGGCTTGCAATTTAATCCATTGCTTTATTCAGTAGAGTACATTTTTGCCGATTACACAGTAATAACTGGAGTTGGTAACTGAGCTGCTCACCCAAGCCTCTCAAATGTTTTTTCTTATTGATATATTATGGGGTTTAGTCTATTAACCATGAGCTGTACGCAGGGCTGGGGATGACAAAGCGACTGGGCACTTTAATGCCAGTGGCCACCAAGGTATGTAGGTTTTTTTATGCTCACACGCCATATGCAGCTGGTCGCTGGACCCAATCTGTTGCTCCCTTAGGTATAAGCATGGGACACAATGCCTCCAGGGCATTAGCCAGATGGTATGGCCTGGCTACAGATGAGTTAAGATGGAAACTTGAATCTCCCTGACTTCATTGTGCAATAAGAAGGGTCCACCTTGGGGGATTTCTGCTGCAACAAGGGTTGAGTAGGTCCTTGCAGAAGAAGTTCATCCGACCTGACCATCCATAATTAAGTTAATTGTTTTAACCCACCTACAGCTTAGGTTTAATGTGTATACAGCTGTAACTAAAATCCATCTTAAATAATAATATTTGCAAAGTTGTTAAAGTTTTATTTTAAGATCTCGAGGAGCAATTCCTTTGGAAAGCCCAAATATCCGATGATACGTATGACCGATGAAACATGATCTTGTAAGATGTGTCCTCTGTCTAATTCACTTCTTTTTTTTTTTTTTGGTCTTGGTTTAGATTTGGTTTTGAAACGTGCAAGAGCTCATCATGGATGACTTTGAACGTCGTAGGGAGCTCAGGAGACAGAAACGGGAGGAAATGCGCCAAGAAACTGAAAGGTAACGTGATGGATTAATAGCAAGGCTGTGGACGTAGTGTTAAGATAATCCTTCCCAATGTGTGCATTGGAGATTTCCCATGTCTGGCGAGCTCCGTCTTCCACACCATGAAGTAACCGACCATGTTGTATTTCCAAAAATGGTTATAAATAATGTTTTGCACTGGCTTCTGTATGTTGGCCCAAATAAGGCATGTAAAGAATTTTCGGCTGAGGGAGAATACTATTTATAAACCGTATTTATGGGTTTGTTGCTCTTAGCAGGTGACGGTGCTTTCATGGCCATTTCACGAATAAGGAAAATTGTTGGAATGTTGATAATATTTTCTACAAATACATTTTTTCAAATAAATATAGCTCCAATATTTTTGGCCCTCTAGTATACACATTTTTTTTTATTGTACAATATCTAAAATAGTTGACACACATAAATAACGTAGATTTTTTTCCCATTTGTTTTTAAAATTTCTTCAATTAGTCATAAAAAATTTTCGTTTCTAAAATTAAATGTCTGCTGAAGATTGTACCGGGTGTCATAGGACCGCGAAGGAATCACTTCACTGTCAGGTTAGGTACAATCCTGGAATACCTTCATTAGCATTGTTTGCCAGGTTTAACAGTGGCTTCATGTTTTGAGTATATTGTATTTATGAGCAAAAGCCTAATTCCTTGATGACATCATATCTCTTACACAATCATGCATAACTTCAGCAGGGATTGGTGCTCAACCCAGCTACCATGGAAAGACAAGAGGGTTAATTTACTCCCATTCCTAATGCGCAGATACAAGCCCGTTCTCCTGACATAATGAGTTCCTTCAGTCAGGGTTGCCATCAGAAATCTTGGGGCCCAGGACAAACCCCATGCGCCATACCACCACCCCATGTGCCTCCCACTACCCTATCTAATACTTTTAATGGGACCACCAGGCTCCAAATTACACAAATGGACCACTGGGCCTCAAAGTCTGCAATTGCCCAAACATGGTTACCAAACTGGGTCCCTTTCATGCCCAGGCCCCATGTCATGATGGCGGCCCTGCTTTCAATTAACTGGTGGGTAAGTATCTTTTTTTTAAACTTTAGATACATTTAAATTGTGGTATTTGAGTGAACCTAGGAGAATTTTCATGACGTCAGACAATGTCATCTATGCTTACTTTGTATCAGGCAACAGTTTTAACAATTTATCATAACGGTAATATTTATTCTTTATTAACTCTTTAAATAGGAGTTCTTATAATGACTTTTTATAAATAAAAAGTATAGAAAGAGAAAAAATAGCTTTGTAACACTCATTTTTATACAGGTCAGATAATTGTTGATGTGTACAGAGATTGCAATAGAAGCACAGTGTGGTGTAATATATAAAATATTCTCTTAGGTTTAATCACATGTAGGCAACCTAAGGAGTTGTTCCAGTCCACATCACATGTAGCAAAACGACCTTAGATTTTGATCTGTAATCCACAAATCCCACTTAAAAAGGTTTTTGGCTTTTGTTATTTGTTGTTCTTTTGCTCTGTAATCCAAAATCCTTTTGCAGCTGTGGCGCCATAAACTCACTCCATCTTTGGGGACAAATTAAATAGTTCCCCATGAAACTATTTACAACATATGTTTGTAAAACTCCAGCTTTTTCCAGCTTTGTGAATTATATACCGATGTTAAATCCTGATAATCATGTAAAATAATGAGTTACATAAACATCTTAAAGATACATTGGATTTCCTAGAAACCATTGCGAAAACCTGTTTTTGTCAGCTGTGGTCAACATGATCTCCTGGTGCGTGTAAAGGAATGATTGAATGTCATGAACACCTATTTGTATCTGCTTACTTTAAAATGTTTCTGCAAATAGCAAATTCGTGTTTTGTTTTCAGGGCAAGTTTAATTTAAGGAAAATGAAACATGACATCATAATATGAATGGTTAGTTAATAGGTATTCTTTCTGTGAAAAATGTCCTGAAATATGTCAGGGATAATGATTACATGATACATTGGAATGTGGCTTTGAGTTTGAAATCCAAACTCATCTAAATTACCATTCTTGAGATCTTTCTAAATGGGGTGCCAAAGACTCTTTAAATATGAACTATTTAATAGACCATGTCAATGTTTCTATTGCATTGAACAATACAGATTAGACAAAATGGGCCTACTTTAGAGAGAAAGTCCTCATACCCTCCAACATTTTAGAAGCCTGCAGGCTATGGGTCTGAAAAAATAATGCTCAGCATGCTAAGCATGACAAAGGCTCCGAAGACTTCAGTATCATTAAATTAAATGTTAATTTATGGGAAGTTTTTAAGATAATGTGCATAGAACATAAGACATAAGAGTTAACTCAACTGACCAAGCTCAACTGAAGTCAGATATTCCCACAAGCTAACACTCACAAAGCAACTTGCAGATTCACTAACTTGCCAGTTGTATGCGAGGGCATGCAGCTTAACATTTTATCAGCTTCAGACGAGGGCATACAAGTTCAATAAATACTTCCAACATTTTCTACATCCCCCCTCAGTACACGTAATTAATATGAAGAAATAAATAATAAAAATGGGCAGTAGGGCAATAGGGAAATTAAATTAGCCATGGACAGTGTAGTATACCCCTCCCTTTACCCACACCCCCTACTCGGAGGAATATATTAAATAAGCCTGCCATCTTTGCAGAGTTTGCATGTTTGGATCTTTAACATCCTTTTTAAAACCTAACGTGTATCTCTTAATTTGGAACTTTGGGTCGAGAGTCTTTTGGGAAGACGCAGTATACAAGTTTTCCTTACAAGGAAGGGAATGTCTGCTAACTCGAAGTTCCAGCGCTGGTCACTAATACAGACAACTGACTCTCTTCCTTTACATAAAATTCTGCCATAAAGTCGATATCGCTCTCATTTATTACTCTAAAAAAGTATTTTTTTTTTTATTTTTAGTCTCTGCACCAGACCCCTGTTTCCATCAATAAAAAATATTCATTGTGTGGCCAAAAGAACAAGTTTGTTTATTATGACAGGCTTTATTCCAGAGGCTGAATTTCACAAGAGAGCATTCGCCAATCTAACTATTCACACTTATTCATGTTATGTTTTCATATATAATATAACTCTGGGAGATCAAGTCCTGGGGGGAAAAGTTAATTACAGAAACTGAATAAGTAAAGGCACATCCATGCACCATTAAAATATTTCAAAACAGCTAAGAATTTTCAAGTTAAAATAAATAAAAATGATTGGAACTATTCAAAAAAACATATCTCGCAGCTGTTTTGTATATTGTATACCTAATATCATAATCTAACCTAGAAAGGCAGAGGTTTACATGTAACGTGAGGACATTTTACTTTACAGAGAGGGTGGTAGATAAATGGAACAGCCTCCCATCAGAAGTGGCGGAGGTTAATACAGTGAGGGAATTTAAACATGCATAGGACATTCTTGCCTCCTCAGCGGCCCAACAATTTTCACATTGAAATCAATGTAAGCGCCTTCCGTGCATGTACGCGGGGGTTCTCATTAACACCCCTTTTGTTACATTCATCAAGGATTTTGGGTCAAATCGGCAGATCCTCTTTAAGGGAATAACCAGATGATCCTGTGTTATGCTAGGGAATGTTTTTTTTTCCCTAAAAAGTGTTGGCTTTTTATTATATGCATAGATTTCAGGGAGATTGTCCTATTTTTAAACATATCAATCATTGGATATATATACATTTTAATGGCTATTCCTGGCTAATAAGGCCATACCATGGGTTCCAAGGAAATATGAAGTCCACCCGGATTCTGGCCAGACGAAGCCTGGCGATACATGACGGATATAAACGATATGTTTTGTTAAGAGAATAGTTACACGGGAAACTAACCCTACTGAAGCAAGCTTTCAGCACTTTGCTAATAACGGTGAAAGTAAAAGTCATTAACTACCCTATAAAGATAGATTACATTGATTTCCTGTGCTTTTCTGGGCTAGACACTGAAATCTCAGGCTGTAGCGTACATTGTCAGCGCCAGCTGTACGAAGCAAATGCTTTGGCAAAACCTAAGTAGGCCAGAACTTCTGCACCAACCCCGTTCAATATTCTTCACAGAAACAATAAGATTTGGCACTTTATAACCATGAATATTGTGTCTTAATAATGCCTAAAATAACTTCTCCATCGCAGGTGTCAGACTTACTGGTCCGTAAATTCCAGCCTCAAATCTCAGTGATTGATTGATGGCCGCCGCTCATGCTCTCTCTCGGTATCATGCCAAGAAAGGAGAGAGTCTCTAAAGTGGTTTTGTTATTACTGGATCCAGTTCCTTAAGTATCTTTTGCTTTCATTGAGGTTTATAAGAGCTACTCTTTATTTTCGAGATCGTTTTTGGGCCATATTAAGCTCTGTTGAAGCTGCTATAAGCACTTTTAGTTACAACCAATGCTAAACTGATTTTAGGGTCGATTTATCATTCATGTTGTGAGATATTTTCTTGAATTTTTTTATTATTTATTGATGTGTTTTATATATTATTGAAGACTGTATTTCTGTATTTTGGTGTTCTAATTCAGAACATTCTATACCAATGGAGAGCGAGCGTTGCCAATCCCAATGGTAGTATTTTTAATGCTTTTCGTTCACGCAGTGGACACCAAAGTTCATGTTTTCCATCCTCAGAGTCAAACTCATGGACCTGTCTACTAAATACCAATACAGCTGGTGTAGTTTTCCTACATTTTCCACATGAGCGGGACCTCTGTAGCTGAGTGAATGGGCCCCCGGTTAAATAGAACATGTTCTAGACCTTTATCTAGTGAATATAAACAGGTGACGGCAATATTACCATTAAGATAGCCCTTCGTTTGCTTTTAATCTGCTCACACGCACGTTTCCAACTTGGATAAATGTAAAGAAAATAAATGTAGCCATTTTTTTGGGTCCTGCGGGTATTATGTGAATTTCATGCCTCTGTTAGAATACATGCTAGTTATCTCACCAAGCTGTCACCGCAGAATATCCAATGAATGGCTGCTTTATTTCTCGTGCGTGTCATGTTAATATGCCCCTTTCAGTAACAGCGGGCAAACAATTTTATACTCCCAAAGGAAGGGCTAAGCTGCCTTTGTAAATTCCCTTAAGTGAAAGAATGAGTTATTGGCTAAACATTGGACATGATATAAATATTGAGATTTGGCTTCTGTTCAGTACTAAACCATACCTGTGTCAACATATTCACATTCATTGACGCAGTTACAGCTAGAACTTGACTTCATCGTCTTCATATTATATCTGGATTTCATACCTTCTGCCAACCCTGTTCTTTTTTAGAGACAGGTGTGGGGGGTTCCCATAACATCTACCATTCGAGTGCAATCCCATCTGTATTATCATTGTGGCATTTTGTCACCAGAAGATGGCAACCACCAGCCTTCTTGTCCAACTTCACTATAATTTAATTAATTGTCCTTGCGGCTCCCATTTTGGTGTTCTAATTCAGAACATTCTATACCAATGGAGAGTGAGCGGTAGTATTTTTTAATGCTTTCTTTCACACAGTGGACACCAAAGTTCATGTTTTCCATCCTCAGAGTCAAACTCATGGACCTGTCTACTAAATACCAATACCCATTCAAGGTGGACAGCAGCTCCACAAGACAAGGTTTGACCCAACTTTGGCTCCACTTGTGGCAACCACCAGCCTTCTTATCCAACTTCACTATAATTTAGTTAATTGTTGATTTCCATCCCATTCGACTTAGAGAAACATATCTTAACCATGACATGGCGTGGGTTTCCCCAGGAGCTGGCATTAGAAATTGGAAATTAGCTACATAAAATATATTGTGACCGATTTGAGTGTTGAAGGCACAACACTGCTCATACCAAAGTGGGATTGAAAGAAAATAACATATAATCATCAAGTCTTAATTTACAGCAACACATGCCCGTCCTTTCCCCCCAAATATTCTTTTCTTAGAATTCTATTTTTTTTAGCTAAGGAAGGATACAGCTGGTTTCATTTATTACATTTCAGCTCAGTCGTGTTCCCCTGCAAGGAATTCATGTGGCTTTATTGATCTGAGTGATAAAAATACACATAAGACCCCCCCCCCGACATAGGATGGAAAACAGGTTTGAAATATGTTTGCTTGCGTCAATGAACACATTTATCTAGCTTTCATTTTCTTTCTTCTCTGCGTTGTTTGTTTTCTGTTTGTTTAACAGCCGTCAGTTAAAAATCAGAAATCATGTTTTGAAAAATAAGAACCAGATTGGCAGAAAGGGATAGAGGATTGTCACGATTACAGAAAACATTTTGCCTGGCATTGTCAGTTTACATCTTTTTTGTTTTGTTTACCGTTGATCTGTAAGAAAGTTATACCACGGGAATATGTATCTTAACTTCCTGTTCTCAGGATCAGCATGATTATTCCTCCCTATTAAGTTCTCCCCATTAAGATCGCCCCTCTATCGTTTAATTGCTGGTTGTTTCTGGCTGCCTTTGCAAGGTTGGGGGAGCAGGGTAAGGGATTGAACTTCATTGCAGGATAATGCTGGCCCTTACTCCAGCTCAGGCTTCAAGAGGTCACCTTTTATAATAAATCCTAGGATGTCTGTAATGTTATTTTCGTTTAATTGCCCTTAAGGGAAACCAAGCCATGGAGTACACACACACACACATTATAGTGTGATATATCCTAATCTTATACTTTACGCTGAGGAGTTATCCAAATCAAAACGTTCACTCATCACCAATATCATGAATAAGTAAGGATCGACAGCATAGTACTGATCATCTGTTTCTAGAGGATAAAGATGTTATTATATCCAATTTAAATCTCCTGGGACCAGAATGGGACAGGACACATTTTCCGCTATACATGGTGCCACCTAAAGAGTTGATTAGGTGAAGTTGATACATTTCATTGGGCCAACATGGAAAATACGGAACCTATGTTTGTCAAAAAAGATGTATCAATCTCAACTTAAGTGCAGCTATACCCATTTGCCCTAGAACATGAGAAGGCATACTAACATGTGCCCTAGGAGACAGATTTCAGTAGACTTGTCATTGGAAGTAATGAATGAATGTTCATCCACTGACCCAATTCTACCTATATTTTTTGTTCTTTAAAACAAAAGGCTCCAGAGATCGAGGTCAGGTTCCCTTGCTTTTCTGGTATTACGCCACCTGTATTCATCTCCGATGCATGCTGAGAAGGTCACGTGGATTTGTAGATTGGTAAAACATTGATATGCTT
This sequence comes from Spea multiplicata, assembly GCA_009364415.1. NCBI lineage: Eukaryota > Metazoa > Chordata > Amphibia > Anura > Pelobatidae > Spea > Spea multiplicata. Next base: position 2,559,947 of record VKOC01000003.1, on the reverse strand, counting down.
TATTTACAACCCTTGATATGTAGACCTTAAAGTAATCAGGTTCTCAGTCTCGCATGACCTTGCTGAAAATTAGCACTGGATGTTCCTCTCAATATTTGACCCAGAGTCTCTGGGTGAAGCCCTGCTTCCCTGAGTCTCCAGAGCAGTTTTTCCTTTCTCCAGGAGAGCAGCATCTGGACACTTCCAATCCCACCAATTTTTGTCTACTCTCAGCCCACTACAGTCTGTCTGGAACTAGCTCTACCCCTTCACAAAACCACCTAGAGCAGGAAGAGAGATGTTGAGGTGACCCTGACACTTTAAGACCGGCAGCTGTCCGATGACGTAGCTGCGGCTGATACGTTTTATGCTCACGTAGCACATCGAGCGGCTAGCCTCATGCTGCAGCCCCCGATCTTGGTCTCCGACCAGATGGCCAATGCGGGCCTGGTTCCCAGGTATGTGTATAATATATATATTATCATAGTGGGAGTGAATCTGTCACTGGCTGGGCGGCCATAGTAGCCGCACCTTTCAGTAATGTGTTTGCAATACATTATTTAAGAAACTTAACCAGAAATGCAGGAAAAAAAATCTGATTAACTTCAGGCAACAGCTCAAAGGAAAGTTTGGAAAGTCGGTACAGACTTGACTGATTGTCATTTAGTTTCACACGGACTAAATAGCTCTTTGTTCTACATGGTAAACGCTGTAATAATATCCCTGAAACATGGCAGGCTTTTTATTTTGTTATACTCAGCCTAAAGGCATTTACATGAAAAAAGTGTCCATGGGCATATTTGATCCAAGATTTACTTTCAAATATCCACTGAATGCTAACTTTTCAACAAAACACCATATATATATATATAATTTATATGATTTGTGCCTGAAAATGACTTCAAAACATTGTTTTACCTGTTCAATATAACAAAAAAATCATGGAGAATTATCCACTAACACTTTTCCGGTGTTCTTAAAACTAAATTTTTAGCCCCTGGTTTAAAGGTCTATTTTTTTCTCTTAAAGGTCCACTTTTTTTCTCTGAGGAGGTGGCATGTCATGGAGACCTCTTTTTGCACCATACACATTTTTTGGGTCTTCTGTTTTATGCTATTCACTAATCTGCATTGTCTAGAGTTCTGGAAACAACTTCTCCAGACAGATGTGATAGAAATATTTAAATACTTAAGGGAAAATTAGCAAAGTACAGGAGGGAAGTTTTTTTGAAGGAGGAGAAATGCTAGATGGAGAGGAGAGGTCATAATCCAACATTGATTCCATTGACAGCGAGATAAGGATGGGGACAGATGCCGATACACTGATGTGTAACAGCAGGGGCTGTGCTGGTATCTCAATACAAGAATGTGTGAACTATAAACAATGTGATCTATTTACTAAGCAAGGATACAGCGCACATGCAGCACCCCTATGTGAAGCATAAATATTGGGGACTCCGTCACACTATATGGCTGTATACTCATACCTGGGAACTCTTTCGCCCGGAGACCCCAGAGGAAGCTTTGGCTCACTACGGGGAATATTGGTATAGCGGAAGCGGCGTTGGGGCACGCCCCACTCCCCGCCCACTTCTCCTCCAACAATAGCATGCGTCCTGTAATGCCAGCAGGACCGCCCACTGACGGCAGTTTGACCGCCTACCCGCATCCCGCAAGGGGGGCTCCGCAAAACCAAAGAGTTCCCAAGTATGCCACTCAAAGTACCCCAACCTTGGCGATTACCACCTAATCCTATGCATGGAGCGGCAGTGGGACTGCTTCACTTCTGACGCATTGAATACGTTAAGATGTATTTTTATTTCCTAGGACGTTCCGGGACAATAAACTGCCCCCGAACATAACAAATACACACGTGTATTCAGCACAAAGCACGCTTAGTATCACTTATGAGTTCTTCCATACTCCATGACAATTTGGATTAATAATAAAGACGACCAAGAGCAGACAACACCAAGGACCCTATGAGTATTTTTAGCTCCATTTTTAGCTACTTTTTATTGAGTGGTAATTACCAACTGTCCTGTTGTGATCAGGACAGTCCCGATATTCCTGTTCTCCTGTACGTATGGTCCTTTGTTTCCAGCTGCTTGGCACAGAATGGGCAGACATAAGACTCAATATGAGTTTGTGATACTTTGTGCTTTGTTTTATGTTTTACTCTGACATTAAACTGATTATTTTTTTAGATTTTATTCATGCAGATAAAAGATTCAACATAAAACCACAAGAACTTTTTCGCACTCCAACTTTCTAAAGCATTTCAGAGCTCAGTGTTTATATACTGTATTTATACATGTATTTTATATATTGTGTTAATAAGTTACATTTTCCCCAAAACTATCATATCAGCAGCTTCATATCTAGTCCTACTTTTCTAACCCCTTGATAACGGAAAGTTAAATATTTTTGGTTTCGGGTGGCATTATACGTTCCCGAACCTCTAGGAAGAATGTGCGCGTCTGTTTCTAGACAGAGAACAAAGAGCCTCTACTACAGAGAGTACGGCAAATCGGGGAGGAAAAAAAAAAAAAAAGCACACACACAGTCATGAGATCATGTGATAAAATTGGTGGGTCAGCCTGGCAGGCAGCGAGCTGGGGTTTTCGTCACGGATTCGTGGGCTGGCAGAGGTTTTTATGCATAGGTGTAAAGAGATTTCTACGGTAATCAGCCCCTGGAGGGATTATGACATTTGCTGTGTCTCATTCCATCCGGCTTTGGTTAAATGAACATTTGGCAAAAGCTCTGTAAGCTTCAAATGCAGACATGATCAGCAGATCCTACTGCAGACGCGACCTGTCCACTCTTTCCAAGTGAGTTACTCATTTACCGGAGCATTTTATTTTTTTTTTAACTTAATGTGTTCTTTTTTAACTCATATTTGGATCCTGTACAAGTATAGCTCGGAGGCGATGTGATTTTAAACCTAAGAGGGTCAGAGGTTTAGATGTAACGTAAAGAAGTTTTACTTTACCGAGAGGGTGGTAGATAAGTGGAACAGTCTCCCAGCAGAAGCGGTAGAGGCTAATACAGTGAGGGAATTTAAACATGCATGGTACAGGCATAAAGCTATCCTGAACCTAAGGTAAGACCAATGACTGATTAAGGTTTGAATCTTTACATCAGGACAGACTAGATGGGCCAAATGGATCTAATTTCACATGAAATTCTATGTTTCTGTGTTATAGTCGCAGTTAGGGCAAATAAAATCTCTGTGACGCATCAGTCAGCAGAAAGAGTGTTGGTAGCCAGTATGAAGATTTAATAGCCCGTCCTTTTGGGGGCATGTAGAGGAGAATCAGTATTAGTCTGTATACTGAAATACACAGTATTTCCCAGCGATAGAGTAGCCTCACATTTTGTGAAACGCGACTTGACTATGCAAGGTATAGATCAAAGTGCGTATTATTTCTCTGTATAGTGTTGGCGTGTTTGTCTTTCATGACACAACAACATGGTCTGTAACACCGTGTACTAGAAGGGGGTTAACTCCCATGGTGCGCAGCCAATATATATAAAAAAAGGAATATATATGGATATATTTCATCTTAGATTCAGAATGTTTTATGCCTGTCCCAAACATGTTTAAATTCACTCACTGCATTAGCTTCTACTGCTTCTGATGGGAGGCTGCTCCATTTATCTACCCTCTGTAAAGTAAAATATCATTACATCTAATCCTCTGTCCCTTTCGTTTAGTTTATAATATTACGCATAATAGCATCTAGCGCTTCTGTTGGGAGGCTGTTCCGCTTATCTACCACTTCCTTACATCTTTGTACTTTTTTGCACAGTTGCTAGTTAAGTACATGTAAATATTAATAAACAGACAGACGGATATTGCTGCAAGGACGAGAGAGATAATATTTAAACTTTTCCATGTCTCATAACTTTTCAGGTATAATACACGGTTTAGAAGTAAATAAGCTTATGATAAATATAGATGATAGATAGATTATAGATTAATAAATGGATAACTAGATAGATATAGATATATTATAGATTAATAAATAGATAACTAGATAGATAGATAGATAGATAGATAGATAGATTAATACATAGATAACTAGATAGAGAGATAGATGATAAATAAAAAGATTAATAGTTAATGATGATAGATTAATAATTAGATAGATGATGGTTTCAGTCGAAGCGTCGGCTGTATTCCTCAGCGTGTTACTGACACTGGTATGTTCAAAGTTCAGCTGATAAGGCTTGGAATTCAGAGGAAATATCACAGCGCTTCTAATCCGCTAATTAAATAAGAGCTTTTTGTCTGATTAAGATAAAATCGCATCACTTTCACTTTATGATTTTAAAAGAAATGCTGGATTTTTTTAAAAAAGGCATGAGTTGATGTTTTCTGTGATTAGAAAAATGTTCTTTGTTGCCACTCCGCTGTCGGCAGCGATGCTGATCTGTCTGTCTGTGCATATTTTGTTAAATGCTTTGGGGGGAGATTTTTCTAGAAGTATGCATGATGCACTTTGGGACTTACTCGCTAAGTGAAGAACTGGAACCACCAAGGTTGCTGCTGATTGCCCTGAAACGAGACGTGTCACTTTGCCTATATGTTACACAAATACCCTGAACTAAAGGTCACTTAAGGGCAGAATCCTGATTACGCCCCAATGTTTAACTCTCTCACTCTGCTCTATGGTAGAGCCAAATCCAAACTACAAACCTATAACCCTCCTCCTCTGATGACCTCATGCGGTCATCACTATACAAGAGAATTCACCTAGTTTGACCTGGAGTCTGCGGGTAAAGAGACCTCCTTCCCCAGGCCTCCTGATCAGTCTCCAATTTCTCATGCCAATTCCCCTCCCAATACATTTAAGGCTATTGGCGACTAGCCATGCCCATGTCAATGGATAGCCCCACCCTTATGTGGCCTTGCCCCCTCCAGAAGCCACGCCCATAGAAGGGAGAGAGCTCTAAGTGGCCCATCTTTGGAAGTTCCCAAGTATGGCATCTCAAAGAAAGCCAAGCTTTGGCTGTCTTCAAACATGACTTTGATGGTTCTCATACCCCCCTGTACAGCTCTTTTGTGTGTATTTGCATTGATGTGAATGGCCTTTTCCTTCCTCAAACTCAGCTTCCTAACTCTGCATCTTTGTCGTGTCGCTCACTACCACAAAGTCTTTGGATGACGCTGATACCTTCTATTGGGCCAACATAGAAAAAGATGTAAATTTACACACATTTCTAGGGCCTCAAACGTATGTTCTTCGGTTGGAAACTGAGTATTTTATCATCATAGAAGCCAGAAGGAATATTTGGTCGGTTACCATAGTGATAACATCATTTTTCAAAGTTGCACACAAATCTTTTTTTATACATAACTTCCTCGGTGTACGGTTCTTGTGACCAAAAAAAAGTCTCTCTTAGTGTTAAAAGTTTTAAAACAACCATTTTATTATAAACATTTTGTTAATTATGTAAAATTATGTAAAATAGTCCCTTTAACAGATATACATAAAATGAGTAGAATAAAATGCAAATGTAATTTATTTTATACATAGATTGTGTTCAATAGAAAAAATTATACCTTTGTGAGAAATTCATGTTGAAACAATATAACTTTGTTATTACTAGTTTATTTTCCCAGCTGTCTCCCTGTTGATATTATTGAGCTAATGCATGCTGGGAAAACAGGGGTTTTCCAGTTTAAAGCTAAAGACTTTTTTGGAATATTTGTCTTTTTAAAAAAAAAAAAAAAAAGAGGTTTGAATCAGAGAAAACACTGGGAAAACCACTTAGAGTGTCTATTTAATAAATTTTTAAAATTAATTTTACTATGAGTAGACCATCTAACGTGTGCTTTAACCCCCTTTTAACCCCTTTTTGTATTTAATGGGGCTTTCTTACTCAAAACAAGGACTTGTTACTAACCCGTCCGTCCGTCGGCGAAGGAGGCTTCCAGCCAGTGCTTCCAGTTATATCCTTCGTTTTGCCAACAGACGGGGGATCAGGAGGCTCCTGCTTCCTCCTGGACTCCTTTCTGACACTACAGTGGCTTTGCACGCAACTGCGCCACTACCAAGATGGCCGCAAATTAAAGGCTGAAGCGAAGTGATGTCACGGCTATTCAAATTTTGCATTCCTAGCCCTCTGATGGTCGTACCTGTGCATGTCATAATATATCCTGTCCTAGTGCATTCTTGTGACATTCTGCCCTGGTTTCCTGGCTCCTGTATTGTGTATTCAGGTTTTTGGACTGTTCCTAGTTCCGCCTCTAGTGGCCGCTCTGCCTATGTTTCTGCTCTCCTCCTATTATTGTCACCTGTCCTCGTTACCTGCTGGCCTGCAGTATAAAGGGCTGTAGCTTCCTGCAAACTGGGCCTTGGCATTGTAGTAATAGGACCGGTTTGCCCTGGCCCTGTTCCTGTATATTTCCTGGCTTCCTTCTATACCTGTTCCTGTATTGCTCCTGCAAATTCGTGTGCCCTGCGAGTGGGCTTCCTGTCGTGTGCCCTGCGAGTGGGCTTCTTGTCGTGTGCCCAGCCTGAGGACTTCCAGCAGCGTGTCCAGTCCTGTGCTCTGCCAGTGAGCTTCCAGTCGTGTGCCCTGACAGTGGGCTTCTATTTCAGCATCAGCCTTGCCAGTTCCAGTCCTGCACTTCTGTCTGCTGTGTGCCCGTCTACCTTGCACCATGAATCGCGGCGTACAAACAGACAACACTATCCCTGCACCGAGGCACCTCGCTAACCTGCTTACCCAGTGTGTGACAGAATGCCAAGGCCATACTGAGGAGTCCGCAGGGATACCATCGGTGTTATTGATGCTGGCTGAGGGTATGCTGGTGTTGTGCAAGTCAGTCAAGTGCATGGTTGAGTGCAACACTAGGAGTGCTAGTACCAGTAAGTCCAGGACTGTGTCTGAACCTAAAAAGGTCCAAAACAAAAGTTATAAACGAGAACCCCTCACTAAAGCTGAAAAACAAAAGCGACAGGAGGGCAATTTATGCTTTTATTGTGGGGGGACAGATCACAGGATTTCTTTCTGCCGGTTCAGGCCACCTAAACCAGCTAAGTCCTCTGTTGCTGATGAACAAAATATTCAGGCCTCAGAATATGAAAGTCATGTGGAAACTAGAGGTGAATCGGGGGAGGGTGAACCCAGTGCTCCCATTAACCCTTTCAATCCTGTCGTTGGGCCTAATGATCTTGAAATGCCTAGTGTGTCTGAACTTACAGTGGAGGAAAATATGTCTTTCGAGGCTCCAGATCTCAGTGAGGAGGACATAACTGAGAATAATTTTTGTAGTCCTATTTGTACTGTTAAAGAGGCTGTTTCTTCTACTCCCCGCAGACGCAAAACTTATAAAAGGAAAACTGTTGCTGCAAGGACTCCTATGGTGATTAGTTCTGTCTGGAGTACTACTCCTATCACTCAAAGCAAACGAAAAAATAACTCTGGAAAATTGCAGACTGCACGACATCCTTTAGGGGCCCCAGGTCTTGTCTTGGCTTCTGACGGGACAATCGTAGGTAGAGAAAATCTTGCTCAGTATGAAAAGCATTTAAGTGAACACAAGTCACTCCTATGTAAACGGCTACCTAATGAGTCTAAACAAGTTTCTTTGATAAGCCAAAATGATTCTGAAAGAACCCCTAGCTCCTTTTCTGAACCCCTTGTCCTTGGCACGGTTCTGGTCTCTGATAAAGCTGAGGTAAAGAAGAAAAAGAAACCTGGTGGTCGCAAAGAGAAAATTATGACAGCCCATACAGAGGAGTCGCGCCACGTTCTGCCACCAGATTGTACCTATGCCTCTGATGGGACTGTAGTGAGGCTTAAAGACCTACAGATTTATGAAGATATGTTGTATACTAATTCTGACTAGTTACCTGTTCACGCCCTGTCTGTCTGGTTTTCTGTATTAGGGACTGGAGTGTGCTGTTTTCAGCAGTTCCTTTTAGTGTGGTCCCTCTTCGTTTCAATTTTTGTCGCGTCCTGAGTTCGCTCCTTAAAGAGGGGGTACTGTGACATTCTGCCCTGGTTTCCTGGCTCCTGTATTATGTATTCAGGTTTTTGGACTGTTCCTAGTTCCGCCTCTAGTGGCCGCTCTGCCTATGTTTCTGCTCTCCTCCTATTATTGTCACCTGCCCTCGTTACCTGCTGGCCTGCAGTATAAAGGGCTGTAGCTTCCTGCAAACTGGGCCTTGGCATTGTAGTAATAGGACCGGTTTGCCCTGGCCCTGTTCCTGTATATTTCCTGGCTTCCTTCTATACCTGTTCCTGTATTGCTCCTGCAAATTCGTGTGCCCTGCGAGTGGGCCTCCTGTCGTGTGCCCTTCCTGTCGTGTGCCCTGCGAGTGGGCTTCTTGTCGTGTGCCCAGCCTGAGGACTTCCAGCAGCGTGTCCAGTCCTGTGCTCTGCCAGTGAGCTTCCAGTCGTGTGCCCTGACAGTGGGCTTCTATTTCAGCATCAGCCTTGCCAGTTCCAGTCCTGCACTTCTGTCTGCTGTGTGCCCGTCTACCTTGCACCATGAATCGCGGCGTACAAACAGACAACACTATCCCTGCACCGAGGCACCTCGCTAACCTGCTTACCCAGTGTGTGACAATTCTCCTATCTATCCCTGTATTTGACCCGGCTTGACCCCGGCTATCTGATTTCTGGCTTCCTGACCTTGGGTTGCTTTATCGTCTATCCTGATCTCTGAGGCTATTCTTGCGGATAAACATTGCCCTGTTCTGCATCAGTGTCTCCTCAAGTACTCTGAGCATGACAGAACTGAATGTTTCTTAGAGCATTGTAATAACATTTGGAAGTGTGGTCAGAGATGGACCAATGGGACACTATACATGGGACATTGAGCTGAGAATACGCAACAAATTAGGTGGCCTTGTGGAGGACCCTGGAATGTGCAGACAACAAATTCAGATTCTGACATGTTAGAAAATATACCTGTCAGGAAAAATGTTTTATTATTTTTTTTCTCCAGTCTAAATTTCATATTTCTTCAAGATCTCCGTGGGTGTGGAACTAATCCTACCAGATTAGAGAAGAATCTTAATTATGGTTTCAGCGTAAATTGACACATTGTAATGTAGCAGAACAGTAGTTCTAACTGATAGACAACAGAAGTCTTCTGTATGTGAGGTCCAGGAGTCTCTACGTACATTACCAATGCCTTCTGTGATTTTTCTACTAGAGGATAAAGAGATTCTTTTTAATTGCAGTTCTTGTTGTCATGCTTATTTTTTACAGTAGGCTTGGTACTTAATGTGTGAGAAAAAAGTTAGCTGGAGTAAGCTTCAAGAAAAAGGGGGAAGGCTTGATTCCATAAACCGTGTAGAAGGGAAAAACAGGTATCCCGGAAGTCAGTGATTATGGAGATTTTTACACTCTTTAGTATAGCTTTGACCTAAGCCAACTGCCAAATGTTACAAATTAGTGCTTTCTATTTTTGTGGTCCTGCCCCATGCCCATCATTCTGCTTTTCTGCTGCATCACACATAGGATATGGGACATGGTCATGCTTTCTTCTGACTGCTCTTCTACGCCCCCCCGATGTACATTTGTGTCACTGGTATTGATTGTGGTTAAGTGAGACTTAGTGCATAGGCCTTTTCGGCCATATACAGTACAGTCAATGAGAGACAGAGCACTCTATTGATGTTTTTCAATGAGAAAGACAGAGAAAAAGAAGAGATGGGAAAAAAGACTGGTGATAAGAATGCAAAGTTTGTTGTATAAGTGAAAAAGAGAAAAGAAAAAATGAGCAGGGTGTATAACAGAGAAACAGAGAAACTTTGTGTCAATCGTGTGGATTGACACGAAGCTTAGCCCTCTGGTGATTGGCTTCCTAGTATGACTTTATGATAGCCAATGAGGATCCACCAAAGTGGAAGTTCAATATCCAACGTGTTCTAGGTGCAAATCAATCAATGTATGCTCTTCCTAATTAGTTATATTGAGAGGCTACCTGATTCTGCGTTATGTTGTTACTCTTGTGCTTCATTTGGAGATTCTTCTCTGGAGTAGCATCTCACTCCGAGGAACAGGAACATATCCTGGCCAACTAGGCCTAGGGTGGCAGGTCCAGGGGCGATCAACCCCACAGGTGTCCCAACTGAACTATTTATGCTGTGGTGGCTATGCTGGCTCAGCACAGCCTCCGTAGACTTCATTACAAGCCACTGCGCGACCTTAAAGTACAGCATGCCAGGATACAACGTTATGAACGTGCGCATTGCTTTTTAGTGTCCCGGAGATCCAACCACAGAGGTGAAGGTGACTGGGGGTCACTGCCCTAGGCTAGACATGGGGGGGGCACCTATAGCCCACCTATAGCGCTGTGAGGCAACGATGGCCAGAGACGTCAAAACATCAAAACATTTTGATATTTGAGATATATATATTTGCCTTTTAGCTACAATTTATGATACCACCGATTGCAAAAAAGCGCATGTATCCTGCAACGAGATAAGATGTTGATGGTGACCATTGTCCTTCATTTCTTTTGTTCCATGGTTTACTCTTAGAGCACACGGTTGCTGTCACTTTGAATGCTTGTAAAGCGATTTTTATTACCCAGATATTCTCCTAATAAGGAAATACATTTGCTGTTTTGGTGATGTCATGAAAATCAGCCTCTGAGTATTATTTTTTTTGTTGCTGATTGAGGAGGATAAGGTGTGGTTTTGGCAGTCAAACATTGGTTTGGCTAACTATTGTTCTAACGTTGACTGGTTTATGGGACACGTAAAAGAGACATTTTGTAAAGATGTTTTCACAAGAATTATTTAACGCCAAATGATCTCAATTAAATATTTCCGTAGCGTTGAGTAATTTTTTTAAAACGTTTTTTTTTTTCTGCATAAAGCCATTAAATTTCCATCTACGGTACATATGAAAATGTTTTAATTTGATTCAAATGATCAGAGCCCCCATGGTGAAAATATATGTTCTTTTACAGCATTGCTACTTTATAAACATAGTGAAGCAGTTAGTGGTCAGAGATCTGGTGAAGGTGACTTGTTCTATAGCAGCAAAAATTCTAAATCCAAGTTTTTCCAGCAAGTATTCAGTCGGGAAAAATACTAAGAACATTTTCCTTACTCGTTTCGATTCTTCTGTTTACATAGAAACATTGTATTTGATGGTAGATAAGGTCCATCTCGTCTGCCCAATTTTTTCATGCTGTAAAAACCTCAAGCCGTATTAGATCATTGTTTTTTTCTTGTACAAAGTCAGTTTTCTTCTGCTAAAAATAATTTAAACAAAAGAGACTCACATTGAGGAGCTGAGTCCGAATCTCTCGCACTCACTAAGGATGAAGTCATCTAAGCAGATAGAAAAAAAACATTCTTCTATCTTATGTTGGCTCTGGACACTCCTGTGAGTGAAATCAAACATACGTAATAAAAAATAACTAATTGGAAAAACTGCAGTTTCTGTAATATTTGGAATCGATTTAAAGCTATGTCATTTTATGTATCTAGGTCACATCTTTTGTCCTCCAGATCTTCTTGGACATCCCAAAGCCACCTAGTGGTGTTCAGAGTGCTAGACCAGCAGTATCTGGAGGAACTCTGAAAATGTCCATCTCTTTGGTGGTTGGAATCCAAATGCCAGAAAGTAACACCAGAAGATATTAGCTTAAGACTTTTTAGTTATTATTATTATTATGGCCTCTTATTTATGTAATTTATGCAGCTCTTCTTACAATGCGTACGTTCAATACATTCTTCTTACAATACGTACTTCTTACAATACGTACGTTCAAAGAGAATCACAAAACTAGAACCGTTAGACCAAGGGTGTCTTCACTAGATGCCGTGTAATGTTTTTGGAGTTAAGATTGTTGGGATCCAGTCTCATGATTTGACGGCAAGGACATTCCAACAGCTACAAAAGAAGGGTTGCGTCTCGGAAGATGCACCTCTTTTTATAAAAGATCCATCAGCAAATGGAAAACAAAGTGGTTTCTATCAGAGATGCTGAATTATTTAATGTTGTCTCTTTATGGTATGGAATTATTGAAAGCCTTACTTTCCTTGTATAATGTATATAAAGGGCATGTGCTTGGGGTATAGTGCTTCTCGCGTGTCTGTATAGATACTACTTACCTTGTCACATATATACTGAAGGTTACCAGGGAACGCTATTTATTTGTGTTAAGGATTTGAGGTGTAAATAGAATATTAAATATTCCATGTGTGAAAAATGTTTTTTTTCGTGTTAGAGAACATCACGTCATGTTCTGTTAATCTGGAAGGCTGATTCATCAAAGTGCTAAAACAACTCACTGCTTAAAGCATTAACCATACAATAACACGGCATTGTGCGATTCCTTTTCTTTTTTTTATGTGAGGTGAGATAATATTGGCCCATCCCTTGAATATTTACTTTTGTACGTTCAAGTCGCTACCAAATAAAATAATTTAAAATGATTAAAACATTAAAAAAAATAAGTATCATCTACATGTCAGCATCGAGTAAAATTCTTTTTTGTAGGCTAAAAAATAAATGTTTGGATTGTTTATAAATATCAGTCCAGATGGCGTTTTAAATGTGGTTTTATCACCATAGCAACCGGTAG
>VKOC01000003.1:2532369-2547295 GCA_009364415.1 Spea multiplicata | reverse complement strand
TAACGATAACTAATAATCAATATCATATAATTCCTGAGGGAAACACTTATGGATCCCCCAAATTAAACATTTTGTATGTGAGATATTACGTTGCTATTTGCTAAATGTAAATTGTAGCGTATTTTTTATTTGATTTTTTTTACATTTTTTTCCCCAACGTTCTCTGTTTACATTTTAATGCTAATGGAATATATGTGTATTAAATATGTATGAATATGGTTTTGAACACAATCCCTAGTTGTCCTGAAGAAAAGCAAAATACAATTTGTGCTGGAGAACTAAATACAAAAAAAAGGCAATCATGCTTGAGAAAACATATGGTATAAATAGCAAAAAAAAAGCTTTTGTCTTAAGGATACAAAATACCACTGGTCCTAAAACGGATAGAATTGTAAAAAATGTGGAATGCGGGAAAAGTGACAGATTTACTTTAAGCCCTGGCAGGAATTCTTAAGTGTCTGGACTGAATAGTCTTCTGCCAGTAACAACCACGTCAGTGCCCTAGGCAGCTCCACATCACCTATGCATACCTGCCAAAAGTCACGCTGCCCCAGGTGGGTACTATCCCTATTTTGTGGGCAATGGGGAGCATGGGCCAGTTGGGCAAATCCTTTAAACTCCCTTGGCTGGCCCGGAGTTGTAAAGTCAACAAAGGTCTTTGCTATTGTGGCCCAGACCTCCATTACAGCGGCCACCTTGACTCCTTGGTGGCCATTCGGGTAAGGCTGGTGGGTGGTCATGCCTCTTGTCTCGCCCACTTCTGTGGTCCAGCCCTAAGATCTGTACTTAAAAGCAGCTCACAGATACGATGTTCGAATAACTCCTAAGACTGTGTCTAAATCAACGCAATGTGCTTAGACGTTCAGAAATTTGAAACACGAGCAATTAAATAATTTTCCCAACTTGACATTCAAAAACGCCTGAAAAAAAACAAAACAAGATCGTATGTCAAACAAACAAATCAAAACCACATTCAGACAATACTTCCAATATCCCCTTCTGAGTGGCATGCCCAAAGTTAAATCTACACTTAATTCACAAATTACTCTAACCGCATTCTATGCCAACACACATCTAAAAGACGAACACAATGGCACAATTCCATTGATGTCTTTCCATATTACTATTTTCGTAGAAGCCTATCACCCACGTGGTGGTCGCTGATCACGAGAAAGACCTTCCCTGCTCTGTCTATTTCCTATAAATGTGCATTTTAATGTTAACTCAGAGTTGCTAAACTAATGACAAACCACAGCTGGTAGGAGTTGGGATTGTGCCACAAGACAGGCTTATCATTTTTTTCTCAATACACACTTTTATTCTCTTCGGTTTTTTTTGCTTGTTCATAGATAGCCTTTTTTTTTGGATGAGGTCACTAATTCATGTAGAATTAAATATGAAATGACCACAAGATATCACATCCGTTTGTTCCGTTTCACAAGACATTTTTTTTGGTGTGTACTAATTTAAAATACTGTGTGTGTGTGTATATATTTTCATAATTAAGGGAATTATTTGCATATTCCCCCCATAAATACACGTGTTCTTAATTGCTCCAAGGGTTCTAGATCCAAGAAGTCTGGATCTCAGTATGACCGTTAGCTAATTACCCGCTCTGGACGCAGGGTGTAGAGCACATATGGCGTCCATGTGGAAGGTGATGTTGTGTTTACTGATGGTTTAGGAATGATGTCCCTCCACCCCACCCCACTCCTGTTGGCAATTCCTTCCTGCCTCCCCAAGGGCTAGAACATTTAGACATCTCCGGAACAGAGAACAGGACTATGACTAATGCTGAAATAAAGGGGGAAACGTTCTGCTACATTTGAAACATGTTATTAACCATGTTGGTAAAACAGAAGTGACATCACATGAACCGAATAATAATATTAATAATGATTTTTAACTAACTTATTAAATAATTCAATTAATTTGTAAAAAGGAATAGGTAAAAATATTAACTACTGAATTGTTTCTAGAAGTAAGAGTAGGTTCAAAATTCAAAGATATACAGTGGCCTTTGTGTCTGTATATACCCCAGTCTTGTTCTTTGAATCACTTTCCTTTATACATTAGGGTGACCTTGTGTCTTTTTTTGAAGGAGATGATGCATATATGAAAAAAATGTATCGCGGGCAACTATTTTGCTACATTTTAATTGTATAATGATTATTTGTTGCATATTAATAAATATAAAACCCACTATGGAGCCTGCTATTAAGACTGTCTGTGGGTTGGGTTGAGCTGGTCTAATAACTTTTTGGAGATCTCCTTGGGTCCTCCAGATGGTGACCTCCTTGACCATTTGTGCCTAAAGGGATGCTGACTACACCCTACTGATGAGCCCCATGAAGGCAAAGGCATGTGTTAGGGGTTGTTGGTTCCCTTATGCAGAAGACACTTGATTTCTGGACTTCTCTTGGTGGGATTGGCGAGACTAGTATGTCAATGGAGATTTTCCTTCTGTGATGGCACTAAGGGAGCTAAAACTTGACCTGAGTGGGGGATGCACTACTGGGCAGGATAAGTTACTTTCTGTTCTCCTAACTTTTTTCACACAGTCCCTGTGTGTTCTCAGGTAGAGGAGAATCTGGTCATCCATTCATGGGAGAAACCTTTGCTCTTAGGACCAATAAACGCGGCCAAATTTACATTAAAACTGTTATTTAGTTTGGTGATATCTCTTTTTTTTTGGTAATGGAATTTTCTTTATAGATTGCTGAAAAAAAGGGTCTGTGTAGTTAAAAATAGACACCCGTCCCACAGCCCACCAAGCCTGTCTGAGATGGTGGATTTACAAAGTGGGCTTTGAAATCGTTTGAATTAAATCCCTGGAATGTTGAAATATATCTCTTGGCAGACAGGTAACAAAACCCCGGTCCGAAGGAAGGAAACAAGATGGAAGGGCCTGCAGACTTATGGGGCGTGCGCAAGCAGAGGTTGAGCCTGGATCCAATTAGAATTATATGTGTCAGAATTCCAGCTGGCAGCATCCCCGCTGCAGAACAAATTACTTGGTTGTCTAAGACAATGTCAAACAGTTGATCTATTGTATCATGTGTACGTATACAGATGGAGCGACTCCTTTTAGACATGTTTGAAACACACTTGCGTCCATTTTACTCTACGCATAGAAGAGCAACACATTTTCTCTACCTCCTGCCCAAAACAATAAAAATATTTTATCTCGGTAACCTGCCATTTTTAATTACCGGAGACAAAACACAGCATCTGTCATTTATTTACATTTATGAGGGTATCTGGAATATTTTACACTTAAACTTTATTACTCCAAAGTTAAATTATATAGTCGGACATGCCGTACAAAGTTACACACACCACAAGGAGGAAGAGAAAAGTATTATACTGTGTCTGTCTACGCAGGAACAGGCGGCGCGATTTACTGCTTTTGTTGCGTAAGCTACACAATGGATCGCAACCGCTTTCCGCAATGACATCATTTTTAACGTTGAGTAAATGACTTCGCTGCTCCAAATAACTAAATAACATATGAAGCTCAGAACGGGAACTCAGAACGGGAAGAATAAATGGGTAACATACTTTTTGGTTCCCAAATTATAGAATAAATCGGGTAGTTCTTTTACACAGTATATATATATATATATATATATACATATATATTTGTTACGATATTATTATTACATAAAATCATTAGAATCGGGTAAGTTATGTGTATTTGGAGAGGGGTTCGGATCAGAGCTAGAATCCATACCTACCATCTCTCTTTAGGTAACTGAATCTTTCTTGGGGACTCAAATGCCTCTGTCCTTTTCTCCTTTTCTATTTATGTTCCTCTTAGAAGCTCATAATGTATAGTTGGTATGAGTATATTATCCTATAACAGCAGAAATTGGTTGATATAAGGAATCACGAAATAAAATAAATTGTCCTGCTGCGCAGTTCTATAAATATGTATCAGTAGGTCACAAAGTCATCTACATCTCAATACAGCCATTCCCCTGCAGCCACTTTTACTAACACCCTCTAGAACTAAAGTGTCCCCTCTTTGGGTATTTGAAATGTTGAGTGGCGTACGAATCAGGCCATGATGACGCATGACTTGTGTTGTTGTCTCTATTAAAGATGCATGTGCCATTAGTTGTGGGTCAGTTGTTCTCCTAGTCCTGGCTTTCTCACTTCTAAGCAGTATAAGATATCTCCATCACACTTGCATTGGTTCTACCACCAATCCATACAAATGTGGGCTGTAAGCCTTCATGTAGACCAAGTCTGAGTCCAAATCTACTACAAGGTATCACAAGGGCATTTTTTGTTTGAAACCTTTTTTTGGCTCTACAATATTCAAAGCTTACCTTCAAAGCAGGCGAAAACAGATAGAGTTTTTTGTCGACAAACAGCTGCAAGGTCTGGTTTGTATATAAAAAACGAACCATAAAAACCTTTAATGTTCCTTTCTAACAAAACCCATGTCTGTTTTACACTTCAAACTAGAATTAAACTCATGTGTCTATTAATCGGGCTAAAAGAGTTTGCTTGTTTGTTTTCCGATACCTTTAAATTCTGCGCTGAGCATCACTTGAAATGTTTATTCACTAAATTTTGAGTTGGTAGGTGATTTGAAGCCATCCTTATTAATTGTTCTCAGGGTCCTGTGTGATTATTCCACCTCATTAAGTTATCTCTCCCCTCACCTATTCTTTTGTTAGGATACAGTGTTTTTTGGTGTTCTATGCAAGGCCAACAGAAGTACATTTCCTTTCCGCTCTTTCACCTTTACTGTTTCTAAAGCGTTGATTAACAAACAAGATAAAGGCAATCAACTTATTTCTGATAAACGGATTAAAAACAGGAGGAAAATGGGCAGAAAATAGATGGACCAGGCTATAGTTAAGAGTCGCCATGTGACGCTTAGTGGCGCCACTTAAAATATGGGGCTTTTGGAACATGCATGGTCCTGGACACATTGCCTTTACACGTGCTTCAAATCCAACTGGAAGTAAAAAGAGATAATTACACTATTTTATGGCATGAGTAATTACAGTTTACAGAAAATTATAAAAAGTACAGTCATTGTTTATCACTGAATATTTGACATGTTGGTGGTATTGCTTCTATGGAGTAGAAGGTTCTCAACTGAGGACCAGCATTTAGGTGGTCTGGTTTTATTTGCGGTTTACAGAGATTTCAGCTCATAGAAAACAAAGGTGACAAGATCTTCTTTGAATTCTATTGTTATGAAGCAATCAGACCCTAAAAGAGGTGCCAAACTAAGGTCCTCTTAGCCTTCAAGGTTTAACAACCCTAAAATGCTTGCGGTGGCTGCAGGTAGGGTCACCAACATCACCAGAGGCCAAACACATCAGCCCATTTAGCTTTGTGGATAATTCTGATATAGTTTGCTTAGATCTTTGCCAAATCATGCCATGTATTTCACAAAACTGTCAAGTGAGAATATCTCACTAGTTGGGACCTCCCAAGATTACTCCAGAAAGAACCACTAACATTAAGAGCATGTCCCATTATGCACTTTATGTACCAACCTCTGAGTAAAACGTCTTTGCATTACATCTAAGCCCTCGACCCTCTAGGTTTAAATCATGACTTGTTTGAACACTTCTCCTTTGAAGTTATCTTCCCTCCTGTATCCTTCTGGGTCTCCAATCTGTCTACAATACTCTAGACGAGGTCTGATCTTATTTTCTTCTCCTAATGCCTCCAGCTACTGTATACCATCCAGCACCCTGCACCTCTAAGACTCTTCAAGTATAATAAATTATAATAACATGGAATGAAATAATTTTCATTAAACGTAATAACTATTAAATCACAGGGTAATTAGAAAAATCCTAAAACTCTGGTAGGATAACAAGTCGTGCGGATCATACAGTATTTTGCAACTCTGAACTACAGCCCAGAAAACCAACCCAAAACATACTTAAAAAGCCTAACTGTGCGTATTCATCTTGATTTTTTTTTATTCCGATTGTGCAATCGCTGGCAAGTCATACTTTTGCTGGTTTGTGTGAATGAGAACATCTTTAATATTCTGATTGCTTCATGAGGAAGTATGACTTACCTGTTTACGAAGCTATAATCATGAGATCATGCGGATGTAGTGTGAGCAGAAAAAGATTTTCACAGAATTTTCAAGAAAATCACATGGTCACGATGTTAAACATAATTTAGGGGAAAGTATTAAAAATATTAATAAACTTTTTCTAAATCTATCTCATCTTACGCAGATTACTTATCTAAGATGATTACTCGTTATCAATGTTATTTCTAGGTATATGCCTCTAGTTTGATTGTTGTAAAGGAACTAGGTCTAGTAAGGTCTTTGTTGTAATGTTTGGTTTGGAATGGTCAGTCCTGTTTAATTGTGTGACTGGGCACTCTAGGCTCAAACTGCTTTTACACAATGCTGGTAGCTTACGATATATCATTTGTCAATAAGACGCTAATCAGAGTCTGCCTTGTAGGCACTTATTTCTCATAACCATGTATGATCCACTCACTCATACTCACACCCATTTTTTGTGCAATTTGAGGCTGATAGGCCACGGATGTTTTCATAATCCTAATTTGAATCCTAATTCTGGGCTAGGGCTAGGATATAAATCTGGCTCTGGGTAGATAGGGCTGGTTCACCAGATAGACTGACCCTTTACCTAATGTGTTATTGTCATATTGGGGTCATTGGAAAGCTAAAACCGGGTTCCACCATTTACGTCCCTACTGTGTACCTTCATAAAGGAACTACCCTAAAAAAATGTTGTGTAATAAATTATTTAGTATTGTAAAGAAAGAAAAACAAATTTTTAGTTCGTTTTTTTGTTTGGGTAATTTTTTTGCGTGCTGTAATATTTGTATTATTATTGGAGTGAAGGATGGCTGAAGGAGAACATCTGCAAAGAAGAACTAGTGGTGCTTCTTAACGGAAGAAGTGAAATACTTCTTGCTTAGTGATGAGACAGGGGGTAATTGAAGCACAAAATGCCTCACTAATCGTAGAACCTGGGAACGCCTGGGTTTGACCTGGAGTCTCCGGTTGAGCCGCTGCCACCCTGGGTCTCCAGGTCACGTTCCTCTTTCTCTGGGCAGAGAGCAGTATTTAGCCATGGTCCATCTGAAAAGTTCCTAGGTATGCTAATTATTTTAAAAGTCCTGCCACTTAGAATGACTATCCCTTTAATTAATTATATACATTAACTTAAATATCCCATAGTTCCGTGCAGTGATCGCTTTGTACTCGCTATAAAATAAGCGTCCCGTTTCCCCAACAATTGCCATTCTTTGTGGCTTCTTCTCAAATAACCCCGCAAAATGTCTCTTTCATAATTCATTGCTAAATCACAGAAATTACCTGACCATGAGTAATTGGTAAAATATTGCATCTGAAGATAAATTAATTCTAAATGTAGACTGTGAGCTGGAAACTATTCAAGAATGTTGTAGTCTGCCATTTTTTTTACTTTGTAGTTGAAATTAAATAGCGGAACCCACCCTGTCAAAACGAAAGGAATAAAACATAAGAAAGTGGGTTTAATGCATAGTTTAAAGATCAGTTGCTTTTTAGAGGGACCGTGACCACCGTGGTTTTTAACGTGACTAAAACTAATCTATTGAAACAATCTATAGCTCTATATTATTTAATTTACACGTTTATCACAGGGAGCCTAAGATCTGTAGTGGTAAAACGAACATTAACTATGACATATCTAGCTTAACCCCTTAAGGACAATGGGCGGTCCCAAAACCCATTGAAAACCATACATTTTGAGCCCGTACATGTACAGGCTTTGTCATTAAGGGGTTAATTTACACGTTTATCACAGGGAGCCTAAGATCTGTAGTGGTAAAACGAACATTAACTATGACATATCTAGTTTAGAAAGTAACGGGACTAGTTTTACTAGTTGAGCTCTATGTGTGAATGTGACACGACATTCCCTTCGCAATGGCTACCTGGGCCAATCAACAACCATCAGCAACTTTCCACCATGAGAGAGATAACCGCATACAGAAGAATAATCACACAAAAATAAGGCGTTAAATAGACTGTTCCTGTAGGTTAGTTTTATATATATATATATATATATATATATATATATATATATGTACTATATTGTAAAATGTAAGATTTGAGAACAGTTACAGAGCCTCTTTAAAGTATATCTAACAGCGGGCATATGCACATCTGACAAAAGGGAAGTCTATACCGAGTCGTTTGGAATATTAGGCATTCTAAAATATAATCTGGGACTTCAAATCAAACAATTTAGCTATTCTGAAGACAAATTGTGAAACAGATGTGAAAAATCACTAAATTTAAGTGGTTTGGCCAGAAGTTGGATCTTCCTGCACAAAATCAGCAAACTAGCTTACTACTGTATTTATTTCCCTCTGATTATTAACTAGGCTGTTTCTTGGCTTTGGTAATGCTATTTTTTTTCTAACATTCATCTTTTGTTCAACAGGACTGAATTTTTTTTACAATATTATTATTTTCCATTAGGAAATTCCATTTACTAAAAATGTCATTAATAGTTTCATCTTGTACTATCAACTGAATGGAAAATCTTGGGACAATTAACAGAAAAAATAGGAAAACAATTAAAAGTTATATAGTACCCACAATTGATATTTAATAATTAGTTACAGAGATGCTAGAAATAGTTTCCCAAATGCATTCACATTTATAATCTGGAGAAGGGATCTCTAGCTCTGTCTCATTAGCTCTTGAGTGTCCAGAACAACCCGCCCATATAAAGAAATACAAATAAAGTTTCAAAAAAACATAAAATAGAAAAAATACATAAAATGTTTGAAATGTATCCTTAATTTATTTTCTTCATACAGACTCATAACAGCTGGAAATGATTTGTTAATCACACATAAACCGATCAGCCATAACATTATGACCATCTGACTATAATTGTGTAGGTCCCCCTTTTAC
This sequence comes from Spea multiplicata, assembly GCA_009364415.1. Classification (NCBI taxonomy): domain Eukaryota; kingdom Metazoa; phylum Chordata; class Amphibia; order Anura; family Pelobatidae; genus Spea; species Spea multiplicata. The sequence continues at coordinate 2,538,357 of VKOC01000003.1, read as the reverse complement.
CACCAAAACAGCCCTGACCCGTCGAGACCTCTGAAGGTTTGCTGTGGTATCTGGGACCAAGAAGTTAGCAGCAGATCCTTTAAGTTCTGTAAGCTGTGAGGTAAGCGATGCTCCCGGCCATCCACGTGATGTAAAAGAACCAGACCAGGCGACCTTCTTCCATAGCTCCGTGGTCCAGTTCCGTGCCCATTTCCGTAGTCGCTTTTGGCAGTGGACAGGGGTCAGCATGGGCACCCTGACTGATCTGCGCAACTAACTGCGATGCTCTGTGAATTCTGACACCTTTCTATTAGAACCAGCATTAACGTTTTCAGCAAATTTAAGCAACAGTTGTCTGTCCGATTTGACCACACGGCCCAGCCTCCCCCCCACGTGCATCAATGAGCCTTGGCCGCCCATGATCCTATTGCCTATTCACCACTTTTCCTTCCTTGGAGCACTTTAGATAAACTGCAACTGCAGTTCCTAATGTTTTTGGCAAGGTCCCAGATTGATCCCTGCCATCTACATGCCACTGGCACACTAACCTGCTAGGCCTTCTAACATGTCACCTAGTGGAATGGAGTGGCACCCTTCGGCACTCCTGATGTTGTGGATTACATCTGCCATAATGCTCTTACAGTCATGATGCTGGCAAAGCATCAAGGGAAATGTAGTTCACAATATCTGGAGTGCCGAAGGTTGCCTACCCCTGATCTAGAGTATGCCTACTGTATCTTCTCTTAATCATTTATGTCTTTCTAAATAGATGTAGTCTCTGTAATGAGTGGTGCAATAATTGGGAGACAAAAAAAGGCAAAATTGGTCATTAACTCACCTTTAACAATTTTTGTCCACTAATGTATAATGTGACACATTACACATCACACATCACACATTACACATCACACATCACAAATCACACATTATGTTTTCTATTTAAGAGTTTAATGACATGATAAAGAACCATCACTAGGAATTCAGCCCTGAAGGGTCCAGGTACCGCAGAGGATCGGCTTTGGGGACGCTTATGATTTAGGTCTGTGTAGGGGTCTAGCTCTGCCAAATCTATAAGTTCTGTACCCTTCCTGCAATTATTCATTCCAGCATGCAAATGGCCACACCCCTTAATACCACTACACCGCCCACATTTAGCGCATCTTGCCCTGCCACTCTGGCCAAGCGCCACCCCATACATCTCCTATATGGACCACCAAAGGGAGGCCTCCTGGGAAGTTCCGAGCAATGTAATTATATTAAAATGAGTAATAGTAATTACTTGTTTTAAGCAAGACATTAGCATTAAATCACAGCAATGTATAGACATTTTTATCTTATGTTTTTCTGTTGTAACCAAAGGTATTTGGCAACTGGTTTACAATAATCAAAAACAGATAAATGACTCCGAGGAGGTTGGACTAGTGTTTTATGTGGTTAAAATCTCTATTTTGATCTGGATATCTCCTTGATCTTCGAAGGTGAACCTTCCATACTGGATGATGAAATTAACAGGGAGGAATAGATGTCAAATAAATATTCTGATGAGAAATCTGCGCATTAGAGCTGATGTGGCAATTGTGTCGTGCGTTCAGGCCAAGAATGATTGCCGCTTATGAAGAAAAGAAAAAAAAAAAAGAGCTAAGAATGCATCCAAATTAGGCCGATACCACAAAGCCTGGCTGAATATATCTGGAAAATATTAGAGGTTGGGAATTGACAAACCACTCTGGACTTTGGTTAGGAATGAGATACATTAGACATGCGATAGAATTTGGGTTCTAATTTTACAAGCGAACTTAACTAAATAGACTATTGAATATATGCACAACAGATCACAGTATGAACATGAAACCCCTCCAGGGGTTATTATTTTACAATCAATGCGGGGTGGAAGCCAGTTAAGTGACCCTCTCCTGTGTGTAGGAACGTATGTATTGCCAGTTCTAGAACAGCCTGTTTTACTTTAGAGATCAGTTAAAGCTAGAAGAACTTGGTGTGGGTGAATTTTTTCTTTGTATAGTAGTGATAAAACACGCACATATATTAAGGGTCCAATAGCAAGATTGAAATCAATAATTAGAATATCCTTCAGGGATCGGTGTTTCAAGGTACTTAGGAAGAGTGCAATGCATTCCCGTCTAGTGGCTGAGCCCATCTTTGACCCGTCCATGTCAGAGTCTTCGGGTAAGTAGGCCGGGGAATTCAATTAGAATCTGCCTTGTATTGGGTTTTAAATGGAGGATTTAAATTTGTAGGTTAAAGGAAGAAAGGAGAAAGGTGTGGGTGATATTATAAATATTATGCACAAATGCCTTATGCCTCCCAACATAAAAAGACCAAAGAGGAACACTTCTGCTTCACATGATATGGCTAAGGGCATGTCATGTCCACAAAGAAACAGAGACCCTGCTGATCACGTAGCTGAGTGTGAGCCAGGCTGGGGTATAGCTTGGTCTACACCAATTGGTCTTGAAAGTTTGAAGACCATTTTATATATTTTCTTGAGCTAATTTCTCACATTGCTCACCAAAACAGTCACCAATGGTTTTTGATTATGATGTCATATACTAGGACCCCCACCTCTATATACACCACAACAGGGAATGCTTAAATTGGGGGCCCAATTACAGCCACAATCTCTGTTAACTCTATTGTTATAATGTTGGCAGTGACAGGAAAGTGATTATAATTTAAAAAAAATATTGAAAAAAGGTTTTTGGATCATGTGATCATGTTTCCCGTAAGGTCTGCTGGTCTACTATTTGCAAATGTATTTAATTCAAATGTCCTGTCTCTATCTTCATGAATAATAAATTACTCACTTCTATATAAAGTTACCAAATGTTTTTCTTACCACTGGATAGGAAATTTAGAGGCCCCCGTTTGGAATTTCAATGTGCTTTTCTAACAGTTTTATAAGTCTATAACAGAGAGGTACTTAGAACGGACTCTTAAAGAGTTGTCAACCAACAGGGTCTTTAGAATATCTGATTACCCTGCATTTTGTGTAGTAAATGGTAAGGATGTTTTGTTATTAAGGAATAAATCTGATATCGGATGTCCTTATTCTCTCCGAATCTGAATACTGGTGGGATTCTATAAGAAAAGTAGTAATAAAATACTTAATAACAACACAAATAGGATTTATTTTGAGGGGTTTATTCATTTAACACTAAGTTGTAAGAGAGTTGTGGTAAAATAAATCACTTATGTATTATGCAGCCCGAGAGGGAGATGTCCACCTACAAGAGAAGAGCTGCTTCTGCAAAATGCCTAGTTGGTGGTAAATAATTTACCTACTTATTTTTTATTGAATAGAACCCAAAATAATCAGTTACTTACTTTTAAACCAAACTGTCTCAAACAACAATCACAAGCCGTAGGTAGATTTACCAAATCATTTTGGTTATATGTAAATTTACATATAAAGCCACCAGAGCTATATAGCACTTGGTTCCATATAGAATGGGATGGTATATTTAGAGGTTATACTTTGGTATAGGTTAGAGGTTTGAAAGCCACAAGCTGATCAGGAACTGAGCCAAACAATAGGTTTGGCTCATCGTGGAGACGAATCCTAAACAGGAGTAGGAGCTTGAACTCGTTTATCTCATATCACCCTTTCTTCTTTTTCTTACACCTTCCTTTTTTCCCCGTCTCTCTTTTCTCAATATAACATTCCTTCTTTCTCTCTCTCTACACACAGAGAGGATTGTGGGTGCAACGTAGAGAACGTAATTAACATATGTGTTGCTTTTTATTATGGCATATTAATTGCATACAGAGCTAAATTTGCATGCAAAATTATATATAAACAATTATAATATAGGCAGAATTAACCAAATGAATCCAAATCATTTTTCATGCATTTTTACCCAGACATGACAAAATGCTTACTGGAATAATCCTGGAACCCCTGTTTGTTCCACGCACATATACAGCAAACGCTATGATTAGTCTTTTTTTGCAAACCAGCAGAAGTAGATATAATTCTTTTCAGACCTTTTCAAACCGTCCTCCTTTTTTTTTTGGTTAAGCACACTGTCTTCCACCAGGGAGTAAAACTATTTCTTTATTTTTAAGCCCACACATTCCATGCGCTACACGCAGAAGCCATAATGACAAAATTTTCATGTCTGGTAACATCAATCTAAACCACTTCTTCATGGAACGTTATAGGGTAAATGGCTTTTACTTTTTTTTTACTTTATTTTTTCAACAAAGGACATTTTAAAATTCCGTGTAACTTAAAATTAGTCTGTCGCTCTCAAGTAACACCATCTGTGAATTATAGTGCCCATTATTCGTGAAAGCTGGTACATGTATAACTTACACTTATTGAAGAAAGCCTGGCCCAGAAGGATCATAATCATTGTATTACTCGAAAAATGTGCAACACTATTTTCCTCTATTCAGTTATTAGTTTGGATGGATTTTGAAAATATTGGGAATTTCCTTTACAGATGTTGGAATCCAGCACTTGGCTATAAACTGTTTGCTTGTTTTTGTTGATATAGACTTAACTGGGCTTAACATATAGATCACATACATGCCGGGGTTTGACCTGGAGTTTCTGGTTCAGTTTCTTTTTTCTCCATATAGGGCTGCGATGTTCGGCTATGCTCAAGTGCCACTCACTTACGACTGCTGTGCCTAGCCCCTCCCATATGTACACAAAGCCCCACCCCTTCATTAAGTCACTCCCCAATAAGTGGGTGTACTCTGGGTAGCCTAACCTAGGATGTTCCCAGATATGATGATAGATAAATATCAAAAGTGGGGTGTAATGACCTACAATGGGCACGTGAGCATAAGAACTGAGCCACGGAGTAATGGAAGAAGTTGGCCTTGAATCACTATTTTTCTACATCACGTGGATGGCTGGGTGTGTGCGTTGCTTACCTGGAGAACACATGGCACCGGGATGCATCCATGGAGGCCGCACCTCGCAACTTACAGAACTTAAAGGATCTTCTACTAACGTCTTGGTGCCGGATACCACAGCACACCGTTAGAGGTTTAGTGGAGTCCATGCCTCGACGGGTCAGGGCTGTTTTGGTGGCAAAAGAGGTGCCTACACAATATTAGGCAGGCAGGTGGTCATTATGTTATGGCTGGTATACTATGAAGGTTTTGGTACATTTATGTGGTTTGCACATCAAAAGTGAGCAGATGCAGTTATACCGGAAGGGGAAACCATCTGTTTTTACCACCTTTTAGATCTCCAGGCTACTAACTTGGGACCTCTGCTACAATGAAACTATCCTTGCCCAAGCAGTTCCTCACCTTCTTTCTTGTTTCCCACTCAAACCTCTAATAGATTTTTGTATTTTTTTTCTTTGATTAAATTACACACTTGATTGCATTTCAGAAATATAGAAACTTACAGATATGTTGATATACCGGTAATTTGGAGATGTTTTTCTTACGTAACAGATGCCTGAATGAAACATCGACAATTCTTATCTGATTTAACAAAGTGTTGCCTAATGAGTAAATAGAATTCCTTAATTGGGCTTAACAACTACCTTGTGTTATTTTTGAAGGACGCTTCTTAAAAAATAAATTAATATCACTTAAATCATTCTGGCATTGATTATAGATGCTTTGGTTTGCTTAAAACTATACATTCTAAAATTATGTTAGCATATAAAATCAAGCCTCAGGAATGTTGTGTGCAATATTTACGGAAATGTTACGCATCCGCATAGCACTAAAGATCACGATCGCACTGTAACGCCACGCATACTCCTAAGAGACACGCTGACCATTAGGCATGTAAACGAGCCACATAGTGAACCGGTTGATGTATACAATAAAGCTGATCTGTCGCTTTCCCTAAATTCTACATTTTAACCCCTTAATGACAAAGCCCGTACATGTACAAAATGCATTGTTTTCAATGGGTTTAGGGACCGCCCATTGTCCTTAAGGGGTTAAAATTCAGTACGCTACATAAACCTATGTAATTATGTTTACAGATTAAAACAAGCAGTTTCTACCTATTTT
>VKOC01000003.1:2424904-2532269 GCA_009364415.1 Spea multiplicata | reverse complement strand
CCTACTGTGTATACAAGAAACAACACTTAGAACTAGGTAGATCGCATACTATGTCAACTGCAACATCTATGAGAACCTTTCACTCAATACTTAAACAACGAGCCAATTAAGAATATGTACATGTTTGACATGTTGCAAAGCTATGCAGTGGGGAAGGCTTGAACGTCGCCTGAAATTCCTCCTGAGATTTGAATAGAACTGATTTACGAACTCGTTTGAACTATTCCACATCTTGAACCAGCCCTGTAGAATAAAGAAAACAGGTGCTACTGTAGGTCACGCAAACAACGGCCCATTTGGTTGGGACTCCCACCCAGTCTTAAAGAATATATTTAAAGGTGTTATGTTGATTTAACATCATGATAAATGTCTGCCACCTTTGGGAAGGTCTCCAAGATCAAAGGGGACATCTAGCAGGTGCTAAAGCAGTTTCTCTGGCAAGACTACTTATTTTGGGTATCTTAATGGAAGTGTTTTCCTAAGGCTCCCTATAATGATTGGGCAGAGATTAGATATACCATTTACATTAAGGCACAAAGTTTCAGGATTCATTTGGACTTAACAAGGTATTTGGCGGTGAAGATTTATCATCATTGAAGAGCTTAGCTGAAATTATGGGGTCAAGTTGTCATTATCAAGTATGTTTCAGGGGCATCATGGCCAACAGAACTCTACGTGAAGCCCACCCGTTTCCATATAAATACTGAATGCCACAATACACGTCATGTCCGTTCCTGGGAATTCTTATGGTTTGTCCTTGACATAGGATTTTTGCTCCAACCTCGGGGTGAAGGGGCAGATTGTCAGGGTCACACAGCCTGAAGCTGACTCATTCATATTCTACATCGATCTGATGATAGCTTTTTCTACCAGTATGTTATGGTTGATATTCCTGTTTGAATGCATGTTATTCTATAAAGTGTATCTTTAAGGATGAGGATCGGTATTAGAGTCATTGGATGAGTCGCTTAGAAGAATCTGCAGGACGGGCCGTTAAAGGGTTAATATTTAAAGCGTCTCAGGGTCATTTCTTCATAAATCTCCTCCATAGATTTGGAATTTAAAATTAATGTCCCGGTATTTCACTTAATGTTCTGAGTTTCAAATTCTATTACGTTCTGGTTGTTGTGTTACAAATATTAACTATTTGCTTTTTGTGTTTTTTTCTATTTTCTCACCATAAAGCACGGAGGTAAGTGGAGCATCAGTTCACGCTTAATCGAATAAAACCAGAGGCAAGACTGCACAAATATCTAATTTTTTTTTATTTTTTTTCCCATTCTAGAGAAAATCTAAAATACCAGCTTCTAGAAAGCTTCTTTTAAAGGTAGGTTGATAACAAAAGTATCCACCCAAACAAATGCAGAGTGGCATTTAAAAAACAAACAAACAAATATGTTGTATTATTAAAATGGAAATTTACATATTTCAGAATTAGGTGCATTTTAGAATTATTTAAGGAAAGTTGGTAATTATAAATAAATAGGAATATAATTGGATAGATTACATTTTATTTATGAATACAAATTCTTTCTTAAAATGTTGATTGGTAGCTATGGTGATTTCTTCACTTTTAGGACTCCACCTAAAATGTTTTTTTTGTGTGTGTTTTTTTTTAACCAATGGTTCCTTGAATCCAAACAACTTTCACAAATAAAAGTTATGTTAATTACTATTTATCAGTGCTAGGTTGAGAACAAGTAGAGTAACAAAATTGCCCTTTTGAGCTATATTAAATTCAAAAGTCTGGGTTATGATCTCAACAGGCGATTGGCTGTTTGGTTGGATAACATATTTCAAGTTTGCAGGTTTCTGAGGTTTTTCAAGTAAGAAGGGCTGAGCTTGCCCAGCATTATACATAATTAATTGGGTGAAGACACTTCAAAGAAACCTCACTTATATAACTATCCAATATACAGGGCCATCCAAGCTCTCCTTGTAGCAGAAGACCACTGTTGGTGGCTCTTCATCATGTATTGGCAAGGGTGTCCAACCTGCGGCCCTCCAGCTGCTGCAGGACTACATCTCCCATAATGCTCTTTCAGCCAAGGGGCTGACTGAGGAGTATTGGAGATGTAGTCCTGCAGCAGCTGGAGGGCCGCAGGTTGGACACCCCTGATGTATGGGGACGTGATGGAGTTGAAATCACAATTCTCCTGCAAACTCTCCTGTCAAAACCCACTTTAGCAAATAAATCCCATTGTTCATGGAACCTAATTGCACATGGAACCTGAGTGAGTGTTCAAGGAACCCAATCCTTCTGAGCTTGCATTGGGATAACAAGGCCCTTTGTTATCTTAATGCATATAATACTTACCAATACTCACAAAATACAAAAAGCAGTCTGAGATCTTTTTAAGCTTTGATGTCTCTTAATTTATAAACCTGTATTTGTAAACAACAGTCCTGTGAACATAATATCTTTAATTATGACCAGTTACAAAACTGTCCTAGAAATATTTAGACAAAGAGGTCTTTATCTGGTGGGATCCATGTTTTCTTCATTCCCACAGAGATGAGTAACACAAAACTACCACCCATCTGCTATTCACTGAAGGGGTATATATGATATTTCGCTAAATGTCTGAATTTACTACTTGAAATTTGTATTTGCTTTTTGGACCATAAAATTAGATAACTGTTCGTATAAGAACAGTGTCATAATGAGCCTAAAAAGGTTAACCTTTTGATAACAATTGATGTGCCAGGCAAGAGTTAAAATACTAGCATTTGAAATTCCCTGGGGTGTCTAGTTTTCAAAAATATGTGGTTTGATGGAGGTAAATTGAACTGACCGGCTCCAAAGATGTCCCAAATAGAACACCGGGGGAGAAAGACCAGTTTTGACAAAAAAAAAAAAAGTTTTAAAAATACATTTGGTATTGCTAAACGCAGGACAAAGAAAATCTATTTAGTGGGTTTTTTCATTAGCTTTTGTAGATGAGTAAAATATTTTTCAAATAAAAGTAAGAAAAGGTGCGTTTTTTCAATTTTTCATCATATTTTATACTTTTTTAAATAGTAAATTAGATGATAGATGATATCTAAAGAAAGCCCTTCTTGTAGTGAAAAAAAACAATATCTAATCTGTGTGAGTGCAGTAAATGAGCACCACAAAAATGTTAAAACAGCCATTGTCACAAAGGGTACAAAATTCTTTAAAAAAACACAACACTGTCCTTAAGGGGTTAAAACATCAATGGAAAGCATTTAGAGTTGAATGAATGTTGCTATAAAAAAACAACCCATTTTTCTTCTTAAATCCCATCTTGCTCAGTCTAATGTAGTTTGGAGTGTGCCCAACTATGATTGCACAATCAAACAGTAAAAAAAAAAAACATTTAAAAAAAAAAGGTAGTTTAAGAGAAATTAAGTGATTAGAACTAAAACATTAACAAAGATCATTCTTCTATAGTCCAAACATGTAAAGGTGTAAAATTCTTTATTTTGAATGACATGTTTGAGCAAAAGAAATCTGACAGCGGCTTAAGGGCGGATTAAAGCACCACACCGGTTCTGCTTTAAACTCCTGACGGGTTAGCGGGAATAATAATCATGAAAACACTCCTTTTCACAAAAATACCTGAAATAAGAATTCCTTTTATGGGCACCTGTCACTTTAAGACATTTATGGTGTCTTAACATACTCACAGAACAGGAAAAAAAATAAAATGCAGACTGAATAATATAACCCGTTTCATCAGCTGTATAATGATGACAGGGTGACTGCGCACTAATTAATCAAAAAGTTCTACTATCTAACTATATATTTTTTTTGTTTTCCATGGACTGAAATGTCCATGTCTTTAATTAAATGTCTTTAATGTCTCATTTCCCCGCCCCCTGTCTGTTTCAGCGTAAGCAGGATGTGTTCTTAAGTATGCTGCCCACATAAGCACCCTTACCCCTGTAAACATTATTTATAGCTATAGATCCTTGTGACAGTGAATTATGAGTGCTTTCTGCCACATCTTAAGGTACATTATAGCCCTTCGGTTTTCCTGTGTTGTGTGTTTTAATTTTATTTTTAACTCAGACTTTTTTTATTTGCCCTTCTGATACGTGTCCTTGGGGATTTTTGGAGTGCCTCGCCTGCAACACAAGTCAGCTGTCTGCAGCTGTGAAATGACTCTAGTATTCCCACGTCCCCGAGGCACGGTCTACTTAATTTGTATCTAATGCAGGAGACGCGGGTAATAGATTCCGTAGATAACATTGCAGCTTAAAGGGCTTTTGTGTTTTAAGCTTCGCTTTAACGTGGAATTAATAATATCCTCAGATAAACGTTTCCCATAGTATTCATAGAATTAGATACTAGTAAGTACTGGAGTATATGTGGATGCTTCATGGATTCTAAGCTTCCTTTCCAGTCTTCATTTCTGCAGATTCTAATCAACGAGAGCGTTTGTTCTTCTTATATGAATGGCCATGTTTTACTGTCTTTTTACTTATTGTACTCTGGACACACCAGCCATCATAGTCACATTGAAACATGAGAGGTCCCTTTAATTTTTAGTGATATCTTCCTTGCAAACGCATGTGCTGGCTTGATGCGGGGTCTAATGGTACCCACTGCCATGTGCATGCCCAAAAAGCGCCCCTATAGATTATGATTGCAGCCTTAATCTGCCACTGATCAGCGACAAGAACTCTTACAGGAGGTGGGTAGCTGCAGCTTCTACTTAAAGTATTTTGCATTCTTCTTTTGGGAGCCTGCCAATGACATTAAACTGTCCCTTTAATACATTTTCTGTGCTTCCTTTCCTACATCATTGAGCGCAGACAACGTTGTTCAAGGTGGCTTGTGGAAGAACAGGTTTTATCTGCTAAACAGTAAAACCAAGAAATGTTAAAGAATCATAAAAAGTGTAAAACCGCACTACTCTTTATTTAGGAAGGAGAGCAAATTACTATTTTACTGGATTATTTTGCATTACAGGGGGCATTATTTCCTTTTTTAATATACATGAGACACACTGGGACCTGTAAGATGGATTTTTTATATTATGTTTGTTAAGATGCATTGTTTAAAACAAATTGTATTCGGTTTGTATTTGTTTAGGTATGTATTTATTAAGGGTACTGGTTTAGTCTCAGAGCTGGGACTGTAAAGTGCATGCGGGTCCATCTCAGCCCTAGTCAACTCAAGAAAATCACTTTTTTGTTGTCTCCTTATTTGTATATTTGTAAGATGTTACGTATGACATCATAGCATGTGCTTGGTTATCACTAGAACGTGATTCAAGTACGTATTCGTTTTCGTCAAGCTGCGTCCATGGCCATCTTCGTATTCGACAAAACTCGTCCAGCATTTTTTCTTTTTTCGGGAAATCCCATTGTCTGTCCAGGTTGCCATGGAAACAAGAAATAAATGCGTAGAAGAATTTGAAATAAAATGGCAAGATCCTGCTCTTCTTAGTGTAGTTAACATGGCGGCCATGGCGACAAAGAAATGAAGGAAGATTTCTGTATTGCGCACGTTCTTTTTTTATTGTTGCATTTGTTAGTTTGCGATGCAGACAAATTCGACACGAAAATGGTTTAGTACGAAAACAAAAACGCGCAAGTCAAGTCTAGGTGAAGGAAAGATATTTGTTCAAATAGGGACACAGTTAATCACAAAACCACCAAAAAAAAGAGATCTCAGAGACCTCCTAATTGTTTTTATTCTTTAGGAAAGCTGTCACCATTTCATATGTAATCTTTTATTGGCAGACTCTTATGCTCGCAAAAGCAAGTGAAGATCTGGAACAGGAGAAGAAAGAAGCCGAGGAAGAGAAAATTAGAACTCTTTCAGAAAATGTTCCCCCTTTGCAGTTCAGTGGCCTTTCCCTAAAGGAGATGCAGGTAATAATTGTTTTCGGACAGTGCTATCTTACTGATTGACAGCTGGTGATTAACACGACCTTTACCGGTAATGACCCAGAGGTGGCCATTATTGGCTGTACCGGATACTAACTAGGATATTTCAGTATCCAGTTATGCTCAGTTTTCAGCAAATATATTGGACAATATTAACCCTTTCTTACAAGAGAGGGCTGGTACCTTCTGGCCCATAGGGCAGGCAAAGTCAAGTGGCCCAATCAGGTACTTGTGCCCCTTGGCAACTCGCATGATCACTGGCACATACATTTAAACACTCTCACACATTCACACTCATGCTAACACACATTCCCTCTCTTCACACATTCATGCTCACACACACACACATTCACACTCATGCTAACACACATTCCTTCTCACACGTACGCAAACAAACACATTCATGCTCTCACACTCTCACTCCAACATACATACATACTGACTCCCTACCCCTTTCTCACCCCCTTACCTCCAGCCACAGCTTTTAAGTGAGAAGCCTTGCTTTTATCACAGGGTCACATAACTGAGTTATATCACCCAACTGCGTTTCCGCCTCTCCGGGCCCGGTCTAGAATTCTTTTCAAACCTGTCCTTTGTGAAGAACTTTGGACCGGCCTTGGGAGGGCAAATGCTTTAGTGCTCCCCAGGCCAGCCCACCCCTGCTTTCATAATTGTCAAAAAAAACATTAAAATTAATGGGAGTTACAGTACAACCCAACAAAACTATTATTTTTCTTACCTGCATTATATACCACTTTAAAGCTGAAGTACTTTAATTGCTGTTTTTCTAAAAGTATTTGCCTCTAAATAAGCAAACATTGGTAAATGGTTTTCTCGTCTTGTCCCTTTGTCTTTAGGAATTATGCACAAAACTTCATAAACAAATTGATATCGTAGACGAAGAACGTTATAATATTGAAGTCAAAGTGAAAAAGAATGATCTAGAGGTAATGTTTTTCAGTGTGAGATACTAAATCTAAATATATTGTAATTAAGAATAAAACTTTTCATTTTAACTTCTTGGGGAAGACATATTGGGAGTTACGTACAAAAATTAGTAGATTTTAAAAGGCCGCCTTGTCACCATAGCAACCAATAAACTAGTCCAGTAAGCAAGTCTGTTGGTTGCTATGTTTACTTTTCAGGTTGCACCAGAATTAAATACAGTATTACCGTATCTGCAAAAGATGTTTTTTAAATTATTTAATAAAATATGTTTTTAAGTCTTCAGAGAAAATGTGAAACGGATAACTGGATCTGTTTACTGTTTATATCCCTTTTTGTCAGTATTAGTAGATAAAAATGACTCTTTTGTCTGGAAATTGTAATCAGTAGGTTGTCATGATTGGATCTAAATGCATTTCATCAAGTATCATCCTCAATTCTTCTAGATCGAAAGCTTAAATCAAAAGATTTTTGACCTCAAAGGAAAGTTCAAACGCCCCACTTTACGCAGAGTCCGTATTTCGGCGGACGCCATGCTTAAAGCTCTGCTGGGGTCCACTCACAAGGTTTCTATGGACTTCAAAGCCAACCTGAAATCGGTGAAAAAGGAAGACGAAAAGGTAATGGATAGCTGGTGACCCTCAGCCACACGATACGCTGTTATTAGTTTTTTTTACTCAATTGGGTTTATGAATAGCATTTTGGCATTGGCCTTCAATGTGGAGTCAAGGAGATGCAACCGTTAATCTCTTGCAAACTCGCTTGTTAAATCTCTCTTTACTGCATAAACCCCTAGACTCTGTATGTTTAGTTTAGTTTAGAGAGGATTAAGAATGCTAAACAAGTTGGGGTAAATTCACTAAAGGAAGAGTTGTCAGGAGAGATTGAAGGAGAAGTGTGGTACCAACTCCTTCACTTAATGTCCATTATGAAGGACCAGCACCAGGAACAAGGGCTGATCTGGCCCTGCAAAATGCATAATTCATTTGGTGAGGAGACTTTGAAGAACTCTCACTGATATAAAGACACATTATACATGGCCACCAACTCTTCCTATAGCGGAAGCTTGACGAGGTTGGACCTTCATAAGTCTTCCTTCGTATAGACTTTCCTGAAACCTCTCCATTTAGGAAAGAGAACCCACTGTTTTATAAAGTCATTACTGTGAAGGGTAGTCAAGATGCTTAAGGTCTGTTTATGAAGGTATACAACCTGTTAAAAACAAGATAATATGGAGACTAAAGAAGAACAAGATGTGTTTATCGCCAGCTTTAACAGCTTGGTGCACAATAGGTCAGCTGTGCCACGGTTCGAAGGATTAAACCACATACATCAATTTATAGTCACTTTAAAATTACTCTATTTTTGAAAGATCAAGAATTACTAGTTTGCGTTTGTTTTTTTTTAAATAAAATCTTTAAGATGCAAGTTTGTTGTTTTTTGTGCAGGAAAAAACTGTTGAGGTCACTGACTGGCGTAAGAACATCGAAGCCATGTCTGGTATGGAGGGCAGGAAGAAGAAGTTTGACACCAGTAACGCATAATCAGGTAATCACAAAATGTTACTCTTGTGTCGGTAATGTACAATGTGGATGTTTTTTATATCAACCAATTTGCTTATGAAAGTCCTGAAAATGTAAGCTATTATTTACTGTACACCAGGGCAGTGTTTCTCATATGTGGCCAGCAGCTTGAGCCCTCTCATTCTGGTCACGGAAAGAAACAAGACCCTCTTTTAGTGACATAGGTGGCCAACAGAACATGGCTTTGACTGTATAAGTGGCTAACATAACATGCAGCCACAGAAAAGACCCACCTTTCTGATGCTGATACAAAGAGTCACAGACTGAAAAGTGAGTTATGGGATCTCTAGATGTAATGTATGTTTTGATTTAGTGAGGAGGTGGTAGATAAGTGGAACAGACCTCCAGCATGAGGGGTAGAGTCTAATTCAGGAAGGGACTTTAAAGATGCATGGAATAGGCAGCCTAGATGGGCTGAATGTCTCATACCTGCCATCATGTTTCTATCAGTTCTAGAAACTTAATATATGAAATTGAAGCTCTGTATAAATTGATGGTGCTATATAAATAAAACACAATATTATTATTAATAGTAATAATAATAATAATAATAACAGATCAGATGAGGGAATGAGGCTTGAAGTCTGGCTGTATGTTATCATTGTTGCCCCTGTGTGGTTGGTTGTGGAACTGCTTTTAATAAAAGGATTAACTGGAACGGATGGAGAGCTGGAGAAATGATAATAGGCACTCAACACTTCTTTGATTAAAGCACTTTAGCATTTACGTGGCTGCTCGACAAGCATACAAATGAATTGAGGGACACCTTACCTCCCAAAATAATAACTGAATGCACCTTGATCGGTGTCAGACATGCTTTACGCATTTCATCTGTTGGCTCATAACTCATTGATAGTTCATATCAACTGGGATTATGAAATTATAAATGGGATGATTCTAATAAAATTATAAAGTGACTAAAGACGAAAGTCCCGTTTATAGGTAAATATATTTCTTTGATCATCTGATCAATGATCTGATCCAGAGAAAAGGCTAAAAATACAAATTCATATTGCTTTTTTAAATCTCTAAGCACCCGTTGCGGAATATGATTGCGCAATAAATAATAATAAAAGTTACATTTGTTTGATTTACTTTGAATTAAGTTTTGAGTTTAGAAAAATGCCTCTGTGTGATTAAGACCGAGACATTCTATTTTCTTACAAGGCAGTATGTGAGAGATTAGTGTTTTTGTAAAATAACAGAAAAACCTACACAGCTGTGAACAACTTTGAATTATGTGATAATAGTATTGAAATCCCCAAAAAACAACCCAAAATATCCCATATTCAATATTTTAAAAGCTTTCAGTGATAAAAAAACAACCTGTTATAAACCGTAGTAGTAGTAATAATAATAATAATAATAAAATATTGTTCCCTTTCAGTAGAATATCCCGGTAAACTATGGGTTAAAGTATCGGACCTTGTGCCTTCACACATTACTGTATTGAATGTTCCCTGCAGCTCAGGCCATTAGCTGGCTGTGTGACATGGGGCAGCTTATCAGGTTTCAGCTGGGCAATTCCAGTGTTGTTTTTGACCTTGACTTTAGATATTAAATTTAAAAACAGCCTCATAACCTGCCTTCTCTTTGCAAATAATCTAAAAAGAGGTGACAGTTTTTCAATACCATACGAACATAGCGCAGCAAATCCTACCTATAGTGCATCCATTTCTACTTAGTAATTATTATTAATTTTTATTATTATTATTTATTGTTTTATGTAGCACCATCATATTCCATAGTGCTGGACAATGGGTAGACAGGACATACGAATTAGTATATAACATAACAATTAATAAAATAAGGCGGTGAATGTTTTAAGACTCTGAGATCTCCATATGTCTCGTATGGAGAAGAGAAAAGAAAGGAGACATTTAAATATTTAACAAACTGCATTAGGGAAGTTCATTTTTAAAAGAGGAGAAAAATGAACAAGAGGTCATAATCTAAAGGGTCAGAGTCTCAGACTCAATGTTAGGTTTAAGGTTTAAGTCTGAATAATAGGGAGACTAGATGAACCGAATGGTTCTTTTTGCCGTATAATTCGATGTTTCTGTGGGTTTTTTTTACTCTTTTTTTTTTTTTAATTTTTTACTCTTGTTTACTTTGTACCACGTAGTTAGGTAAAGAAAGTAGGTGGTCTGAAATGGAAAAATAAATGAACTAGGGTCAGATGTAAATAAAGCAGGTAATTGGTTTCAAAGAAAATTTTATTTTTTTTACATAGTAACAAGTAACTTTAGCACAAATTAGTACAAAAAAGACAGGACATCCACCCAGGCAGTTCTAGCGTGTTAACTGGTGATAAAGCCCTCTGACGCGTGCACAACAGATAAACATGACAATGCACACGTATTTCTCAAAAACAAGTGAAATAAACTCAAATATACTCATTTTCTATATGTGGGTATAAGAAAAGGCTGAATTATTAAAGGGATTTGTCCAGTGTCCCGGTCAGCCACATCAACAAATAATGCATATTAAATTATTCTTTATTATTCTGTCAATTATTCTGTATTATTATTATTCAGAACCAAAATACCTTTTGTTATTTTTATCATATGGTTGCTCTTCCCCACATTTGAAGAAGCCACACAAATTATGCATACTTTTGCTCAAAAGTAGAGCCTTCTTTTAAAATCATAGGAATACATAAAACATAAAAAAATTATTAGTGATAAAAAATAAAAAAAACTGTTCTAAAATCGAAAAAAGAACTTACTGTAAATGCCAAAGCCGAACAATGTATGTTAAGCAAAATCTCCTGATATGATTTTTAGGTTCCAGAGGGCCACATCTATGCTTTACATATTACCTCATATCACATATTTTTTTAATACGATTAATTTTAGAGGGGCTTGGGGGTAGTGATTTTTTTTTACTTATAATGGAGGGGATAAGGGAGAAGGCAGTTTTTTTTGTTTTTGCAATGTTCCCAGTGCTTTGTGGCTCAAGATCCCTTTGGGGATCTCTCATCCATCTTTCATGCCAGTGATGTCATGGCAACATCACTCAGGTCCCAATTGAGTTAATTCCCCATTTTTTGGAAGGGGGGAGAAACTCTTTCTCTCCCTCTCCTGATCGCTCTATGTCCCTGATTTGCCAGTTGTAATAATTGTGATCAGCTAGTAGAGGGATTAATGTGACTTCTGGTGAGTGTCTGCAGCCATACCGGATTGCGCGAATGTCGGCGATGCTGGCTTCTGCCGACAGGGTAGAGTCCGGGCTTTTGATAGACATGCCATGCATTTGTAAAAGGGACCATATAAAAGTGCATAAGATGGTTGCAATATCACTTTAAGGATAGAAATGCTATATATTATACAACCGAACACTAAGCCAGACAACCTGCCCTAAAGCCCTTTGTTAGCTCTGTCTGGCTTACAAGACATCAAGTGCCCAACCCTTCGTTAAAGGAAGTTACAGGATAATTTTCAGATTAAAAATTTGATTCAGCGCCAACAACCCTTGGATCTTGAAAGGTAAGTTACACCCAAAGCCATTGTAAGAACAAAAGGGTAAAAACACTGATCATGCACACCCACTGAAAGAAGTCAATACAGAAAGAGCAACATACATGTCCTCACAATAGTCTGTGTTGTATTGGGTATATTGGGTAGATCAATCTATTAAAGGGAAAGGCAATGTCAAGAATTTTTTTCTATGATGTTTTTTTACTGCATTTACTTTTCCCTTTAGTTAGTTTTCCAGCAGTTGCCCAGGCACTGATTGGAGGATTCATGTGGAGGAGGCAGGACACGTTGGTAGCTGGCGCTTGGTCTTGGTGCACCCTACTGTAGACGTTATTATGTGCCAGCTCTGGAAGCTTGTACCAAGAGCCAAAAACACTAGCTAAAGAATGACATCACGGAAGGATTTTGTATCAAACGTAATTCTGATGCAAACTTTAAAAAAGCTCTCTTATCACCATAGCAGTCAAATGCGTGTTCCTGTTGATTGGACCAGCAGTGTATTCTGTAGTAGGCTAAGCAGCCCTAGACTTAGAGTGGCAGGTCACTGGAGACAGCGAACCCTCTCTGGGAAAAATGGAGGCATATTGTCTTAGTAGGTAATTAGGCTCTCCGTTGCGTCTCTGGTAAATGGTCCAGTTACAAGGGATATATCCCAAATCCTCCCATTTACACTATGGAGGACTGCCTGAGACATCACGGCGTCCATAGCACTCTGTTCCCAGTTCCATTGGTCTTTTAAAGGCAGAGCACTGGTGTATGCCATTGTACCAGCCATTGAATGGAGCAGCTTGGGACAGTGCCCAACATCAACGAATCACTGGATTTGATAATATTATTGGTTGATAGGATAAGACCACATATCCCTCTTGATACAAACCCCTATTGCTTTTCTCCTGTTGTGTAACAGAGGTGGGTTACCAAATACTCCCTGAACCCTGGTGAAAGAGATCCACAACCCACCCAATTGACGTGTGATCCATTTGGCCTTACAAGCAGAAAACTACAATGGTATATTTTGAACTGATGATAGTACACTATGAAAAGGCCACTATGCTTCTTCTGGCATAATCTCAGGTTGACTGCAACTGATCAGAGGTAAAATGTGGTGGCCACTGGACAGACAGATAAAGAAACAAATCACCTATCAGGGTAAATAGGGGGATACAACTCTTACTTACTTGGTTGAATGGTGCCTGGTGTACATATAGTGGATAATCTATAGGCAGGTCTGTGCCAATTTTATTCCAAGACACATGTAACATGCCACGGACCAGCACATGTAACATGTCGTCTTGCAGTATGTGGGATTCATTACGGAGTTACTGATTACTTTATACATCCCATATACTTCTATTGGCTGATCAGTACCAAGTGAAATGTATATAAGGTATGTCCTGGATAAACAGGCTGGTGTGGAAATATCCTTACAATACGCTCAACACAATGAGTGGGACTGAATTCTAGAGCTGGGGCAAAAGTATTCAGCTATAATAAAAAAAAGGTACTTTTTTGTGCAGCCTGTTACATCATAAGTCTATTGCTATGAGGCGAGACAATGTAAGAGTCGTTGGGTGCATTAAGACATCAGCAAATAAGCATGAGGTGTTCCCGTATGCTTTCATGGTAGCCAACGACCCTTTTGAAGGGTGTGAAATTGTGAGCTTTTCACAATAAATCCTGCGGTAATCCCTTGAGGAAAATACCATAGAAATGTTCTCCTCATCCCTGAAGCATAATATGTACCACCTCCAAAGTTATTTATCAGTTATTATTTCTTTTGTTTTTCATTTGCAGGTCGGAAGAAAAAAGGATTTCAAGTTTTTGAAGATTTGTCATATGCTACAATATACACTGATTTATAAGACTCTGAATTTAAGTCCCAAAAAGCAAGATTTCAGTAGTTAATAGCTCGAAAGTCCTCCAGTTTGAATAAAAAAATGTGTTTATATGTGTTTCGATATGTGTTTAATTCATTTTTAATTACGCCCAATAAAACAAAGATTCATTATCTTAATGCCTTTTTTTTTAACTCCCAGTGTAAAAATACTGAATTAAGTTAATTGTTGGGTGTTGAACCGAGTAATTGACGTATTAATGGTAGTTAATTTTTTTCAGTCCCAGAGGGCTATAATCATCAGACTGGAGTAGTTAAACATAACAGTTCCGATTTGGTCAGGACAGTCCCAAAAGCGGGATGTGTTTTTCCTACAGACAATTACCTTGAACCAAATCTCAAAAGCCGTTATTGTGGCCCCTTTGTATACACAATAGCTGTTTCGTGGCAAAATATATTTTTATACATACATTTGCTAGCAATTTGGCCCGAAGAACATAAAGGTAACATTGTACAACCTACTAGAAGGAGACCATTGTATGTCACAGGACTACTTTATTACTATCTTTCTAATAAGTTCTTGCCCTAAAATTTTCTAAACGATAAACAGTTTTACATAGAATTAAAGTGAGGTGTTAGGTAAATGAAGTATTGCCCTGATGTAATATGTGGCCTTGTGCCATAATATCACAAATACACTCTGTCTTGATCAGGAGTCCCTAACATATAAACGCTTTGGTATTAAAATACAATAAGTATTTGCAGTATCTAGCAAATGCTTAATGGATATCTGCACCCTGGTATACAGTCACAATAAACAGTCAAATGCATTAACTATAATAATAAAGATACTGTGCATAAATGTATAATATATATATTAGAAAAAAATAATTTAATTAATGATAAATTAGTTTAGTACCAGACCAGCGCACAAAACCCCAGATACTACCCCAGCTTTCTGACTTTTAGAGAGCGTGAGAGAGAGTGGGCGAACGAGAATGACGGTGTGAAAGAGTGATGGACAAGGTCAGCAACAATACTCAGGTAGGCTGTCGCGTTTAAACGATGCTCACTTGCTACTAAGGGGCCCAAAGTGTGCCAAGAACATGTCCCCCACACCAATACACCACCAACAACAAACTGAACTATTTATACAAGGCAGGATGGATCCATGTTTTCATGTTGTTTATGCTAAAGTCTCACTCTGCCATCTGAAAGCTGGAATCGAGACTCATCAGACCAGACAACGCTCTTCCGGTCTTCCATTGTCCAATTTTGGTGCACCTGTGCTAATTGTACCCTCAGTTTCCTGTTCTTAGCTGAAAGGAGTGGCACCCATCTGCTTCAAGGTTCGACGTGTTGTGTGTTCAGAGATGGTATTCTGCATACTTTGGTTGTTTGAGTTACTGTTGTCTTTCTGTCATCTCGAACCAGTCTGCCCATTCTCCTATTTGTCCCATGACAGAGGAAAAATCCAGTCCAGAACCAAAAGATGAGAAAATTGTCCCTGCATGAGGGAACCAACAAACCCCAGATGTAGTATGTTTTGGCCTTTATTGCCCTCGTCAGTGGGGTACAGTTGGTATCCCTCTAGGCACAAGAGAACAAGGAGATCCACTTCTTGATTCACCATAACACTTGAAGTGGGCTCCATAACCGTACCTGGGAACTTTCCAGGTTTCGCCTGAAGACTCCTGGAGAAGCACCCGAATTCTTTGGGTCGCGAGTGTGGGACTGCCTACTGACAATAGCAGGTAGACCTGGACGTGTCCTGCAAGAGTAGGCTCTGGGTAGCTGGAGCCCAAAAGTTCCCAGGTATGCCCATAACAGAATGCAGCAGTATTCTTTACATTTCTGGGGACGGGGAGTTCTGATATAAACTCTGGTTGACTGGCGTAAGAGAACAGAGTCTGTAACGGAGTTAAAGGACACCAAGCTATGACACCAGAACTTGTGTACCAAAAGCGGCATATATCTACTTGTTCCCATGCTAGATCATAAGGTACTGGTGCTAGAGATCATGTGTACCTCATATAACCCCTTGGGGCATTATCCATGCCAGCTTCATACATGAAGTGTTTTTAAGTGCATGCATATAATATATCTCATTAGCCACACGTAATATCCTCCATTTTATGCTGGGAAGGTCACTATTTTGTTGGATTTTTCAATTTTGGAAATCAACTTTTGTTTTTTCAAGCTACAAATACTGCAGATAGGATTTCACAAATCTCAACTATATGCAAATGATGTAACCGTGGATATGTCACATGATCATGCGACTGTAGGACCTGATTCATTCTAAAATCACCATAAACCGTAACTAGCTAATGAGCAGATTGATGTGTCATTTTCCAGCACGAGGCCATGTTAATTAGGCTTCCTGTCTATCAGCCATCGGCAAACTGACAGCTGGTGTTAAATTAGCACTCCATGAATATTACTCTTTTTAAGACTTTCCAGCTGTAAGCATACCTAAATTGATTTAATAATATTGCATAAAGCTTGTGTTTGTTTGCCTGTCGACAGACTGTGGAAGAATCAGCATTATCTAATCAATTTCCTTTCCTCTCATCCGCCCATCAACATTAATCCAAAACTGACGATGAGGAGACATTATTTACCAGAGAGGACAAACCATGCAGATCCAGAGAACAGGAGGTTAAAGAGATGCTCCACTGTGCCAGACAGCCACTTTAACAATACATACCGCCCAACAGTCCTGGACCTAAAATCAGGACTGCACCAGGTAGCTGCCCCACTGTCCCTCCTTTGCAGGCACTGGGGAACATGGTGTGGTTGAGGAAATTCTCTGATCTCCCCTGACTGCCCCAGGGAGATGAAAAAAGCAATAGAGGTCTGTGCTGTTGTCTGAGGTCTTCCACGTTACCCCTCGAGACTGTTCGCGTATGGTGGTCAGATGACCATGCCCCGCCCACTTCTACCAGTGGTCCTGCCCCTTGCCACACCCCCTAACAATAAAATCATATTAACTTTCTTTGTAAGTAATTTCATATGCATCCATTTAACCTACAAGATAAAAAAAATAACTAAATAAATTACTTACCTTAAACAGAAGCTCCAGCTCTGTGATCTGACGATTCACACCACTGATTGGCAGCTTTAAGTAGCAAGAAAGCGCTCCCACTGAAATCAATGGGAGAGTTTTCTGCGCATGCGCACAGAGAGCTTATCCATGGTGCTTGAAGGGACTGGTGGTGAGTATACTAAGTGTCAAGCAAGGTGTTTCGACCGATACATCTGCATGGGTAATATATATATATATATATAATGTTGAAAATAGTTAAAACGTTTTGAGACATATGAATGATCCACTTTTAAGAGTGTGATGCCAGGTCTGAACTTTTGTGTACTCCATGCAGCCCTGAGGGGATTATGGGAATTGTGGGTCTTTAGTTGGCTAAACGTTCCACAGGTTTAAATTTGAAATTAAGTGTGAGACCGGTTAACAGAAGAACTAAATAAAATATTAAGAGCAACTCTTTATTTGTAAACTAAGTCTGCCGACGAAAGGAAATAATTTACAGTCACTATGACATTTTTCTTCTCATTAATTATACAGGCCTTTTAAAAGTTAATTTATTTATAAGCATGACCTCTTTTGACTCATCCGTTGTATTACAGCCAAGTGCCCGCGGCAAGTGTGCTAGGCGTCTTGGCAGCAAACGGAATACCACTAATACGTTTGGTTAAATTATATTCGCAGCATGGAGAGACTTTTCCGAACTATGAAAGACACACATCTGAAACGCAGTCCAGTATGGGTTTCAGAGCTCCTTCTGGTATATCTTTCCTCCAGGGGCTTCATCTCCTTGATATGACATATTCTTTTCTGGTTTTTGACATCGCTAGTTTAATAGTTAGAAGGACTGATTCTTCACCCCGAGGATCCATCCACAGACCACCGGTTCTCCCCTACACTGATGTGCTTTCGATAGAAGATCTATTGTCGGGCAAGGTTCAATACACTTTGTTAACAATCGTTTTTACTATAGAATGTCATATATAATCCTGGAAATTGCAAGTTCCTCTACATTTGTAAAAATAAAAATACAAAAAAATACAAGAAAAAAAAAGGCATATCAGTTGTTAAAACCCCCCCACAACAAAAGTAGGGATATCTAAAGAAAAAGCGGATCATTCCAGCCACACATGATTCTTTTAACCCCTTCCGGACTGCCGATGGCAAACTGCGTCTTCCCTTGAAGACCGCAGTTTTTTTTTAAATATTGAAATTTCGTGCTCGTGATTCGCTGCAAAGCGATCACGTGCACGGAATTGAGGGGGGGTGGCTGCTACTGATCGCTGGGAACACCCAGCGGTCAGTAGCAGCCGCCCCTCGCGATCCCAGGGTTCAAAGCGACGCTGGATCGCGTATCAGCGGTGACGTACCTGGTACGTCCCGGTCTGCCGGTGTCCTGTGACCCGGAAGTACCAGCTACGTCCCGGTCTTGAAGGGGGTATAATGGTTTAACTCCCTGCTTGAATACAGGTGATAATTCAGAGTATCGTTACCTCCTGACAAGTCTTGGTTTTCCTGTTCAGATGCAAAAAGTGAAACTAGCTCAACTGAGGATGGAAAGCCCTTAAGAAGTCTTGCTGTATGCTGACTCTCCACTTGGGAGTTTCAAGTTTTAGCTTACTTGTGCCATTACAGAGGAAACTTTACAGCATTTCAGTCTCATACCAACCACAAGGGGGTCCAGAACTAAAATGCAAGGAAAATTTCCTCTATATAAGGGGACTAGAAACCCCAAAGACTCCAGGCTTTTTTCCTCAATCTCAGGGTTGTGCAGTCTGGAGCTGACTCCTTCTTATTGTATATTGCTGTGATCATATATAAGACTGCCAATTGGTCCTTTTGCTACCAGTATGCCATTGCTCTTCTTGAACGTGGAGGACTTCAATGTATCTTTAAATAATAATAAGTCAAGTCTTCCATGAGGGCTGCTATTAGAACCATTTAGTTAATATATTTGGCGGGTCACCAAATAGAACCTTCACAACAGGCTACTAAATGGTTGAGATTTCAAGAGTCTCGGGGTCAGATAATGCAGAAAGTTCCCGGGTATGGTTATAGGCCTCACCAGTGGAAGCACCTCATCTGACTTCAAGGCACAAGTGAGCAAAGAGGTCAACGTCTGGACTCACTGTCACACTTAGAACCCCAAAAGATCCTCAAAGGGAGAAAAATGTTGAAAGAAGCGTAAGACTAGTTCAAATGAGAACATCCCCATTCAACAGTTTCAAAGCAGCACTTTCAGTCTTTAAGGGCCTTTACACTTGGGCAAACCCCCAACAGATTGCAAAGGAAAAAAATCCTGTCCAAGAAGGTGGGACTATCACAACCAAGAAAGGGGGGATCTTACATATTCTGCCCTACTTTAAGAAGGGACTATCTATTCCATTATAGAGGGAAAGATTTCCATTACCATCAGATAAGCCCTGTCCACAAAGGCCTTCTAGAACTGTAACACCTTTTGGTCAAAGGGGAAGGTAAAGCCAAATGGCTGATCGTCCCCTTGCCCCCACTCCCGGTAACTAATACATAGGGTTATGTGTCCTGCCTCCTCATGTGGGTCACCCTGTTTAAAGAATTTCAGATAGGCCCAGGGGAGACAGTTATCCACCTGCCCTTTCACATGGCCACCTCGTGACAAGGTTGCTTTAAAGCAACTTACCCCCCTGCCTCTTGCCGCACCACCCATACAGGAAATCTAAAATGATGGCGGTATGTTTAACTGCAGTACGTTCTGTGTGCATAGTTTAAACCCTCACTGGACCAATTCAAGGGAGGCAAAAATAAATCATGCATTTCCCCTAGGATTTGTTAATATACTTGTTAAGAAGGGGAATTAAGTTTTCATTCAGTCTGGTCATTAACCTGGTCAGCATTAGAGCTGAACTTTTTGTCTAATTAAAGACATTTATACCAGGTCAGCTAGTATTCACCAAACAAGAATGCTGATTCCAGACTTAGGTTTGTCTTCCCATGGCATCAGACAGTGCTAAACCTCACTGTCTGCAATTCACAGGCACGAAAGTATTTCTTCAATTTATCTGTGTTTTTATGAGAAAGAAAAAGAAATGACTCAGACTAGAAT
Source organism: Spea multiplicata (assembly GCA_009364415.1). Classification (NCBI taxonomy): domain Eukaryota; kingdom Metazoa; phylum Chordata; class Amphibia; order Anura; family Pelobatidae; genus Spea; species Spea multiplicata. Next base: position 2,512,441 of record VKOC01000003.1, on the reverse strand, counting down.
AGTAAAGTAAGCAAAAAAACGCCAAATGTGTACATGAAGATTTAATAAACACATACTTAAAAGGACATTAATGGCACTTTTGAAAGTATATATTTTTTTAAATCAAACGTTCCTCATTCCCCATATGCATACCTGTGAACTCTCCGGGTTTTGCTTGGAAAACTCAGGGAGAAGCGCTGCTTCTCTGGTTCTCCACTCGATTTTTCCGGGTCGCAGGAGCGGGGTCCTGACATGCCCCAATTCCCACCCATTTCCCTTTAAATGGGGGTGTTTCCCGCGATGTCAGTGAGCAGTCCTGGTCGTGTCTCGCAAGGGTAGACTCCAGGTAGCCGGAGCCCGCAAGTTCCCAAGTATGATCACATGTAAACGTTTATTTGGAGATATATATTACCATGTTGATTTTTTTCCAAATGCTAGCTGCTAGGCCTTCTCTCAATAAACTAAAAAAAAGGGTTTTTTTTGATAGTTCCCTGGAAAAATATATATATCTATCTATTAAACTGACTCCTGAGAAAGCATACCACCACAAGGAGTTTATGAGGGTGAACTACTTAAGAGAAGGTTGGTAGATGGCAATTCTAAATCTAAGACTAGCCCAAGGACAGATTAAGGTTTGAGTCTTCCAAAGAAAATGCCATCAAATTCTATGAGCAGGTACCGCAAGTACTGCGTTCCCTTGCCCATGAGTGAGACAGAGGCATAGATGGGTTTAAAAGACCAATGGTTTTAATTAAACACAATGAAAAAACAGTAAAGATATATTAATAAAATGACAAAAGCAGAAATATAACCAACCATGCTTGGGAGAAACTGCCCCAGACGTGCCTAAGATCTTGTCCCCTGAAATTACAGGCTGGCATACTCCATGTACAGCAGACTCTTTCCAGGGACACCATCCACAGGTTAAGCCCACACAGACCTCTCGAGGCTGGTGGCCCCAGCTGTTTGCCCAAAGGCACAATAACTAAGTCTACAATCATCACCTGAAACAAAACAAAGAAAGGGTTGGGGGGGGGTTGGTAAGCAATTTCTAAAAAACCTCCTGACTAATTGGGAAAATAAAACTATGTTACTGTGTACAGAAATGTGTACAATTTCCATCCAAATCAGTCACACAGAACTTTGCAGACAAATAATGTAAACATTGTTCCTGTCGAGAAAACAGCCTATGTGGCAATAATGAACATTTTTTTCAGAACTCATTATAAAAGGAATGTAATCAGCAGGAGGAGGTGGGATAAACTCCTTAGCCACGGAAACACACAGAAAAGATCAGGTCTGCAGAAACAGATCATTTATTGATCCATCCTTTGGTCAGTGCAGTGTACATAGAGCAGATATCCCAAACTTCGCTCCAACAGCGTATAGATATAAAAATATAATTTATTACAAAAAAAGAAACAAATGTTAAACAAAAGAATATAAAAAAATACATTTAAGACATACAATAATAAACATAAGTATTAAAATAATCAATAGACAAATACAAAAAAAGGGCAAGTATATATAAGACTCTCTGTAGAATAAGTCATGCCTGGCCAGGCTAGCGCCAGGCATGACTTGTTTTTTGGGCTGAAAAATGTATTTTGACAACGCCTGTACTCTGGACTCTTTTGACCCACTTATCCAAACTATGGAAAAGCTTCATTTCAAAAAGTTCCAGTGCTGATGCATTGGAAATAGTAAAATGTAGATCATTTGTTTTTTCTGCTTTACAACTACCATATGGACATTTTGATGTAAATTTAATTTCATAGCAAATAAATTATTTTTTTTTTACTTAAAAGGTTTAATGGAAAATGACCTATTACATAAGCATTTTTCTAACAACCTGCAAACGACAATGTAAGTTATATCAGATAATAATGGAGCAAAGGATGGACCCAACTGCTACGACTGCAACTGGGTGATGGAAGCAGCCTCTCACAGCCATTGCTATGTTTTGCATTCATCTTATCTGGGTGAAACATTCTAGGCTTGATGACATGCTAAGTTGCCACCGGCATGGGCAGTTGCTAGTAGCCGCTTGGAGAGAAAGCATGTATAACTGATGGAACTGAATGAAAGGCATAATTAAGGCAAACAGTGTTGGAACATTACTGCAAGAATGCCGACATAGTTCAACATGAAGTCCTTTATCACATACATTTAGCACATACATTATGTACATATCTGCAAGCACATAAACAAGTACAAAAAATCTGATGTTTTATCTTATATTTTTTTGCTTTTCCATGATTGCTGATGACTGGCTGCTGTAAAACTGTGGCTTCCTCCCCAACCCGAAGCTCGTATGACACATACCCAAAATAAGTAAAGCAAAAGAGCTGCTTTAATCATTACATTCATTTATTATACACAAACATTGAAAATGTAACTTTAAATAAGCTTCCCATGCCTGACAAGGACCCCATACAGTGGAGTTGTATTTCAAACCGAGACAGGTTTCATCCGAATATTTCACAACCTTCTGCAATCCATTAACACAACATAAAAAATAAGAAAACATATTGGAAATAAAAGCATAACATGAGGAGAGGATTTCACAAAGCTTCGTGCCCTACGTTACATTAGGTCATAGTCTCACCACCCTTAGCCGAGAGATGGGTGGATTTTTTTCACGATCTTCCAAGCTCTGTTTAGGAGCCTAGAACCCGAATAAGCTCTTGTTACGATAAAGAGAAGAAAACTGGTGAACACAAGCAAAAAGAAAAATTGTGGGAATTTGGATAAGAACTGCATGATCATACAGCAAATAAGGGGATACATCTTCCTATGTTTGACAAAGCTGAATCCTATATACTTTACTTGAACCTCAAACATTTTTTCTTGCATATAATTTAATTCATTATCTGCAAATCTTCGCATATTAGACCAAAAATAGCCCTTTTGCACAGTCTGTCTATTTAGCAAATTATTACTCCCACATTAACTAGTTTCAAACATTTTTAGCTTTAGCCAAGATCTGTATAATAAATGGCCATAATAACATATTTAATAAGCTTCCCGTCCTTATGTTCTCTCCTTTGTACATCACATCAATCTTACAAGGGCTTTCCATACTTCTCAAGTTTCCCTCTTGATGAGGAACAATCCCTTTATGAAAAGGTTCCTTCATTGGCTATTTCAAATGTTAGGAAAGATGTCCTCCCCAGCCAATCAACAACAATTAGAAACTTAACAAGTGTTTGGACATTTAGTGGATTTTGCTATTTCAGTAACACTAAGCACACAGTCATGCACACTAAGCAGACAAACATTGGCAGTGAACCAGACTGTACCGCTTGGTTACCTTAAAAGTACCATTGTCCTCAGATGCCACCTTTCCAACAAGCCAGCTCATCACATTTTGGCCCGTTCAAGCTTCCCTGGTATATTGTAAGTGCAGTTATTGAGAAACAGACATGTCTAGGAGCAACAACTCAGACCGGGATCTAGGACTGAAGCTTATCCTTAAAACCAGTCCTTGGTTACAACACGCAATACTGAGTTCCAAATTGCCTCTGGAAGCAACATCGACAGAATAAGTGTTCACCGGAAGTTTCATGAAATAGGTTTTCATGACCGAGAGGGCCACACAAGATTACAATGCACAAGACAAGCTTTGGCTGGGGAGGTATAAAGCTCACAGCCATTGGACTCTAGAGCACAGGAAATTGTCTGAAGTGATTAATCTTACTTGGGATCTGGAAGGCTGGGTTGCGCAGATGCTAGGAAAACACAACTTGTCTGACTGCAGAAAGTCAAGTGTAAAGTTTGTTGGAGGATTATTAGTATGGGGCTGCTTTCATGGTTCAGGTCTGACCACCTTGCCAGATTTTATAAAACCATATACTTTAAAATATTTGTAGGGTTGCTCCTGAGGTATGACAGGGGTCATGATTTTATAATTCAGAGCAAACTGATTTTCACAGAGACTGAGAAAATATAAATAAAAAATGAGAAGAGGATAGTCTGACGGGCACGCCTTGTACCCTGGCTGGGTACGCCTGTCGGTACCCGAAAGGGTTAAAACCGCGGCCAGCATTAGATGATACTAGCGAGGCAGCGTTCAGGAACTGGCCCGGTGTCCCTCTGATCACAGCCCTGCAGCTCGCCGAGGCACAGCTACAGGCAGTACAGAGATTGTCCTGAGAAGGACAATAGGTTAGGTCCCTTAAGCATTAGACGAGACTAATGTCCAGGGAAAGAAGAACACGTTATTGGGGAAACACACGGGCTAATGTACAGGTTAGGTGAGAAAAAGACCATAAATCACATCCTCATACCCCCACCGTACCCAGACAGTCCAGCGCCACGCTTAGGGCACCGAGTCCCACAATGTCCGTATAAAGTTTACCCGTCGTTCTCAGGGTGATCCCGAAAGAGCGGCAGTGATCCCCGGGTGCCGATGGATAGCTCGGGGTCCTGAGGATATCCTATCCAAAAAGTGACACGATCGGCCGAAGGGACCCCGAGCGACAACAGTTCAAAGTTGACCTCTACTCTCCTGGAAGTCCCAGCGACCGGGAATCCACGGGAGGCTCCTTCTCCAAATTTTTCCTGATCCGTACCCGACCACCTGTGGGTTAATAGTGGGAAAAGGGTGCGCTGGTGTGGTCGATGGCGTCCGGGATAGGAAGCGCTAAAAGTCTGTGGGCAGGACATGTGAAACATGGACAAGGGCGGCACGTGAGGGAGGAGAAAGGCACAAGCAACAATCAAACATATATAGAAATCACGGCACCAATTAACCCGGGGCCGTCACAAGCCCCCCCCGACCCATAGTCTGGTAGACCCGGCTAGATCAATGGGTCGGGCTGGGGCTGTCTGGGAAAGTTAGGTAAGTATTAGATCGTGTCCCTCCAGTCTTTGGAGTCTCTTATAATGTGGGCAATGTGGCACTCTGCAACAGGGCCCATAGTCTGCAGGGAAGAGTCTCCCAGCCGCTGGGGAGGCCGATATCCTCAGCTCCCGCAATTGAGATCTGCCACTGGGGAGGGAGGACCAGTTCCTCCGCTCCCAGACTTGTGAGCTGCCGCTGGAGAGACTGGGCAGCTGCGTCATCTCCTGGGGACTCACTTAGCCGCTGGGGAGTGATGATGCCTGCATCCCCTCCCAGGTGCTCCTGCTGCCGCTGGGGAGATGGGTCGGCTGCCGCATATCCCTGGACCCCAGTAGCCGTTGCAGAGGTGGGACAGAGGCCAGCAGAGCTCTGCCCTGTTGTCAGTGCTTTAGCTGGGGGTTGGGGATCTGGGCAGACTGCCCAGCATTCTGAGGACCCAGGTGTGGAGACCGCAGTCCCATCCACTTCCACAGTCTCTGGGGCTGCCTGATTGGACCTTACTGGTTGCTGTAATCTGGCTCAGGAAACAGGGAAGGCAGCAAGCAGAGGCCAACAGCACTCTGCCCCACTGGCAGCTCTTCTGCTGGGTGGGTGCTAGTGGAGACCGCAGTCCCATCACCTACACCCAGAAAACTTTCTTCCTTTCCCTGGGAAGGGAAGCCAATTGCAAGCCCTCTCAGACCAACATCCTCAGATGTAAAATCAATCAAATCCACAATCTCTGCATCCGGTTACGGTGTAAAGTCACATAGCTCTGGTATCGGATCTGGGTTAGCTGCCCAGTATCCTTGTGACTCAGGTGTGGAGACCGCAGTCCCATGCACATCCTCAGATGACCACTGCATAACATCTACAAAATCCATGAACACTGGGGCATTCTGTTGAATACGGTCGAACAGTTTTTATATGCCTTCTCCAGTTCCCACTCCCGTGTAATTAAAAAGTCTAAACCACCTCTCAGTCCGAGAGTATCTGGGAGGTCCGACTCCCTGAAATCCTGGATGTCCTCAATCTGCCGTACTGCCGAAGTCCGGATCCTCCTGAAGACTATCCCCTAATAATCCTGGGACACCAAAGTCATAGCCCTCTAGAGAACATTCTTTTGCAGTCCCCCAATATGCTTGCTCTGTATGCCACTGCAGTGCCCAATACTGATTTTCCAGCTCTATCTCCTGCTGGACCAGCTTGTCTAATTCAGATACACATTGCTTCTGGGGTTGCTGTCCCAGGAATAGCATCCGTAGTTCCCGCTGGTCTCTAAACCGTTGTTCAGAGCTTGGAAAACACTGACCCCGGCGTATAACAGCCTCCTGGAGGGCCACCTGCCAAAGTGACCCTCGAACCTGTTGCCTCAGTTCCTGGTATTGTTCCTCAGTCAGAGCAGTGGTGTAGCAGGAGGATAGAGGATGACCTGCAGCAGCCCCTGGAATTCTGATGCCACATCCAGGCGCAGCTACAGACAATGCAGATACTGTCCTGAGAAAGACAATAGGTGATATAGCAGGTCCCTGAAGCATTAGATGAGACTAATGTCCACTTTATTGGGGAAACTCACAGGCTTATATACAGGTTAGGTGAGAAAAAGACCATAAATCACATCCCCATATCCCCGCCCTGCCCAGCCAGTCCATTTTGGGGGTGATCCTGAAGGAGCAGCAGTGATCCCGGGGAGCCAATGGATAGCTCGGGGTCCTGAGGGTCCCAAAAAGCAACGCGATCGGCCGAAGGAACCCCGAGCGACAACAGTTCAAAGTTTCCCTGGGACAGACCGCGAGATAGCCGGCACGTATTTGGCAACCCAGTCGATCGACCTCCGCTCTCCTGGAAGTCCCAGCGACCGGGAATCCACAGGAGGCTCCTTCTCCGAATCTTTCCTGATCTGTTCCCCACCACCTGTGGGTTAATAGTGGGAAAGGGGTGCGCTGGTGTGGTCGATGGTGTCCGGGATACGAAGGGTTGAAGTCCGTGGGCAGGACATGTGGAACATGGACAGGGGCGGCACGTAAGGGAGGACAAAGGCACAAACAACAATCACACATATCTAAAAACAACAACCACTTATTTACCCCAATTGATCATTATAACTACTACAGATCGCACCGACTGACTGGAGGAAATGTAAGAGAAAATAACAAGAAAGAATAGAAGAGGAAGAAGAGGAAAGGAGAGTAGCTAAGAGAGGAAAGGATAAAGATGGGAAGAACGACAGAATAGAGAAAATTTGAGAGTAAAGACACTCATACTATAATTTGTATTTTTATGGGCAATTATTTGTGAATAACATTTTTTGTGATTTTTTTGATGACCACCATACTTACTTTGACTCCATGGCCCTACTAGCACAGTCACCCTGTATTAGGCCCTGCAGTCCCCAGGTGTAAGGGACCCCAAGACTTCTTGCTGCAAAAGAGGGTCATTTTAAATTGGCCTTAGTCTGCTGTTTGTGATGTCTAGAATAGTTTATTCCGAAAAATACTCAGGGTGTTTATTACTGTATCATGGGCCCATATTCTGAGAATTTTTTTAATTTGCTCCATAATATAAGTGCACATAAATTAGTTCTAATTTCACATTTAATATTTCCCACGCTATAGTCCCACAGACATTTAGATCAAGTCTAGATGTATACGTGCTGAGGGGTATCTCTACACAATTTGCAGGGTGGCCCTGAGATTTTTTGTTAGGCTATTGACCTCCCCTGCTCACAAACTCTAAATGAGTTCTGCTCCCACTCCATTGATTTTTGTTCTGTTTATGTCCTCTCCTGAACCCAAAGGCCTTGTTAATGCTTATGAACTGTCTTCTCGACCACAAATGATTATGTTCCACTGCAGCCCACAGATTCCTGTTGACCCATGGCCCTGGTTTAACTAATCGAGACACTTCCTCCTGCCAGCCCACACTACTGTGAAATTTTTTTTGGAACACAAGATGTTTTCGACCGTTGTTTGAGCACTCATCACTAAGAGATCGGTTCTAAACCCCTGCTGATACGTCTGCTTATCCACATTTAGCATTATAAATTTCAACCTATACATGTCTTCTTTGGTTCAAGCGAATCCATGGATGTAGAATTTATAGGTAAAGATTATTGAGCTGTTCTCCCCACTTTCCCTTCACCATTGACCTCTACCAAAGTTAACTAATATATTTTATTTAGTCCACACTGAGAGTGGATCTGAGCTTGGCTTTAATGCGCCAAACTGAGTTATGACGTTTGGGATCTGAATTTACTGCAAAGCCGTCCCAAAATCATTGTTCTAAACAATTAAATGCTTAAGGTTTTAATAAAAATATTCATTTTACATTAATAGTTACATAACACATTACTGATCTGATCACTGATTAGTGACATTTTAGATCACCGATTATTGATCAGATATTCACTGATCAATGTCAGTGGCCCAAACTTGTCAACTTTACAAGTGATCTGATCAGTAATCCGGTATGTAATAAAAACATATATTTTGTTTTAATAGTGTGTGTGTTTGGTTACGGATTTTTTATTTTACAATATTTTAACTATTCTTAACAGCGTTCACCCTAATAAATTGTCATCTGATCAATGATAAAAGACTCCTTAAGGCACACAGGTACTTGTACTTGAGCGTAAAGTTATACCTGCGTATAATACACAGGTCCGTATTATAACTGATATTCTGTCATCGGTTCTGGATCTTTTATCACTAGCCACACTGAACAAACTGTCCGACAGGTCCCATAGACCTTCTCATTGTTCCTGTACACCAGTGAACCAAAACCATCATAAACAAGCAGACGAAATGGGCCGAACCGTTGTTTCTGCAACCGCTCCATTGCATTTGCAGCAGACTTAATTTGAGAAACAAGTCTTATTGCTTTTGCTGGACGCCATATTATTAATACCGAGGCCTGTGCCAAGTACTGATTCATCACACTTCATTTGCTCATAAATTCTCCCCACACAGGGGCACATTTGTAACCCTATAGCAATACACAACATGCAAATCTGGAGCCCAAATCTGTGGGAGGCCCTGAATATTTTTTCATTGCATGGAGAAGATATGGTTTGTCAGAAAATGTTGATATATAAATAATATTTCACAAATATTAATGAGGCCAATAAACTCATATTCGCAGAGTCTGTCACTCGTTACATCACCAGGGACTCTCCTCAAACTGCCTGCAAAGAGCGCCAAGGAGCAGACAGAGCCGCAGCTACACGGATCAGCAACACAGCAGCCTTGTGATTGGCTCATCTACGCTTCTCGCTCGCAATTTGCTAGAACGACTGCCAATCAATGCCTACAAGTAGGCGGGACTAATGAGGACAGCGAGAGGAAAAGGGAGTCTGACTGCTGCTGCAGCCTAAAACAGAAAGAGGGGGGATCTGCAGCGCAGCAGAGCAGACCCGGCGCGCAGGGCTCTGCAGCACAGCAAGACCTGGAGGCACCAAGAGCCATACACAGCTCAGGCCAGCTGGATCTGCAACACAACAGGCTCTGCAGGTAAACACAGCCTGCACAACACACACACACACACACACACACACACACACACAGACCTGCACATAGCAGCATTTAAACACAAGATTGCAGGGCAACACAGACTGCTGTGCAGAGCACAGCCAACACTTTGCATGCAGTGCAGTGCAGAGCATCCTAACAACACCCCCCTGCTCTGCAGAGCCCTGACAACAGCATACATCCACCCTGCTTGCAGTGCAAGTGCCCAAATTGCCCATCAGCAATGTGCATGTACTGCATCCTTAGGTGCTTGCCTTATTCCTCCCCACCAAACTCATAACTATCCATGCATTCTTATGATTGGTTGATTGCAGTGTTTATGCTGCTGTATTACTGCACACAATGCTTAGCAGGACTGTACAATGAAGTCATTCATCGAGGCGTGTGTGGTTTTTTTTAGCAGACATGTATATTATTCTGTTCTGTTTGTAAACAATTTAAGGAGCCCTTGGCCCTAGAGCTTGCAATCTAACCGGGCCAGCCGCTGTAATTTTCCATTTCGGTCGGCGCTGCGCGCTGTTCAGAAGCTACTTCCTCGCGTTGGCATCGGTGTTTGTCTGAGCTGTTACAGGAAATTTTAGTCTGCGATTTTCCTGTTTATAGAATCATCTCAGTAAAAAGCGGCGCGAGTCACCGAGACCTTTATTTGTTTCCAGGCTGTGAAATAAGAGATACATGTGTGCATGTTACACGCGTGTGTGTATGTGTATGTTTATATAATATATATATATATGTGTGTGTGTGTGCGTATATGTATGTTATATATAATATAATATAATGTGTGTATATGTATGTTGATATATATATGTATGTGTATGTGTGTGTGCGTGCGTATATGTATGTTGATATATATATATATATATTTGTGTATATATATGTGTGGGTGTGGTTTAATGTATGTATGTTTATATTATATATATATATATATAATATATATATATATATATGTATCTGTGTGTATGTATGTATGCATTTATATATATGTGTGTATATATATCTGCATTACAGAATTCATGCAAAGGCGGAATCAGGATTTTTGTGGTTTGGTTTTATTACCCCGGATTTAATGTAATTATCTATTATTTATCCCAGCTTTAGAGAACTGGATCAACTGAGGGGGATTTATAACGGTACAGTGCCTAAAACTGCCACAATGATATGTATGATATGGAATTACCTACCGTGTGTGTGTGTATATATATATATACACACACACACACACACACACACACACACACACACACACACACACACACACACACACACACACACACACACACACACACACCAACACACACACAATCTCATAAACCATGTGTACCCCATACACACACACACACACACACACACACACACACAATCTCCATAAACCATGTTTGGTACCCCCAAATGTTCTTGATTTTTTTCTCTCATACTCCAGCCAACATGGAAATAACAATATGTTATTCTTAGCGTCCGCACGTTTTGAAAACATAACATAATTTTCAAACAGGGCTAATAATAATAATAATAAATCTAATAAATATTGTAAATGAAAAGTAGTCTTAACCCCATAGCAACCAGCGAAATAAACTTTAAGAATTAAGCATCTATCCAAGACTTAAATACATTTAATATTTTAAATATATTATAATAACTTTTGATCGGACCGGATTATTCATAGAGACCTAGAATCAAGCTCCCGGTTTGCCAAACCAATAAAGACTCGATCGAAACCATTTCTCTGAAAAATAGATCTGATTAAATGTTGACCGGTGCCGCCCCGGTTATTTCTAATATATACGGTGACACCGAAACGCTTTAGCATCTTCTCTATACGTTTGGTGTCCAGGTATTTGATGCAACACCTGGATGGAGAAGAAGGAGGGGGTACCCAAACGTGGTTGCCTGTCTACGGCTCTTGAGACCGCTGGAGTTGTGTCCGCTTCTCTACATTTCACTAAAAAGCTATATTCTTCATTCTCGTGGATTTTTTTTTTAGTTTACGAACCTCCCAACGCGAAGCGGCAGCGTTTTTATCTGATCCTCTGCTTGGAAGAGATTGTGAATTGTCGCCCCCCCCCGGAGCGAGTCGTTATGTCGCACGCGCCTTTTTGTTGTAGATATCTCTATCTTTAAAGACAATCGTGAGTCTGCGATTCAGAGCACGAGGCTACAGGCACCAGCCTGATGTATATCTGAGGAAGACGAGTATTAAGGAGAACCCCGGAGGGGGGGGAGAAGAGCCCCCGGGATAGAAGCCACAAGACTTTCCTAAATATTTGTAAGAATTCTTATCATTTATGTTTGCAGGAAAAGCACTCGGGACACACGAGGAATAGATTTTCAGATTGTTACGTTATTCGTGATCACACAATATTTGTTTATAAGGGTTTAGCTTAACGTAAAATCAGCTGTCGAGAGACATCCGTATACACGCAAAATATTCAAGGGGCCCTTTCATGAATATGATAGCTGAATGTCCCCCTTAATATTCATTTTGTCCTCCCTGTATAGCGGAGCTCTGCAGAATCCCCCAAATATAAGTTTGCTGCTTTCTAAGCCAAAAACTCGACTCCTGCTTGCCAAAATGCCCTCGTGCTGTACTCCCTGACAGCAAGCTCCAGGGGGCTAACGAGACCACCACATACATGTCCTGATTTCAGTGTGAGTGCTTTAGTCTCACTCACTGGCTGCCTGAAGTAGCCACAGGTAAAGTAGACTATGAAGGGAGAACTGCAGCTCTGGAGCTGCAGCTTTTCCCTCAGATAAGTACCTTTTTAATTCCCAACAGGTTGAAGTACTTTGATACACGATCTTCATTGATCATTCTTTATGGACACTAATCTGTTCCATTAAAACTTCTTTAAAATCGCTAATTTCTCTTTTATGCTTCACTTAAGAATGCAACCCCCCCCCCCCAAAACATTGATTCAATTTGTGCAATGCCTTTAAAATTTGGTCTTTGTCTCAAAAATGCTTAAAACGTTTTACTTTTTCTATTTTAACTTTGATAAACGGGCAGTAAGTATCCAGGGCTTTTATTCCTATAGGAACAGGGCTAGCTATGAAACACCACGGTGTTGCATGTACATATACATGCATGCACACACGCTATCCCTCAGCCAATCGGCTCATACCTCCACCATCTTCAGAAGATGTCGCCAATACCGAGTGGTGGGCACCATCCTTGAACGTATACCTTTTTTTTAATCTGATAACACCCATTCAAGGGTCTCCTCGTACAACCAACACCACAGGATATATGAGCGGCCAGTATTCAAGTTCAAATTGAAGAAGTGTAGACATCACTGAGTGGCAACCAAATTTTGGGTGACCTCTTACCCTTTGTTTAAGAAATTCGGACTTAGAACCAGCCAAAATGAGAGATTATACTCTTATTTCAGGGTACGTTGCAACATTGGTTTTATTACGAAGTTTCAGTGGTCCACTTTAACCGCAAGACTTCCTTCATGGTGGCTTGCTGCACATCTGTAAACTAGTATATTTTTAACCTGTTGTCTTGGAGACTGTGGCTACAAATAAACATGTTTTTAGAACAAAAGTATATGTGAAACTGGTCATTTACGTTCGCGTGTCACGTACTGCATTATGGTTTTCAGGTGGTGGTGTTACTAAAGACTCCTAAAATATATTAATTCATTTATTTTATTTTTTATTTCTCCTAGGTGAAACCGACTAGGTCCTTGCCCAGAAAAGGGAGCCCCAAGCCACGATGTCAAAGTATAAACTTGTTATGTTGAGGCATGGCGAAGGTGCCTGGACTGTTGAAAACCGCTTTTGCAGTTGGGTTGATCAGAAGCTGAGTCTCGACGGAATAAAGGAAGCGGAAATGTGCGGAAGACAGCTTAAGTCGTTGGGTTTTGAGTTTGATGTGGTCTTCACTTCGGTACTGAGTCGGTCTATACAGACAGCGTGGCTGGTGTTGCAGGAGCTGGGACAGGAGTGGGTTCCGGTACAGAGTTCTTGGCGACTGAACGAGAGGCATTACGGGGCGCTGATTGGTCTCAACCGAGCGGACCTGGCGTTGAACCATGGTGAAGAACAAGTGAAGATGTGGAGGAGAAGCTACGATGTCGCTCCTCCGCCGATAGACGAGAGCCATCCCTATTACCAAGTAATACACACAGATCGGAGGTACTCTCGTTGCGATATACAAGAGGAAAAGCTGCCAAAATCGGAGAGCTTGAAGCAAGTCATAGAGAGACTTCTCCCCTACTGGAATGATGTGATTGCACCACAAATTAAACAAGGCAAAAATGTTCTTATATCTGCCCATGGAAACAGCACAAGGGCATTGTTAAAGCATTTAGAAGGTATGCACTCCACCCCCCCCCCAACAACCCCCTCCAAAAAAAAAAAGTTAAGCTATTGTGGCTCGTGACTAAGCTTGGGTGATCATTTGAAACAATTTGGAGTCAGACCATGTACAAATTCCTAACAAGCACTAGACCACAAGTGCTGACAAATTATTTTGATTGTGTGCGTAATACTATAGGAGAATACAACTTTGTGTGTGTGTTTGTGAATGGTGATGTCACTTTAAAGGCGGAAAACACACATCGGAAAGTGCGCCTTTCCATCAAAAAATGGATCAAACTGACCTTTTAAAATGGCTTTCATTAATTTCTATTTATTTTATTATTATATTTTTCTGTGGGATGTGTATGTATGTATATGTGATATATTATATATATATATATATATATATATATATATATATTAGTAGGCTGCTGGCACTTAGCGTGTAACGCAGTGGACTTGGAAGGAAAGTTCAATGTGTAAGAGTATCTGGTTATTTAATCACCACTCGCTGACCTTTACAAAGCCAAGTTCATGCTTCTTGCGAGTGTCTCTAGGATATAGCCTTTTTTCTCACTTTATGTATAAACTGGGACTTTGATTACAGCTGGGGAATAAGTTGTGTAATACGTTATAGTACATCTTAAAGATACTCTTAAGCAGAAAATATAAAAATGGTTATTATTAATAATAATATATATTTGCACAGAGTCTATTGGACTAATTATTCTAACCTGGTGTGTGTGTGTGTATATATATATATATATATAGCTTTATAATAACACCCTTCCTTCTTTGTTCTTCTGTAATTCAACAGGTATTTCTGATACAGACATAATAAACATTTCTCTTCCGACTGGCGTTCCTGTGCTCCTAGAACTTGATGAAAACCTGCACCCGGTTAAGCCTCACGTGTTCCTGGGCGATCAGCAGGCCATCCAAGCCGCCATCAAAAAAGTGGAGGATCAAGGCAAAGTGAAACCTTCCAAGAATTAGTTCCTTTGTTTACTTCCGTGGCATTTGCTTGAGGGGATTTTCCAGTGTTTTGTGTCATTTGTAGCAAATCCTGTAAATAGTTATTTTCTGTTTTGTTTTAATTGTTTTTCAAACAGACGCTACTGTGAAATGTTTGGGGTCATTTAGCTGTTTTCGTCGAAAATAGGAATATTTCTAGCTGTCACAAAATTGCAAAAGGGTTTTCTAACGATCAGTTAGCTGTTTAAACATAAACTTGGATCAGCGAGCACGACGTGCCATTGGAGCACAGGAGTGATGAAGGGCCTCTGTATGTCTATGACGGTATTCCATTAAAAAAAAACAGCCGTTACCAGCTATAATAGTCATTTACTACATTCACAATCTATGCCCTGGATTTCTGTTATTTTAATGGACAAAATCAGCTTTTCTTTCAAAAAAAAGAAAAAAACTAGGAAATATCTAAGTGACCCCAAACTTTTGAATGGTAGTGTATATAGTTCTATATTTTGTATATGTATATTTTGCGTATTGTTTATGTTGTAGAAGGCACTTCCTAATATTCTGGGTATTAATGATCTAGACTGCACCTTAGTGTATAGTGTTTATTTCCTTTTTTCTCTTTTTATTTTTCTATTTTTTTCCTCCTTTTTGCAGATTTTTTGTCTTTGTTGAAGGTGTGTTACAAGATCGCCATCAATGCTGATGAATTCTGATTTCACATCCAAAGCCAGTGCTCTGTTTGTTCTAACTTTAGTCTTTTAATGAGGTGCAGACACATGGGTCTAAGTAGTTAGGAGCAAGAGAACAAATACTATATCCGCAGACAGGTTTGGGCTTTTTCAATGTGAGCCCCTGGATGTTGTGAATCCATAACTGGATAACTTGGAAACGCCACTATAGGTATTGCTTAGATATGATGGACCTATTACTATAGCGCCCTATGGAATACAACATTCTATAGGAAGCTATAGTAATAGGTCCATCATGTCTACTTCCTATAGTGCCATTACAAAATGCTGATTGGGCGATTCTTTTGATTACTATGTTAATAAATCCACCTTTTAAAACTGTTCCCAAGTAACCCCCTATTTTGTGTCGTGGAAGGGTGACCAGAATCAATTTATCTACGCGACGTGGACGGTGGCCCTTATTTTAGCATGTTCCCTTTGTTTTCGGAGTACCTACTATATGTAGCATTCACTGTTGACCTCGGCTATGTTCAAGCGGGTATGTTGTAATAAGCTTGCCACCCATAGGCACTTCAGAGATCACAGCACTTTTGGACATTTAAAGGTCAAATTTGCATTTCTGTGTTTTAAACGTTTAGGAAAGTTAATATTTTTATAAACTTTAAAATATCTTGTTTTTCTCTTCTCCAGAAATTAAAATGTCTAGTTGGACAAACCCATGTAAAATTAAACATATTTTGAGCCAAAGAAATGTCTGTTTTGCTGTAAGAAATATTTTTTACTTTTTTTTTTTTTTTAAGCTTACTAATATGTAAACTAGCTCTATCTTCTCACACCATTGCAACCTTCATACACATTCTATTGTTTCCTTAGATCCGTGGATGCTTTTTTGTTTGTTTTTTTTCTCTTCTGTATTAAGAATGTACGCCCTCGCTTTAACACTTCAAAGGTTAAGTGGAGTGTCTCTCACTCATATCACAAAATTGCAAAAAGCACATGTGATATACTGGACTACAGGACTGGCCTGGGGATGCCCTGGCACTTTAATGCCAATGTCCACCAAGTGACAAAACTACAGCCGACGGCCCTACAGGCATTTGCCCAGATGACCAGTCCGAGCCTGCTGCTCAATAAGGATAACCTGTTATGTTTTCTGAAGGGTTGCCGTGAGTTTAATCAGGGTGAGCGTTTTTGTTCCCTTCCTAATGCATACTGAAAATCAAAATGACAAACTCCTGGTTAACCTCTATACACCCTTGAGTTTGGTTTTTTTTAAATTTAATTTTGACGTTCAACATTTTGTCATTTAGGCGAGACAAATCTCGAACTAAATGGAAGATCTTTCCTGGTCAACATAGCTGATGCACGCATGTAAAACCTGTATAACTACTTCTAAAATAACTATTTTCATCTGAGCAGTGGGTAGAAACAATGCGGAAGGGGTATGCGAAGCATGGATGTTATTTAACTTCTAGGCCTATAAGATAATGCTGAGTGTATTTGCTTAAGTATCTTAGAGGTTATGTCCTTGACATCCCACCAAAAAGTATTGCATGTTAATACTTTAATATGCAATCTTTCTCAAAAATAAAATAAAGCTCTTACCTAACAGAAGCCCTCCTTGCGGGCACTTTATTAAGCTTTGATGAGCAGATGTTTTCTTCTCCCATCTACCACTGAACTATGAGTTTCAGCTTGTCGGAGTCTCTGTTTGCAGTACTGTGCTCGGTGAACCTCACATGGAGTGGCCAAACGGCACGTCTCCAACTATAGATCTCCTAAAGAGTTTGTAGGTTACACTTGCCCGTCTCTAGCAAATGCTTTCTAAGAATGAGATGGTTACTGTGACCATGCATTCAACACCTGAGCACATGGGTACCTTCATATCTAACTCAAAACCACATTTCCAAACCTTTTCAAAAAGTCTGCACAATTTTTGTAATTTTAAAACTTTGCCTTAAGCCCTCAATCAAATTACAATATGATATTAAAGATGTCAGTCCCGTCAAAACTTTTTTTTATGGGGAGTAATACTTTAGTCTACATTTTCACTATCCTAAAGTTTAAATATTACTTAAGGCTTGAGAGATAGGTAAGTGCAAAGTCACTTGCCTTACAGTATAGTTTAAATCTTATATAATATTTTTCTTGTAAGTTGTAAGTCACGTGCCATGTTAACATTTAACTATTAGAGGATATATTTTTTTGCATTGCTTTTTAGAGGTTCCGCTTGAACCACTTAAATAGTGGAAACAGTGAAGAATTTTATGTATTTATCTTGTTTTGGTTTTTTTTATCCTAGAAAATCTCCTCCCAAAATATGATTAATCCAAATATTGTGCTGTTGTGTTGCTCACAAGTATATGAGTAAAGGCTTGGATTGAAATGTTACTCTTACGCTTTTGTGCTAAAGATTAGGCGCTATTAAACTTGCCAATGAGGCCAAAAATCTTTTTGGACAAATGGTTGACCCATTTGTTTTTGGGCAGTCAATGCCCTTTTGGTTCAGAAAAAAATTCAGAGGGCTGTGTTTACTCTGAAACAACAAAAATATATCTCTTTCTGTGCGCCCCTGCCCTCTCCTCAGTCCTGTCGGTGACTCGACTCTCTATGCTTCCTTTGTGCCCCCTGCCCTAATCCTCCTAGTCTTCTCTGTACCATATCCCCACAGCCTTCTCTGGGGGTTTTGCCATGTGTGTGTGCTCTTGCCTCTCCCTGTGCCTTATAACTGTTCCCCCTCACCTGCTCACCCACCTTCTTCAGCTGTTTTCTTGTCTCCCCTGATCCCTCTGTACAGCTGCAGAGACAATATTGACAAGAGGGGAGCTATTGTTTGAAAGAGTGTGCAGATGGAGAGAATAAATTGTGTTGTGTACACAGTGCCTGCAATAGAAGCTGCCCTAAATTATAACATAATATGCTTGTCTGTAGAAGTAAATTAATGCATAGCTTTCCTTACTGGAACTGAAATAGTTAATTGTCATCTGTATATTAGTTATCCTCTGTTAGGTAGTTTTTATAAGATGTGTTAGTTTGGTAACACTTGTTCTTCTGCCCATAAAGTGTTTGTTCTTGTCTTTTGTCTTTGGTCTTGTCTTCAGGAGCCATATGACCATCCTATGTATGTTTTTAAATTCCTTCCTGACATTAGGTAAATCCCAAGGACCTCAATGTTAAGATTTTACACTGTTGGAGCAGCACAATATTCCCCCAAAATAATAACTAATGTTGTCTCAGCTGCCCTAAAATATAATAAGATCCTCGCTTGACCACAGAGGTTAAAGGACGGCACAAAGCCGTGAGGACGATCACAGGGAAATGCGTTGGGCTTAGTGGTTTACACTTCATTCCCGTTACACTTGGGATCCCTGTTAGTTGTTTGACCTCTGTGGTTACGTTAGGATTATATCAGATTTTAGGGCAGTAGAGTGAGGCAACATTAGTTTTTTTTCTTCGAGCCACTGTTAATTTTGGAGACTCTTGGGCTGCCCCACAGCAGTATCTGCCAAGAAGAGCGGCCGCGTAAAAATACTTACTACCAGTTATCACAAGCCGAGAGTATTCCAACCTGTTATTAGGTTTAGGGGGGCAATTATTTTTTTGCCTGGGTCATATAGGTTTTACCTTCAATAAATGAAATCATTATTTAAAAGCTGCATTTTGTGTTTAATCACATTATCTTTGTCTTATATTCAAATTATTTGGATAATCTGAGACCTTTAAATGTGGCAATAAGCAAAAAATGAAATAAAATCGGGAACGGAGCAAATACTTTTTCGCAGCACCGTACCTTCATTCCGTTTTTTGTGGTGGTTTTTGTGAGCCTCCCTTTTTTTGTTAGCCTCCCTTTTCACAATCAGGAACTCAAGTTAATTATCCGTTATTGAGTTGCTGTTAACATTTGTTTTGTGAAATTTAAGCTTTTAATTCTCCTTATTCACCTTCAGCCAAAACATGTTGCTTCACCGTATGAAATTAGCTGGATGCGCTTATTTTCTTACCTATTGTAGGGCCAGGTAAAAAAGACCTGATGGTTATTTAAATACTTAAATATTGATATCCCTCTACAGACATATCCCATTTCCATTCTTCAGCCATAATCTGCCTACCCATTCTCTCCCGATTATCACCCGGTCCCCAGTCATAGCCCACTTCTGTTGCAATTATCTGCCTTCCCCATACACAATCCCACCTCTAATTACATTAGGATAGGAGCTGCTTGATTGAATTGGTTCAAAGACAGGACAGACATGTCATATATACAGCCATCTGTGACGCAGTAGAGAAGAGAAGCATCGACAGCTTCACAATGAATGGACAGGCGTCACGTTTGTACCGTCAATAAGGATAGCACACCTGAGACATCACAACTCTTGTATATTTGTACGTTCTCTACTGTTTTGCAGCACAGCACCAACAATCGTTCCTGCATTGATGTGAAACATATCACAAAGAGGCAACGGTAATCACGACAAGAGCAAAGATGTGACGGCTGGGGATTAATCCTCCTCAAGACTGTAAATGATGGAGTAGTCTTTGAGCCAGATGAGGCTTAGCCTGAGACACTTTCGGACATTGACCTGTTCCCTATTCAGAATTGGGTAGTTGCTAGCAAACCACAAAGCATCATTAGGTGCCATTAAAGAGGGGGTGTTTCCCACGATGTGAGCTGGAACGCCCACTGACCGAGGGCAGTCCTGACCATGTCCCGCTAGGGAAGGCTCCGGGTAGCCGGAGCTCAGAAGTTCCCAGGTATGGCCATGGATCTGCATGTAGCATAAATGTCCTTAAGGGAGGCTTCACTGGATGGCCATCCATGCCACGTCCCTGTGTCTATTAGTCAACCTGCTTTATGACATGTTAGTACTTATTCATAATTCCACCCCACCTTCTACACTCTGCGAATGGAGTCACTGCGGGACAGAGATTGGGAGGTAAATGTGTTGATGTGTGTGTGTGTGTGTATATATATATATATATACTTTTGTGTTTGAACATGGATGTGTAATTGTATATGTGTGTGAGCAGAAATGTGTAATTGTGTGTGAGCATGGATGAATGCTTGTGTGTGCATGAAATGTGTACTTTTGTGTGTGTGATCATAGATGTGAACTTTGTGTGTTTTTATGAGCATGGATGTGTAATTGTGTATATGTTTGAGCAGCAATGTGTAATTTTGTGTGTGAGCAGCAATGTGTAATTGTGTGTGAGCATGGATGTATACTTGTGTGTGAGCATAGATGTGTACTTGTGTGTGCGTGTGAGCATGGTTGTGTACTTGTGTGTGTGTGTGTGTGACCATGGATGTGTAATTGTGTATACGTGTGAGAGCAAATGTGCAATTGTGTGTGAGCATAGATGTGTACTTTTGTGTGAGTGTGTGTGTGTATGGATGTGTACTTGTGTGTGTGAGCATGAATGTGTATTTTTGTGTGTGTGAGCATGGATGTGTACTTGTGTGTGAGCATGAATGTATACTTTTGTGTGTGCGAGCATGGAATGTGTATAATAATATAATTTATTTTTGGATTGTCTGTTTTTAAGTATTTGGCAAGATCATTTTTGAAATAAGTAAAGTGTATATATAGAGTTTGGCTAAATTCACTTTTTAACACTTAGCTGCGCTCACAGGACGCCTGTAAGGCCAAATCTCTTCATGTTTTTTGGGAAACTTTTAAAAATTTTATATAGCCATATCTGGGAACATTCTAAATGAGCTGGTTTTTAAACTGTTGACATATGAACCCTATAATAGCTGATAATGTAGATTCTATTTAATGACTCATATGTGTTAATTCAATGACTTTGACTGTTTGACCCTGAGAATCTGCCCCTTCAGCCTGAGATTAGCTCAAACCTGAGAGTTCCAGGTATGTACATAACTGTTGTTAAATTTTATTTAATTGTCCCCATAAAAATCACTTATTTCATTTTCACAAAAAAGGTGTTTTATGATATATTGTTAATGTTGATTTCATAAATAAAATAATATTTTGAAACTTAAAAAAACAATTGTACATCAATTTGTTGTTATGGATAAATAGCTTTTAATTGACATTAATGAAATAATACAAAAATATAAAAACTAGATTGGATTGTTCTTGTTTCAGAAGCGCTGATCATGTTGCCAGCAGATAAAACAATAGCCACAAGGTGGCGGTATAGCCAAGCCAGAACATAAACAACGCGACATGACCTTTTATGGAATAAATGTGTTCTCCTCAACAAACTCCCTTCCTGCTGTTTGCTCATCATGTTCACCACCAATATCAAGAGGCTTTTATTTTATATAAAATGTGGTTGCAAATACTCCACTAATGTAAATACTTCCATCAGCAATTTATTGTTGGCAGGCCTTACCATAGGCCTACCCCTCCAAAGACCCATATTGAGTCACCTACATTCAAGCAGGGTTATCAATGATAACATACTGGTAGCCAGAGCTGTAGCTAGCTCCTTTTGCACCCGAGGCAGGAATGGAAAAATGTGCCCCCCCAGCTTATTCTTTACAGAGGTTATTTTATTTACACTGCCCTCACACACTGCCTTTACACACACCTATCCATAAACACACATACACAATGCCTTTACACACACCTGCCCATTAACAAGCATATACACATACAGGCCTTTACACACACCTATCCATAAACACACATACACGATGCCTTTACACACACCTGCACATTAACACGCATACACTGCCCTTACACAACCCTGCCTTTACACACATATACACACACACACCAGCTTACAAATACCTACACTGCTCTTACACACACACTATCCATATACACACCAGCTTACACACACACACACACACATATATATACACATATACTGCCCTTACACACAACTGCCCTTATACACTGCCTTTACACACACCTGATCTTTAACACGCATAGTGTTCAATTCTGCGACATCTCCATGATTGTCCCTATCTGGGTGGCTAACATCAGCGAGGAGACAGAGGACCGTATGTCCCTAGAGTGAACAGTGATGTATTCCGTGGAGTGTTTAATTCAGTGTAACTCCCCTAATTTCCCAACTATAGGCCACTTATTTAAACAAATTTCAAGTCCTTAAACCAGGGGTGCAGCCTATAATCCAGACAATTTTAATGGAGGATTTTTAATGTCTAGTGAGAACAGGAACAGGAACTTTCTTGCTGTCCTAGGCTATGCTTAGGATAACACCCCAAGGTGCCCCTCTGCTCCTGGCACCTCCACTGCATTAAAGGGTGCACAGTACCCTTAAGTCATGGAGCGCAAAGATTTGACCTCATATCCATTCTAATGCAATCTATGTAGGCTGTGCTGAGCAGGTATAGCCTCCATAGTGGTCCGTTCGGGAGATCAAAGATCTTCCTTGCATACCCGGGAACTCGGGTTTTGCCCAGAGACTCTGGGAGAAGCACTGCTTCGTCATTGAAAAACTAGGGGTCGCGGGAGCAGTGTTCTGATACACCCCATTCCCCGTCCATTTCCCCCTTAACCAGTGTCGTTTCCTGCGGGACCTCCAACCGACGTCAGCAAGACCCCCCCCTGACTTTACTGATGACTTCCTGCCCACTTCTCGTAAGGGGGGGCTCCATGGAGCCATATGGTTCCCAGGTATGCTCCCTTGTGACTGCTCCATTGAGTCACGGGATACCGCTGTACCTGCGCCCTACATCTAGGACACATGACTGGTTACGGAGCCAAAAATCTGCTTCACAGTTTGAGACAGAAGATGGAAATTCTTCTCTCACTCGCTCGCTATCTCCTTCCTCTCTCTTTTTTTATGCAGCATGCTTTCTCTTTGCAAATTAACAATTACTCGGCATGGCAGACACATAGTACCTGGGATGTATTTTAAAAATAAATACACATCTGGTGGAAGAAAGGATGAGACTCAGTCAAAATAACACAGCTGTCAACTGTTTAGTTCACATTAAAGAATGTTAGATATTCCTAACAAACTTTCCCACAGGAGCCTATCAGCATTTCTATTTAGAGACTGCATTTATGAGCGATGCCAAGCAAACTGCAAAGGATGAGGATGGATAATAATAACGGGATAAAAAAAAAAAAAGAGAGGGACATGGAATTTGATTTTCGTCTTTAAGTGTATCCGTTACAACCCTTAACTTTTTTTTTTTCCTCCTGGTCAGCGGCCAGTAAAAATTCCATCGAATTCAAGCGAAATGAACAAAGAGGCTGCCAGATCTCAGCCTGCATGTTTTCCTGCCATGAACGTCTGTCGTCTCTACTGAAGGTCTGCAACAACAACCAAAAACATGAAAATATCCATTTTTCTTCATCGTGTGTTGTCAATTGTTTATAACATTGATCTGTTAATACATTGTGGATCCGTCAATTATTTTACAGTTATGGCAACTAAATAAACCTATGTCATGGCATTTACAGATAAGCATTATACACGCTACTGTTCAAAGGTTTGGGGTCACTTAGAAATATCCTTATTTTCAAGAGAAAAGCACATTTTGTCCGTTAAAATCACATGACATGGATCGGAAATCCAGCGCAGACGGGGTTAATGTTGTAAATAACTATTGTAGCCTGAAAAAGACTGATTTTTAATGGAACCTCTTCATTGGGGTACAGAGGTCCTTTATCACTCCCATCACTCCTGTGCTCCAATGGTACGTTGTGTTCTCCAATCGAAGTTTAAATTTTAAAGACTAGTTGATCGTTAGGAGAGGTTTTCGCAATTACGTAACGGCTAGAAATTCCATGATTTTCCATGAAAACAGCTAAATTTTCTAAGTGACCCCAAACTTTTGAATGGTCGTGTGTATATTTTCCCCAATCTGTGATCTGGAAAGCACTAAACTAAAAGCTGCCACCCAAATGCTGCTATCATAGAACAAGTTCATCGTGAACACAGAGCCGATAACAAAACATAAAGAGAAGCAGTCTCTTCTCATTTCTTTTCGAAGTGTTTATATTCATGATAAAAATAAGTAGGTGTCAAACAGAGTAAGTTTCCCATAAAGAGTTTGATGTAGTGGAGTGCAGAGGTCGGACTGCATCCAGCGAGAAGATTACGCCCTTCGTACATGTGGACGTTTAGGTGAATTATCAGCACTTTCGATACACGTTACGAGATGAAAGCAAGTCTGGCCTACAATCATATGCCGCTCTTTTGGATGTTACCTGTAGCAAAATTATCATTTAATGTTCTCGACCCGTCTTTAATTTCAAATAAATCACTAGAAATAGAAGCAAAAATGTTTTTCTAAGCTTCGTTATAGTGGAATTAGTGGGATGAACCAGTTCACACCTTCCCTTTGGCTTCTTAGTTTAGACACATAGAATTTGATGGCAGATAAGCCCGTCTAGTCTGCCATTTTCCCAAGATAAAATGGAGAACTTGCTGCCCCCAATCTCAGCTTCCACGAGGTGAACTTTTCAACTAAATAAAACAGAAATTATTTTGCTGGAAACAGAAAGTACAGGATGGGTTCTCACTGTTCTCCACCACCATTAAATTATCTGCTCAACATTAGAATGGACTGCATGAAACTCTTGATTGCGCGAAATGGACCTGAGGACATTCTGTAAGCCAGTTGACAAAGCTTTTGTTGAGACCAGTCTGGTATTTTTATGTTCCAAGCTTTTGTTGAGTTGCTGGTTACCAATCACCAAGGTACAGCACATTTCACGTTTTTTGTGATGAGTCCTAACTTTAGTCCATATGGACTCACCTAGATGGAAATCAGGTGGAAAAATGGTGCACAATGGATAGGAAATTCACCTGAATGTGAGTGCACTCAAGATGCACTTGGCTCCCCTTGAGTCTCAAGACCACAGCTTTACTTTACTGAATAAACTAGATAGATAAAAGAGCTTTACGGGGTAAGGTTGTCCAAATCTCGCAGATGAGGTAGCCTTGAGTCTTCCAAAACCAATTCTAATGCCAACCGATGTCTTCTACACACAGAGAACAGAACAACAAATAATGGGTGACCCTCACTGGTCTGGACCACCAAGTCCGTATCTGTCTGTATCTTTTTCCATACTTTCTTCATAAAGCTGTGCAAAGCCGACACGAGCTACCAAAGACATTTTTGTTGCAAGAGAATAAATTTCCTTTAATAAAGTTAACATTTTCTCATGAATCTAACAGCAGATAAAAGGCCTTTAACTCGTGGGAATGAAATGGTCCATTGAAATAAAAATAAAATAATGGATTAAGATTGTCAGGAATTAATACCTTGATTTAACACAGAGCATTCCAAAAATGCTTTCCATCCAGATAAATTATTCAGAGAAATATTAAATTATTCATGAAAATATTAAATTATTCAGACAACATCAAATTATGGAAATTATTCAGAGAAATACAGAGTGGCTTACATGCTGATTTATTAAACAAAGATAGCTAAAAAAATTCAATATGTTTGGTATATATTTGTCATCCTGGCTCCTATAGATCTCATGACTGTGTAATTATAATAATTTATGTACTATATAACTTTGTTTTTTAACTATTTTTTTTGGATTCTCAAGAACCTTCCATATTTTGTTTTAATCCATTTAGTTTTATGACAATGTACCTCTAAAAGATCTGCATTTATAAGGCTGCAGTGTAGTACGGATAACTCTTCTGTTCATGTGCAAAGGACTGATCCTAACATTTTTAGTTCTGTAGGCTGTAGGCTGACCCTGGTGGTCTTCAGCTCCCTACCCTGCCTCACTTGGTGGTCAGGCCACCCCACCTTATTACGGATGATTGTATCACTCACAATCCCACCTATTGCTATATTAATGAGGCTTGGGGCTGGAGGCTAAGGGGCCATAAGCAAATCAAGGTGCTTCAATGTAGCCTGTAGTCATTCTCAATGACCCTGAACTTAATGTCCGACACTGGAAAGAACTTGGTGAAGCTGTCGCCTGCCAGCTCAATGCCTTCCACAACAAGACAGGCCATATGGCTTCCAGCACCCAGGGCAGAGAACAATCTTACATTTTAGCATTTAACATAGGAGAAAACCTGGTAGTATAGGATAGGCTTTAATTAGGTCTGCCATTGTCTATATGGTGAGATCCGTCTGGTATTTTTATGTTCCAATATGAATACTGTAAATGTTGTAATGGTATAAACAGTACCATATAAAGCATATTTGTATTACTCTTATATCCTACTTTTGACATAATAGTTATGCGTGATTTGTTGCATAGGTATTATATCTGGATATAAATTTCCTTAAAATTCTCTACATGATCTAATAGGGTAGATTACACTCTAGATTTTGTATTCCTATTAACTATTGTTGTGTTATAACAGTATTATACACACAAAGATTCTTAATGCATTATAGCTTTCTGAATTGTAATGGTGATTAGGCATAAGTAAATATGCCGATATTGTTGAATAACTAAAATACTTTTATCAGAAAAGCAGGATATATACACGATTAAAACTTTGTTAAAATTGTATTGAAATCAGTCTACATTTGTGCTGTTTTCTTATTTTTTTTTAAATTTTTACATAATTGTTAAAATAGTTTTATTAGTTTTAGAATTGTTTAATACAGTCGATTAAATATCAACAATGACATTCTTGTTCATAAAACATATAGTGTGGCATTCCAGTTGAAGCCGCTGA
Organism: Spea multiplicata; assembly: GCA_009364415.1. Lineage (NCBI taxonomy): Eukaryota > Metazoa > Chordata > Amphibia > Anura > Pelobatidae > Spea > Spea multiplicata. The sequence goes on along the minus strand of VKOC01000003.1, from coordinate 2,485,529 downwards.
CATGTTATTGTAGAACGGTCTACTCTTTGCTCATGGTAAAGAAATACTTTATTTGTTTAGGTCTGTGAGAAGAAGGTTCTATGGAAAGTCCCAGGGCTTTCATGTTGGATTCCATATTCATTTCTCCCACTGGAAGTGTTTGGCCACTTAAACTCGGCTCCGAACAGCAGCATAATCTATCTGCATCTGCATGCGGTTTATGGAACCCGGCCAAATCTTGATCGCTGTTACTGTGTGAACCTAACTTAGATGGAACAGCACTGAAAATCTAAGAACATCAGACTAAGCAGAACTGATAAACGTCTCTAAGATACAGGAGGTTTGAAATATATAGGCTACAGATGAAAAAAAGCCACTTTGTATGAAATTTCGAATTTTATGATATTTGAATAGACCTTTATTTTTTATAGTTTGTTTTATGAATTAAGAATGATGGGGTGCTAAATACTAATGTTCTTGGCTATAGCTGCAATTCAAATCACTCTGGTGAAGGCCACAGTGGAGGTCTGTCCCATCGCCATGTCTCCCCTGATCCTCATATAAATGAAGGCAGTAAGGCAAGGCCAGTGAGAAGAAAGAGGAGCAGAGGTTAAGGGGCAGGAGACGGACTCTCCAATCAATTCCCAGTCTTCAATCTTATAAAGGCGTCCTAAACCAATCAACAACAATCAGCAACTTAAGGGGTGGAATAACATAAAACGTCAAAACATCAATACGCCTACAGACCCTGAGAACTGGAAGCTAAGATGGATTGCTCCCTTGTATACACATAATGCAGGTTCAAAATAGGTAGAAACTGCTTGTTTTAATCTGTAAACATAATTACATAGGTTTATGTAGCGTACTGAATTTTAACCCCTTAAGGACAATGGGCGGTCCCTAAACCCATTGAAAACAATGCATTTTGTACATGTACGGGCTTTGTCATTAAGGGGTTAAAATGTAGAATTTAGGGAAAGCGACAGATCAGCTTTATTGTATACATCAACCGGTTCACTATGTGGCTCGTTTACATGCCTAATGGTCAGCGTGTCTCTTAGGAGTATGCGTGGCGTTACAGTGCGATCGTGATCTTTAGTGCTATGCGGATGCGTAACATTTCCGTAAATATTGCACACAACATTCCTGAGGCTTGATTTTATATGCTAACATAATTTTAGAATGTATAGTTTTAAGCAAACCAAAGCATCTATAATCAATGCCAGAATGATTTAAGTGATATTAATTTATTTTTTAAGAAGCGTCCTTCAAAAATAACACAAGGTAGTTGTTAAGCCCAATTAAGGAATTCTATTTACTCATTAGGCAACACTTTGTTAAATCAGATAAGAATTGTCGATGTTTCATTCAGGCATCTGTTACGTAAGAAAAACATCTCCAAATTACCGGTATATCAACATATCTGTAAGTTTCTATATTTCTGAAATGCAATCAAGTGTGTAATTTAATCAAAGAAAAAAAATACAAAAATCTATTAGAGGTTTGAGTGGGAAACAAGAAAGAAGGTGAGGAACTGCTTGGGCAAGGATAGTTTCATTGTAGCAGAGGTCCCAAGTTAGTAGCCTGGAGATCTAAAAGGTGGTAAAAACAGATGGTTTCCCCTTCCGGTATAACTGCATCTGCTCACTTTTGATGTGCAAACCACATAAATGTACCAAAACCTTCATAGTATACCAGCCATAACATAATGACCACCTGCCTGCCTAATATTGTGTAGGCACCTCTTTTGCCACCAAAACAGCCCTGACCCGTCGAGGCATGGACTCCACTAAACCTCTAACGGTGTGCTGTGGTATCCGGCACCAAGACGTTAGTAGAAGATCCTTTAAGTTCTGTAAGTTGCGAGGTGCGGCCTCCATGGATGCATCCCGGTGCCATGTGTTCTCCAGGTAAGCAACGCACACACCCAGCCATCCACGTGATGTAGAAAAATAGTGATTCAAGGCCAACTTCTTCCATTACTCCGTGGCTCAGTTCTTATGCTCACGTGCCCATTGTAGGTCATTACACCCCACTTTTGATATTTATCTATCATCATATCTGGGAACATCCTAGGTTAGGCTACCCAGAGTACACCCACTTATTGGGGAGTGACTTAATGAAGGGGTGGGGCTTTGTGTACATATGGGAGGGGCTAGGCACAGCAGTCGTAAGTGAGTGGCACTTGAGCATAGCCGAACATCGCAGCCCTATATGGAGAAAAAAGAAACTGAACCAGAAACTCCAGGTCAAACCCCGGCATGTATGTGATCTATATGTTAAGCCCAGTTAAGTCTATATCAACAAAAACAAGCAAACAGTTTATAGCCAAGTGCTGGATTCCAACATCTGTAAAGGAAATTCCCAATATTTTCAAAATCCATCCAAACTAATAACTGAATAGAGGAAAATAGTGTTGCACATTTTTTGAGTAATACAATGATTATGATCCTTCTGGGCCAGGCTTTCTTCAATAAGTGTAAGTTATACATGTACCAGCTTTCACGAATAATGGGCACTATAATTCACAGATGGTGTTACTTGAGAGCGACAGACTAATTTTAAGTTACACGGAATTTTAAAATGTCCTTTGTTGAAAAAATAAAGTAAAAAAAAAGTAAAAGCCATTTACCCTATAACGTTCCATGAAGAAGTGGTTTAGATTGATGTTACCAGACATGAAAATTTTGTCATTATGGCTTCTGCGTGTAGCGCATGGAATGTGTGGGCTTAAAAATAAAGAAATAGTTTTACTCCCTGGTGGAAGACAGTGTGCTTAACCAAAAAAAAAAGGAGGACGGTTTGAAAAGGTCTGAAAAGAATTATATCTACTTCTGCTGGTTTGCAAAAAAAGACTAATCATAGCGTTTGCTGTATATGTGCGTGGAACAAACAGGGGTTCCAGGATTATTCCAGTAAGCATTTTGTCATGTCTGGGTAAAAATGCATGAAAAATGATTTGGATTCATTTGGTTAATTCTGCCTATATTATAATTGTTTATATATAATTTTGCATGCAAATTTAGCTCTGTATGCAATTAATATGCCATAATGAAAAGCAACACATATGTTAATTACGTTCTCTACGTTGCACCCACAATCCTCTCTGTGTGTAGAGAGAGAGAAAGAAGGAATGTTATATTGAGAAAAGAGAGACGGGGAAAAAAGGAAGGTGTAAGAAAAAGAAGAAAGGGTGATATGAGATAAACGAGTTCAAGCTCCTACTCCTGTTTAGGATTCGTATCCATGTGATGAGCCAAACCTATTTGGCTCAGTTCCTGATCAGCTTGTGGCTTTCAAACCTCTAACCTTTACCAAAGTATAACCTCTAAATATACCATCCCATTCTATATGGAACCAAGTGCTATATAGCTCTGGTGGCTTTATATGTAAATTTACATATAACCAAAATGATTTGGTAAATCTACCTACGGCTTGTGATTGTTGTTTGAGACAGTTTGGTTTAAAAGTAAGTAACTGATTATTTTGGGTTCTATTCAATAAAAAATAAGTAGGTAAATTATTTACCACCAACTAGGCATTTTGCAGAAGCAGCTCTTCTCTTGTAGGTGGACATCTCCCTCTCGGGCTGCATAATACATAAGTGATTTATTTTACCACAACTCTCTTACAACTTAGTGTTAAATGAATAAACCCCTCAAAATAAATCCTATTTGTGTTGTTATTAAGTATTTTATTACTACTTTTCTTATAGAATCCCACCAGTATTCAGATTCGGAGAGAATAAGGACATCCGATATCAGATTTATTCCTTAATAACAAAACATCCTTACCATTTACTACACAAAATGCAGGGTAATCAGATATTCTAAAGACCCTGTTGGTTGACAACTCTTTAAGAGTCCGTTCTAAGTACCTCTCTGTTATAGACTTATAAAACTGTTAGAAAAGCACATTGAAATTCCAAACGGGGGCCTCTAAATTTCCTATCCAGTGGTAAGAAAAACATTTGGTAACTTTATATAGAAGTGAGTAATTTATTATTCATGAAGATAGAGACAGGACATTTGAATTAAATACATTTGCAAATAGTAGACCAGCAGACCTTACGGGAAACATGATCACATGATCCAAAAACCTTTTTTCAATATTTTTTTTAAATTATAATCACTTTCCTGTCACTGCCAACATTATAACAATAGAGTTAACAGAGATTGTGGCTGTAATTGGGCCCCCAATTTAAGCATTCCCTGTTGTGGTGTATATAGAGGTGGGGGTCCTAGTATATGACATCATAATCAAAAACCATTGGTGACTGTTTTGGTGAGCAATGTGAGAAATTAGCTCAAGAAAATATATAAAATGGTCTTCAAACTTTCAAGACCAATTGGTGTAGACCAAGCTATACCCCAGCCTGGCTCACACTCAACTACGTGATCAGCAGGGTCTCTGTTTCTTTGTGGACATGACATGCCCTTAGCCATATCATGTGAAGCAGAAGTGGTCTTGTTGGGAGGCATAAGGCATTTGTGCATAATATTTATAATATCACCCACACCTTTCTCCTTTCTTCCTTTAACCTACAAATGTAAATCCTCCATTTAAAACCCAATACAAGGCAGATTCTAATTGAATTCCCCCGGCCTACTTACCCGAAGACTCTGACATGGACGGGTCAAAGATGGGCTCAGCCACTAGACGGGAATGCATTGCACTCTTCCTAAGTACCTTGAAACACCGATCCTTGAAGGACATTCTAATTATTGAGTTAAATTTTGCTATTGGACCCTTAATATATGTGCGTGTTTTATCACTACTATAGAAAGAAACACTAAGTTCTTCTAGCTTTAACTGATCTCTAAAGTAAAACAGGCTGTTCTAGAACCGGCAATAGAGAGAGAGGGTCACTTTACCGGCTTCCACCCTGTATTGATTGTAAAATAATAGCCTCTGGAGGGGTTTCATGTTTATGCGGTGATCTGTTGTGCATATATTCAATAGTCTATTTAGTTAAGTTCGCTTGTAAAATTAGAACCCAAATTCTATCGCATGTCTAATGTATCTCATTCCTAACCAAAGTCCAGAGTGGTTTGTCAATTCCCAACCTCTAATATTTTCCAGATATATTCAGCCAGGCTTTGTGGTATCGGCCTAATTTGGATGCATTCTTAGCTCTTTTTTTTCTTTTCTTTTCTTCATAAGCGGCAATCATTCTTGGCCTGAACGCACGACACAATTGCCACATCAGCGCTAATGCACAGATTTCTCATCAGAATATTTATTTGACATCTATTCCTCCTCCCTGTTAATTTCATCATCCAGTATGGAAGGTTCACCTTCAAAGATCAAGGAGATATCCAGATCAAAATAGAGATTTTAACCACATAAAACACTAGTCCAACTCCTCGGAGTCATTTATCTGTTTTTGATTATTCTAAACCAGTTGCCAAATACCTTTGGTTACAACAGAAAACATAAGATAAAAATGTCTATACATTGCTGTGATTTAATGCTAATGTCTTGCTTAAAACAAGTAATTACTTAGATCATTTTAATATAATTACATTGCTCCGAACTTCCCAGGAGGCCTCCCTTTGGTGGTCCATATAGGAGATGTATGGGGTGGCGCTTGGCCAGAGTGGCAGGGCAAGGTTCGCTAAATGTGGGCGGTGTTGTGATATTAAGGGGTGTGGCTATTTGCACGTGGGAATGAATAATTTCAGGAAGGGTACAGAACTTATAGATTTGGCAGAAGTAGACCCCCTACACAGACCTCAATCAGAAGCTGCCCCAAAGGCAAGGCCAATCCTCTGTGGTATCTGGAGCCTTCAGGGCTGAATTCCTAGTGATGGTTCTTTATCATGCCATTAAACTCCTAAATAGAAAACATCATGTGTGATGTGTAATGTGTCACATTATACATTAGTGGACAAAAATTGTTAAAGGTGAGTTAATGACCAATTTTGCCTTTTCTTGTCTCCCGATTTTTGCACCACTCATTACAGAGACTACATCTATTTAGAAAGACATTAATGATTAAGACACAGAGAAGATACAGTAGGCATACTCTAGATCAGGGGTAGGCAACATTCGGCACTCCAGATGTTGTGAACTACATTTCCCTTGATGCTTTGCCAGCATTATGACTGTAAGAGCATTATGGGAGATGTAGTCCACAACATCAGGAGTGCTGAAGGGTGCCACTCCATTCCACTAGGTGACATGTTAGAAGGCCTAGCAGGTTAGTGTGCCAGTGGCATGTAGATGTGCTGGCAGGGATCAATCTGGGACCTTGCCAAAAACATTAAGAACTGCAGTTGCATTTTATCTAAAGTGCTCCAAGGAAGGAAAACCGGCAATAGGATCACGGGCGGCCAAGGCTCATTGATGCACGTGGGGGGGAGGCTGGCCCGTGTGGTCAAATCCGACAGATGAACAACTGTTGCCTAAATTTGCTGAAAATGTTAATGCTGGTTCTGATAGAAAGGTGTCAGAACACACTGTGCATCACAGTTTGTTGCGCAGATCAGTCAGGGTGCCCATGCTGACTCCAGTCCACCGCCAAAAGCGACTACGGAAATGGGCACGGAACTGGACCACGGAGCTATGGAAGAAGGTCGCCTGGTCTGGTTCTTTTACATCACGTGGATGGCCGGGTGCATCGCTTACCTCACAACTTACAGAACTTAAAGGATCTGCTGCTAACTTCTTGGTCCCAGATACCACAGCAAACCTTCAGAGGTCTCGACGGGTCAGGGCTGTTTTGGTGGTAAAAGAGGGACCTACACAATTATAGTCAGATGGTCATAATGTTATGGCTGACCGGTTTATGTGTGATTAACAAATGATTTCCAGCTGTTATGAGTCTGAAGAAAATAAATTAAGGATACATTTCAAACATTTTATGTATTTTTTCTATTTTATGTTTTTTTGAAACTTTATTTGTATTTCTTTATATGGGCTGGTTGTTCTGGACACTCAAGAGCTAATGAGCCAGAGCTAGAGATCCCTTCTCCAGATTATAAATGTGAATGTATTTGGGAAACTATTTCTAGCATCTCTGTAACTAATTATTAAATATCAAATTTTGACGGTACTATTAACTTTTAATTGTTTTCCTATTTTTTCGTTAATTGTCCCAATATTTTCCATTCAGTTGATAGTACAAGATGAAACTATTAATGACATTTTTAGTAAATGGAATTTCCTAATGGAAAATAATAATATTGTAAAAAAAATTCAGTTCCGTTGAACAAAAGATGAATGTTAGAAAAAAAATAGCATTACCAAAGCCAAGAAACAGCCTAGTTAATAATCAGAGGGAAATAAATACAGTAGTAAGCTAGTTTGCTGATTTTGTGCAGGAAGATGCAACTTCTGGCCAAACCACTTAAATTTAGTGATTTTTCACATCTGTTTCACAATTTGTCTTCAGAATAGCTAAATTGTTTGATTTGAAGTCCCAGATTATATTTTAGAATGCCTAATATTCCAAATGACTCGGTATAGACTTCCCTTTTGTCAGATGTGCATATGCCCGCTGTTAGATATACTTTAAAGAGGCTCTGTAACTGTTCTCAAATCTTACATTTTACAATATAGTACATATATATATATATATATATATATAAAACTAACCTACAGGAACAGTCTATTTAACGCCTTATTTTTGTGTGATTATTCTTCTGTATGCGGTTATCTCTCTCATGGTGGAAAGTTGCTGATGGTTGTTGATTGGCCCAGGTAGCCATTGCGAAGGGAATGTCGTGTCACATTCACACATAGAGCTCAACTAGTAAAACTAGTCCCGTTACTTTCTAAACTAGATATGTCATAGTTAATGTTCGTTTTACCACTACAGATCTTAGGCTCCCTGTGATAAACGTGTAAATTAAATAATATAGAGCTATAGATTGTTTCAATAGATTAGTTTTAGTCACGTTAAAAACCACGGTGGTCACGGTCCCTCTAAAAAGCAACTGATCTTTAAACTATGCATTAAACCCACTTTCTTATGTTTTATTCCTTTCGTTTTGACAGGGTGGGTTCCGCTATTTAATTTCAACTACAAAGTAAAAAAAATGGCAGACTACAACATTCTTGAATAGTTTCCAGCTCACAGTCTACATTTAGAATTAATTTATCTTCAGATGCAATATTTTACCAATTACTCATGGTCAGGTAATTTCTGTGATTTAGCAATGAATTATGAAAGAGACATTTTGCGGGGTTATTTGAGAAGAAGCCACAAAGAATGTCAATTGTTGGGGAAAAGGGACGCTTATTTTATAGTGAGTACAAAGAGATCACTGCATGGAACTATGGGATATTTAAGTTAATGTATATAATTAATTAAAGGGATAGTCATTCTAAGTGGTAGGACTTTTTCAATAATTAGCATACCTAGGAACTTTTCAGATGGACCATGGCTAAATACTGCTCTCTGCCCAGAGAAAGAGGAACGTGACCTGGAGACCCAGGGTGGCAGCGGCTCAACCGGAGACTCCAGGTCAAACCCAGGCGTTCCCAGGTTCTACGATTAGTGAGGCATTTTGTGCTTCAATTACCCCCTGTCTCATCACTAAGCAAGAAGTATTTCACTTCTTCCGTTAAGAAGCACCACTAGTTCTTCTTTGCAGATGTTCTCCTTCAGCCATCCTTCACTCCAATAATAATACAAATATTACAGCACGCAAAAAAATTACCCAAACAAAAAAACGAACTAAAAATTTGTTTTTCTTTCTTTACAATACTAAATAATTTATTACACAACATTTTTTTAGGGTAGTTCCTTTATGAAGGTACACAGTAGGGACGTAAATGGTGGAACCCGGTTTTAGCTTTCCAATGACCCCAATATGACAATAACACATTAGGTAAAGGGTCAGTCTATCTGGTGAACCAGCCCTATCTACCCAGAGCCAGATTTATATCCTAGCCCTAGCCCAGAATTAGGATTCAAATTAGGATTATGAAAACATCCGTGGCCTATCAGCCTCAAATTGCACAAAAAATGGGTGTGAGTATGAGTGAGTGGATCATACATGGTTATGAGAAATAAGTGCCTACAAGGCAGACTCTGATTAGCGTCTTATTGACAAATGATATATCGTAAGCTACCAGCATTGTGTAGAAGCAGTTTGAGCCTAGAGTGCCCAGTCACACAATTAAACAGGACTGAACATTCTAAACCAAACATTACAACAAAGACCTTACTAGACCTAGTTCCTTTACAACAATCAAACTACAGATACCTAGAAATAACATTGATAATGAGTAATCATCTTAGATAAGTAATCTGCGTAAAATGAGATAGATTTAGAAATTATGTTTAACATCGTGACCATGTGATTTTCTTGAAAACTCCATGAAAATCTTTTTCTGCTCACACTACATCTGCATGATCTCATGATTATAGCTTCGTAAACAGGTAAGTCATACTTCCTCATGAAGCAATCAGAATATTGAAGATGTTCTCATTCACACAAACCAGCAAAAGTATGACTTGCCAGCGATTGCACAATCGGAATAAAAAAAAAATTAAGATGAATACGCACAGTTAGGCTTTTTAAGTATGTTTTGGGTTGGTTTTCTGGGCTGTAGTTCAGAGTTGCAAAATACTGTATGATCCGCACGACTTGTTATCCTACCAGAGTTTTAGGATTTTTCTAATTACCCTGTGATTTAATAGTTATTACGTTTAATGAAAATTATTTCATTCCATGTTATTATAATTTATTATACTTGAAGAGTCTTAGAGGTGCAGGGTGCTGGATGGTATACAGTAGCTGGAGGCATTAGGAGAAGAAAATAAGATCAGACCTCGTCTAGAGTATTGTAGACAGATTGGAGACCCAGAAGGATACAGGAGGGAAGATAACTTCAAAGGAGAAGTGTTCAAACAAGTCATGATTTAAACCTAGAGGGTCGAGGGCTTAGATGTAATGCAAAGACGTTTTACTCAGAGGTTGGTACATAAAGTGCATAATGGGACATGCTCTTAATGTTAGTGGTTCTTTCTGGAGTAATCTTGGGAGGTCCCAACTAGTGAGATATTCTCACTTGACAGTTTTGTGAAATACATGGCATGATTTGGCAAAGATCTAAGCAAACTATATCAGAATTATCCACAAAGCTAAATGGGCTGATGTGTTTGGCCTCTGGTGATGTTGGTGACCCTACCTGCAGCCACCGCAAGCATTTTAGGGTTGTTAAACCTTGAAGGCTAAGAGGACCTTAGTTTGGCACCTCTTTTAGGGTCTGATTGCTTCATAACAATAGAATTCAAAGAAGATCTTGTCACCTTTGTTTTCTATGAGCTGAAATCTCTGTAAACCGCAAATAAAACCAGACCACCTAAATGCTGGTCCTCAGTTGAGAACCTTCTACTCCATAGAAGCAATACCACCAACATGTCAAATATTCAGTGATAAACAATGACTGTACTTTTTATAATTTTCTGTAAACTGTAATTACTCATGCCATAAAATAGTGTAATTATCTCTTTTTACTTCCAGTTGGATTTGAAGCACGTGTAAAGGCAATGTGTCCAGGACCATGCATGTTCCAAAAGCCCCATATTTTAAGTGGCGCCACTAAGCGTCACATGGCGACTCTTAACTATAGCCTGGTCCATCTATTTTCTGCCCATTTTCCTCCTGTTTTTAATCCGTTTATCAGAAATAAGTTGATTGCCTTTATCTTGTTTGTTAATCAACGCTTTAGAAACAGTAAAGGTGAAAGAGCGGAAAGGAAATGTACTTCTGTTGGCCTTGCATAGAACACCAAAAAACACTGTATCCTAACAAAAGAATAGGTGAGGGGAGAGATAACTTAATGAGGTGGAATAATCACACAGGACCCTGAGAACAATTAATAAGGATGGCTTCAAATCACCTACCAACTCAAAATTTAGTGAATAAACATTTCAAGTGATGCTCAGCGCAGAATTTAAAGGTATCGGAAAACAAACAAGCAAACTCTTTTAGCCCGATTAATAGACACATGAGTTTAATTCTAGTTTGAAGTGTAAAACAGACATGGGTTTTGTTAGAAAGGAACATTAAAGGTTTTTATGGTTCGTTTTTTATATACAAACCAGACCTTGCAGCTGTTTGTCGACAAAAAACTCTATCTGTTTTCGCCTGAAGAATTGTATTTGAAGGTAAGCTTTGAATATTGTAGAGCCAAAAAAAATGTTTCAAACAAAAAATGCCCTTGTGATACCTTGTAGTAGATTTGGACTCAGACTTGGTCTACCTGAAGGCTTACAGCCCACATTTGTATGGATTCCCTATCAGGTGGTAGAACCAATGCAAGTGTGATGGAGATATCTTATACTGCTTAGAAGTGAGAAAGCCAGGACTAGGAGAACAACTGACCCACAACTAATGGCACATGCATCTTTAATAGAGACAACAACACAAGTCATGCCTCATTGTGGCCTGATTCGTACGCCACTCAACATTTCAAATACCCAAGGAGGGGGCACTTTGGTTCTAGAGGGTGTTAGTAAAAGTGGCTGCAGGGGAATGGCTGTATTGAGATGTACATGACTTTGTGACCTACTGATACATATTTATAGAACTGCGCAGGAGGACAATTTATTTTATTTCGGGATTCCTTATATCAACCAATTTCTGCTGTTATAGGATAATATACTCATACCAACTATACATTATGAGCCTCTAAGAGGAACATAAATAGAAAAGGAGAAAAGGACAGAGGCAATTTGAGTCCCCAAGAAAGATTCAGTTGCCTAAAGAGAGATGGTAGGTATGGATTCTAGCTCTGATCCGCACCCCTCTCCAAATACACATAACTTACCCAATTCTAATGATTTTATGTAATAATAATATCGTAACAAATATACGGTATGTATATATATATATATATATATATATATATATATATATATATATATATATACTGTGTAAAAGAACTACCCGATTTATTCTATAATTTGGGAACCAAAGAGTATGTTACCCATTTATTCTTCCCGTTCTGAGTTCCCGTTCTGAGCTTCATATGTTATTTAGATTTAGATATGAAGCAGCGAAGTCATTTACTCAACGTTAAAAATGATGTCATTGCGGAAAGCGGTTGCGATCCATTTTGTAGCTTACGCAACAAACGCAGTAAATCGCGCCGCCTGTTCCTGCGTAGACAGACACCGTATAATACTTTTGTCTTCCTCCTTGTGGTGTGTGTAACTTTGCACGGCATGTCCGACTATATAATTTAACTTTGGAGTAATAAAGTTTAAGTGTAAAATATTCCAGATACCCTCATAAATGTAAATAAATGACAGATGCTGTGTTTTGTCTCCGGTAATTAAAAATGGCAGGTTACCGAGATAAAATATTTTTATTGTTTTGGGCAGGAGGTAGAGAAAATGTGTTGCTCTTCTATGCGTAGAGTAAAATGGACGCAAGTGTGTTTCAAACATGTCTAAAAGGAGTCGCTCCATCTGTATACGTACACATGATACAATAGATCAACTGTTTGACATTGTCTTAGACAACCAAGTAATTTGTTCTGCAGCGGGGATGCTGCCAGCTGGAATTCTGACACATATAATTCTAATTGGATCCAGGCTCAACCTCTGCTTGCGCACGCCCCATAAGTCTGCAGGCCCTTCCATCTTGTTTCCTTCCTTCGGACCGGGGTTTTGTTACCTGTCTGCCAAGAGATATATTTCAACATTCCAGGGATTTAATTCAAACGATTTCAAAGCCCACTTTGTAAATCCACCATCTCAGACAGGCTTGGTGGGCTGTGGGACGGGTGTCTATTTTTAACTACACAGACCCTTTTTTTCAGCAATCTATAAAGAAAATTCCATTACCAAAAAAAAAGAGATATCACCAAACTAAATAACAGTTTTAATGTCAATTTGGCCGCGTTTATTGGTCCTAAGAGCAAAGGTTTCTCCCATGAATGGATGACCAGATTCTCCTCTACCTGAGAACACACAGGGACTGTGTGAAAAAAGTTAGGAGAACAGAAAGTAACTCATCCTGCCCCGTAGTGCATCCCCCACTCAGGTCAAGTTTTAGCTCCCTTAGTGCCATCACAGAAGGAACCTCTCCATTGACATACTAGTCTCGCCAATCCCACCAAGAGAAGTCCAGAAATCAAGTGTCTTCTGCATAGGGGAACCAACAACCCCTAACACATGCCTTTGCCTTCATGGGGCTCATCAGTAGGGTGTAGTCAGCATCCCTTTAGGCACAAATGGTCAAGGAGGTCACCATCTGGAGGACCCAAGGAGATCTCCAAAAAGTTATTAGACCAGCTCAACCCAACCCACAGACAGTCTTAATAGCAGGCTCCATAGTGGGTTTTATATTTATTAATATGCAACAAATAATCATTATACAATTAAAATGTAGCAAAATAGTTGCCCGCGATACATTTTTTTCATATATGCATCATCTCCTTCAAAAAAAGACACAAGGTCACCCTAATGTATAAAGGAAAGTGATTCAAAGAACAAGACTGGGGTATATACAGACACAAAGGCCACTGTATATCTTTGAATTTTGAACCTACTCTTACTTCTAGAACAATTCAGTAGTAATATTTTTATATTCTTTTTTATTAATTGAATTAATTTAATTATTATATTAATATTATTATTCGGTTCATGTGATGTCACTTCTGTTTTACCAACATGGTTAATAACATGTTTCAAATGTAGCAGAACGTTTCCCCCTTTATTTCAGCATTAGTCATAGTCCTGTTCTCTGTTCCGGAGATGTCTAAATGTTCTAGCCCTTGGGGAGGCAGGAAGGAATTGCCAACAGGAGTGGGTTGGGGTGGAGGGACATCATTCCTAAACCATCAGTAAACACAACATCACCTTCCACATGGACGCCATATGTGCTCTACACCCTGCGTCCAGAGCGGGTAATTAGCTAACGGTCATACTGAGATCCAGACTTCTTGGATCTAGAACCCTTGGAGCAATTAAGAACACGTGTATTTATGGGGGGAATATGCAAATAATTCCCTTAATTATGAAAATATATACACACACACACAGTATTTTAAATTAGTACACACCAAAAAAAATGTCTTGTGAAACGGAACAAACGGATGTGATATCTTGTGGTCATTTCATATTTAATTCTACATGAATTAGTGACCTCATCCAAAAAAAAAGGCTATCTATGAACAAGCAAAAAAAACCGAAGAGAATAAAAGTGTGTATTGAGAAAAAAATGATAAGCCTGTCTTGTGGCACAATCCCAACTCCTACCAGCTGTGGTTTGTCATTAGTTTAGCAACTCTGAGTTAACATTAAAATGCACATTTATAGGAAATAGACAGAGCAGGGAAGGTCTTTCTCGTGATCAGCGACCACCACGTGGGTGATAGGCTTCTACGAAAATAGTAATATGGAAAGACATCAATGGAATTGTGCCATTGTGTTCGTCTTTTAGATGTGTGTTGGCATAGAATGCGGTTAGAGTAATTTGTGAATTAAGTGTAGATTTAACTTTGGGCATGCCACTCAGAAGGGGATATTGGAAGTATTGTCTGAATGTGGTTTTGATTTGTTTGTTTGACATACGATCTTGTTTTGTTTTTTTTCAGGCGTTTTTGAATGTCAAGTTGGGAAAATTATTTAATTGCTCGTGTTTCAAATTTCTGAACGTCTAAGCACATTGCGTTGATTTAGACACAGTCTTAGGAGTTATTCGAACATCGTATCTGTGAGCTGCTTTTAAGTACAGATCTTAGGGCTGGACCACAGAAGTGGGCGAGACAAGAGGCATGACCACCCACCAGCCTTACCCGAATGGCCACCAAGGAGTCAAGGTGGCCGCTGTAATGGAGGTCTGGGCCACAATAGCAAAGACCTTTGTTGACTTTACAACTCCGGGCCAGCCAAGGGAGTTTAAAGGATTTGCCCAACTGGCCCATGCTCCCCATTGCCCACAAAATAGGGATAGTACCCACCTGGGGCAGCGTGACTTTTGGCAGGTATGCATAGGTGATGTGGAGCTGCCTAGGGCACTGACGTGGTTGTTACTGGCAGAAGACTATTCAGTCCAGACACTTAAGAATTCCTGCCAGGGCTTAAAGTAAATCTGTCACTTTTCCCGCATTCCACATTTTTTACAATTCTATCCGTTTTAGGACCAGTGGTATTTTGTATCCTTAAGACAAAAGCTTTTTTTTTGCTATTTATACCATATGTTTTCTCAAGCATGATTGCCTTTTTTTTGTATTTAGTTCTCCAGCACAAATTGTATTTTGCTTTTCTTCAGGACAACTAGGGATTGTGTTCAAAACCATATTCATACATATTTAATACACATATATTCCATTAGCATTAAAATGTAAACAGAGAACGTTGGGGAAAAAAATGTAAAAAAAATCAAATAAAAAATACGCTACAATTTACATTTAGCAAATAGCAACGTAATATCTCACATACAAAATGTTTAATTTGGGGGATCAAAATGTTCCCTCTATTATTATTATTATTATTATTATCGTTAATTATTATTTTTAATGCTTTTAAGTTGATGGGCATATTTTAGGTATATCGTATGCACAGGTGTTTGGGGATACTTTTTAAATATTTTTTTACATTTTTCAGCCAATGTTTGTAAGCATCAGGTGAGACTTCAGGACACAAAGCTGAATATTTACAGTAATTAATATTTTGGGTTTTTTTGCTGATTATTGTTGGTTGGTTCTAGATTTATCCAAAGAATGCATTTTATTTATGCACTTTATAAACACAATGGTGACTTTTAGGACAATTTAACCCCTTAGGGACAATGGGCGGTCCCTAAACCCATTGAAAGCAATGCATTTTGAGCTGTACATGTACGGCCTTGGTCATTAAGGGGATAATGTATGATATGATCATAGCCGTTCTGAGCTTCCAGAAAAGAGGGCTATCACAGGAGGAAAAGTGGGCAAAGTGACAAAAGGAAAATCCCTCCTAAAGAATAAAAGTTGGGACAGAAAATATTTTTTTTTAGTCCATGCCTAAATTGTACGACCTACCCACCTATGATTAGATTTAGCTAACTTTGACATTTTTAAACAATTTACAAAAAAAAAATTGGAAATTCAAGTAAAAGCAAACAAGGCGCATGCATTTATCATCTCTATGATGTTGTATGAAGTAGCGCGGTCATACCAAATATTAAGACTTCCAATATTTGGCTTTGCGGCCAGAAAATACCGTTGTACCGTTTTTACATAAATCACTCGGCATGGGGAGGAAACTGCTATTCAGTGGAGCTGATTTATGACTAGTAACAGATATAAAGTCGAGCACATTCAATATGTCTGGTAATTCCTCATGATGCCTTTGAAAAAAAGAAGTAACAGTTGTTTAGTGTTCACAAAGGAGCTGGCAAACCTTGTGACGGGCTAAAGATGTGTCTGGAAAGATAAATTATAGGATAGCGATAAATCAAAATATCCTGTCTAACTTTATAAAAGTGTAATAGTTCTATAAGAAACATTGGCGGTATCTTTCCGCGACAAGACACATAAAACAGGACTTTGATTTTAAGTAGATGCGTATTAGGAACCTCCTGTTCTAGGATGTGCGTGATTATTCCTCCCCATTGCATTATCTTTTCCCGGCTTAAGATGCTCGTGGCTCTTGATCTTTTCAGCCAGTGTTTGTAAGGGTCAGGTGAGGAAAAGGGAGATATTTTGAGGACAAGAAGTTGATTATAAGTAGTTTTACAGGCTGATGTTAGTGAAATAACAAAGGTGATATCTTTTGCCAAATATTTTAAGTGCTCATTTACAAATTATATATTTTTTTGCTCTTGCAGCTACTACTTTATATCCTCTAGTACTTCCAAATCCTTCTTTCCCTGATCCAAAGGCATATAGTTAAAACCCAGCCCTATTTGCATCCTAATGCAAATCGAATTCCATTTTTATGGAGTCCAATGCAGTTTACTGGATTCAAATCCGTCCAGGCGTTCTTTAGTTACTTGAGTTAGGAAAGAGACCTCTGTCTCATCTAACTCCTCCCCCAGCTGCCTCTACGGAAACCAGGAAGCATTTGTAGGTACACTTCCTGCACATGCTCAGTAGCATTTCTCTTCTGCTCAATCAAAGCAGCGCAGCCAATCACATTTAGGCTAATTAACTATAATGTCTTAGCAGCACATATACAGTGGGCTTCTACTCAGCTCCTGTTGACTACTATCAGAGGGCCACAAAGCATGTCCAGGACGTATGCTTCCGGCTTACACATTGTTGTTTTAGTAGAGGTAGCTACGGAGGAGTCAAATGAAACAGAAGAGCGAGACCATGAAAAATAGACCCCTATAGATATTAAAATGTAATGGTAATATACTGTATATATATATATATAACTACACCATACTTCTTATAACAACAAATTATAACCGTTACCACGGCACCTGGGAGCGAGAGGCCTGGATTTCATCGGCACAGACCGGCCCTTCATACACTTCTTCCAAACACTTTGCTTACACTTTGCATTGTAAATCTGGTGTGTGGCCTTTCTCGGACAGACATTATTTCACATATATATATATATATATATATATATATATATATATATATATATATATACATTTATGATATATATATGACAGTTAGCAGTCCCATAACATCAATCAGACTTCTCTTAACCTCATGCTGCAGACTCAGCGGCAGCCGAAGATGGCATTCTATTAGCGTGTGACATTTCACATTGCACATGTCCTTTTGTTCTAGTCGTTGTATACATCAAAGTGTCAGATTCACAAAGCGAACGTGGGGAGAGCATTGTTATTTATACTTTAGACTTTCAAGGGGCTTGCTGTTTATCAAACGGGCTTGACAATCGCGTTCCAATTTTGTTTCTTTGCGGTTCTACATAACTGACCTTTACTTAAAAAGGACAGATCGTGGACGAGGTCTTCCGCAAATACCTTCGGCGCAGAGATACCTTGATTACTTTATATGTATATAACATCGGGGTAAAGAGTACAACGGCGGCATTGTTTTAAAACACCATTGCTTTGCGACGTAACTCGGTCTGATTTAGACAGCACTTGGTACATCATTGTACATTTAACCATTTGAGTGCTTTTGGGGACTCTGTTAGAGTACTCATGAGGGAGCTTTATTCCTCAAAAGAAGATGCAACGAGGTGGAAAGGTTGGCACACTTGAGGGCATGTGTATTTTCTACATAGAATTTGTACAAAATCTAACCCATTTTTCGTATTTGTGCTCGGCACTATATTGTGTACCGTGTCCTTCATTTTTTGTGTTTGCAATCACGTATTTTGGATAAATCGACTTAAAATGATTCAGTTTAGATGACTTTTACTGTTCGGTTTGGATTTTCTGGGTAAATAATGGTGGATAATGTTTTTATTTTTCCCCCCCGGCATATCATGTGGCATAGGATCCATGGTTGACCTTAAACTAGGTGAAGCACCATATTTTTTAATGTAGGTCCACATTGACACTTGTCAAAAAAACTGGTTTTATTTAATTCCCCTAAATTTTGGGTTTTTACATCTGGTGAATAAAACCATGGTCTGTGAAGCCCATATCATCTGAATTCAGACCTCTGTCCAGAAATTAATGCTGTAACAGCAATGCATACATTTCCACAATAACGAATATGTCTGAGAATGCCTTTAATTGGAAATGTGAAAATAGCATGTTTTTTTTGTGTGCCTTAGACTTCTGTTTGTGATCAGTCTGCTGAAGAGCAAGATAAGAGCAAATGAATCATCTGATGATGACTAAAAAATTAAACACAATGAGTGAGGAACTACAGAGGTTTCTTTTCGGTCTTCCAAGCCAAGACTTGGCACATATCGAAAGGTCAGCTCTGTGGTTCTAACTGTGAGATGTTCAGATAGCAGGAGTCCCATAACATCCCTGTAAAAGATCCTTTATTCTGTTAGTGACAAATCTCCAAGACACAGTAGATACTTACTTGCGTCTAGGAAGCATCTGAACTTTTTTATAAACAATTCAGCTATGTTGGGAAGCTGTAAACTGTAAACGGTTCAAAAGATGCCTTGTGCCTCTTGTAAATATCACAAAAGTCCTTAATCCTGTGACAAAACCTTGTTCAAAAACAAGTGAAAAACACTAGCTGAAAAGTATATATATTTTTAAAGCCTACGTACAAAGTGCCTATTTTCATAAAATTGCTCATTAGTCTTAGTCTTTTTTTATGCTCTTGCAATTTACAACATACTGATATAATTTATATAGATGACTAAATAGCTTTAATGTATTAAGAAAAAATATCTCCATCACAAACCTATAAATATGCAACAAAATGTAGTATTACTTTGTGGGAGGGGGTATGTACATTTGTATGTGAGCATGAATGTCTATATGTAAGTGTGTGTCAGCATGAATGTGTGTGTATAAGTGTATATGAGCATGAATGTGTATTTTCACACCAGGGTCCTGTGGTTTCTAGTTACGCCCCTAATCGGTTTAGAGGTATTCCTTATGTATTCTGTAAAGCTATATTGAAGACCAACATGTCAAACACAGTCCCAATCTCCAGGCAGCTTGGATCATGGGCTTTTTGAAGAGATCCTCCGATCTCCTCTGACGAGCCCAAATGAGCTGTAAAATAGATGCAGGCCTGAGCTGTTGAAGCTGACTGATGCGAGATGGCTCTTTGGGTAAGATAGGAAGGCAGTCTCATCAGGCACCCCTCTCCAGCTCCATCTTTCCTTACTTCCAGACCACCCCCCCATAAGAAATGGCTTCCATTTTGAAATGTTGGGACATATGTTATTTATCTATAATCTGTTGTCCATATCAAAATGATACTGTGTTCCTTATTGTAGACACATACAGAGAACACCCATATTTATTTTACAGACTATAATATGAAGTGAAAGTAACATTTAATCTTGTTAATTTACTAAATTTGAGTTGGTCCATGTAATGTAGCCTGCATTCTTTCAGGCATAGGATGGACTGAATAACCGATCATTGCTATTCCATTCCCCAGGCAAAATAGGCATGAGCTGACACTTCCCTCATTCACTCACTACAGCTGATTACAACCACCCCCTGAGGCTATGGTCATTTTTATTTGAACAGCTTGGAGGAGGTGGGTTTTATGGTATGGTCTGGAATTCTGGATTATGCTTCGGTCTCCTAGGAATAACTTTTTTTGAAAGGAAAAAAAAAATATGCTTTCAGATTTATGTTCAGAGTTTTCCCCAGAACTTGTGAATTTCTTGAGTTAGAGCCAAATTTGCCTAGTTTTAAGGGAGTTTGAGGTGCCTGAATGTCAGCTGTGAATTGCCCCCACAATAATAGGAGCAGCGGTTAAGTAGCTTTAATGATTGTTTTATTCCATAGAGGTCTTGTTCTATCAAACATAAGCTAAAATATTGAGGAAGAAAAAGTGCATTTCATACATCCCTAAAATCACTAAAATCACTGAAGTTTTGACTGAAAACCCTTACGATTCTACAATCAGTCAAAAGGTGGAATTTGTAGACAAAACAAATTCTATCTGAAGGGACCAACATTATATGTACCAATTAATGGATATTAATGTACTCATACGACCTCACAGTGATTCCTCATTGGATTGAAATGTTTTTCTTCTTGCGTACCAATAAACCACATTTTTAAGCCATTAGCCACAAACTCCAAAACTATGAGGTTTTTGAAGTACAATAGTTTTGTGTTTTGAGAAATTCTGCCTTTGTACAGCCATAGCTGAAGTACAAGGGTGCGTTCTCGAGGTAGTCACAATGACTGAAAGGTTTAAAAGAAATTTTCAAGCATTATGTGCTTTAAGGATTTTAGTAAATTCATATAAGGGAAGCCATTAGTAACTATGCTTAAATAGCCTGTTGACTATATTTTACCCCAGTTATTTTAGTTATAGTTATTTTAAAATCCAGTTTTGGAATTATCACATTAAGGATGAGTTTTCAAAGATATTTTGCTGTTTTCAACAGTTTTAGTTCCAAGCAGCTACATATTAGCCCTTTGTATGTGTTCTAGCTCAGTTATCAAATCCCAATCTAGTTGACTCATTATGGTACTTCTTGGTAAGTAATGGAATGGCTCTTTCTCACCCAGAAGGACCTTCTAGGTCAGGGGCGTCCAACATGAATGAGTGTTTGAATGGGTGTGTGTGTGATTGAGGGAATGAATCTGTGAATGAATGAGTATATGAATGAATGAGTGTGTGTGTGTGTGATAGCATGGATGTGTAAGTGCTGGAACCTAGGCATGATGGGACTGTGATTGCTGTTAGCAATCACACTCCTATCATGCCAAGTCAGCCCTTACATGCTGAAACCTAGCTAGCTGCCCCCCTTGTGTATTGATGCTGATTTTCGGTTTTGGCTAAGTGAACTGTGAATGTTTTGGTCCAGAACTTTCATTTCGGTGCATCCCTAGAATAAATAGAACTATTTCATTTTTAATTATCCTGAAATTGTAGTCACAAAACTTTCTAGGCCCAGAAATCAGTGAGAGGAAAAGTAAAGGTTTTGTGTCATTTACTTTATTTTAATCTGCATATTTTATTAAAGGCCATATTTTCTCACAGTGAAAAATGAGTGCGGCCCACGGACGTATACAATTCTGATGAAGTGGCCCACTGCAGAAAAAACTTGGACAACCTTGTTCTAGGTCATGAAAGTCCATGGAGGAAAGGATTTCATTAGATAATCAGGACTTCATAAGCATTGCCATAAAGAATCGGCAAACCAGTGGAAGCCACCAGGTCTGCGGATAAGGGAAGCCTACAAAGCCTCCTTCACCTTCTACACCAATGAGCATTAGGTTTATTGATTATAATGCTTTCATTTTTCCTTTGTAACAATACTACAGACATCACTGGCATTCTATTAAAATAAAATATATAGTACATACAATATATAGATAACTAAAAGGTGGCACATAAACTAATCATGGGTGAATGAAAGGCCTTGACAGATTTCACTGCTTGCAACAGCAACTAAGTATGTTCCACACCATTAATCAAGTAGGAGTGGGTTAGTGGAGGACCACTCACTTTTCTTTTCAGAAAATGTTATGAATATTTCATTTAAATGTATTTGTATTACACTTATTTATCTAATGCTAATATTCTGTATTACAAATGCATTTATCTTCCAATGTGGATAACAGGGCACTGTCATGGGAAGTTCTTGTCTATTGATGACCACAACTATTATCTTGGTTCCTTCATATTTCAATGAGTCATTGTTTCCTTAGTTATCTGCTCTAATTGTTTGCAGCCTTCGTTTCCCAAGTTATTCTTGTAGCCTTTCTTGCTATAGTTTCCATATTTATCATCTCTAGACAAGTAAATATAGACTTTCATGAAGGGCAGGTTCTGTTACAATGTGAGTGAACATTTCTTGACCCTAAAACAGAGTATTCCATGCTCCAAGTACCTGCAGGAATGTTGCTGGATCCCACTGTTACCACCAGTTTGTGATATGGGAGCGACCAGACAGCTACGGCAATAGTAAGTATTTCCGAAGCCTCCAAAATGCCTTATTATCAAGGTGGAGGGAGAATAGGACTGTATAGTAACACTCTTGAACGTCCTTCCTCCACCTGTTCTTATTTGTAGATTCTAATGCTTTGGATCTAGAATGTATTAAAGAATTGGCGCAAAATGAGTGGGGGATTTTTTTTTTCACACGACCAAACAATGCAATACTCAATGATCTCACTGCTTAGCAGAAAAAAAGATAGTATAATGAAATATTGAGCAAATTCAAAATATAACCATAAATGAGTTAAATCCCATAGTCCGTCTTTGTTCCAACTGTTGTCTTATAACACAATTGTGTTCCTGTTGGCCCCATAACTACTTTCGTTTTCCTGTCCAGGGATCTTATATCCTACGGAACCAGTGAAAGCACATCCTGTTTCCAGGGAAATCTTATCAACGTGAAACTGCTGATTCATGAAACCATTGTGCTTAATTGTTCTATTATTCTGCTCTACTAACGAATATCGTGCAGTACAGTTTGGTATCTAAAACAATTGCCTGGGATTGAAAAATATATAAAAACGCTCTATCGTTTTATCTGTATGTAACCTATTATTATGATTATTAATTGTTTTATATAGCGCCATCATATTCTGTAGCGCTGTACAATGACACGACATAACAAGTAGTATGTAACATAACAATTTGACTAACAGAGACAACGGGTAAGGAGGGCCCTGCTCAAATGAGTTTACAATCCAGAGGGCTTGGCCACAATCAAACCATCCATGAAGTCACCCTCTGGGCCAGCTGGTCACAATCGCTCGATACACACCCTGCCACTCCGCCAGCAGATTGGGTGCTGTAGTATATGGCCACCGGCTGGATATGCCAGGCCACATGTTTCGCGGGCATCAAAATGTAATTTAAGGTGCCAGGGCCGCTTCGTTATCCCCCGTCTGACCCTGTAGACCAGGCTGTAGGTAAGCAATCGGCGGCTGTGCAAATCTAGGACATTGCTGTTATTTTCATTTGGTAATCAAATGTTTTGTTGACCACACAAAGCAACACAAATATCATGCAGCTCTGTGTGTCACAAAATATGTTAAATATCTAGTAGACAGTAAGTAAATCACACAATGGATGTTGCATTCTCTGTGCTTTTATTATATTCTGCTAACAAGTTTGACGAGTTCACGGTTCACTTGGCGGTAGACCAGTTTGTGAAGAGTGCAAAGTCTGGGTTCTTCTTCTCCTGTCTGTAATGACGGCTACATAGGTGATAAATATGCTACACCCTATATCCAATATGTCTAATATTGGGTCGTTTTTGGTGCCGTAAAAAAAAAAGAATTAATTCTTGGCTAAAATGCTGTCACAGACATTAAACATGCGCTTTAGCAGATTAGCAAGTACTAAATCCAAACGTTTGAGTGATTCCAATAGTAATTTGTGAGCTTGTGCAAGAAAGTTCTGAAAGCCAAGTGCTTGTAGTTCCTTCTAGTAAGTCGACAAATAATAACGTTACAGTTGTAGGCCCCTTTTCGATAAAGGGAACAGCACAGCCACAATAAATGTGATTTTATCTGTTGGGACATCAAAATTCCTGTGGACAAAAGAAGCTGCTACAATTCCACCTTTTTAGAAATAGACAGCACCAAGTACGTCTTGACATTCCACCTCCACGTTTGTCGTGTTGGTTGAGAACGGCCTGAATTGGTCAACGGGTCAAAGGGAAAAAAACAGTGGATTGCTGGGCTAATGTCACAGGTGGGCGATGTGCCAAGAGCTAACATCATCCATTCATCATGCCTTGGCTGAAATACTTGGAAATGCCCAGTCCATTTTTCATCCTAGTAATGTCATGGCTAGGGCTGGTCCATGCAGTGGAGGACCTGATGTGATCCGCCCAGGGATCTCCCCACACCCATTGAGGTCATTGATGCTGCTTTTTTACACTTTTATACTAAATACATCTGGAAGAATAAATAAGTAGCACCAGGACGTCAAATTCTGAGATGGCCAGGCCTATAAGAGACCTTCAACGCTTGCTAGATGTCGCAACACATAAGGGTGGAGCATTGTAAGGTTGTAATATATCATATGTTGCTTTATGTTTTTATGCTTTCCATCTTGTATTTTCTAAAATAAAAAATAGCTCTGATTAAATGTTGGTTTTGATGAGAAAGCTTTCCTGCTAAGATTCAGACTGAAGAGACCATCTGCTGCAGCGCTGGAGCTGCAGCTTCTCTAGGTTTGAATAATGCATGTCAAAGTGATTTTAATGTAATTTCATTTTTCATTGACTATCTCGCCTTGGACCTTGGAGTGTCCCTTTAAAGGGACATTGTCACTTACGCTGGGTTTACACACATGCTGGGGTTGGGTGATTAGATGGCTCCTTTTACAGAAACAAATATAAAAATGCATCAAGCAGGGCAGCAATGATTTCAATGCTGTGCTGAGGTATACATTTTTTAGATTTTTTTTTTCCTGTGTAAAGTAGAAATCTGACCAACCTAGCCCAAAACATGTTCAATACATCCCCTATATGCAGCCTGTATATATTTCCCATTCAATTGTTCCTTGCCCTTGCCAGCAGAAGCAAAATACTAGACCGTTTGTGTTACGTTACAGAGAACATTTGGTTTTCATTTAAAACAAATTAACAAGACTTTTTTTCTTTTTTTTTTCCTCTTGAGTTCTGAAGCTTTGGGCTTAACCCTTTAAACGCCAGTGTGGTTTGTTTCCAAAAATCCCTTTTCCGACTCTCCCAAATTTTCTTCCAGATGTTGGACGTTTCCTTTTGTTTCACCTTTTTTCTTTTCTATTCAAATAAATAAATCGTAGCATTTAAAATGGGAGCTCTCGATGTTCAACAAGTTAGCTTGCTTTTTTTTCTTTGCTTTTTTTGGGGGGGAAGATTAACATTTCTGACAGTGGATTTACTTACAGAGGTTCTGCAATGCATAACCAAAAAAGGACATGTAGCTAGATTTGGCAAGCGGCATGGATTTTTTTTTTTTTTTTTTTTTTTTTTTTTTTTGATGAGTGGCTTCCTGAGAATGTTTAGGGAATGATAGGCATTTGTGCGATACAGGCTAAACCCACCTTTGGTTTGAGAAAGACTGATTGGCTGCATATTAAAATAAGCTCAAGACAATGCCTACCACTGGCTGCCAATTGTAAACATAAGGGATAAGGATTCATTTAGCATGGACTTTAAGGAGTGGCTACACAAAGTCTGTACTTTTATTCAATAGAGCTGTGTGCCTGTGTGGGGTTTTTTTTATTCAAGGCAGTGAATTCTCCTTCTTGCTGCTTCAAGCTCTTTTCATCAGAGAGGTAAGGATCTACATTTCTTTTTCTATTATTATCATTATTTTTTATATTTTTATTAAGATTTTTTGCACCGAAACCAACAAAAGAATAATAAAAAAAAAGAATATCCTGGTTAACCCTTTAGCTCCAGCAGAATGCGACAATGCATTGAACATATGCCACTGATCTGCTGAAAGTGTTAGATATTGTATCTTTTTAATACATAAATGCATTTTTTGTTATTGTTTTCTTTTTTTATGTAGCTGAAAGTAGAAAATAAGCTTACAATGTTGCAGTTTCTATTGTTTAACGGTATTCATTTAATTGCAAAAGCTATGCGTTGGGAATTTTGTATATATTTTGTATATAACACTCTGATTCTTACCACCATGCATTTTATAGGCGGTGAAATGCAGCAGAGCCCCCTTTTTAATAAATAAATCTATTACCTTTTTAGGTAAATCTGTGTTTTTTTTTTTAACCAAATTCATTCGACTTTTCTAAAATCTAAATTTTTATGTTTATAGATTCTGCTACTGTTTTCGTTTAAAAAGCAGAAGGGTGAGGAGGGGCAAAATATAGGAATATTACGAAATAAGCATCCCAATAGATTGTAAGCTCCCAGGATCAGGGCCCTCTTTTCGATCTGCGCCAGTGTGTCTTATTCCATGTTAATATGAATTTAATATAGTCTTTATGGCGCTATAAATACGTGTAATGTAATATTTATCCTGTAGACAGTAATTCCTGGAAGAGGCGATGCAAGTTTGTATACTACTGAGACATGCTGAGGCAGCTAACTAAAGTGTGAGAAGTGTGATGGATGCTGGACATAGTTTGTGTTGCTTTGAATTCGTGAGTTTAAGATAAAAACACTTAGCTGGAAGTAATCCTGTTTGGAAAGGAATGACTGATCTGATAACCTTTTGGTTATCTGAGATCTCCTTTTCATGTTCATGAACCCCTAACGGATTATGTTTGAAAAACCAAACAGCAAAGCAAGTTGTAATTCCACACTTCATTACCTTGAGCTGTTACTTAAAGCACCAATCTGTCCTTTACTTTGATTTTCATTTTTGGTATTTTTCCTACGATTACGTTTGTGACAACAGTAAGAAGGGTACTTTTGAGATTAAGTCGTGATATATTGTGGTTGCCCAAACGTTGGCGCTTTATACAGAAATGATGTCCTCGTTAAACATGTATATTGGGTTTATCAATGCCAGGATCCTCTTGCAAGCAGAACTGTCAATCATGATACTGATGGAAGAGCTTCTGCAACGGCTGAGGTCTTCTGCAGATGACTCTTGGGTCTTAAGAGCTTACAACGCTGCATGTTATTATGCTTGGTCCACTTGGTATTCCAAACATCCTTGGGCTATCTTCTCTAGGGCAAAAAAAGATAGTGTTTCTTTCATGATGCGGATTAAGAGATATCCTTGATCACTTTCCTGCATTTTTTGCTTCCTGAAGCTCTGGAAATATATCAGTTTGCAGTTTCATGTGAATCGTTATATTAAATTCGGCACATCTGGTAGTACAAAAGAAAACGGAACATTCCAAATAATCCCATTATATATCAGATGTTGCTTTGATATTTCATCTTAATGGTATTTCTTGACATCGCATACTGATTCTAAGTTGCACCTGGTTGCTTCTGACTATTCTTGCCTACGGTTACCATCGAGAGGTAACATTGAGCTGTTCCTACACTAGCACATTATCAATTCTGTCCCATCATCATGCTCAGATATGGATCTCCAGCTGCTGTGGACATGGTTATCAGCAACCGCAGACACGCCAGATGCTTTGGGCTGCAACTCCTTTCATGATCACCTATAACATCTTCAAACAGGAAAATAAGTGACTTATCTAGTTTTATGCATCAAATAAGAACGGTCATTTACAAAGTACAATTCTGGTTTTATCACCATAGGACCTGAAGGAATGTCCCTGCCCCTTTTACCATTCCTTTATAAATACCCCCCATTAAATATAGGCAGTAATGTTTAACCTTTTGGGTTCCAGATGGGCCTGAAATGTGATCCAGACTTTTCTGGAACGGAGAAGTTACAGGGAAGTGGATAAATGTTTTGGTAGAGATTATACATTTCCTGCTGTACGGGTGTTGGAGATGTTGATGGTTTCAGGACCACTCAAGCATCTCTCGCAGCAATCTGAGGAATGTTACTACCCTCAGGCTGTTCCAGATGCCTTTGGAAGCTGGAGAAAGGGGCAGAAAGTTTATCTCTGACACATCTCTTAGCCACAAGGTATTGTCCCTAGCGATTACATTCCTTCGGTTTATCTCTACTGAGTCTGATAGCCGTCTTCCAATCCGTTATAAGCTATTAACCTTTCATAACGGTAATTTTACTCATTCCTTTATACAAAGGTTTTCAGCCCTCACAGTCACTTATATTATTAAATATGATCTATCTATCTATCTATCTATCTATCTATCTATCTATCTATCCTGGGCCTTCTTTAATCGTTATATTCTATAACGGTAGGACTTGAGCTCTATTATTCAGGGACCACAGTGCACCACCATTGTGCCCAGGGGGTTTTGTTTTAGACCCATAGGGAGGCATCTTAAAGGGACATGCCATCAGAAACCAATGCTGTTATTCATTTGCCTTTTTCATATGGGATTATGATGTGTATTTTGTGTATACAGCCTGTTTGCTGCAACATTTTGGGTAACAGAGTCAATAATGGAGCTCAAGTCCTTCAGAGGGTCAGACATACTCAGCTCGCTGTGTGAGACAGGCTACTAGTAACTAAACAAAAAGCGACACCAGAGATATTTTGACAATAGTGAGAATCACTGGAGAGCCAGCAAGCTCCCTCTCAATAGAGACACAGTAGATATCACGATACGTGATAGGGTGTGGGGGGGTGTCTTATCTAATAATATTGTGTCATTCAGCACTTAGTCTCTGCCCAGTGCGCAGCATAATGTAAAGTGGAATCTTCTATTAGGATTGTGAAAATGCAGCTTCATGGGAAATAACTATAGCCTTGGAACTAAGGGGAAACTCCAGGCCGCAGTTGAGCAGTGTTGCGTTACGCCTCACTCCCTACCACTTGTCCATTACTGGGATAATCACCAAACATTAGTAATTCCCCTAGAGGTCTATGTTGTCTTTGGTAAGCATGGGTAGTAAAGATTATTTGCAAGAACCTTATAATTCTTAATTTTCATATAGACTAAGGTGATGTAGCATGGAGACTCACCAGATGAACTCAACTTGGTCTTGGTTCCAGGAGAACTGTTAAGATCAGCATCTAAACTTGACAGCTGTAGAGCTAAGTACAATGGTAGCTCAACTAAGCCAAAAGTGGCACCAAACTTTTTATTAACCCTTAAAAAAGCTTGAAACTGTTTGTGTGCCCAGCAGGGCCCGGCTCTTTCTTTTTGTATGATGCTGGGAGGCAGGAGCTCAATGGGGGCACATAAAGCAAAGTCAATTGACCCTTTCATGGTAGCGCAGCATCTTCTGGTACCTGCGTTTTGTATCTCGATCCTGTACATATAGGTAATATAAAGCCTGCTACTTAACTGCAACTTAAAACTGCCACTAAAATATGGGCTTGGTAAATAACACCCATTATCATTGGCACAACTTTTTGGGAGGTAGTTGGCTCAGGTTTTGGCGAATGTTTCTGCAACATCTTCCAACATGTCAAGTTCAGACTTAATGCTCCTTAAAATATTCATGAGAGCTACTAATGAAGAGTAGGTGCATGTTAAGTTTATGAAATGCGTAATTATTTACCCAAGTTCCTTTATGTCTTAAGTTTTAGCGTAATTTCTTGAGTATTTTTTTCTCTCCAGATTTCCAAATGGCAGCTTAAACTCATCCTAGATTTGTATAGTTTGTAGTGTAGCTGGAGATAAACAAGATACATACATTCTAATGTATGAAAAATAGTTTAAAATGGAAAAAAACAATCCACATATTTTGCTTTTAACTTTTGTCGAATTCAAGACAATAACAAAATACTTGCTTTTCAACCTCAGAACAAAGACTGGATTATATTTTATACCAAGAGGATGTTTACGATGCATTTACTACCGCCGACCATGTAAGAAATTGTCATGTGGTTACAGCGTAAGAAGAAACCATTTAATTATTCCATTATCTTAGTCGTACAGCTGGAAAACAAATTACAAAAAAAAAGACACGGTTCACTTAACAAAGAAAAACCAGCATTACATTAGATATCGGTTGTGGGACAGACAGGCATTCTTATGTTTTCTGTGGTATGTAAAGAAGAATAAAAAACATATAAAAAACATCTTTTAAATGGGAACTGTCACTGCTTTTAGCATTAAAATAAATTCCATTATTAAAACGACCTATAGCTTGTGATTTTATTTTTTGTCATTTGGTGCAATTGCTTTGGAGACATTTACTTTAATAATTCACCCGATGGAAGCCGGGATGGATGGTAGCCTGTGGCAAAGTCAGCGTTATCTATTCAATTTCCTGTATTAAAGTTATTTTCCTAATTCCCATCATACAAAGGCTGCCACGACCAATAAACAGCAATCAGCAACTGGGGAGAGATAACTGGGGGGGGGGGATAATCACATAGATCAAAGGGTGCAGGAGGTTTGTTTGTCCCGCTACTTACGTGATATAAGTGATATACTTACCGCCAGCCAGTTCCAGGCCCCTACTGCACAGTGCAGGTCAATGAGAATGCTTTCCAGCCACTCATTGGCTGCTACAAGCAGGCAATCAGTGGCCAGAATCGTTTTGACATGGAGGAGAAGGGCTGCAGCAGCTGCAAGGTTCTATTTAAGGTAACTTATTTTATTTATTTTTTAAAGAATGCATATTAAAGTACTCATAAAGTACTCATAAAGTACTCATAAAGTGCTTTAATAGGCCTTCTGATTTAGTGCGGCTGTCAGGGACAGTAAAACTTTAGGATTTCTGTCCTCACAGTATATGCATTGGAGGGGTTTTAATATATAAATATTTCACATTTCAACCTGTAAATATCATAGGTTTGCTTAGCGTCCAAAACTCTGTTAAACGTAGCAGAAACCGGGAAGAGGAACGTCTCCTGCGGTCACACAGTGAGTGCAGGGAAACACTCTCAATATCCACAGGATCTTGAAGGAACCAGGATGTCTTCATAATAAAAATAAGAAGAATCCAAGAGGCAATAACCCATATAGTTTACATTGATCTTATAAGTCTTGTGAGCTCATAAGACAACCTACCTTGGACAATTTATTGTATTTTTAGGATTTTTGCTCAAATGAAGTTGTAAATCACATACGTTTCAAAGAAAGCCACCATCAACAGCGCCATTAAGGACTGTCATGGTCCATATGCTATGCCAGTAATTAACATCTCATTTGTGTATCATTAGTTGTAAACTTCAGAGAGATTGTTGGTAGACAATTTAGCTTCTCGGGATCTCCATGATCTCCCTTACACGATTCCTTACATTTTCCTACATACATTCCATAGCGCTGTTACAATCAGTGGGATAATTTAAAGTCACACACAGTAACCAACTGGGACAAAATGAGAAGAGGGCCCTGCTCTTGTGAGCTGACAATCTAGCCCGGCAAGCTTACAATCTAGTCCTGTTTCCTACAATACTGTCCATAAACATTATAATAAAGGGATTAGTTGAATAGTTGACTGCCTAGTGGGCCACAATAGGAGCCGGGGTACAATTTCCCCTTAAATTCTATTATATAACATACAATACAATGTTCGGTTACACACATGAAACTATTTGGAATATGGAATTCATTTCGCTGAAGTTTAACAGCAGATCATATTTATGGGTATTTAAGATAAAAAATGCCATATGGTTTTGGTTTTGCAATGTCGTGAGATCACATCTTTGAAGACCAAAAAAAAAAAAAATTGGCAATATCATCTGTATTATCTGGGAAATGACTGTAATTATTTGTTTTCTTAATATGGAATAAAATACCAGAAGAAAAAAAATGCACTAAAATAACAGGCAGATAAGTTTATTCTAATTATAGCAGATTTTTCTGCTTTTTTTTTTCATTGTTGCCTGGCAAAAATATTTAATACAGAAGATTGAAATAGCTGACCTTGTATGGATGTTAATCTACTATTAATAAGAGGCTTTTCTTGTTTTTAAGTTTTAACTTACTTTAAAAAAATTTACATGTTTTAAGTTTGCTTTTGATCTTTACATTCAGCTCCCACAATCTCAATGTCTGTTTTTTTTCCACTCCATTTTTTTTTCTTGGGATTTTCCTCTAAAATGGAAAATCCATTAATTTTACGCCATCCAGTTTGTTTTCTATGCTGTGTTTTAGAGTTCCAAGGCAAATTTATAAATGAGCTGGAATTACAGAAAATATATACACAGACTCCACGCC
This sequence comes from Spea multiplicata, assembly GCA_009364415.1. Taxonomy (NCBI): domain Eukaryota; kingdom Metazoa; phylum Chordata; class Amphibia; order Anura; family Pelobatidae; genus Spea; species Spea multiplicata. Next base: position 2,453,407 of record VKOC01000003.1, on the reverse strand, counting down.
GGTGTTCGGAGAGAGACAGGAAGTAACCTGTTTCTTGTGCCTTTCCATCTGATAACAGGATAAGTTGAGACGATATGAGAGGAATGCATTAAATGTGTATGGCCTGACGACAAATGATGAGTCTGGAACTATTTTTTATAGTTTTATATGTGTATTAAAGCAAGTATCATATTGAAGGCCAACTATATCCCATGTTGGGTTAAAGGCCAACTTCAGCCCCATTTGAACGTTTAAAGTCCATCTTTTCCTCGTTCTTTTATATTTAACTCCTCCCCCCAGCTGCCTGCGCTGAAACCAGGAAGCATTCCTGTGTACACTTCTTGCACATGCTCAGTAGTTCTCACATCCTAGTCAACAGGAGCTGAGCCGCCACTTAAATCAGTAGGACTATAAGCAACCAATCACACATTTGCTAGCTGAATTCTGATGTTTTGCTAGCATACGTACGATTGGCTACTGGTATTCCAACTACCATGTGACATATTAACCTGTTAAAGTTTGGAGGTACCTAACTTGTTGTACTATGAGCTTACTTAGATGTTTTCTATTACAAGCATCCGAGTTTCACAGCCTTCTATAGTATCAGTCTACAGTGTGAGAAATCTGCGCTCACAAGTAAAGAAGTCTGATTTTGGGATAGTTACTATACTTGTCATCTGATATTTCCATCCTGTTATTCATGAAACCCAGTTTTCTCAATCAGCCTCTCTTCATTATGTTCATAGAATAACTGGACTATGTATCATAAGGATGTCACATTGTACATTTAAATCTAAACCTCTGAATTCTATGTCCCGCAGCTCTGTCTAACTAATACAGCCCTGAACTATAGTTTTTTTTTTAACTAAACCACTACTATTATGATAAATTAAATGCCCAAACTTCCAACACTTTCTACAATTTATGAAAATTACCTTTATTTGCCATGGTCAGTTCTGCCGTGTTTAACTCCTGTGACAGGATAATGAGTGACTCCTCTTTATATGGTAACTCGGCTGGAAGCCAAGATGAGCAATTTTCCACCCATTGTTCATGGCGAGCATGACTTTCTCTTAAACGCTGTATGTGACATGACATCATGAGCAGCCGTATGATGCAAAAAAACAGTATTCATTTCTTCCATATTTTGGAATAGGGGCAATGTTTCCTCTCTGCTGTACTCCGTATATATTTCAAATCATTTTACAAAACATTCATGTTTTTATAAATACCGGTATAAAGGGGTACCAGTTACTTAACATCAAACACAACCAATAAAGACTATAGATTAATTTAGTTATGTTATTTGCTATGATAACAACAGCCCCCCCCCTCTATATTAACATTGATGTTTCTACATATTCTTTTAACCCGTTAGTATCCGGGGGACACGGAAATAGTTTTGCAAAGTAACATACCCCTCCAGCACCTGAAGGGTCACTCATATAGGGCATCCTTGGGAGGATAATTGATTTAACCTCCAGACAGAATGTAACCTAAGGGGAGTTTATTGGAGACGGCAATGTTCTGAGTACTGAATCGGTCTATCCTGTTACCCCTGAAGAAGTATTTATAACATGGATAAAGGAATCTCTCCCGAGAACCTGAAAAAACAGATTTATGGACCAGATGTTTTCTTGCATTTACACAGGTGTGACGACGACGAAAGAAGGAACATTCTGTATAAGGATGGAGTTCCTTCTTTTCGCAACTCCAACTCCAATTAACCTTACTTGGCTTTTTGGTGCACCATAGGAATATTTTGGTTTATCTTAAAAGCAGATGAATGGCACGTAGGCTGTTAGTTTACAAGTCAAACGACCGTTTAATTACACCTAGAAAAAATATTTTTGTAGCTGGAGAGCCATCTTGTCTTTCAATTTTAGTGTTGCTAGTTGTTTGGAAGGAAAGGCTTCAATGTACTTATGTCTCTGTATGAATGTTTAGATTGGTGGTGGTTGTGTCTCATGATGTTAAGGCAGCTTGAGAATCATGGGATATGTAGTCCACAAAGATTTGCCCCAAATTGTGAAGAGGAGCACAGACTATATCGAAGGGTTGGCAGCAAGATGACCTCGATTTTTTCAGATGTTTTTTTTTTTTTTCTAAAAAAAAAAACTAGTCTTATAATCGGGCAAATACTGTATTTATCATGGACGGGGGCCAGTAGGGCTCAATCTGGAACCCTGTCTTTTGAGGAGAATGCATTGAGATGCCCATGGTGTGATACAAGAGACCTTCTAAAGGACACATCTCATGTCAGTGAGTACATGGGAAAATAGCGTATGAGAGAAGTTAACGCCCCTTTAAGATTAGAAAAGTTGACCTGTTTTGATTGTTTTTAAAGTATTATATGTGAAGGTACCAGATATGAATTTACAGGCAATACCTGATACCAAAAATTTCAGTGAAGCCATACACAGAAATCACTAGCTAAGCATTAGTGGAGTTGCAGATAGCTAGCCCTTTAGTACATTACTGCGTTATAAGCACTCCATAGTTTAGAGTGCCTTTAAGGGTGCTTGAACACAGGTGTAAGAATGACCATGCTTTAAAAAGGACCAGAAAATACTTTTTTCATATCTCAAGAAAACAATTAAGCAAATCTTTCTTGTATTAAAAAAAAAAAGGTTTCCACAATTGTTATGTGAGTAAGAAAGCAGCGTTGATGCCACGTGTCTTGTCATTGTGCTAGTAGTGTCTGTAATGGCAGTGCAGAGCTGAAGCTTCTTACGGACATTGTAGGCTTCTTTGCCGAATCCCTTAAAATACGAATTTGCACACAGAGGAGGGCTGGCCCCTTTCCCTCTGGTAACACACGCTAACACACATACCCACCATAACACCTACATTCACTATAATACATACAGTCACTGTAACCCACACCACACACCCTTACCCGCTCACGCACTTTGCCGGTGGCCGCGCCATTACCACTCTTTAGTTGACCCCACAGCGCTTCTGCCTCTGCAAGTGGGCAGATCTAAGTTGGACCAGCCCTGGTTTTTTTGACCATGCAATTGCCCATCTGCCCCCCTGGGCCAGCCTGCCCCTAATTGCGCATGCCTGGCTTTCGAGTTAATTGTTTTCTTAAGGGAAGGAAAGACTTTACCGGCACTTTAATTTCCCTAATTCATGCTCTGCGTCAATTGCCTGTTTTAGACTTTTCAGCCTTTTCAGAGGGCTAGGTTCTCTTTTTTTTTTTTTACCGTCGGATTCATGGGGGAACAATTTATGGGTCAATATTTGCATTCTGTCGTGTAGAACTCAAAGAATGCAGTGCCAACGGATGGCTTATATAATTAGAGCTAAAGGGGGCTGTAATTGAAATTTTAATAATATACATATGTGACCTTACAATACATCCCTATGATCCATCATGCTAACATTACACATGCAGACAATCACAGATTATCAAGGTAGAGGATATAACTCATGCAGTCTGCTTTAATTTTATGAACAAAAACAAGAATGTAATAGGTATGGTTTCGTCATTTTGCCCTTTAATCTTTTCACTAAATGCCTGTTTCTCCAGAAATACCATGCTGATAATGTGTCTTGCATTTATTTTAGGAGCATATTTGCTATTTATCACGGTTCAAGCAAAAAATCCCCCCCAAAAACATATACTTATCAATATGGCTGTGATTTTATGTTTCATAGCGACCTAATATCGTATATTGTTTGGCCAAGGGCAATCTTCTAATGAGTTATTTAAACTGACTTTGAAGACTTTTTGTTTCACGTGACCTCACTTTTTATTCTGGACTTTGTTGGCTTGTTAAAGACCAGGGGCTGCTTCTATACTGGTATTACTGGTATTACTTAGTAGAAGTATATAAAGGGAGTTATGGAAGAAGGAAAGTAAATCATATAGCATAGTAGTAGTAGTAGATACTGATGGAAATATAAAAAAGATTGAAGTGTATGGGACACATGTGTGCTTGGAAGTTTGCTTTTAAATAAGGGTCTATGTCCCATCCTTCAAGCAACAAGTAATTCTCGGGAAACTCCAACATGCGTTCCAAATCTGTTTTGGAACAGACAAGCTGTATACGGTATTTATTAACATTTTAAACATACTTTACTGTGCCTTTGGTGACACAGTAGGAGCCTGCTGTGATATAGCATGTAAAAATAAATTACCTCCATCCTCAAGAGATTTTATGTTCTTCTGGGTTCCTCTCCACTTGGCGTTAGACATTCGCAATCCTTAGGGTGATTTCTAGTAGGACCCTCTGACAATGTTCTTTTGGAATTTGGATTGCGTCCATCACGAAACATTACCTAAGGTATAAAAATGAATACACATTCTAATATAGGGCTTCAAGCTATGACATTTAGTTCTAAAATAGAGACTATAACAGTACTGTGTAATCCTCTTTGAACAATGTTCTTGATTACGTGTAGGGCCGTTCTGGCAAGGCTGCATTTTCGCCCCCTGGGCAGCTTAACTTAAGGAAATTTGGCTATTATGTTTTTTGTTTGCTTAGATGAATACGGCTCTACAATAGGAAGCTTGATCGGATGTCCCCTCTGTATGTGCTGACACTTTTGTGGCTAATACAACCATCTTTGTGCCAACTCTGGATACCTATAACACTTCTGATGCATTCAGGCTGACCTAAAGGTAGTGACCAACACTTTAGAGGAGCCAAGGCATCATTTATCTGGCAAAAGTAGATCTTCCAAAATTCTTAGTCAACCATTATCTCAAGAATGTCTTCACACAGTAGACATATTCTTTTGACTACGATGTATCAGTAGAAATGAAATGGTTAAATCAAAGAGGTTTGTGTCAGGACAGCCTACACATTTTATCAAGTCCATTAAGCCTGATTTGATTTGGGTTCTAATTTTCCTTTAGATGTTATATGAAGAACGGAAAATCTTGCAGCGTTTACTATGCATGAAAGGGAAACTGTGTATCCTTGCAATAAACAGGAATATATAAAGTATCAGTTGGAAAGAGCATTGTTCATGAAACAGATACTTCTGGAAAAGTCCTGGCTTTGCCAAGTGGACCTCGATTCCTTAGATGGCAGGAAGCAAGAACGGAATGGAGTAACAAACGACTCTGTTGCTTGTTTAAATAGTCGAGGTAGGCAATTTACCAGGCCCCAGCAACACAGCAATATAAAGCAGCTCCATGTTTGAAAAGAGATGCTAACGTTCCATTAACAAAGCTATTTATATCATGACACCCTTCCACTGATTTATAGGAGTTTAGAAATGACTACAGAGGCTTTAATTTAAATAACTTGGAAAGTAATAATTTTCCATCTGGCAAATGACATAAAAAATCTAAATAAGAACATGTCACCACCTAAAAAAAAAAAAAATCACAACCAGATCCAGGATCATAATTTTTTTTTTATTTTTTTTTTTACAATCAGCATTTAAACAAAAAAAAATGGTGTCATGTCTTTATAGCATATCCAATCACACACCTTTTTCTTGAGTAACATTCTTTTTTTTTGTACTGGGTTTTAATTTAAAACTGCTTTTATAACACGATCATATAAAGGGTTAATTTATAGTTTAAAATGAGCCATTTCTTGTAGGCTGATAAAATTGGTTTTACTTAAACAATGAATGCTTTATTATATATTATGTCAAATGGTGAAATTTCTGTCCAAGTAGCTTTGTGAATGCAGGATCACTGCATCACGTTATATGACGGTAGATCACTCGCATCCAAATAGTCTAATTCTAAAGGGAGTACAGATAGCTCAATAGTTCCACCAATAGTAGCCATGAATGTCAACAAAGAGATTCGGGACACCTTTAGAATATTAAAATATCAATTAAATGCATCAACACAGGATAGACAGGCAACTTTTCAACATGTTGCTATTTGTGACCATTGGCAACCTTGGGTTTTAGTCCAGAGGCTAATTACCTGGCCCACTGGTCAGTATGTTTAATCTACGGACGAAGGGCAGAGATTGGCCCTAATCCAAGGCTATTCCTGTACTTATGTGTAACAAGCTCTGCCTCCTAAACCTGGATACAGTCTTCCTGACTCTAACGAGGAACAGCAGAGAGAGTCTTCTGGGAAGGACCGCCATGGGAAGTTCTCTTTTATGCCCATTCTATCAGAGGTCACACTGTGATATCATAGACCCAAGACTCTCATTGGGGGTTATGTTCATAAATCGTGTTTCTGGTCTGCAGTCAATGATAATTAGCATACACATATCCCAACACTTGCTTATTTTATGGGAATATCAAACCGCCTTTCTCTCTATCACAGTGCACCCTTTCCTCCATCTTAACCAAAATTCACTTCCCGTTCTTCCAGAAAGAGAGTTGTCCAACCATACCCAATGGACTCAATCACCAGGAGAAAGGTTGGGGGATTATGGAACTGATTATTTGCTGTATCAAATTAGTTTGGAGCCTGATACATCTTCCCAAGCAAGTCCTATTTCAGAAGAGCATTAGCCACTCTTTTCAAAGGACAAATGTAATCTAAGATGTAATGCAAAACACAGAACATTTGGTTTATTAATAAGGAAAATATTTTTTAGTTATTTTGGGGATTTCTGTAGCTTTGGTCTACCAGAACCATTGCAGTATTTCAGTATTATCCGCTTTTGATATTGTTCTTGTTTCTGAAAGACTTCTTTTATTTGAAGAATGTAATTTAGAAGGAATCTGGAATATGCAGAGAAAAATTGATAATCTGAAATCTGATCATGCGCCTTAGTCTTTTAATAAATAATAATGTGCCTGGACCAATAAAAGATGAAGAGTGAAATATTATTCCACATGTAGTGGTGCTGGGGGATCCCAACAACTCAACAATCGTAGGATGTCAAAGTAATTAAACAGCGACTATTCTTATAGAAATGTGGCAAACCTCAGTGTGATTCAAGTTCCAAACCAGTTTCTAAGCAGATTTTCAAACAGGCAGGGACCATCAAAAAATCATATGGGACCACAACCATCTCAGAGGCCACTGGTTGGACAACAGTGGCCTGTACCTTTTAGTTCCCAACAATATACATACCTGGGAACTCTGTGGGTTTCACCTTGAGTAACCTAGTGGAGTACTAGGGCTCAAGGTTAGTAACATCATGTTAGGGCAGGGAGTGTACATGACCAAACACTTGGTCCTCAGCCCTAACATGAAGTTAATAAAACCAAACCTTAGAGAACTAGACCTTAGGAGAGAGCGCTCGGCAGCCGAAAAGTGGTCATGAGCCACCTACTTGTAGAAATGATTGCAGGCTCTGATTGACTAACATGACTGACATGAAATGTGCCATTTCAGGCCAAATTTTCTGTTTGTTTTCTTTCTATAAGTCTGAGATGTTTGGAAAAGTTTATTTTATCGAAGTTTCAGAATACTTCCATGCCCACTCTGTAATTTTTGGCCGGTACACACACTCAGCTAAATTGTTTTCTTTTTTTTTTTAGGCATTCCACATTTTTTTCCAGTGTTTATTTGAATTGACAGTGCTTATTATTTTTGGATAATTGACTAAAAAAATAAGCTATATAATATATGCTTCTGGCTTCTCAATATTATGGGACGCCATTAAAGTTATTACTTTGATGAAGTACATGTAAAGAAAAAACAGGGTATCATATACCTAATAACTAGTAATAAGCCATTTAATGGATATTAGTGACAGGCTATTAATCAAATTCATAATCTGTTATAATGAGTTATTCAAGTTACACTTACTTTTAAAGGTTTTTTTTTTTGTAAACTTACTTCTCCAGGCTGTGGTAGAAGTAGGAAAATACAGACTCAAATTATTTAAGAAGTAGGAAAATACAGACTCAAATTATTTCGAAGTCTTATCTTCTCTTGCAAGACAGGGAAGCAACATTTCGAGCAGGAATTAGATATTGTCCTCCAACAGGATACAAGTTTTCTAGATTCCTTTAGAGCCTTGGTGAACTGGACTTCCATCTTATGTCACCAACACCAACTCAGCAATCTAGGCAACCACCAAGTATGAGTATGTGGTAGGGACGGCTCTATCTCTAATTGCCCTGTTTGATGTTTATGAACTTTCATGGTTTATGAACGAACGAACCAGTTGAAGGTAATTGGGCAGAAATTGACTTCATATTAGCTTGACCTCATCCCAGCTTGCCAGGACTGTCCTAAATAAGAGAGATTTTAGTTGATTATGTTCCAGCTATAATTCAGGGGTGTTGTTGCTGGGTGTGCTGAGTCTCAGAGGAACGTGCCGGTCCTTCAAGTTGTAATCAGTTGTCTTGGGGTTATCCCTGGTTTTTTAACTCTGAGCTCTTTGACATGTTTATACAGATCAGTAACCCTTGGACACAATTACTAGTGACATTGCTACCTCGGCCATTGTGGTGGTGTGCAAATATTCTTGTTTGCAAAAGGAACATTTGGCTCTTTTTGCATACGTTTTATTTTAATAGGGACAGGGGGAAAACATTCAGTACTTGATGAAGACTATTAGTGAGTAAACACCAAAATAGCAGCTTTCGTTGTTAATTACCCATTGCTCTATTCTGTGAAATGTAATAATAAATCTTTGACTGTAATGAGATACAGGGGGATAAATGCCGTTGTACCTTTGAAGTGCCCCATGACATTTCCTGTTTTTAAGTTTGCCCATGTCAGGTTGGAGGTTGGGCAGATGTTTTTGTGTGCAGTAAAACACGTATTTCCTATGTATGTGTTAAAAAAACAAGAAATAGAAGCCCTGCCATCTTCACGGCCTTTCCTATTGCATTGTTAAATTACATTAAATGGCTAAAAGCATCTCATCTTCATAGTTTTGTGAATAAATCCCTCAGGAGTATATCATACCTTTTGATATCACAATCATTTAGGCCTGGGCTCGCTTCAATGTCCTGTTGAAATACCACCTTCAAAGGGGCGGCCATGACATTTCTCCAGGCACCGGTGACGCAAGCAGTGGTTCTTGTTTGCCAGCTGTTGGCCGCTTCGTGGCATCTATCGAGTGTACTCAACATTTGCATTCTCCCCTCCATCGGTGATATAAAGCCAACCTGGCCGGTACCCATTGGTGCAGATGGCACTATTACCTGGCAAACAAGCTGAAAGGGTTGGGGCCTAAGGGCCTTTTAGAAAGTGGACCCTTTATTTACCTCAGTTGTTCCTTTAACAAGGAATTTCTTGTTTCTTCATTTCCTATTTATAAAGCAGTGATACGGTTTCATATTTTTAAGTATTGGTTCTATGGTGCATTCAATTCTTTCATACTTGTGGTTTTATTTGCAGTTGAACTCTAATCTTTAATCTGTCTGCTAGACAGCATGTTTCTTAACTAGAAAATCCTTCAGCTGAGACTGTTGAGGAAAGCTCTGCCATAAAGCAGTCTGCCGATCGAGATTTTTCAGTCAGGGGCGGTACCCGGCGATCACATGATAACCTGCAATGGTGACCTCCTAAATCAGCACCAAAAGCTTAAAGTAAATTCAAAAACACTGCTTTCTTCATACAAATACAAATATATATATATAATATATATATATAAATATAATGATCATTAGCTTCCTGGGCTAGCCTCCTACATTCATTCTGCAACACTTTTTTAACTTTTCTATCGCTTCCATAAAAAAAAAAAATCTTCCGGCCATCTGTTGTCAATTATTACTTTTTTTTCACTTAAATTGACGTTGAGGTTTTACAAATTTTACATACCTTCTTTCCATTTATCGTCAGGTAATCTCTTTTCATGGGATGCGTACCCGTTGCAATTATCTAATCAAAGGCTACCCCATAACTTTCTAACCCATCACAAGAGACCAAGAATGCATGACAAAGCCTCGAGGAATGTTTACCTCTTACACCACATCTAAGCTGAGATTTTACAGCAAAGAACATTATAATTGGATTTGGGCTTTTTTTTTTTGCTGAAGAATTATTTAAGGCCTGCTGACGTTTGAGGAATTTTTGGGTTAATTAATTACTTTTCACCTTTCAGATAGTTTCAAATATTTTTTTTTTTATTAAACCTCCGGATGCCTGTTTTAAAATTATGATTCTTATGATTCTCATCCATGCACATAGATTGTTTAAACTTGTGATAGTTAATTTAAAATTATGTCAACGCTCATAATTTAATTCCTTATACATCGTATGGCAATTACAGTTCAAGACAATTTAAAGAAAGGACTACGTCATGTTAAAGGGTAATTCCCACCGTACTTTTATAAAGTATATGCCATATTAGTCTCATAAATATGAACCTTCTATGTTATTTCTATGTTTCATGCAAGTATTCCCCTACCAACGATCCTCTGTTATTTGAGAAGCTGGTTCTTGCATCTTATGCGTCACGTTAAGTAGCATGCAACCTGATCGATAGAAGTTTATCCTGCAGACGTCCTTACGCAAGTCATAAATTGTCACAAAAATTGCAAAATTCACCTGCATTTTTTAGCTTCAAGCTCAGCACGTCTTACACGTCTTACGTCTTAGGCAGATACCATCCCATGGTGTCCAAATCTGGCCATAAAAAGTGACCCTCAGCAAACACACCCATGCAAGTCGCGTAAGTTTTCTTGCGGTTCTTCTTCAAGGAACACAAACCTACTTAGCACACATTGCTAGGAACACTACTGACAATATGACTAGACGGTGGGGAAAACGTCGGCTTTCCCCCTTAAGGACATAGTTACTTTTAAATCAAGATTAGCAGAAGTTCCAGTTATGGAACAATGTTCTCCATAACTTCATCCTCAACCTCAGCGTACGTGGAACATCACTAATTCCATACACACCTTGTTACACAGTACGTGAGCAGCAGAGGCACACGCATCCATGATCGACTCTCTAGATCAGCAAATTAAGTGGATTTTTCTTCGCAGAGAAAGACAGGCACAGATGTTTCCCAGTATGTGTGGAATTTAAGGATTTGGGGAGAGGGATCTGGTTCTTTCCAATGGCAGTCCATATAGTAACCAATCATGGCTAATCTCTAATAATGTATACATATGGCTCTCAGATGTTTTATATCCTTTGTCTTACGTATATAAAAAATGTAAGATGGTAAAGATGTAAGGTACTAAAGAATACTATAAAATCTTACTTAAAATAATAATATGTTTTTAAATATCCTGTTCCAAAAAAAAAAAAAATATTTTTTTTTTAAACCCACTCATGAAAAATTTTTTAACAACATGTTATAGATCATCTATGTCTTTTGAAATAACTTAAGTTCTGTCCAATTACTGGAAAACATTTTTAATGCACATAAGCATAAACTCACACATACTACATGTGACATAGACACAGCTAAACATAGTATTGTATTATATTGTGTAAAATGTAAATGATACAAGGATTAAGTGTTATTTTGCTTATGTCATAACTCAACATTCAAGCAGGAAAAGAGAGATATTAATGGTACCGTTCCCTATATTCTACAAGTACAGTCAGATCATGCAAAATTTTAACTTATAGGCTATAACTATGTTTTTCTGTGATATAAAATTCAGATCTGCGAAGATTTATCTAACATGCTGTTTCTGAGCATTCCCAAAGACTTATCTAAACCACAAACGATTGCAGGTAGCCCTTATTGGAAACATTCATTTATTAACTTATTAATATAAAGTTGGTCCCCCCTTTGCAGCTATACCAGCTTCCACTCTTCTGGGAAGGCTTTCCACAAGATTCTGGAGAGTTTCTGTGGGAATTTTTGCCCATTCATTTGTGAGGTCAGGCATTGATGTTGGACGAGAAGGTCTGGCTCGCAACCTACGTTCATCCCACAGGTGTTCAATGGGGTTGAGGTCAGAGCTCTGTGTGGCCGGTCAAGTTCTTCCACACCAAACTCATCCAACCATGATCCAATGTACATTTCACCTTTCATATGCTTTACCAGCAAGATGAAGTGGGCATCTCTCTAGTCGCAAGTGAGCAAGGAGGGCCATGCCTGGACTCATCACTTAAGGGGAACCTTAATAGATCCTCTAAGTGAGAAAACTCGTACAAACACTGTATGTTTGGGACTAGCTCAATCGAGAACATACAGGGTCCTACTAGGCTGCTATATACTGCATCCCTACTAAGGGCAGTTTCAAAATGTAGCTCACTTGTGCCAGTAGGTTAGAAAACTCTCCACTTGCATATCAGTCTAATCCATCCATACAATGTTTGTATGCATTTTCTTTGGGGTCCTATACTTTGTCCCGAAGTATAACAGCCTTGTGATTCAAGAGATGCCAACTTAACCCTGTTAATGAGGACCATGATGGATCAAACATGCGTCTTGAGAGTTTGGTGCGTGTGTGTAGACGGTATCTGCCTTGTATTTCACTTCTGGACTGTGCTTATGGAAGGTATCAAACTGATATGACAATGGCCGATTTCTTTACTCTCTAATGGCACCAGTAAGCTAAATGTTGACACGCTCTCAAGCAGGAATGCACTGTTCATGTGATCTGATATGTGCCGTGTAATCGAAAATGTCCCCATAAGACTCAAACAATTAAGTTAACTTTAAGTACTGTGTAACTTGTAAATAATACTGCTTCCCCATAAATATCAAGATTCCCCTTGGAAAGCAGTCTCAGCTGTAACCTTTTTACCTCTATATGAAACATTTGCAAACTTTATTATATGCCATTTGATACCCACTTTGTAGGATGATTTTCATGATATCTCTAAATCATTTTCAGCTACTGAGTGGAATTTCATCTCAACCTATTACTTACTGTTACAGTAAACCCATGGAATCTTAAATATGCATTTAATTGGGTGTTTCTTAGCTATAATGCTCTTTAGCTTTGGAAGCAGCATATGACACATAGGATGGATCCTATTACTAATGATAAATGGATTGTTGGTTTACATGTCTGTGAACCCCAAAGCAGAATTTGGTGATAAAAAGTTAATGCTTTTACCACAGGCAATAAAACCTTGTCTTATAAAGTGATATTTTGATATGCAGTTGAAAAAGGAGCATTTTAATAGGCAAAGCATCCTAAGACCCTTAAATCAAAAAGATTTAAGAGCTAAACCATCTTTTCAATGTTCACGTGGCTCTGCTACAGTTGCCTTTGAACTTTCTGAACTAGCCATCAATCAAAGATTCCAAAGACCATTGACTGGCTTTGAGTCTTCTTCAGGTAGGACGCAGCCTGTATAGGCGTATCTTAACAGTATTTATATCTCCAGAATATGGCAAATGGTGGTTATTAAGCAGATGCAGTCCTCATCCAGTTCTTTCAAGTCCTGCCTGTTCTTCCAAAAGTCAAACTAACTTGATAAAGATAAAGGAGCTGGTTAGGGATGCTGGCCAGTGGTTATATTCAGTAACTGCCAGAGCCTATACCTATTATGACAGGATCCAACATTAAACAAATATTAAATCATACAAGATACAAGATATATTCAGATAGAGCCCAGATTACCTAGAGACCAAGGGCTACATGATGAGGAGGGCTGGGGCATCGATGGGATTGAGTAGCAGATTTACAAGGGTAGGTTTTGGAGGTGGTCCAGGGACAGACACCTGATGGTGGGTTCCCATCATCCCTGGTGGCGTCCCTGGGGGTGCATGGACAAAACCACTGTGCTTTGCAATGTCAGTATGTTAGACCAACATTTGGAAAATGAAATGTACCACAAGAGCTGCCACCCTCTCTCATATGTTGGCCACAAGTTAATTAATGCCAATGGTTTGGAAACAATGTTTGATGTCCTGAATGGATGGTATATCAAGGTATTATGTTGCTGTTATGTCATCAGAGTGTTTATTAAATACTTTGACCTTATTAAAACCCAACAATGCCTCTGGGGTCTTTATTAATGGAAGAGATCGCGAACTTGGCAATTCACCATCAAGCACTGGAAGCAAACTTGAGTAATTCTTTATGTTGGTTTTAAAATAACTATTATATTGCTTTATTGGGTCACACGGTGGTAGATGATGCTGTTGACGAACCACAGTTGCTTACCAAAAAGGATTCCTTGGTGAAAATAAGATGCTAAGCAAACAAACAGCTCTATTGTGCATTACTATATTATGAATGCCATTTTTGGCTGGATTGTAGAAGAACAATGTTTAAGATCCAAGTCAAAACATCAATATTCCTGGTGCCAAGTTTTCACAGATTAGCCAACAATAAAGCAGTGCATTCTCTTCTCAGATGCCCTCTAGTCACGGTACAATAATATTACAGTGCATATTTTGTTTTAATATAGATTGTCTTAAAGTCTCAATCATCGTACAGTTTTGGGGTGCAGTAGTGGAACAAGAGGTCGGAAACGAGTTACAAGGAACTCAATGTCTGTAATAAGGCTTGTGGACGTCACTGGTCTCTATGGGGGTTTAGTGAAATGTCCACCAAAAAGCCTTTTGCTGCATGTCCGTTAGTGAAACGGGGGGTAAGATATCTTCTTAAGGTTGCCACTGCTGCCATCATGTGCTCATTAATACATATGATAGCTGAGAGGTCCCTTTAAATGATGATGACCCCCTTGCAAATGTTGGATTCAGAATCCCCCCCATGTACATTGACCCCTTTACCGACCCCCAGCTACTTCCCATGAAGGCGTGTGGCCAAATGCATCTCTTGACATACTTAACACAAGTTAAGTCCCTTGCACACATGAGTGGAAAGATCTTCTAAGGGAGCATATATATATACATATTCCATCAATGTTTTTTCCTTGTTTATATTTAAAATCTACAAAATTAACTGTCGACTCTGCAAAATGAACAGCTCTTATTTCTAGCCATATTCCTGCAAATAAAATCACCGTGGGTCTGTATTGTGTTAAACATTACAAGTTCTGTTATGGCGCACTTCATATAAACGTACTTGACATTTAAATTAAATGTATTCTAAACAGATCTCCGTGGCACGGTGTTCAATGAACGGCTGTTAAATTTGGGCAAAAAAAAAATGCTTCACCATATTAGGTTATAGGGACAAGAGCCAAAATTCAGCGGGACCCAGGCTTTTAATGTGCTACTCTTGGTGTATGTTAATGTCTCAGTTTCCAACACTGCTCTTTTTCTAATGCGAATGACATGATATTAAACATATACGTCGTTTTATCCACGGGTAGATCTAGGGTACCCGTGCCGTACTTGTCATGAATAATTTCACCATCGTAAAATAAGAGAAACATGCTTTATATACCCAGAATTCTCAATTAGTAAATGGCATGGTCTCGAAAGCCAGGTAATCAGCATTGCCCATGAATCTGGCAGAATGCCTTTACCAAAAAAATAGTTCTTTCTTTAAACCTTCAGGCTTGTATAAACTGAGCATAAAAAGACGTCTGTATTGGTGTGACACACACATATCTCGGAAGAGTTATTTTGTACTTTGCTATAGGGTTTCCACGGGGAGGGGGGGGGGCTGTTAAACGTTACTCCAGGGTTGCACATACCTGAAACTCACCTGCTTTATCTTGGAACTTGTGGCATAAGAGATAATGGTCAGGAACTTGCCAGCATTTTTACCTCTTCCATGTCCTTTTTTAGGAGGATCAGCCCTTCTTTAGGAGCCCAAGTCCCCTGTTCTTATCTAGGAGCTCAGGGTCTATGGTGGGTTAGTGGGTATTGTGGTGTTCTACAGACCTAAGTTAAGTCACATAAAGGACTATCAATAAGTCAAAAAATATTATGAGGTACTAACAATGTACTTGAATGTGTATTCATTGTTGGTTCGGCACTAAACTCTCCCTTTAAAGAAATTTAGGAACGTTTGGAATGTTTATAAAGATATCCTAAAGAACTAAAAAGCAAGAAGTTATTCAAAAAAGAGCAGACTAGATGGACCAATTGGTTCTTTTCTGCCGCCACCATCAATGTATCTATGGGAATGCTGTTTGTGGGAAAAGTTTAAAATCAGTGATTGGGAGGACTGAGAAGTCCCTTTCCTTGGTGATGGATGATTGTTATTAAACAAAAGGTTATGCATTTGCCCTAAATGTGTCTGTTGACCAGACAGTGGTTTTGTTGATTTACTAAGTCTCTTAAAATGACTAAAGCATGCTGTTAATGTTAGAGAAAATATCTATATTATTATGTAATTTATCATGGGAGTTGATGCTTTTTTTAAGCTGTTACAAGAGCCCTTATTTCTAATTTTTCCGGAAGAGCCACTTAGAGCTTCAAAGCTTCCCCCCAAATATTTCAGACTTAAGGTACACCTGTTACGATTTGATATTACAACACATTTATACCTTGTACGGTTGTAGTTTTTAACCATAAAAATATTATTTTATTATATTCTGATTAATCGTGTGCTTTATTCACACTTGTACTTATTGGGTCGCGGTGTCATAGGTTGGCCACTCTTGGCTTAGTGAGATCTGGCAGGTAGGCGTTAGCATGAACCGTTACACTAACACTAACGAACATTATGCTAATTCCTAAACTCCATCAAACTCCATCCAACGGAATGGGGAAGCCAGAGCTCTAAAAAAATGCTTGCCTGGCAGTATTACCAATCATGTGTTTTATATAATGATCAGTAGGCAACGCATTCTTCCTCTGGTGGAAACATCTCTTGGCCATTTAGGGCACAGTTTAACGCAGCGCTTCTATACATGGAAACACGGGGATTTCAATGTATAAAAGCAATTCACAGGCATCAGATATTTCCTATCCAAACCGAACTCTATTTTGGATAAACCATTCCACTTCACCAACTTCACTATGAGAATCATCATCTTACATGGTATAATTGTTGAAGGCGAGGAGGTAAACCAACCTGCCAAGGACATGGTACATCATTTTCCATTTTGTGTCTTCCTCCGTGAAGTCTAATGGGACAAATCTCTGATTTCTATTACGTCTTGGAATAATTTAGCGAGATAATCCATAAACAATGCAAGATTTTTAATTGAAGTAAAAACATATCTGAGAATTGTTTACTGAATTAGTGTTGTTTACTTGACATTTCAACTTAATGACTATGTGCGGGAGGTCTGTTTGAATAGCTGGTTTTATCAGGATCTGGAAGACTTGCGTGGCAGACATGATCTGCTAAATTTTATCCTCCCAAGCAGTGCAACCATTGTAAATTTCCTTCGCTAAAACAAGAAAAGCAAATATTACTAGTACATGAAAGTCTGTTTACTGAGGGTCCCGTGACTTCTCCGGTTGTTTATTGTTGGGTTAAACTCTGGCAGTTCTACAGAAGTTGACAACGGAAGTCTGCAGGGAATGATGAATCTTAACGAGTTTGTCTTTAAGTTGTATGAAAGGTTTTACTAATTAGCATAGTCTCGTAGGAGCATGATTTCATCAATCTTGTTTTCTAGAGGGTTCCGAGCTAATTTAGGTGACAAACCCCAAATTTTTGTTAGAGGGTGACGTGTATTCTGTTATGCGTAGTCTCTATTGTGTCTTCTGTTATGGGAAGTCTTCTATTGTGTCTTCTGTTATGCATTTTCTTCTATTGTGTCTTCTGTTATGCGTAGTCTTCTATTGTGGTTAAAGCTACCTAAGTAAAGCAGTAATTGTATTTACTAACCCTTGCAGAGGTTAACAGGAGAGTTAAACATTTAGTATGCATTTTGCAAATAGCCAAACCATTATTGCAGGAGAATATCTCTTTAGTTATCTTAATGTGGTTAACTGTTGGGGCTTTGTATGTGATTTTGTGAACTATTGATAGCAATTTATGTAACTAATGCATTTTGGAGAAGAAGAATGCCTCTTATTTGCACAATTTAATTAATAGGCACTCTTCCTGCTGTTTTTATTCACATTTCTGTGGCTTTTAGGGCTGTAGAGCACTGTAATGCACTCATACTCTGCAAACATTCTTAGCTCTTGGAGGGGGGGAGGATCAGGGAAGGTAAGAGGGACTGGGAGTTTGGGGACTAATTTTGGGGCTCAGACGCCAGAACATTATCAAATGTAGAAATGTGAACTATATGACATATCCTCAAGGCTACTTAATCCCTAGGGTAACATGGATGTGTGCCCAAGGATTGTCTATGCAGTGTGCCCGCCAGGTCTGCCATCACCAAGAAGCACACATTGCCCTGAAACACCTAGCAAGGGGTTGAGTTCCAAGAGAAGAGGGATTTTGATGATCCAACCAGTGTGAGGGCTCATGTATAGGCAGGTATAACTCGGCACTGAGTATATCCAGATAGGATGTGCAGGACCAGACTAGGATGCCCCTACACAGCAGATCTTTAAATCCGGCGCCTAGCCGGCCCTTCTCCCTGTTGCGCATCACAGACGCGCCTCGAGCATTATGTTCCCAACGGGACCGCGCATCCGCCAGCCGTCAGATAAGTGCACACCTCCAGGTAGCAGCAGCCTGATAGCTGGTAGTTGGTCCCAGTAGTGTGACAGTACCCCGACTGCCAAAATACTTAAGAGTCAAGCTTAGCAGGGTAGTTGCTTATTTGAGACACCAAATTCTTACTATTATCAACTACGGTTAACTTATTTTATGTACAGAAAAGTAAAGCATTAATTTTGAATTTGTTTTTATTTATATAGCGCCTTTAGGTTCCATAGCATTGCAGAATATACGTTAGAAACATTAATATACAGGGAATGTTGGTGTAGCGTAGAGGATAATTAGGGCCCTCCGTGTATAAAAGTTCAATGAAAGCTGTTCTCTATTCATGGTCCAGGGGATTTATTCAACGTTGTCATGAGTATTTCTCCTCCTGAGGTATCTCTCCCCTCTTATAAGTTGCTGATTGTTGGTGAATGCTCCAGGAAGCCTTTTTAAAGGTGGGGTGAGGAAAAGGGAGATACCTTCAGGGCAAACGGTGTTTTTGTTTTTGCCACATTTAGCCACAGATCTCAGCTTCCTTGGGATAAAATAATAACAACTTTTAAACCAAACACCTTTAAAATATTAGCAGAATCAATAGGTAGTTTTGATAAATGTTGTTATGCTAAGAGCCGCGACAGAAACAGCTTCCCTGTAAAAGAGGCCCCGTTCATCTTTCTCCACTTTAGAAAGTTACATTTCTTTTCAAGGTTTAATATACTCCAAGGTCTCAAGTATGCCTAATTTGTTGTTTTTGGCACAAATAACCAAAGTGATAACAGCTTCTTTGAAACCAAACAAGATCTGGCACGCATACAAGTATAATACGCTATGTTTAGTCTTGTGATTCATAGGATTTTTTTTTTGCCACTTTTGAAGACCATATTTTGCAAGATGCAACTTGCCGAACTTTTATATCATTAAATGAAACGATTTTATCATTTTCTCTGATCCACAGAAAAATGCTGTTTATTTTGCGGTTGACTTTTTACACACTTGACAACTGTAAAATCTTCTAGAATCTGTTATCTCAGTCATGGTAAAAAAGACAGTTGGCATTCATCTGCTTTGCAACAGAGCGTTTCATTGTCTACACGCAAAACAATGCATTGCACACGCCTGTGATACTCTAAGGGTTGAAACCATCTCAAGTCTATGTATTTTGGAAACGTGTCTTTTTGTATATGTCTGGAACTAAATGTGTTTCATCTCAATGAATGCAGAAGGGCTGTTCTCTCTCTCTCCCAACCATGTCTGAATAAGGACATTAAAAATGGCGGTATCGGTCCAAGGGAAGATGGAGTCTTTGGTGGTAAAGGAGACCTTTTGGTGAGCCAACATAGAAAATATGCCTCTAGGACTTCTTTGGTCTCTTCTTCAGATCTTGGGAAGAGGAGAAGAAGAAGAGGTCTCTGAGGTCCCAAAACCTTATGTGACTTAATAAAGGGTTCATCTTTCCTAAAAAGGCTCCATTTTGTTTTATTCTCCGGATGAATTTGGCTCCATCCACTTCTGACCACACACGTCCTTATATGATGTAGCTAGCCACGTCCTGTTTGTGTCTAACCACACTTTCTTTGTATGTCCATGACCAGAGCCAGATAAGATATCTGGCCATGGACATACAAAGAAAGTAGGCAAGAAGTTCTAATTACCCAAGGTTCGATCTTATCGACATTGTATCAGGAAGTGGCTTCAACATTACCTTGTAAAAAGCTCAAAATACTGTAAGAGATAAATGTATTATACAATAAAACAAAGCACAAAATAGCCGTTTGCATGATAATGTCCAGTTTTGTGTACTAACATAATTAAAACTTGTCATTTCTTTCTAGCGTTCAAATATTGGATTGGATTCATCATCATTGTTCTATGTCTGGTTGCTGAGCTGCTCTTACATTTTCACATAGGACCCAGGGCTAGTGTTTATTTGTCTTCAGGTATGTACATGTAATGTCATTATCTTTTCTTCATTCTGTGTTCCCTCAATGGAGTTTGTATGCACTTATTTCAGTGAGTGATAATGATTTTTTTTTTATTTAGCTTTTTTGTCAAATGTGTTTTTAGGCTTCTTGGGGTGAGTGCTACTCCCCAACAGGTAGGTTTAAGGTAGCAGTAAGAGATGGATGTTGGAAACCCAACCATGTAGGCTTCTTTTCTCCAGATTATGTAAGCCCAGTGTGGAAGGTCTATCTTCATAGCCCAGATCTTCCATTTCTTTCATTAATTTTATTGCCCACCTCTGAAGATTTCCTATTTTCCAGTTTTTTATGAACTGGTGACCACAAATGTACTGCGTATTCAATGTACGGCATTACCATATATACTTAAATAGGCAATAGGGTGTTCTAACACCAAATACTCATTTACATTTGTTAAAATGTAAATTCTCCAATAAAATGTAAATACATACATATTCCTTCTCTGTGAAAAATAAAAAATCAGAAGGGCAGATTCCTGGGTTGCTGCTAGAATAATAATGGCCAATAAATACACAAAACAAAGCAATAATTCAGTGGGTGGCAGGTAAGCAATTTATGGCCGTATATAGTGTGATGGAATCCGCAATATTTATGCTATAGATAGGTGTTTTTGAATAGTATTCACTGGAAATGTTTTATTCTTGCTTTGTTTAGTGTAGTTTTCCTAGGGCCCAATGGATGGCACGTTCATCAGCTATGCAGTCTTTGTTTTTTCATTCAGTTGGTCTATGAAAGGACAATGTGTTCTTGCTCAGTGGCATATACCTTTGGATGGCTGAGAGTGATGGATGTTTAAGTCCAACCTTGAGCAGAAAGGTATTCATTTCAACTGCACTCTGTTTGGAGACAGCTGGAATCCACATTTTTAAGAGTCGATCACAGTTCTCACCATGATAAAAAAGTGCATTGAGTGAGAACCTCTTGCCTCAGATAGCACAATCGACCTTTATGTTGGTTCAAGATTAGCAAGTAGAATTTGTCACATGGTTGGTTTCTGTACATGCCAAACCGGGACGCTAAAAGTTGAAATAGCTGGAAGAATAATAACTCCATTATTTGTATCTCGTCACGATGATAGGTATCGGAACACTGAGTCAGACAACGTTTAACGTCTATAGAACAATGGAGATCATAGATCAATAAAATACTGGTTTCACTAGAGCGTATTTGGTGTCCACATTGTTAGAGTAGGATGGAAGATAGGTCAAGGAAGCACTTAGGGACCTAAAAGCATACCTGGTGACTTCCAGGCTGCGGCCACCCGTAGCCCTCCCTTTTTGTGCCAGTGGCTTAATGATAACAGGGGCTACCCACATGCGGGGCGGGCTAGTACCATATAGGAATAGGGTGGGTAGTAGGCGTGCCTAAACACTGCTTCCGTGACCCAAAGATTGGGCGTAACGACCCGGAGAATCTGAGAGTCACCTGGAGTTTGTAGAGGAAACACTGAGAGTTCCTAGGAATGCTTGAAAAGTAATAATAATAAATATATGTTTCACGTACATATTTTATTTAACACATATTATTTTCAGTTTTACTTTGCACTTAGTCTTTTTTTCCCTGAAGGTAAAGCTTCTTATAGCGAAGCAGGAAGTGGAGAGTGCAGAGTAGAATTACTTCCCCCACATTGTGCTGGTTTTTTTTAAGAACCATTATTTGGTTCTGCAGCATGTTTAACGTCACAATCTATACTTTACAGTATTTGGTAAGCTTTTCCGGATGAAAGGGCTATTATGTTCAAAAGTGCCATTTAAAGATCAAACCGTTATTAAATTATCTATTATTTATTTGCTTAGCAAAATAATCAACCCCCCAGTTAGTTATTAATGTAGAGCAGGGGTACACAATTCCAGTCCTCGATGGTCACAGAATAAGATGGTGAATTCATTTAGATGACTGTGCCCAAAATTAACAAATAGCAAGAATGTTTATTTTAGCCATTTTTTCGCTGCTTTTCCTTTCTTTTTTTTATGTTTAAAAGGTCATCACATTTAAATGGTGTGCAGCCGTTGGCGCGCATTATAGCTGTCTCGGAATTTCGAAAGTTTCATTTAAACTCAGAATGACTTCTTACCAGAGACTCCAAACAAATTAACTGTCATTTGAGGATTCCTGCTCTTTTGCGGAAAGGCCAAGAGGCCGCATACCTCACATAGTTTTATTTTCAGAGGTTTGAAAGAAAATGCCCGTTTGAGGCTTTATCAATAGTTTACTTATGTAATATATGATAATTATATATCTTGACTTCTGGTGTCTGCTGGTTTGGGGGAACAAACGTGAATTTCGCTAATTTTCAAGAAACGATTATTTTTACAATGAAGATTTCTTTAGAGTATTCAGTCCTACCGTTCTCATTGTTGGAGATGAATGGAGACAATAATTATTGTAAAGACTCTGCATAACGTGATGAAGGGGGCCAAATATTTGGGGGTGGCTCACAACTGCTCAACGAATTGGACGTTGCTAAATTGGGGGCAAGGAGCATAATCTTGGAGTCCACTTGTTTGGCCTACCAAAGATAATGTGGAATAAATCCACCCAGAATCTAAAAGTTTTAAGACTATTCCAGTGACTTTTAAGGAGACAAACACAAATTTAACCTTTCAAGTTGGAGAATGGTGTACAGTAGCTTCCCCTTTAAGATTACCTTTGAGTACTGATCCTAAACAAGACCGAGCTGTTTATGATGCCCCCCCTTCAGAATTTAAGAAGGTATTTGGTTTTTTTGGATAAACACGTCCGCATACAACATCCTTAAGTAGAAAGAAACAACCTCATCTTCTGGGATACATGTGTTTTTAATCCAAACCCTCTATTTACTCAGCTTTTTCCCCTCTGGTTTTATGTTCTTGACCCGAATGCATGTTTTCACGATTAAAACTTTTAACATGCTTCTTGTTCAGACAAAAGTGGGAGGAACAGATACACATTCCACTTACGTACACCATTTCCACTGGGGTATCCAAACGTCGAGAATATTCAAAAAGTGTAACGTTTATGTCATAAGGATAATCAAGAGGAGTCTAGAATCTCGATGGAGATCCTACTCAAACTAGTGTACCCTTGCTTACATCTTCTGCACTCACATGATTTCCAGCAGTGTACTCCATAGACTGGGAGTTTCCATTTATATCATTGTAAGTACTTCTATATGCATTCTTTAACCTCTAAAAACTAATTGCTTACCTTAGGAGGAAGCTGCAGATCCAGGGCTGCAGCAGAATACCTCTGCCATTGATTTGGTCTACTGAGTAGCTAAGCAGGCAGTCAGTGCCAGGCAAGCACTTTCATTGAAAGCTCTTTCTGCACATGACCATTTAACTCCCCTCCAGTTACTGATCCCATGCTGGAGCTGACTGGCGGTGAGTATGTTGCATGGCTGGAGATGTATTAAAACACATCCCTTGCATGTCAAATAGCTGGAGGGCCAATGTATAATATATAATGTTCCATTTGGAACAGGAAATGTCAACATATAATGCTTTTACTGCACATGGCTTTCTCTTCATGGTTGGCTTTTGGAGATGGGTTCTTGGAATATTTATTCATATTTTGGAAATCAGGAGCGGAGGAATTAAGAGAGGCTCCAACATAATTAATAACGACACAAATTGGGTGTCGCGTTTCTGGGACATCTCAGGGTACCTGCCACAACCTGTGTGCCACGCTATGTGGGTGATGTAATGACTGCAATCTGATCACATTTTGTGTGATGTCATAGGAAGCCATAACCGAGGCACTCTTTGCGGACAGTGCGACACCAAGAAAAGCTTGAACCAAATATATTAACTATGTGAGACTAACCCACCTTTTTGGGGACGGCCGACAGTCGGGGCACAAGCCCGGTTGCTGCACTGTTACCCCAAATCCAGCCGACGGCCCTCCTCATGCTCAAATCCATCATGAGAAACACAGAGTTTCCCTGTGTATGTTTATAAGTTTCTTCCAGTAATCACTGAGGCTTAGAACAATCTCGCATTATGTCAAGCCTTTTCCCAAAGCAACAGTGATAATTGCAGACAAGGGAATTTGTCCAAGAAAGTATTTGCCTGTAACCTTTTTGGCAAAAGTACAGAGATTCAAATAAAAATGATGGAGTAGTGTTTTCTTTTTTGTCCCTCCGACCAGGTCCTTGTTTTCTTTAAGGCGTTAAGTAAACAACCAGTTTTGTGAGAAGTGCGGTGTTGATAATGACGGCAAATCATATTTTTCTCGGGTATTTAATGGTGTGAGGTGACGCTTGGTTCCCAACACTCAAATGTCTCATGGATTATAACATGAGGAGGAGATTTATGAGGTACTGAAATACACGCTGCTGAATAGTAAATTATTTATAGTATCTGCTTCACTTATCCTTAAAAAAACAATTAAGTGATAAATTAGCCCCACGAAATAATATTTTTTTCAGAGATCTTGCAGGAGAGGTTTTTCTTTTTACTCATTAAAAAAAAGCTCATGGTCAGAATTTTACTAATTAAAGCTGATCTGCCACTTTTTTCCCAAATTCTACAATTTATGGTTCTGCACAACAAATAAACCTAAATAATGGTGTTTACATATTGAAATTAGCGATAAGTATGTACTAGAACCCCACATTGAGCAGAAAAACAAATCTACACCACTGAGTTTGGGGACAAACTGGGGTATTTTGTGTTCATATCAGTCCTGTTCGCTCTAGTGTTTGTGTGCCTTGATTAATAACTAGCCCTAGTGGAACGTCCAGTTTCCGCCAAGCCTACAGGGTGTCCAAAAAAGCCATAAAAGATATTTTTAATCTCACATGCTTATCTTGGAACACGCTGATGAATTGCATTTGTTCTAATATAGTAATGTATCTAAGTGTCCAAAAGCAGGCCGTCTAGAGAGTTTTTTGAGAAGTGAAATATTTTCGCAATCAAAAGTATCACCAAACTAATTCTTCTTTAAAGGGAATACCTAACGAAAGTATGGACTTTGTTGAGTTTTAGTGTGTAGGCCTCAAAAACCAAGCCTGATACTGCAGCCAAACCTACGTCTTCTGTATTTTCTTTAAGCAGGAATCAAGGGGAATAGGACAGTAAATCCCAAGGCTGGACTGGGGATGACCAAGTGACCCCTTGGCACTCTAACACCAATGGCCTCCAAATGACACCAGTATGCATGTGTAGGAACTTCCCAGTTCAGGCTACCTGGAGCCCTTCTCCTTAAAGAGGGGGACATAGCTCATTGCGCACAAGGGCGGGGTTAATGACGCAAGTTTGACGCAAGCTGCCAATAAGATTGCAGGAGGGGATTTTTATATGGCTAAAGCCACGCCCACACCCGCTGCTTCCCCGGATAAAGTGCTCGGGGAAGCAGCGCTTTACCTGAGGGGTTTCGAGCCATGTGATGCACAAGGCTCCAAACAGCGAGCCACCTCGCAAATTCAGCGGCTGCTAAATGCAGGGTCCCTTTAGCCAGGTGGCCAGCCCAGGCCTAGAGGATTCCTTTAATCAGCTTATCCACAAATTAATATATGGGCGATACTGTCTGAACAATATTCACGATTTCAGATGTATTTCATTAATTATTAGTATTTTTTTTTTTTAACGGAAATATGCATTTCATTTAAGCCTCATTTAAGAGCAGAGAGAAAAAAAAACAGTTTGTATCCATGGAAACTAATTTGTTAATGAGAAAAAGACAACATTTTTTAGAGGTCTCGGTATAATGTTACAGCTCATGGTATCAGCAGTGACCTCTAGTTCGGCACTTCCTGTTTGTTGTCGACAATCCTGGCTACAACTTGGTTTCAAATACTTTTCCAGATGTTTTTTCTTTTACTGAATCTATGATAACACACAACTGACTTTAAATGTCGACTTTTCTACATGTGGTGTTCTATATTTTTATTTTATTTCAAGGTAAACCATATAGAATATTGCTGAAATCAAACAAATTACTTAAAGGGGAAGTTTAATGTCCTAGGCATTAATAATAAGTCGAATGCATTCCTTAAAATGTCTAGTTCAAAGATTTCAAATAGATCTTCTTACCTTATCTAGCAACCAATGTCCAAAGGCCATTTTTTGTTCAACTTTGCACCACATTGACTTTTTATTTTTTTCAAGTCAAAAAAAAGCCCTGTACATAAAAAACAGGAATATATAGTTTTTGCTTAAATTATGCTTTAACTCTTATACTTTCATGATCATATTTTAATATAACATTGATCAATCCTGCACATTACAGATTTTTACTAAATTCTTGTCTCCACATTTTGGTGAAAAGCTTCAAACACATAAATTCAAGTAAGAAATATATATCCACGATATACGACTGGGTGGTCGATTTTAAAAATGAAAAGTGATCACATGTTAATATTCACTGTCCCTATTTTTAGCCCCCTCTCTCAGGGACGCTTTTTGTTCTAGGGTAAACGCCTTGCAGTACGTGTTCTAAAGGGTCTAAAAAAAGTGTGATTAAGGTTTTTTTTAAAAAAAAATACACAAGTAGGACTAATTTAAAGCTCAATTTTAATGTTCGCATGAGCTAATATGTTTATTTTCCTCATATCTCAGATTCCCCAATGAGCGCTTCAGTACGGAAAAAATTGTTGTTTCTTAAAAAAAAAGAAAATATTTTTGGCTACGTAAAGTTCATTTTTACACTCGACGAGAGAGCTTTGCCAAGTTTGTTGAAACAAAGACAGATGTAGTTAGATGAAAATAATTATTGAAATGAGCAGTCTTTGCCCAGAGATGTAGCTCTAATGGTGAGAAAGATATTCCCAACGACAATAACTCATGTACTCGTTTTTGAGCCAAAGCAAACAACTCAACAGGTTGGATCTTTTTTTATCAGTTTGAAAAAATCCATTCAAAACAGGGTTCTATTATGTGGGAGATAAATTATATGTTTTCGTGGATTTTTTTACCAGGGACAAAATGGAAATCATTCACATATTGCATAAACACAATTATGTGTAGTTACAAGTAATGGCAGGGAAATTAAATATTATATATATATATATATATATAAATTGTTTTAACTTTTGTATTTTTGTGTGCAATAAAATGGGAATGGTCATCGTTTTGGGCCTGACCATGCCTCGGAACTTCCCAGGTTAGGCTACTGGGAGCTTTCCCTGTTCTGAGGAGGTGGCTTCACGAGGGGGTGGGGCTAGCCACATGTGGAGCTAGCCCCAGACAGCCTTAAATGGGCAGGGAGTAGGTGGTGAAGTGGGTGGAGAGTAGGTGGTGAAGTGGGCAGGGAGTAGGTGGTGAAGTGGGTGGAGAGTAGGTGGTGACATGGGCAGGGAGTAGGTGGTGAAGTGGGTGGAGAGTAGGTGTGGATTAACACCAATCCCCACCTGGAGAAAGAGGAAAGTTACCCGGCGACCAAGGAAAACAGCATTTCACCCGGAGACTCCCGAGTCAAACCTTGATCTAATCCATTTATTAAAGCTACTTTTGAAATGTAATTGGGTTAACAGTAAGCTTCCATAACATTTAATGTGATGTAAACTTAGACCTATGTTAAAGGTGCAGGATCCTAAAAATAAAACTTTTATGAAGCAATCAAACACTTTTTTTAAAATATTTAATGAAGAGATAAAATGTGGCAACTACCTACTGACCACAGAGAAAGAGCTGTGGTGTTAGAGGCCTCTTTTGGGAATTGCATAGCCTTTGAGAGGAGTTCATTAATCTCCTAGATTAACAGAACCTAAAGTTGGTTGGACGTGACCTAGCACCGTACCAGTTGACCCTTCAAAGATGGCAAGTTGGTATTCATTTCTCGAATCACGCAGAGCCGGCCTTAGGTGTTCTGGCGCCCTGTGCGGACTACTCCTCTGGCGCCCCCCATCCCAAAAAAGGAATAAAAACTTGTAACAAAACTCCCCTTTCTCACTATCTATCCCCCTGTATCACTATCTACCACCTCTGCCCCTTCTCACTGCCCCCCTCTTCTCACTGATCCCCCTCTGCCCCTTCCCCTTACTTACCTTGTTGAGTCCTGCAGTGGGAGCGGGAGGCGTCCGTCTTCCCGTGGTGCGCGCTTCACAGCTGAGCGCCGGAACAGCAATCACATTCCTATCATGCCCAGGCATATCCAGATTCCAGGATGTACTCGCAGACTTGGCATGATAGGAGTATGATTGCCCTATCTACCCCTTCTCACTCCCTTCTGCCCTATCTACCCCTGTCTCACTCCCTTCTCCCTATTTACCCCCTCCTAACTATCTACCCTCTCCCTCTTTGAAGTTCACTTACCTTTCAGGAGTCCTGCGGTGGGGGTGCAAGGCCTCTGCCTCCCAGCTCTGCCACTGTATGGAATAGTATAGAGT
>VKOC01000003.1:2382953-2399326 GCA_009364415.1 Spea multiplicata | reverse complement strand
AGCTTTTCAGTTAGATCTTTTGATACAGTGCAATTTTTTATGTTTGCTTTAGTCAACCCCAGTCCATTCATATAGGCAAATTGTGTAGCTGCCTAAGACACTTGGCTAGTGTGGGCAGCACCATAAGGGTCTTTCCTAAGTAACTACAAATCCTAGAGTTGGTGCTGCCTTTGATGACGCTATAAATATTACCAATTGCTTTAATATTTCATATTTGTGATTGACTATTAAAGGGTCAAAAATTGAGGAGTCTCAAGATCAGCTTATTTATAAAGAGCGCTGGAATGGGTATTTGGAGCAAGATGACTCTTGCTGTTACCATAACCATGCATACTTTAGAATGTTACCTAATGGTTTTTGAAGAGTACTTGTTCCCTCTATGAAGTGTCTTGGGATGAACTTGACCTTTGTGGAGCAGAGTAAGTAGTTGCGAAATTTGCTGTAAAGAAAGGTGAAAATAATTTAATGAGTAATAATTTAATCTACAAAAGCTGCTATCAAATGGAAAGATTGTACATTATGTATTTTTTATTTGCAACTTACAAGCA
Source organism: Spea multiplicata (assembly GCA_009364415.1). NCBI lineage: Eukaryota > Metazoa > Chordata > Amphibia > Anura > Pelobatidae > Spea > Spea multiplicata. The sequence goes on along the minus strand of VKOC01000003.1, from coordinate 2,398,778 downwards.
GGGCACAATTAGAAGAAAAGATAAAGTCTGCAATGCCCTCTGCAGACTTAGATACAAATCACAGCTCTGCCTTTATAATGAAAATAACACACATGTGGTATATCCTCTGGCGACATGCAACCACCAAACACACACCTTTATCCAACCCAGTACTCAGAATCAGTTATGGAAATCAGTATTGCTCTCTGATTCAAAGATGGCTCCTTTAAATCCTTTCTTCATAGAGTTTAACGGGTTACAAGAAAAGAAAATGTAAGATTTTTAAGGTATCACTGACTATGGTAAACTCCTTCAATGGCACTAAAGCCAACCTCAAAACTTAAAATATACCATATATTTGGAGCTGAAGGGGTTTTAGCGAAGGGCTAAAAGTCTGAGTCTGGGACACTCCTCTAGAGAATAATCATCTTATCCTAGTGTACCACAGCCAGGGTTGCCATATTGTCCAGGCCTTATCTTATGTATATTATATAACCTAATTATCCATTTTACATACTGTTGAGATTCTGCACTAAACGGGACGTGGCTTTTTTATGTGTTCCTTCCAGCTGTTTATTTCTACAACCAGCCAAGTTCTTCAGTATTCATTCATTCATTCATTCATTCATTCCTGTCAGTTTGCTACATAACCAGCTATGTATTTTATCAGCTAGAAACAAGCTCACACATACAAATATAGTTGTGGTAACCAACACTTACCCTGCATCTGTTCTAGAATAGTTAAATGAAAACTGTTTATACTTTAATTGTAGAATGATGACATTGACTGCATGTCCCCATGTGCATTGCAGGGCTGCATTGTCATCAATTTTGCACTAAAGTTTTTAGAACTGCCCCTAATCAAAAGGTTCATATGAGAGGGAGACATTAATTGCACTAACGTGCCCTGGTTGTCCATCTGTCTGTCTCCTAGCTAAAGTGTTGACATTTAAAAATTATGCATTCTCTCTTTATCTCTCTCTCTCTCCCTCTCGAACGGAGGGGGTGAGTCAGAGTAGAGGGGTAAGAGGGGGCAGCTCAGGGCAGAAGGGAGCTGTAGGGGGTGGTTAAAACAGAGAATTCAAAAACTTGTCTTCAGGATGCAGCACAACAGACAATTCCAACTGTGACAAAGTCATTAGGATTATATCAAATTAATACAAAAGTAATTCTAAACCATTCGATTCAAAATTCCAAATGCCATTTTCGCGGGATACCCATGCTTCATCAATATGAAATGTGTATTGTTTCTTATATAATTTAATAATATTTCTCCTTGGAATAATATTGCAAAACTTCCTCTTATTCTGTTGGATTTCACAGAAAAAATTGCGTATTATTACTTTTACTGTTCTGAGTCCCTTCCAACTCTTTACATACCCATTAAAATGCTATTGGGGCCCAAACAAAATCTCTGAAGAGGCTTTTCTAGTAGGCACCCCTTAAACAGTTTATCCGCTCTCAAAATGCCATTGTCACTTTCAGTTATGAAGCGTGGCTCCCAACATTTCATATGGTACCAAGTACCAAGACTTTTTATGTCACTTTGTGACCTGTTGAGAGTAATGTATTTGATTTACACATTTATAAAGATGTTTTCTGCTGTTTATAAACAATTATCATTCCCTTATGTTTAAATACACACAAGGATAGATGTCTTTAAAAAACTTTATAATCCGGGTGCATGACTGGTTACTTTCTAGACATGAATCATATTAGCTCTAAGATCTGCTTATTACCAAGTTGCCATAAAAAATGTATTTAACTATATATAACGATAATAAGGTTATGATGAGGTAGACCTTCATGTAACATGGCAGCAGAATCCACAAAAGTATAGGCTAATCAATTAACCATTCAAGTGCCAGAAAGCTGCATTCAAAGGGTTAATGAGTTGAAACTAGAAACACCGAAGGAATTGCCACCAGTAGAATTGCTTACATGAACATTTTAACAAAAACTGACGACACACTCTCTCTGTGAATAAAAGATGCTCCAAATGTGCAAAGTTACCTGGACATGAGGTGATTGCAGGGTAAGTTCCACCGCTTCTTTCTCTGCCAGAGCTACCATAGATAATCGTACCAGGCTTCGCAAGATCTGTTCACGGGATGATTCCTGTGCTTTCTTCATGCGTCTAAGGGTTGGAGAGGTGGCTGGTGAAAAGTCTCCATCGTTGTAGAACACGGGCTCAGAAGAAACTGCATCACCAATAAGTCCCACTTGGGGGCTTCCTGGATTTTTTAGGGTTTTTGAAGGGGCAGGGAGAGTGTTATGGAAGTCATGAAGATTCTCTCTGGAGCAACTTCGTTGCCTCTGGTACTGCAAAGTACGACATACAGAGGGAGGCAAAGTGAAAGATTGTTCAAAGTCTTGAGTGTCTTCATTAAGATCTTCAAGGTTATGTTGGTTTCTTAGCGTACGGTAAAGAGTAGGTGTTAGGTGAAAAGGATTCTTGTGGAAATTCTCCTCTGGAAATTCTTTGCATTCATTTGATACTACAAATGGCAGGGTACCTTCAGGTGGTGTTTCCACCTGTTGTCTACCTCTCAACAAAGGGACTACATGGATATCTCCCTTCTGAATCTGTCTTTGAGGCCTCCTTGGATGGTGTTTATAAGCAGACTCTTCTTCCCTGCAATTGTAGGCTCTGTTATCTTTCCTGTCCACACGGCAAAAAGACACAATGAGACCCAAAACTAAAAGACACACAGCCAGCAGTACAGCAAGACAGATAACAATCACCATGGACAGGCTTAACCTTCCACTAGATCCAGTAGCTGAATTTTTCAAGTGGTCCTGGTGGCTGCTGAACATGATATGCAAGTGAGCTTTGGTTTCTAGTGGAGGGGTACCGCTATCCTTAACAATTACCTCCAAATCCATTGAACTCCCTATGAGGTAGCTGGCATTGCTTGCATTTACATATATATGCCCAAGATTTATGTCCATGGCAAACAACCCTTTATGATAATCTACCAAATGATAGTGAAGTTTAGCATTCTGATCAGAATCAGCATCGGTGGCTACGACTTGAAGTATCTGATGTATGTTGAGATGAGACAAGCCTGTTAGGATCTCTGGGTTTCCTAAAATGTTGCTGTCGGACATTTGAAATCCTAGATCCTTTGAATGGGTGATATCCATGGTGGTAAGCAGGTAGCCTGTCTCTGCATTCACTAAAACAGTAATACCTGCGTGGCCTTTCTTTAGAGGTGGTTGAACAATTATTGGGTTATTGTCATTCTGGTCTCTCAAAAAGACCCTGACTGAGGTATTACTGCTTAATTTGGGATTACCATTGTCTTCAGCTTGGATGAGAAACTGGATCTCACTCATTTCTTCATAATCCAAGGTTTGAAGGACAAAAATTTCTCCAGTCCTCGAGTGGATTAAGACCAGTTTGGAAATCAAAGTTCCTGAGACAGGAGAGTCAATTATACTATATGTGACATCAGAATTGGCATCTAGGTCAGAATCCTGGGCACAAACTGTAAGGAGATGAGTAAGGGGAGGATTGTTTTCAATAAGGGAGACTTCATAATTGTTCTTTTCAAACACAGGTGGGTTGTCATTGGCATCACTAACACGAATTATTAAGGATTTTTTTGCAGTAAATGGTGGGACACCTTGATCTTGTGCCTGTATAGTTAAATTGTATTCTTCACATTTCTCTCTGTCCAATACAGCATTGGTTACCAAAATATAACTGTTACCATTGGCTTTCTGTAACCTAAAATGACCGTGATCTTGCAAGAGATGGCAATGTACCTTCCCATTTGCATCTGCATCTGGATCGTTGGCCATTACCAGAGCAACAAAACTTCCCACTGGAACTGCCTCTGAAACCACAATCTCCTGGGAATCTTGGGAGGCCCAGGTGACTTGCAAATCGGGTGCATTGTCATTAATATCCAGAACTTTGATAAGTACCTTGCAGTGAGTAGGAATAGGATTAGGCCCCAAATCCTTTGCTTGGACGTCCAGTTCATACGACCGTCTAGTTTCATGGTCAAGGGGTAGTTTCAGGACTATGCCTCCTAATTTGGGGTCAATACTAAACATGCTGAGGACATGGTGAGGATTATGCTTACTAAAAGAGAATTCTATCTCCCCATTTGGGCCTTGGTCCGGATCAGTTGCTGTTAGATTAAGAAGAATTGTACCCGGAGAGGTGTCTTCAGAGACTTCTAGGATTACAGAACTTTCACCAAATGTAGGGCTGTTGTCATTAGAGTCCAGTACGTTAATTCGAACCTGCATAGTGCCAGATTTTTGTGGGTGGCCTCCATCTAATGCAGTTACATACAGGTTAAAAGATGATTGCTTTTCTCTGTCAAGTTCTTTAACTACCACCAATTCTGGATGTTTAATGCCATCAGAACTGGAAGTAACATCCAAAATGAAATGCTCATTGGGAGACAAAGTATATGCTTTGACTGTATTGCTCCCACTGTCTGGATCCCAAGCCCTATCAAGTGGAATCCGGGTGCGTAGAGAAGCACTCTCTGAAATTTCAATATCCAATTCAGGTTTGGGAAACTTTGGCTCATTATCATTAATGTCCAAAACTTCTATTTCCACGTGGACTAGAGACAAGGCCTTAGTTGCAAGAATGTTAAAAGCTAGCAGGCAATGGCCATGACGAACACAAAGTTCCTCTCTGTTTAGACGTCCCGTTGTTGTGATTGATCCATCATGCAAGCCCACTTGAACTGGGAATGAGTTGGGTTCCTGAATGAGCCGATATTCTTCATTCAGGTGCTCTGTCCAGCCTGGTACGTCAGAAATCCTCCCAACAACTGTGCCTTTGTCTGCTTCTTCTTGGATTCGAAATCTTACCATTAATGAAGTAGAATTCTGACAAAATCCTCTGGAGAGAAAGCTAATACCCAGAAGAAAATAAACTTGACTGATCTTGGCAATGGCACCCATTGTTCCTTAAAAGATTCCCAGGGTACAAAAGCAAGTGCAGTAAAAATAGTTGATCTTCAAATAAAAGAACCATGAGTGATCAAAAGTAGTTGTTGAAGATTTTCTTGCAGACTCAAAAAGGTGCCAGTGGTGGGAAACAGTTTATACTCCAATGTACATAGCCTGTTGCACAGGCTATATCTGAAACCACGGACCAAGCTACTGACATTTACTCACTTCAGCGTGGCCAGACAAAAGGTTGTATAGGCTGGCTGTGATGAATAGGAAAGCAAAATAACCTGGGGAGGAGCCGCATGACAGAAAAAAAAAATATGAGTGACTTGTTTTCCCAGGGAAACCAGCCCTCCTCCTACAGGAAAAGGGACAAGGAAGGAACTATAAGTTGACTCAATGGACAATGTGACATTAACCTCTTTAATACATAGTGAGACTCCTATGTAGTTTAAGACAATGGATTTCCCCACCCCATAGCAGACAATAATGCTTTCCTTAACTGTTATACTGTGTTTCAGATGGTTAATAACTATGATTTTTCAGGATCCATTTAAGGATCTCTTTTGGAAATTAGCTGGTGAATGTAATAAGGAGCAGTGGGAGTTAAGTCGCCATCAGTTAACCCATGCAGATGTGTTCTCTCACAGAAAATAAAGAGAAGAAAGAATCAGATAACAGAATGTTCTCAGTATACGCCTGAGAATGAAGTATCTGAAAGGCATAGAGAGATGGTGTTCACTGATACTGTACTGATAGACAAAAGAAGAGGGATCTTACATTCTCTCTATGGAATTAGATATGCTAATTGTAAGGGAACACACACGGAGTGACATAACAAAAAAAATTTGAAAAAGAACATTATTCCATGAAATCAACCAATGCTTTTTTTCATATGTATTCCATATACACTTTATTTTTCTTTTTATACAAAATTTTGTCACAGTACAACTGCATGACCAACTTAAATATAGTCTTCCTCAGACTGTGAGGTCTAGACACCCCACCCACCTTTTTCCCTTGGGTATATACTTTTTGTATGTATAGCCTATTGTACACATACCTGGAAACTTTCTAGCTCTGGCTACGATCCCACAGGCTTCAGTCCCGCTGACATTACGGTACACTTGCCATTGAAGGGGAGGTGTTGGAGGGGAGTCGGGCATACCCAACAAATACTATTCAAAAAACACCTAAGGCATAAATATTGGGGATTCCATCACACTGTATATGTGAAATTATGACTTTGAATATGTTACAACTGGAGTGAAAGCCACCTTGAATGTTCTTCATCCGGTGGGCAGTAATATAACTGATGGCTGGGTGACTCAGAGCTCCGTTGAACTTGTTACTTCAAAGAGTATAAATAAATAAATGTGCGCTTATCATATGGGACAAACAAATCTGAATCCCATTCGGAGGCTATTTCTGCACCCAGACAACATGGCATCAACTGTTACAATACCTTTTCAAAGATCGATAGAACATCTAAGGTGGGCTTTAGACAGTAATAGCCCTGGGGCAGCATTAGTATAAGCTATTCATATTATTCAGGGAAACAAAATCATAAAAGTTGTGAATATGAATAAATTAGGGAAAAGGAAAACCCTAGTGTCCTAGGCAGCCTCCTGGATGAATGAAAGTGCTTTGTAAATACACATGAAAAGATATACAAGAAGATATGCATTTATCTTGTGGGGAAAAAATGTGGAATCTGCAGAATTTTGCAAGGGGGACACTGCATGAAAATTTAAAGTGCATTTGATGGCTGGAGTGTTCTTTTAAGTGTCAGTGTAGTATGTGTTGATGATGTATGATGGCTATCTCCAAAACTAAAAGGGTTAACTGCTTAGTTTGTCCCCACCTTAAATGTGCGGACAGAGATATTAAATGTCTTCATGACATCAAAGGAAATAAACCAATCCCTATTTGGTGGTACCACTGCCTGTGGCCATAAGGCCAAGTGCTTTAGGAAGAGGTCTGAGTCAGTGACACGGTTGCTGTGGAGATAATGTTCCTTATTCCTCTCCAAGAGCTGTTAAAGCTGACAGCTGCCTGCTGCTTCCTGTTGAGATGAATTCAATAGCAATTAAACTCTCTACTCAGCAGAAAGAAAGGGGGGACCTCCCATACCCACAACCCAATATGTCACGGTGTACTTTAAGGTGCTGTTCCTCCCACGCCGCTGAATTTAACACTTTTATTACAAAATCCAGATATTAGAGACATCATACTTAACGCCCAAACCTTTTCCAGGATTCATTCTTTAGTTTTTTGCCTCATTTGTGATTTGTCGTGTAACACAAAGGCAGACACTTATAGGTTGTTTCTATATGTCTATATGCAGAGCCGTAACTCAAAACCACAATACCCAGATGTGAAAATTGACCCGGGGGCCCCTAATTCACAGTGCCCCCTTTACCCCAAACAACTAGTGAGTGTCACCTCCTAAGCATCTTATCAGTGTTATTCTGCCTTTGCTATCTTTGGCCCCAGGTTACCAGTGCCCCCAAACAGCTTATCTGTGCCATTTTTGCCCCCAAACAGCTGATTTCCACCATCATGTCCCTCAAACAGCTTGTCTGTACTACCATTTCCCCAAAACAGTTAGTATCTGCCTTCTTTGGGCCTTGCCTCCCTCCAACCTACTCTCTGACACACTTATGTAAAAAAGTTACACACATTTACACATTCTAACACACATACTGCGTCTCACAAGCTCACACACAACACAACACATACACATCCAGGCTAACACACATATATTTACACACTCATGCTAACACACACTACATCTCACTCCACGTACACATACATGCTCACACACAAACACTGAAGGGCTAGCCTCACACACAGTTAAACCCCATGGTTGGAGGGTAATTGGGCTGGGGGTGGGGCTGGCCGCTCCTACCACCCGGAGTTTCACCATGGAGACCTGGAGAAGCGGAGTCTCTGGGCAAAACCAAGAGAGTTCCCAAGTTTGATGGCCAATGTCTCACCGAGTGTCACAGGGTCTAATGAGATTCAATGGAAGTACTTTGAAGCCACTGCTCAATTTCTTCAAAAGATATACTAGGCATTTGGCTCTTTTTTAGGGGCACAGGGGAAGGCTTAACTGCCTGCATTACAAGGATGACCAAGAATGTTCATTGTACCCAGTAATGTCTTGATATGAATAATGTCTTATCAATTAAAATAAAAATTATAGTTGCAAATTTTCACAGATTATCATTCTATATAAACCATTTGTAAAAGAGGTTCTACTCCTGGTCAACCCAGGACACATGCTAGACAATGTACAGTATGACCACAATTAGCCACAAAGGTCTGGCACAAAACCCAATGTGGAAGGAATCAGCTCCAGGCTTCAGTTTCCTTTCTGTCAGTGACCGCGGGGGTAAATTGAAAGCAAATCCATTCTTTTTTAGTCTGAGCCTTGAAAACCTTATCACAACCAAAGGAAGCCATCCATTATTGCAAATTAAATGTAGACCATCAAAAGCTGACTTCCCTAGCTTTCTTAATCACTAGGACATTTCCGTCATTATTCTTAATACTATTTTGTTAGACGGCTAAAGAAACAGTCTATTAAATTGAAGCAGAATATCCCTAGATGACATCAGATATAAAAATGGGTGCATTCCTCAGGCATTAAATTGCTACCAGAATGAGAAAACTAGATTACGGTGTCTCGAAATGATTCTTAAACTGCTCCCATATAATGGTGGCAAATGTTTTCGAAGTGTGAATTATTACTAGTAGTGGTATCACAACTTTATAAACTGCCTGTGGCATGTTATATTAACCTGATAGATAAAACTAAACAATAATTGTCTTAAAGCATTAGGTAAGCTATAGAATGCTTGGGTCATACCCTATACAGCGCAATTTAACTAATTAAGGGTGAGCTTGCATCTCCAGAAAAGGCATTTTCTTGCAGTAGTAGTAGTGGTGGTATATTTGTCATATACATGTCTCCTTTTCCCTAAGATCACCTTGTAGATAGTAGATGAAATGAAGATCTATGGTCCTCTATGATACATAGACATTCTAGCAGCTTTTCAAGGCACCATGATATATGATTTGGTTTTCCTTTGTGTGTTTCTGCTTATTAAAGCATGAGTTTGTTTGCAGTTGAGATCAAACATTTAGTCTCACAAGTTTAATTGTGTATTGTGATGTTTGAAATGGTTCCCCTCCCTGCACCAAACCTACCGAATTATGGTTTTGTGAATAAACCACTTATTTCTCTTCTCTCTTTTTTACCTAGCTTGTTAAACTATTGTGACTGATTATTCCGACCGTAGCACGCTACACTTGCTAAAATACTTTGCTGGGATGTTTTTCAATAGTTTTATGTCATGCACCCTGGAAAGGGTTGCAGCAAAAGGACACCAGTGTCCTTCCCTGAACCCGGCTAGACATCCATGGTGTGCTTCTCAACGTGCATCAGACTGTAGTGCAGATGGAACATCAATGAGCAGCTCTTACAGCTCTTCACACCTCTGGAGTTAAACAGGTTAATGAAGCTACTAATACTCTGCTTTGTATATTGCTCTGTGTCTAAGAGCTCGGAACAATGAAATTCAGCCATCCCCACACTTTCCTCTTAGGAAGTTATCCCTAAGCCAAACTCTGCTCTCTGCTAGTTCCCTCCAACTGCTTGGGGAGTAATTTCACCCAATTGCTTACAATGACAGGAAGCTCCTTCTTAACTCTTCATTGGCTGAGCTTCCTTTGCACCTGGACTTTGCCTGCCTTTCATCACACAAAAGGTTAAAGTGCATGGTTCAGCAGGGAACTAGGTCAGTAATTATATTCTAACACACCCAGCATTTTCTTTCGGAAACGTGGCTTTATTTCCATTTTAATCCTATGTGTTATTTGCTACTGTTTTAGTTTTAACAATCACACTGTGATAAATGGACATTCATGTCTCCCGGGCAGTGTGTTGAACAAAGAATGCATGCTAAAGTGTTTTGGAAGTATGTACCTAGTTTATGTATGTATGTGTGTTTAGGAAAACTGTATTTGTTAATTGTGCTCCTACTCCGGGTTTTTGACTGTTTCTCTGGGTATTTGGGTAAAGGGTGAAATCCTCTGGGTCACCAATGCTGTGTAGAATCCGCATGAATTGGCAGGAGAATGCAAAGTGATGCCACTGATATACCTGGGAACTCCCCAGGTTTTACCCAGAGACTCTGGGTATAGCACTACTTCTCCGGGTCAACGTGGAGAATCTCCGGGTCACAGTAGTGTTGAGACACACACCACTCTCAACCAAAACAACGCATGCATCTATTATGCTGTATCATGATTAATACATTTACTCTCTCATGGTCTCTCACATAAGGCTGCCATCGGGGGGGTACAACTACAACAGTTGTAAGTGGCCTAGCTGTCCTGGGGGCCCTGCTCAAGGGAGATAAAGTCATGGCGAAGCGGACAAAGAAAGAAGACAGTAGGAAGAAAACAGAAGCAGGAGGCAAGAATAATGCGTATAAATTTGTGAAGAAAGGGAGGTGCAGATATTCTTTCTCCACAAACCTATGCTGAAAGAACTTGCCTTGGCGACTAGCTACTTGTCCGCCTTTGTTTCTGGGTTAAGATGGCACTGTGGGCACGTTGCTTGGTGAAGTCAGGGGCCCCGGGCAATTTTTGCACCAGGGCCCTGTGATTTCTAGTTCCGCCCCTGACTACATTACTATGTAGAAATCCACCCTTAAAACCAGAATGTTTGAAATGTTGATCAAAGTTGACCTTTAGATATAGTAACATAGAAACATACTCTGCCTACCAAATGATTTTATTTGCAAGACATGGCAGCTGTGAGAACGATCTTTCTCTTCTCCTTAGATTTAGGAGTGTTGTACGTCAGACTGCGGCTCTGTAGTGTCTGCTGGGAGTTTGCTATCGGTGCTGCTCAATCTTTTAAGTTTATCCTCCACATAATTAAGTTTGGCTGTGGTTTCAATTAGCATGTCCATAACAACTTCCAGCTTTACCTTTAGATAATCGTTCTCCTCCATCACATTGTTCTTTTCAGGTTCCAGCTGCTCAGGAGGTTCACTAACTGTGTTGTCCAAAAGCCATTTGCCATTACTGAAAACATAGGCTAAGTTGTCCAGTTGCACTCTGGGAGTGTCATGATGGAGCCTAAGCTCACTTAACCTAGAATGGTCCCCAAACAAAAAAAAAGAAGATGGAGACAACTGTTTCCTCTGAGAGCTCCTCTTAGGATGAAACTTTAGTGTTGTCTGAAAATTTTCCAAAAAAAGATTGGAAAAGCTGTCTTTATTCATGATGTTTCTCGATGTCTGGAAATAGATACAATTTATGGGTACAATTATAGCAACAACTCCTACAAATCTGCCCTGCCAATAGTTTTAATTAAAATGCGTATGCCTAACAACTGAAATCATGAAGAGCTGCATAACAGCTTTCCCTGGCAGTTAAGACTAAACTTCTTATAAACCATATTTTAAACAGAAAAACCAATAGTTGAACCAAACATTATATTATTACCTCAACCCTCAAGGGACCAAAAGCAGCAAATGAATAACATGTCACTTGGATAAATAGTATAAATCTGCATTTATGAAATCATAAGGGCCTACCTCTTGTGACTAAAAGTGAATGTTGGTCTTGCTGATACTGTAGTGATCACCAGTGGATGAATGCTGAACTGATCACAACCGATTTTTTAAATCTACTTTGCATCACCTAATTATTCACTAGTGATGCCATATACTTTTTGGTCTCTTCAACTTCATGTACCTGACAGTTCTGATGCTTTACTTGGTCCCAGTCACTGTCTTCATTATGTTTTATCTTTAGGGGTGGGGAGGTTTGGTGAAGGCTGCTGGGTAAACTAAGTTCATAAGAACATCAGTATTCTTTAGAAATATAATGTGTGATGTGTGTAAGAAATGTATGGGTCGATATCCTTAGTTAACAATTTTAACTATTCAGCCCCCCCACACACACCCAGACCCATAAGGAGGGGGAAACATGACCCATACTAGGCCTGTAAACCTACTGGTTATAGGGTGTAACCTGGTTGCAATGGGGGCTTTATTGGAGAGCACTAGGCTGGAGTCTTCCTCCTTCCTGCCCCAGCCAAATCCAGCAGTTTACAAAGCCACCCCCTGTGTTTTTTGTTTGTTGTGTTCTTGTTTTGGTCATAGTGGGATATGCCTGGCCAACACTCCTAGACTGTGAGAACAGAAAGGTCAGTCAAGTTGGGGAACCATGTCCTAGGGGTAGGTCGATCCCATCTTAGGAGGAGAGCCCATGGCGTTTTAAGTGAGCACCAGTCTGCAATCTCAGAAGCCATGTTGGAATGTGTGGTTGTTAGAAAATTGTAGCCCTTACCCACAAGTGTTGTTGTGTGGTTCTTTGTTGGGTTGGTTTGTGGGGTTTCATTAAGCTATGGGCCTGAGCAGCCCACTGTCTGGAGTTCATCCGGATTGCTAAGACATTGGGCTCTATTATCAGAGGTTTAAAATGAACTTAGCTGCTGAAAAAGCTTTCAAAGATCAGTTTTTGGGGGTTGCTTCAGTTTGGCTTTTATTAAACCGAGTGTAGTTGTCCCCTCTTGTCCTACCCTAAAGATGCCTGTGAGACTCAAACTCAAACTTAGAAATATATAAACAGTACAAAATGTGTTTTTAATCAGTGACATGAAATACATCTTATTCAAAAAGTCTCAGTCACTTACAAATAATATCAATCGGTAATTTGGGCCTGATGGGTGATGAGATGCCTAGCATAACTACCCCATTATAGATATGTCTGTCTCTTTGGTAGGACCAAAGGACTTATTCATGTGTGAATGAATTTTGGATAGTGTTCTCAAAGCCGATGGCAATGAATACAAGGAAGTCACCATTCTTTAAAGTCCACAATGTATTGCATTTTGAAATGAAACATGTTTTAAGATGCAATGCACTTGTGTCCATCATAATTTGATACTTTTTAGTTTATTATTTATACAAATACCGTAATAGATGTTTCGCATGTACACAGGAAAGACTATGACATTTACAACTAAATTCAGCAAGATCCTTTGGACCCAGAGATATTCATTGATGGATCTGTGAAGATCCGTTGGCTTCCAGTTCAATGGAGATGTTGCTTGGGATCATCTATGCATTTGTAGACAGTGCTGTTCCACTTAGACAAACATTAATTGCACGCTCTAGAATGTTAATAAAATAGACCTAGTCGTATGTGTCATTTTTTTTTATTTTCTTCTGGAGGTTAGAGCACAAAAACATATAAACTTAGGAAGAACAACCTATCAGTGCCAATTTTTGTGTCATGTGACAGTTAAGCATTCATAGAACAATTCTGAATGAGGCAAAAATACATGATCAAGTAGTTGGGGTATTTAACAGTTTTAGGGATGATGTTTTAATGCTGCATTTAGTTATAAAAAATGTGGAACAATACACATTGTCTGCATACATGTGCAGATTGCTGGAGTGTCCTGTGCGAAAAGCATTTAATGAATAAAAATTATAATTTAACAGTATTCATTCTGAAATATATGGCAGTTATCATTACATATAGGTCTAAAATTGTGAAGATACAGAGAAATTCTGACATTAGAGGAAAGCAAATTTAGCTATAAAGGATATTGAGTAGTATACTGTATTTTCAGGGTTAAACAGCCTTCTATGAATTATGAAGCGCAAATCCCAGCAAACTACTCCTGCAAGAAGGACTGAGTTGGCCCTGCGTAATTGATAAAAATGCGAGAGGTTTCTTAAAACTCCCCTCTCTGATTTAACTATGCATTATGCATGGCCAGCCGTTCTTACAGAGGCAGCTCTCTGGACACCTTCATAATGGATAATGATATCAGCCTGCTGAAATCTTCAGCTCTCTTGCAAACTCCATCTTTGGTGAATACAGTCCATTGGAAGCACTACTCTTATCCCACCTTTGCCTGATAGTGGCACCTTGCAAATAATAATAGAAGTTGAAGTCCAAGAAAATCAAGTAATTGTCTGATCCTGTCTAGTTGCCATCCAACATACGAAGCAAGGAATCACAGTTGCGCCAAACCCAGGTAATGGGCAAACAGCACTTTCAGGATTCCTAGTGCAGACATCCCAACCAGGATCCAAAGGGTTGCAGCACTGAGATACATCGGACTCAGCCTAATGGAGGGGAAAAAAAGAAACGTGTCTACAAAGAATGCAATAAAATAATGGTGGTAAAGATTGTTATAGCAGCTAATAAAGTAAATTTCTAACAGTATGCATGGGAGCAATGGTTCAATGCAACCCTGCAAAATGGCACCATGATATAAGGGACCTTCCTATATGAAGAACCTTCAAGAACAGGACATTGCAGCACGCGACCCAGCTTCCAGCCCACAACCTTTGAGATATAGGGGACCATCTAAGATCAAGACCCTCCAAGAGCACTGTGAAGCGTCATGCTGCTTTTGGAGGATGTTGATATTGGATGGTCTCTTATATCATGGTGCCACAAGTGTTGAGGTCTGGAAGCCAGATCACAAAGGTACATTTAAGCAAGGAAAAGACTCCAATACATACCAACACCAGGCACCGAAAACCCAGTGCTCTACGTGTTGTTATTCATGTGTGAGTCTGATTTATATGATCCTACAATACAGTTAGCAATAGTCTTTTTCATTTGCTAACATTTGGTGCACTAAAGATATTGCCTATGAATATTTCTCTGCTTTTTATTCCTGGGGACCAAATTATGTTATGAATTAAATGGATAATATAAGAAGAAGAGAGGAACGTGAATAAACAAAATATTTTTCTTATTATGTAAATATCTTTTTAAATTGTTTTGCGCTGCACTTTTTGCTCTACCTTTTATTCCTTGTTTGGTGCAAGATTTAAGGAATGTTTTTATCACTATAGCAACCAATTAAAATGTTCGTGGTGAGTGGATGATTTCATTGGTTGCTATGGTGATATGATCCATCTAAAAGTTTGCACCAGAATCATAACCCCTGTAATTTGTTTTCATTTGAGATTTGCCTTCACAGAATAATACAATCAGTCCTTTAGTTTGTTTGCTGGAACCATCATTTGTTGATATATTAAAAAATTAGACACTACAATCCTGCTTTTAAGGAAAATGCATGAACTACAATCTATTATAATTTTATGAGATTAAAAGATCAGATTTATATCTCATTATCCTCCCTTTGCTGCCTGCTTCTATTGAACTATGCCTCCCAACTGTCCCACTTTGCGTGTGACAGTCCTGATTTTGCTACTCTCGCTGTCCCACTTAGTGCTTTTCAGGACAAAGGTAAAGCTCTGCGTGCTCTGGATTCGGGACTACAATCCTGTGGCCCTGATTACATTCTCTGGTGTTTAGGACTCCAGAGAATGTATCCTAGGCATGCGCAGAATTGTGAGCATGTCAGTTTGAGTGACATTCTACCTCCCCACCGCTTTACCAGGGGTAGAAGTTGGGGGAGGTATGGTTCCTCACATGGGCTATGGCATCTTCCTTTTCAAATCAATTGAGGTTCAACCTATGTATATTGTAGGTGGCCAGTAGCATGTATGCTAGCTGAATGTGTGATTATCTACTTAACTTTCAAGTGCGCAAGTTTAACTTTTATTGAGGGAACTAGAGTGCATGGGCAGGAAGGCTGCGTCTGCAAGCAGGGAGAGTCTTATTTACTAAACCCCATAAACGATCATGCATGCATCAATCTTCTTTTGAAATGACAAAGAAATAAAAATGGGAACTGGGGAACAGCTCAATATGTTGCCCCAACAAACTCTTTAATGTTTAGATCAATATTGTATGCGGTTCCCAATTCACAGCTTCATCCTGGGGAAAAGAAATAGGAAGGAATCAGGAAACTGTCTCAGCCGGTGTCTTGAAAATTATAAACTGGCACTAAAGAATGGA
>VKOC01000003.1:2363932-2382853 GCA_009364415.1 Spea multiplicata | reverse complement strand
TTAGTGTGTTGTTTTGGTTTGTGTCCTTTGTAGGGGCGTTGGTGTGTTGTTTCTGGTTTGTGTCCTTGGGGGGGGCACGGGGTGCAGATTGACTTCATTGGCGGGGAACTGAGGTTCCGGTTGGCTGTTTTTTAGGTACTTATTCGTGGTACCTGGTTATAATTGGGTGGTTTCTCATCAGAGGTATGGAAACCGTGTTTATTTGTCACGTTTGGTGGGCTTTCCCGCGAGCACGGTCCCAAGGGATGAGGGGGCCGTTGTGCTTATGCCACGTGCTAGTGCGGTTTACGGCTCGTGGTAGGGGTGCACGGCAAAAGTTAGTGGCAGCTCCCGGACGGAGGTGGAGCTGTCTGGAAAGGATGTCGGTTTATCCTTAAGGGGTGTGGTAGTAACCTCCATGGAGTGAAGTGTGGTAGTAGGGGTGGAGGGACCCTGAGTCATGGAGGTTACGATGTTACAAAGTTGTGTACGTTTTAAAATTCAAATAAAGTTTTATGTGTCACAGTGCTTTTACAATAAATAAAGCTGTGGCCTTTTCAAAATCCAGTTGGTTGTCCGTCTCATTTATTTATGGTACATTACATTGTGTTTAAATCAGTTAGCATGACCCACAAGCTGTCAAGTGCTCGGATCATGTATGTGTTGTGTTGTGTGTGAGCTTGTGAGACGCAGTATGTGTGTTAGAATGTGTAAATGTGTGTAAGTTTTTTACATAAGTGTGTCAGAGAGTAAGTTGGAGGGAGGCAAGGCCCAAAGAAGGCACATACTAACTGTTTTAGGGCAATGGTGGTACAGACAAGCTGTTTGAGGGAAATGATGGTGCAAATCAGCTGTTTGGGGCAAAAATGACACAGATAAGCTGTTTGGGGGCACTGGTAACCTGGGGGCAAAGATAGCAAAGGCAGACTGACACTGATAAGATGCTTAGGAGGTGACACTCACTAGTTGTTTGGGGGTAAAGGGGGCACTGTGAATTAGGGGCCCCCGGGTCAATTTTCACATCTGGGTATTGTGGTTTTGAGTTACGGCTCTGCATATAGACATATAGAAACAACCTATAAGTGTCTGCCTTTGTGTTACACGACAAATCACAAATGAGGCAAAAAACTAAAGAATGAATCCTGGAAAAGGTTTGGGCGTTAAGTATGATGTCTCTAATATCTGGATTTTGTAATAAAAGTGTTAAATTCAGCGGCGTGGGAGGAACAGCACCTTAAAGTACACCGTGACATATTGGGTTGTGGGTATGGGAGGTCCCCCCTTTCTTTCTGCTGAGTAGAGAGTTTAATTGCTATTGAATTCATCTCAACAGGAAGCAGCAGGCAGCTGTCAGCTTTAACAGCTCTTGGAGAGGAATAAGGAACATTATCTCCACAGCAACCGTGTCACTGACTCAGACCTCTTCCTAAAGCACTTGGCCTTATGGCCACAGGCAGTGGTACCACCAAATAGGGATTGGTTTATTTCCTTTGATGTCATGAAGACATTTAATATCTCTGTCCGCACATTTAAGGTGGGGACAAACTAAGCAGTTAACCCTTTTAGTTTTGGAGATAGCCATCATACATCATCAACACATACTACACTGACACTTAAAAGAACACTCCAGCCATCAAATGCACTTTAAATTTTCATGCAGTGTCCCCCTTGCAAAATTCTGCAGATTCCACATTTTTTCCCCACAAGATAAATGCATATCTTCTTGTATATCTTTTCATGTGTATTTACAAAGCACTTTCATTCATCCAGGAGGCTGCCTAGGACACTAGGGTTTTCCTTTTCCCTAATTTATTCATATTCACAACTTTTATGATTTTGTTTCCCTGAATAATATGAATAGCTTATACTAATGCTGCCCCAGGGCTATTACTGTCTAAAGCCCACCTTAGATGTTCTATCGATCTTTGAAAAGGTATTGTAACAGTTGATGCCATGTTGTCTGGGTGCAGAAATAGCCTCCGAATGGGATTCAGATTTGTTTGTCCCATATGATAAGCGCACATTTATTTATTTATACTCTTTGAAGTAACAAGTTCAACGGAGCTCTGAGTCACCCAGCCATCAGTTATATTACTGCCCACCGGATGAAGAACATTCAAGGTGGCTTTCACTCCAGTTGTAACATATTCAAAGTCATAATTTCACATATACAGTGTGATGGAATCCCCAATATTTATGCCTTAGGTGTTTTTTGAATAGTATTTGTTGGGTATGCCCGACTCCCCTCCAACACCTCCCCTTCAATGGCAAGTGTACCGTAATGTCAGCGGGACTGAAGCCTGTGGGATCGTAGCCAGAGCTAGAAAGTTTCCAGGTATGTGTACAATAGGCTATACATACAAAAAGTATATACCCAAGGGAAAAAGGTGGGTGGGGTGTCTAGACCTCACAGTCTGAGGAAGACTATATTTAAGTTGGTCATGCAGTTGTACTGTGACAAAATTTTGTATAAAAAGAAAAATAAAGTGTATATGGAATACATATGAAAAAAAGCATTGGTTGATTTCATGGAATAATGTTCTTTTTCAAATTTTTTTTGTTATGTCACTCCGTGTGTGTTCCCTTACAATTAGCATATCTAATTCCATAGAGAGAATGTAAGATCCCTCTTCTTTTGTCTATCAGTACAGTATCAGTGAACACCATCTCTCTATGCCTTTCAGATACTTCATTCTCAGGCGTATACTGAGAACATTCTGTTATCTGATTCTTTCTTCTCTTTATTTTCTGTGAGAGAACACATCTGCATGGGTTAACTGATGGCGACTTAACTCCCACTGCTCCTTATTACATTCACCAGCTAATTTCCAAAAGAGATCCTTAAATGGATCCTGAAAAATCATAGTTATTAACCATCTGAAACACAGTATAACAGTTAAGGAAAGCATTATTGTCTGCTATGGGGTGGGGAAATCCATTGTCTTAAACTACATAGGAGTCTCACTATGTATTAAAGAGGTTAATGTCACATTGTCCATTGAGTCAACTTATAGTTCCTTCCTTGTCCCTTTTCCTGTAGGAGGAGGGCTGGTTTCCCTGGGAAAACAAGTCACTCATATTTTTTTTTTCTGTCATGCGGCTCCTCCCCAGGTTATTTTGCTTTCCTATTCATCACAGCCAGCCTATACAACCTTTTGTCTGGCCACGCTGAAGTGAGTAAATGTCAGTAGCTTGGTCCGTGGTTTCAGATATAGCCTGTGCAACAGGCTATGTACATTGGAGTATAAACTGTTTCCCACCACTGGCACCT
Source organism: Spea multiplicata (assembly GCA_009364415.1). Lineage (NCBI taxonomy): Eukaryota > Metazoa > Chordata > Amphibia > Anura > Pelobatidae > Spea > Spea multiplicata. Next base: position 2,379,603 of record VKOC01000003.1, on the reverse strand, counting down.
TTTTGAGTCTGCAAGAAAATCTTCAACAACTACTTTTGATCACTCATGGTTCTTTTATTTGAAGATCAACTATTTTTACTGCACTTGCTTTTGTACCCTGGGAATCTTTTAAGGAACAATGGGTGCCATTGCCAAGATCAGTCAAGTTTATTTTCTTCTGGGTATTAGCTTTCTCTCCAGAGGATTTTGTCAGAATTCTACTTCATTAATGGTAAGATTTCGAATCCAAGAAGAAGCAGACAAAGGCACAGTTGTTGGGAGGATTTCTGACGTACCAGGCTGGACAGAGCACCTGAATGAAGAATATCGGCTCATTCAGGAACCCAACTCATTCCCAGTTCAAGTGGGCTTGCATGATGGATCAATCACAACAACGGGACGTCTAAACAGAGAGGAACTTTGTGTTCGTCATGGCCATTGCCTGCTAGCTTTTAACATTCTTGCAACTAAGGCCTTGTCTCTAGTCCACGTGGAAATAGAAGTTTTGGACATTAATGATAATGAGCCAAAGTTTCCCAAACCTGAATTGGATATTGAAATTTCAGAGAGTGCTTCTCTACGCACCCGGATTCCACTTGATAGGGCTTGGGATCCAGACAGTGGGAGCAATACAGTCAAAGCATATACTTTGTCTCCCAATGAGCATTTCATTTTGGATGTTACTTCCAGTTCTGATGGCATTAAACATCCAGAATTGGTGGTAGTTAAAGAACTTGACAGAGAAAAGCAATCATCTTTTAACCTGTATGTAACTGCATTAGATGGAGGCCACCCACAAAAATCTGGCACTATGCAGGTTCGAATTAACGTACTGGACTCTAATGACAACAGCCCTACATTTGGTGAAAGTTCTGTAATCCTAGAAGTCTCTGAAGACACCTCTCCGGGTACAATTCTTCTTAATCTAACAGCAACTGATCCGGACCAAGGCCCAAATGGGGAGATAGAATTCTCTTTTAGTAAGCATAATCCTCACCATGTCCTCAGCATGTTTAGTATTGACCCCAAATTAGGAGGCATAGTCCTGAAACTACCCCTTGACCATGAAACTAGACGGTCGTATGAACTGGACGTCCAAGCAAAGGATTTGGGGCCTAATCCTATTCCTACTCACTGCAAGGTACTTATCAAAGTTCTGGATATTAATGACAATGCACCCGATTTGCAAGTCACCTGGGCCTCCCAAGATTCCCAGGAGATTGTGGTTTCAGAGGCAGTTCCAGTGGGAAGTTTTGTTGCTCTGGTAATGGCCAACGATCCAGATGCAGATGCAAATGGGAAGGTACATTGCCATCTCTTGCAAGATCACGGTCATTTTAGGTTACAGAAAGCCAATGGTAACAGTTATATTTTGGTAACCAATGCTGTATTGGACAGAGAGAAATGTGAAGAATACAATTTAACTATACAGGCACAAGATCAAGGTGTCCCACCATTTACTGCAAAAAAATCCTTAATAATTCGTGTTAGTGATGCCAATGACAACCCACCTGTGTTTGAAAAGAACAATTATGAAGTCTCCCTTATTGAAAACAATCCTCCCCTTACTCATCTCCTTACAGTTTGTGCCCAGGATTCTGACCTAGATGCCAATTCTGATGTCACATATAGTATAATTGACTCTCCTGTCTCAGGAACTTTGATTTCCAAACTGGTCTTAATCCACTCGAGGACTGGAGAAATTTTTGTCCTTCAAACCTTGGATTATGAAGAAATGAGTGAGATCCAGTTTCTCATCCAAGCTGAAGACAATGGTAATCCCAAATTAAGCAGTAATACCTCAGTCAGGGTCTTTTTGAGAGACCAGAATGACAATAACCCAATAATTGTTCAACCACCTCTAAAGAAAGGCCACGCAGGTATTACTGTTTTAGTGAATGCAGAGACAGGCTACCTGCTTACCACCATGGATATCACCCATTCAAAGGATCTAGGATTTCAAATGTCCGACAGCAACATTTTAGGAAACCCAGAGATCCTAACAGGCTTGTCTCATCTCAACATACATCAGATACTTCAAGTCGTAGCCACCGATGCTGATTCTGATCAGAATGCTAAACTTCACTATCATTTGGTAGATTATCATAAAGGGTTGTTTGCCATGGACATAAATCTTGGGCATATATATGTAAATGCAAGCAATGCCAGCTACCTCATAGGGAGTTCAATGGATTTGGAGGTAATTGTTAAGGATAGCGGTACCCCTCCACTAGAAACCAAAGCTCACTTGCATATCATGTTCAGCAGCCACCAGGACCACTTGAAAAATTCAGCTACTGGATCTAGTGGAAGGTTAAGCCTGTCCATGGTGATTGTTATCTGTCTTGCTGTACTGCTGGCTGTGTGTCTTTTAGTTTTGGGTCTCATTGTGTCTTTTTGCCGTGTGGACAGGAAAGATAACAGAGCCTACAATTGCAGGGAAGAAGAGTCTGCTTATAAACACCATCCAAGGAGGCCTCAAAGACAGATTCAGAAGGGAGATATCCATGTAGTCCCTTTGTTGAGAGGTAGACAACAGGTGGAAACACCACCTGAAGGTACCCTGCCATTTGTAGTATCAAATGAATGCAAAGAATTTCCAGAGGAGAATTTCCACAAGAATCCTTTTCACCTAACACCTACTCTTTACCGTACGCTAAGAAACCAACATAACCTTGAAGATCTTAATGAAGACACTCAAGACTTTGAACAATCTTTCACTTTGCCTCCCTCTGTATGTCGTACTTTGCAGTACCAGAGGCAACGAAGTTGCTCCAGAGAGAATCTTCATGACTTCCATAACACTCTCCCTGCCCCTTCAAAAACCCTAAAAAATCCAGGAAGCCCCCAAGTGGGACTTATTGGTGATGCAGTTTCTTCTGAGCCCGTGTTCTACAACGATGGAGACTTTTCACCAGCCACCTCTCCAACCCTTAGACGCATGAAGAAAGCACAGGAATCATCCCGTGAACAGATCTTGCGAAGCCTGGTACGATTATCTATGGTAGCTCTGGCAGAGAAAGAAGCGGTGGAACTTACCCTGCAATCACCTCATGTCCAGGTAACTTTGCACATTTGGAGCATCTTTTATTCACAGAGAGAGTGTGTCGTCAGTTTTTGTTAAAATGTTCATGTAAGCAATTCTACTGGTGGCAATTCCTTCGGTGTTTCTAGTTTCAACTCATTAACCCTTTGAATGCAGCTTTCTGGCACTTGAATGGTTAATTGATTAGCCTATACTTTTGTGGATTCTGCTGCCATGTTACATGAAGGTCTACCTCATCATAACCTTATTATCGTTATATATAGTTAAATACATTTTTTATGGCAACTTGGTAATAAGCAGATCTTAGAGCTAATATGATTCATGTCTAGAAAGTAACCAGTCATGCACCCGGATTATAAAGTTTTTTAAAGACATCTATCCTTGTGTGTATTTAAACATAAGGGAATGATAATTGTTTATAAACAGCAGAAAACATCTTTATAAATGTGTAAATCAAATACATTACTCTCAACAGGTCACAAAGTGACATAAAAAGTCTTGGTACTTGGTACCATATGAAATGTTGGGAGCCACGCTTCATAACTGAAAGTGACAATGGCATTTTGAGAGCGGATAAACTGTTTAAGGGGTGCCTACTAGAAAAGCCTCTTCAGAGATTTTGTTTGGGCCCCAATAGCATTTTAATGGGTATGTAAAGAGTTGGAAGGGACTCAGAACAGTAAAAGTAATAATAACTGCACATTTTTTCTGTGAAATTCAACAGAAAAGAGAAGTTTTGCAGATATTATTCCAAGGAAAAATATTATTAAATATATATAAAATAAACAAATAAACACATTTTCATATTGATGAAACATGGGTATCCCTGCTGAAAAATGTCATTTGGAATTTTTGAATCGAAGGGTTTTAGAATTACTTTTGTATTATATTTAATATATCTAATGACTTTGTCACAGTTGGAATTGTCTGTTGTGCTGCATCCTGAAGACAAGTTTTTGAATTCTCTGTTTTAACCACCCCCTACAGCTCCCTTCTGCCCTGAGCTGCCCCCTCTTACCCCTCTACTCTGACTCACCCCCTCCGTTCGAGAGGGAGAGAGAGAGAGATAAAGAGAGAATGCATAATTTTTAAATGTCAACACTTTAGCTAGGAGACAGACAGATGGACAACCAGGGCACGTTAGTGCAATTAATGTCTCCCTCTCATATGAACCTTTTGATTAGGGGCAGTTCTAAAAACTTTAGTGCAAAATTGATGACAATGCAGCCCTGCAATGCACATGGGGACATGCAGTCAATGTCATCATTCTACAATTAAAGTATAAACAGTTTTCATTTAACTATTCTAGAACAGATGCAGGGTAAGTGTTGGTTACCACAACTATATTTGTATGTGTGAGCTTGTTTCTAGCTGATAAAATACATAGCTGGTTATGTAGCAAACTGACAGGAATGAATGAATGAATGAATGAATGAATACTGAAGAACTTGGCTGGTTGTAGAAATAAACAGCTGGAAGGAACACATAAAAAAGCCACGTCCCGTTTAGTGCAGAATCTCAACAGTATGTAAAATGGATAATTAGGTTATATAATATACATAAGATAAGGCCTGGACAATATGGCAACCCTGGCTGTGGTACACTAGGATAAGATGATTATTCTCTAGAGGAGTGTCCCAGACTCAGACTTTTAGCCCTTCGCTAAAACCCCTTCAGCTCCAAATATATGGTATATTTTAAGTTTTGAGGTTGGCTTTAGTGCCATTGAAGGAGTTTACCATAGTCAGTGATACCTTAAAAATCTTACATTTTCTTTTCTTGTAACCCGTTAAACTCTATGAAGAAAGGATTTAAAGGAGCCATCTTTGAATCAGAGAGCAATACTGATTTCCATAACTGATTCTGAGTACTGGGTTGGATAAAGGTGTGTGTTTGGTGGTTGCATGTCGCCAGAGGATATACCACATGTGTGTTATTTTCATTATAAAGGCAGAGCTGTGATTTGTATCTAAGTCTGCAGAGGGCATTGCAGACTTTATCTTTTCTTCTAATTGTGCCCTGCTTGTAAGTTGCAAATAAAAAATACATAATGTACAATCTTTCCATTTGATAGCAGCTTTTGTAGATTAAATTATTACTCATTAAATTATTTTCACCTTTCTTTACAGCAAATTTCGCAACTACTTACTCTGCTCCACAAAGGTCAAGTTCATCCCAAGACACTTCATAGAGGGAACAAGTACTCTTCAAAAACCATTAGGTAACATTCTAAAGTATGCATGGTTATGGTAACAGCAAGAGTCATCTTGCTCCAAATACCCATTCCAGCGCTCTTTATAAATAAGCTGATCTTGAGACTCCTCAATTTTTGACCCTTTAATAGTCAATCACAAATATGAAATATTAAAGCAATTGGTAATATTTATAGCGTCATCAAAGGCAGCACCAACTCTAGGATTTGTAGTTACTTAGGAAAGACCCTTATGGTGCTGCCCACACTAGCCAAGTGTCTTAGGCAGCTACACAATTTGCCTATATGAATGGACTGGGGTTGACTAAAGCAAACATAAAAAATTGCACTGTATCAAAAGATCTAACTGAAAAGCTTCAAAATGGAAGCTCTAACCAAATTCAGGACGAAGAAAAACAAAGATTATCAATACATTAAAAATTGAGTTTGTGAGGTGAAAACTCAAGTATTGTATTTTTAAAGCTCTCTAATACATCTGTGGCAACAATAGTACCCAAAATAATCAGCACATCTGAATAAACAATCTAGTGGTCACATCCAAAGAATAAGACTTAAAAAACTCTGTTACGACCAGGGGAAACAACAATAGAACAAGATAAATTGAAGTTCTTTATGTTTATCACATCCACCATCCAATCTATAACCTAAACATACAAGGGGGATTCAATTACTTCTTCCATAGATCTACAGGCCCAGAGACTGACTGGCACAGTACAAAAGACAGTGGGCATGGTGAAAGCGAGGCAGGTGACTTGGACTCTGAGCCGGGGGCTGATCTTCCTGCAAGCCACCAATTACTAGAGGACAGTCTTGAAACACTTCTGAAGCCATGTGGAGGTAAGTCATTTCCTTTTAAGAAGACTTACGAAAATAAATACAAAAGAAAAACGTTTTACCCAATTCCAAATTTAGCTTTTTTCACAAGAAAATTTCACAATTTATATTTTTTTAATCTTCACGGTTCATTCCAACACGTTATAGTTCCAGAAATACTGTTGAATATGCAAAGCTTTTTTTTTTATTCCCTTGAGAACTGGTGGGGTTCTTACGGTAGGCTATAACTCTACATCCTATACAGTATTTTTCATTTGCATATTATAATGCCACAAATGAAGTTCTATGCAAGTTTTCTTTTCTGTTACAGGTCATGAAGGCCACCTTCTTAGTGATCTAGATCCAGGATGGATATCACGACTGTCTTTGCCTTTGGCCAACAGCTACAAAGATAATATATTTACTCCAAACTCCCAAGTTGCACAACAGCCACCAATAACCGAGGCAGATAAAGAAGAACTTAGAACCTTCCTGACGTTTGGCAAAGCATCTGATGGTTCCCAAGGGAACAGACTTGCAAGCACCTTCCTTTCTGAGATGAGCTCTCTTTTTGAGATGCTATTAAACCAGAAAGCAGAATCGCATGGTGATACAGCTTCAGAAGTGCTCATGAGGCTTTCAGCATGTAGCAAGACTTTGGGAATGGATGGCAGCAAAGATTACACCAAGAACTAATTGGGATCCAATAAGTGAGCAAGGATTGTAGACAAGACCTATCCAACTTTTTGTCATGTGGGACATATGCAAGCTGGACCCATACTGAAAGGATAACGAAGTATATAACACAGCTTATAGACTTATACAGCTGAATTTCACATCCAAATTTACAAAATAGCCTGCATTTTAGGACTCCTCAGAGAGATATAATCTCATTTGTATGCATAGTAGATGATTAGAAGTATACACTCTATTATCTTGACAAGCATGATTGTGTTGTTAGTTAAATTATTACGCCATTGCTACATATGTCACTCTGCTAACCTCGCCTTTTGCGTAACTGACACTGTTATACAGCTTGGGTCCAAAACATACAAAAAAAGAGGTAGTTAAGCATATTATGTTTTTGAAAGGTTCCTTGGAAATGTCTATTTCTCATAGAAATGGTTTCATTACGAAAACAAAAAGATATTTCAGACCATGTAGAAAAGCACTTAAATATTGCCTTCTGATAAAGCATTGTTCAAATGAAGTCTCGTAAATACCTAGATGGTTTTCTTACTGTTATCTGAGTAGCCAACAAAAAAAAACTTTGTGGCAGACAGTAAACTCAATAGCTTGAAGACCAATTTCGAAGTGACATCCTGTGGAAGATGTTGGTTAGTGACTTTATGTTTGTATCTGTTCTATTAACTTTTACAAATGATGCATCCATTCATGACTAAAACAATAAATCCGGGTGGCACCGGTATTCTTGATGCCCAGATAGGGTGACCAGATGGCTTCCATGACCCAGGACAAATAGAAAACTCCAGGGGTGCATAGACAACACTTTTTATAGCATCTATTCTCAAAAGCACACTTTAGTAGTAGTTACACGTATTTTACATGCACAGACATAACATTGCCACATGGAAACCAAATTTTCATTGCCTGCAATCCTCTGTACAGAGCTCCGCTAAGCTTACAGTTGTTAATAAAACCTATTCCATGTGGCGTTTATAGTATTTATTAACCCTAGGAATAGAAAGGGAAATGCTGGGTAATTTGTTAAAATTCTCATCACTTCATCCGCTTGTAGCTGAATGGTGTGATGGCTATTTAATGTTACTTATTATCTCTCTTGTACTTTTTGTACCAGATGGGACGTTATGTGGTCCAGTAGTAAGCATGTTTATATGGTTTGTTTGGTTTTTTATTAAAAAGAGTTTTTTTAATTGCAGTTGTTTTCATTTACCACATCAAGAGTTACTGCGGAACTACAAATTCCATGATGGCCAGCCGGCACACCACAAGAAAAAAGGTGCAAAAGCATATCTTGTATTCATTTTAGTGCATTTGATAAATAGCAATTATGGGGACAAGTCCTAAATCTGTAGCAATTACCCAAGCAACAAATGACATCTTCCTGCTGACCGTCCTACATTCAGCACTCTGCAACAGCCCATCTCTTCTCATTTGGGAAGGGGGAGGACTATAGCGCGGTTTAAATCTGAAACACCTTAATGAACAAATACTACAGACAGAAGAAAAAACATGTATTAACAGTATCACAGTTCCATTTACCACATCAAAACCAGATGAATGTAATGTTGTAAAGGTTATAGGAAGAGGATAGGACTAACAATTTATTGTCGTAACTATTGTGCATAAATGCCTGTCACCCATAAGCACAAGATTCCTATAGATAAATAATAAAATATGAGTGACTTAATCAAGGATTCCTTCGCATTCTGGGTGCCCCTGGGCACAAAGACAATCTAATGCCCAATGGAAGACACACATTACCCACAATTGTCATGGTACAAAATTGCGTGACCTGCAGCCTACAGAGTCTTGTTGAAGGTTTCTTAAAGGCAGCTTCTCATCAAATTTTGAATAATACATTGTTACCTTTATGCATTTTTATGGTGTAACTGGATCTACATTGGTCCAGAATGAATCCTGCCGAGTGTCCCAGAATTCCATACAAGTCATATGTATCCCCGTCAACTACTGCACACAGTTTTTAATTTCACCTGTTTGGTCTATTTGATTACTTTACTGAGCTGATATGAGCTAGTCAGGATGGACTACCTTGTTTCCACACAATGCACCATCATAAGCCCCTGACAGCTAGAGAGGATACGATAACTTGGATTGCTTTGAAGATGGTCTATGAATTCTTTGGCTCCTGATTCCTCCATGTTGTTGGCAAGCAGTAGCATACCAGGGTGCAGGACTCTGTCCTCTTCAAGTGCCTGCAAGCACTGATGATACTGGTCAGGTTGGAGGTCCATCAAGACTAGGTCTACCTTCTCCATCCCAAACTGTTTCTTCATGGTATGAATGGCATCTACCGGATGCTGAGCTAGCAGTTTAAACTGCAACACAACCAAACAAAAACGGTTCATTATGACACGACACATATAACATCCCTGCTTTTTATTTAAATGCAATTTTATTGGAAAAAAGGTTTTTGTTTAAATCTTTTTTTCACTTTCATGACATTAATAAAGCATTATTACATTTTAGATGTTTATGATAATAGACAAAACATTATCACCAATATATCTATAAGATGCTAATACTAACACAGTGGATAATCTTTACCATAATAAAATACTCGACATGGACAAACGAACAAAATAGGAGGACTAATTGACATGACAGACAAGATGACTCACAATAAATGAAATACTTTTTATGGAAATATTCTAAAGACTTTAGGATACATTTACAGTTGAAACAAAGAAGACAAATGAAGCCTATTCATTCTTCTACTATAAAACTACGACCACCTAGTTTTAGATTATGGCCTCGTGTTCTAACATTTCTCCTCCTTGAAATAAACGTCTCCCTCACTTCTCTCCTCCCAGAGATAGATATTGAGATCCTTTTGGCTTACCTTACGATGTTACACCTGCAAATGTCATTATCGTTTTGTAGAAGGGGTTTCGAGAACTGTACATAATACTGTAGGTGAGGTGTGACCAGAGATCTGTAAAGTGGCAGAACCACCTCCTTCTACCTGCTACTAATGTTTGAGAACGTTAAAGAATGTTGTACTTAACTGTTAAGAATGTTTAAGAAGAGTTCTGTAAATGAGTTTTAATAATTTATAAATTATGGACTCAGCATTAAGATGTTGTAGGACAGTTGTTCTTAAAAAGTTTTTTTTTTATTCTGTGACTACCATGTTGTGGTGGTCGTTATTCTAGCCACAGCAATGCATTTGTGGAAGCCGAAAGAACCATAGCTCTGTCTTGGTACAACACTTGAAAATCATATATAGGTGTTTTTTTTTTATTTCTATGACATCTGCTACATCTCCTCCTCAGTGAGTTCCTGGTCTTTTTACTCCTGTTCAAAACAGATTGGCCACGTAGCTACTACTACGGTCTTCCGTGATTGGGCATGGTGAATGCTAATTGACCGCACTTGACCACATACCTGAGGGTTTTTAAAACCAGACATCAAAATCATTTCTTCAGCTGACTCTGCCATGTTCTCATCTTGTTCCACAGCATACAATTGACCATTCGGGGGAAGGAGGGACAAGAGACGGATTGCAGAATACCCACACTGTGTGCCCAGGGCTAGAGCAGTCAGAGGGGTAGCTTTTTTCACTGCATCAGCAAAGAAAATATCTACAAACAGATAATTGAAGAATGTAAAGATACATCTTGCTCATGATGTGACACTTAACTCTCTATATGAGGTTTAGAATCCAGAGATGGATAGTTTTCCAGTAAAATGGGCATCTATTCTAAAACATCGGCCAACTACATCCCTAAAACAATAGAATTAAAAGATACACCTCCTTGTATACTACCACGTACCTTTTACAAAATGCCTCACTACACTCAATCAATACAACAGTCGTGTCTCGTTCTAGACCTGGATTATTGTTACAGTCCATGTAACCGGTGGGATACATCAATTCATTGATCTCCACCGTAGTGCTTTACATGTGTTATTCAGCAACATGTAAAACTGGTACGCTTTCTGGGGAAAAAAAATGACCATTGTGGCAACCCTATTTACCCCTTTTACCCAATGACTTGACCCTAATCCATCCTAATGGACTATTCCAACATGACAGTGTGTTCAAGCCTTAAAGGTGCTGTTTAATGTCCACAGACAAATCACAATTCAGGTTTCTCTACAGATGATTTCATTTGGAATACAAGTCCTTGACTGATCCACAAATAAGATGATAAGTGCTGATGAATATGTATCTAGCACGTTCTCACTGCAGATACGAGTTCAAATGTCCAAAGCCGAGACTTCAGGATGCTTACCTTGCTCTGGGGTAAATATCAGTCCCTTTATGCGATGATCCTGTCTTGAATACTCTTTATACGTTAGCAGCACACTGTCTGGTTTTCCGTGAACAGACTCCAATAATACATATCGACGGAGAGCTTGTTGTGTCTTTACATTAACTATCATTTCCTTCACCTTCCGAGAACGGTATTTATAAGCAACCCAAGCCACAGTCATACATAATGGCACCATTACTCCAGTGAGCAGCACGGAGCTGCTGGAAGGCACGAAGCTATCGATCTGAAATATTCATAAATTGTATTATATTTCACAGCGTACACTAGAATTGTCTGTCTGCAAGAAATTCTATAAACATTGGAAAAGTACACTTCAAGGAGCAATGCGACCAAAGCCGTGACTGTTTTGGTTCACCGTATATAATGGTTTACATATTATCAGCTTCTCTCTGAAGAAAAGACCTCTGAGGCTGGGAAAGCTTTGGTAACTTTACATCCTTTTTAAATAAACGTTATCAATATCCACTTAAGACCCAGGAGGGCGCTTGCCAGTCTGTACTTTTGCTAATACTTTAGGCCACTAAGTCGGTGAAAATCATATATGAAAAAAAGTTTGCACCTAAATCTCAAGGTTTGTTCCCCAATCTGATGTATTCTGGGTAGAGGTACAGATTCTCAGGGTCACACAGTTGGAAGAAGACTCTTTCATATTGTGTTTTAATTACCTAGAAGCATCTGGCTGGTGCTTTTCTCACAGGTATACCATGGTTGAAATACATGCTTGAATACAGGTGACTTAACGGTATACATACAGTATATACCATATATATATATATATACACATTTACAGAATATATATACACACAGTATATACCGCATATATATATACACACACACAGTAATATATATATATATATTAGATATTCTCTGCAGCCCGGCATGATGTAGCGTTGCCCAGTAAATATTTTATTTGGCAATCCTACATTCATTCATCAGCTATTATCAGTTAGTTCAGTATAAAGTAACATTGGAAATGAATGAAAAATATTTGAAAGTGATAAAAGCTCTTATTTTAACAACATACCATTTTATTGCTGCCACCAAGGAGTTTGCATTAAGCGCGTTGCAGTTTGGATGTATATGTGACAGGTGACCTTGTGCTCGGCTCCAACAGGAAGTGTCAGGTAACCAGGAAGTGTCAGGTAACCAGGAAGTGTCCATGCATTAGAGCACACCTCCCGCTCGCTCATCAGATACAGGATCTTATTACATGTACACACAGGGACTATAACTCTTAGAGTAACCACATTAACCCTTTATTCCGGGACACATACACTTTTCATATGTCGTTTACCCATTTATACTTCCCACATACTGCTTGGCAGCTCTTTACAGGTGCTGGTCAGAAACATGTGAAATGTCTCAGTATAAAATGGCCATTGTGCATGTGTATGCGGCTCATCTGGCTACTAACTCAGTGGCCAAACATTTAAAGGTGTGGAGCTTGTGGCAACTTTGTATCAGGCAGACCGTACGAAAGGAGCAGCAGGGAGCAGTCCCATTTGAGGATCAGGGGCTCGCACCCCTATGGCAATGATTAGATGCTTAGAAGGGTTCCGGGAGGCTTGCACATATGACCGTATGGGTAACATGTATGGAAATAACTGACACCAAATCTGTTGTTGTTTGTTTACCTTTATTTTTTTGTGAAATGATCAAAGTTTATTGCGTCGGTTGAGAAATAATGGCTCGATAATATGTAACCTTGTAGTCCGAGCAGCTTGCTGCGACAAGTTAAACTTTATTTGATTGATGCTGAGCTGAAAAAGAAACTGAAGATCAAAGTTGTGGTCACCCTGTACAACCCCTATTAAGCACAGCCATAAATTCTACATGAGCATAGTAGCAGCTATCATAAACAGCAGCTGTAAGCCAGGTGACACAAAAATAAATCATGCAGGGTTTTGGCAGCGCAAGGTGTTCATTTCTTGTGTGTCTCCTTTGTTTAAAGGTGCGGTGATTTATTCTTTTCTCCGGAGGTTTAATCTCATAAGAAGGCACCGAAACTTTTATGAAACCCCATCAATGTTTGCCTTTGTGCCCTGCACCAAAACCTATGAAGGAGGCATGATTAAAGGCACGCTCCGGCCATCATATGCACTTTAACGCATGTGACAGATGTGTGGCCCCTTTCATGTTGCCCCGTTTGCAAATGCATGGAGGGATTGTGTAGAATTTGCCCCTACTTCCACCCCAGCTACTCTCCATGCAACGTGTGCTCTCCCTGTGTTTGATACACTCGCCTCTAGTCAGCTCCAGCAAGGATGCTGTTCAATCTCCAGCGTGCATGCGCAGAAATCGCTTCCATTGATTTCTAAGAGCCAATCAGAGCCAAGAGTCGTCAAACCATAGAGGAAGAGGGCAGCTGCACGACCGTAGGTTCTACATCCGATGTTTTTTTCCCCAGTGTACAGTCTTGAAGTGTAAATATAAATAAATACAAAATATCTGTGATGTAAGTTTTAGTTTACCGAGGGTGGAAGATAAATGGAACAACCTCCATGGTCCTATACTGCACAGGACGGATAAAGGTCCGAGTCCTTAAATCAGGAAAAATAAGCAGACTAGATGGGCCGAATGGTTCTCATCTGCCGTCAAATGCTATATTTCTATATCCGTTCAGGTTCTTGAAACATATCCCAAAAAAGTATTTCTTATTCTCTTGGGCCTATAACTGTACCAGTCAAAGAAGTCATTCCTGGGTGTCACTCAGGGCTCTCTTTTGACGTACAGCAAGCCAAGCAGGGATATCCAGCCATGACATCCTTTACCGCCCACACTATGACGGGGTGCCCCTGTATGGAAATGTTTGTTTCAGGTTTCGGCTGAAGTTCTCAACCTTCCTAATGCCGCAACCCTTTAATACAGTTCTTCGTGTTGTGGTGACCCCCATCCATAAAATTATGTAATTATATAGTGTGAAATATGTGTTTTCCGATGGTCTTAGGCGACCCCTGTGAAAGGGTTGTTCGACCCTGTTGAACCCTGTTGTTTTTATGGCTCCTATATTCTCAGATGGCAAAATGTATATATTCCACCATGTTGGCAAAATTTGACAATTTTAACTCGCTGATGCTAAAACGCTTTCTTTTTATATGCATATAGAATATGTTGATATGATGAAGTAGGAATTAAGTAGTATTTGCATTACAATTGCCTGTAACTAACCAGCAAACGCCAGGACAATTATGATGTCATATAAAGGTAATTTATTATAAAAGGCTAAGGCTTTATAATGCATTTTTAATACAAACTGTCTTATTACCCGGGCTATTTGTCTGTAGCATCGATATTCTTGACATAATTGTAGTTTAATAAAATTTACATTTTCATGCAGGTTTTCTTCTCCGATCACTTAAAAAAAAATGACCACACACAATGTCTCGGTTGGAAAAAAAAATATTTATATTTGGAAAAGATAAAAATAACATTGACAATAGGTCAATAGGAAGACATTCCAGCAGAATAATATTTAGCTTTGGCACGATCGGACTTTTGTTTTCTAGCAATCCCTGTGACAGTAAATAACAATAACATCCCCTGGCTTTCAAAAGCGTAAGAGTGTGGGCGTATGAATTAGGAGCGCAAGAAAATGTAAGGAAATAGTTATGAATCCTGGCTTCCTGTTGGTTTATATGCGGAAAAACGTAGGCTGACGTGTCCGGAGTGGACATCAAAACAGGATCCGTGTTGGGTCCAGAAGAATCTTGAAGAAATATGTTTCTAAGAGTTTAAGTTAATTCTGACTTGTGGGTTCAAGAATGCATGTATTTCTTGACATCAGCTTTCATAAACACTAGGTGTTTGGATACTTTATTATTATTATAAATAAAGCTACAGCCACACGGCCACAGACCTGATTGTGGTTTCTGCCTGTAAAACTAACAAAGCATGTCATCAACTTATAGTCATCTAGGTTTTAAACACTAGACTATTTAATTTTGGTGTCATTTGCCACATTCACTTTAACTAGTTGTGTCTCATCAGATGTACCTACCAAGAAGAAATTTTATTGGGATGAATAATTTCAAAACATGGATATTTCCCATTATATAATATATATATATATATATATAGGGTTTGTAATAGATAGGTGTATCCCAAACCCCATTAAAGAGGGTTATAATACATAATTTGTTGGGATATAAATAAAAGATAATAATGGGATGCACTGTGAGGGGGGCAATATGTGATAAAATCTGTTTATCACAGCAATATGATAAATGCAGATTTGCTCTTTATCACTGTTGCAAAGGACTATACATATTTTTATTTGCAACCTTTTGACATGATTTCGATTGTGAAATCAAATATTCATGAATGGATGGATTATACTATGACCGATCATCACAAAAAATAGAACTGCCAATGAAATATTTTTTATGTAAGCAATTTACTTACATTTAATACAAAATTACCAAAATATCAAACTTTTTTTTTTTAAATTATACATTTTCCTTGGAGACCCTGAGAATAAATTATTAGCAGAAGGTGTAAAAGAGACACCCTTTTCATGGTTCTGTGAAACCTGATTACATTTGGATTGTTTCTTGAATTAATCAAACCAAATTATTGAGGTGCTTTTCAGCTTCATAAAAACAAGTGCTCCAATTTATAA
>VKOC01000003.1:2342158-2360641 GCA_009364415.1 Spea multiplicata | reverse complement strand
CTGGGAACACCCAGCGGTCAGTAGCAGCCGCCCCTCGCGATCCCAGCGATTTTCAACGCAGTTCCCAACCTTCTGCCCCAGGTTCTCAGAAAAGACATAGCAGTGACTTTACATACAGTATGGATGCCATTGTTAATAGTAAGTTATCCCTCTCCCATGTAATGTGTCAAGTTATCACGCTACTGCCTGCCAAATCCTACTTAGCCATATAATGTGCTCTGACATTGTTTACCATGCCAGCAATTGTATACATTGGAGCGGCCAGTGATAACTGTCAATCATCTTCGCTCTCAAGGTACCTCTTGAGCCGTTGTTCAAGGATGTTTTTTTGGAAAATCACTACATTAAAAACAGCCAGATCAGATTTGGTTCATGGTAACGAACCCTAGGCTGTGTCATTTAGTCAAAACATTTGTGGGTCGAGCTTTGTCCATCTCGGAACGGGATGCTACCCGTAGGAAGACAATCTCTGGCACATCCCTTACACAGATAAAGGTTGAATGGGTCTGAGTAAATTAAATAAAGCATAACCCATTAAAGATAAAACGTACACAGTAACTACCCAATCTGATCATCCGTATAAATTGTTGATGCCATTAAGCCTTCTGGTTTTGTGCCTTTCCTGCACTTATGCAAGTTCTCCTTTGTAATTGACCCCTTGCCAGCACGTTCTCTTGACAAATCTGAAATCAGGACAGTTTGCAACTATGCCTTATGGGGAAAACCATATCTGTGCCCCCTCTCCCCGAATGGCATAACATCAATCACTGCATATGAAGAACGCAGGGCGCAGTCAGCCTCGGGGCTTATTTGATAAGGCAGAGCTTTCCCTTGGGAATATGCAATGACGTCTCTTGCAAACCAAGGCCACTGAGAAAACAGCAAACTTGCAAAAAACAGTATTATTTTTTACATTTTTTTACAGGCATTTAATACGAAGATAGAGCAGGAACATTTCATATTCTAAGCGGGGGGGGGCGGGGAGACGCGTGCAGGGCCCAGGTCGGAAGGGCCCTTTCTAAACTTTCTAAACGGCACGGGGAGACAGGAGCGTATCGGGGGTCACTTTATGTCACGTGACCGCGCGGTGAAAGCCAAGGCTGCTCCCACAGTGTGCACAAGCAGCCAGAGAGAAACCTGCAGAGCTTTGATTGTATTTTTGTATGTGAACATGGATATGTAATTGTGTGTGTGTGTGAATGAATGTGTAATTCTGTGTGGTTGTGGCTGTGTAATTGTGTGCGTATGTGAGAGCATGGATGTGTAATTCTGTGTGAGTGTGGATGTGTAATTGTGTGTGTGTGAGCGTGGATGTGAAGGTTTGTATGTGAGCATACACGTGTAATTTTGTGTGTGAGTATATATGCGTAAGCGGGGTGAGATGGAGTGTATGTTAGAATGAATGTGTACGTGTGTGTTAGTGAGTATGAGTAAGCGTGTGTAATTTGTGTAAGTGTGTTTTCATATATGTGCCAGAGTGTATGTTGGAAGGGGGGCAAGGGGAAAAAAAGGTACAGACAAGTTGTTTGTGGGCAATGATGGCACAGACCAACTGTTGAATGGGCCCTGGGGCAATTAGACCCAGGCCGTGGTTCTAGTTAAGCACCTGGGTGCAGTCCATCCCATTAGATAGCTAACACAGCGTGCACCACTGGAGCACAGGATGAACACAGTGAGTATGGATAAAGGGCATTGGAACACAGGAGTTATGGGATGATGAGGGCCTTGGAAACACAGAGTGGAGTGATGGGAGTGATGAAGGGCCATTGGAACACAGGAGTGATGGGAGTGATGAAGGGCCATTGGAACACAGGAGTGATGGGAGTGATGAAGGGCCTCTGTACGCCTATGAAGATATTCCATTAAGATCAGCCATTTCCAGCTACAAAAGTCATTTACAACATTAGCACCTTCTGGGCTGGATTTCCGATCCATATAATGTTCTTTTAATGGACAAAATGTGCTTTACATTTCGAAGTGACCCCAAACTTTTGAGCTGCAGCGTACATGAAACTATGAACCTAAGACAAGGCCAAGGGCAACGCAACATATAAGACCTTACAGGGGGTGGAAGTTTGGTATTATTCTTTTCTATATATTAGCTGTTATGTTTGTGACCTTCGGTAACTTTTTTATCTTGTCTTAGATTACAAGCTGTTCAGGGTCGGAACAGACTGTGTCTGAAACATAATTCTGCGCTGAGCGTTCGTCCAGCATGCGCAACCTCTTCTGAGAAAATCACACAGTATAAAGATATAAAAGAAACAGCTGAACCAAACACTGGGGAGGATTAACGTCTCAAGCACCACTAGGCACGGGGATTAGAGCAGCCATTTCAACCCATCGCGAATCCACCCCCCTCCCCAAATAACAAATATATAAAAGAAAAGAATGGAGTGAGATGTGATAGAGGGGTGAGGTGTGATAGAGAAGTGAGGTGTGATAGGTGAATGAGAGTGTGATAAAGGAATGAAGTGTGAGAAATGCTTTATGATCTGTGTTTCAGAGTGAGTGTGTAAGTGTGCGTTAGAATGAGTGTGTGTGTGGTTGAGTTGGTAGTGTAGTGAATGTGTTACAGTGAGTGTGCATGTGTGTGTGTTTGTTAGTGTATCTTACAGGGAGGGGGAATAAAGAGCTAATTTCATATCTGTTTATATAAAACTAAAGTCCAAACATGGATGGAATGCTAACGTCAAGTAATAAGGCAAATACATTAGGATTCAGAATACTCATTCATTCGCTTGGCTGTTACGGTTTGCAGAGGGAGCCATGCTTACAGTCTTTAATTTGACTCCCCCATGTGTATGCGCAGAAAGCACTGCCACTGACTTCAGAGCACTTCCCTGCCGCCGATTGTCTGATTTAAGTGATACAAAAATGGGAGCACGGGGGTGGCATTGTGCAGCAACTGTGGAGCTGCAGCTTCTCCTAAAGGTTAAAACGTAATTTTTTTTAAAGAGGTTTAATGAAGGCGCTTACAAACCACTCAAGTATGAATTCTTTATTGGCGACGCTACATGGGACATTAGACTGAAATGCTAATGTAAAGCAATAAAAGGTTATTTTAAACATAATTATACTCACTGAAATGATGGTGCATAATAAATGGGCGGAATACATTCACTAAACGCTCTACATGTACAGCACCGCGGAATTTGATGGTGATAATAAAGCAATAAGTAATAATACGCATATGGTCTATAGGAATTACGTAAACAAAAGTACTTATTTATCACCAGCCGCAGCATCAGGTCATCAGCATTTCTATGAATCATATTCTAAAGTATGTAAATCATATCCCTACCACTCCCATCACCCTCATATTAAGAGTTGGCATCACAGCTAGAAGATTCAGGTTTTACCAGTTAATGTTACTGTAAACATGAAGCACAATTTATTATATATATATTTATATAATTATAATATATATATATTCTCCATATTAAGGGGAGGGCTGGTAAGGGGGCAGGGGCAGCAATTGCCCCTTGGGCTTCCCTGACTTTAAGATTTTAGAACATTGACAGATGCCTTTTGGGGGTGTTGCAATTCCATGTATATCCACCAGGACGTCCAGATTTAAAAGGACAAAAGGCAGCATTTACCACCGACTGGATCCTTTCTGTGCTCAACGTACACCATTTCTCTCGGCCACTCTGTACACTTCCACCCCCCAGCTAAATGGTGCCAGCCCTTTCCCTCTAGATTGTAAGCTCACTTGACCCGGTCCCTCCTTACCCTTCATCTCTGTTAAATCCAAGTTGTTATGTGACTCAGCACTTGTTACCCCCTGCTTACCTATTGTACAGCGCTATGGAATATGATGGTGCTATATAAGTCTAACTCTGACTATATTGTAAGCTTACCTCCTCGGTTCTGTAAGTCGAATTGTTACGTTATATACTACTTGCTATCTCCTGTCCACCCATTGTACAGCGCTGCGGATCATGATGGCGCTATATAAAACAATAAGTAATAACAGCTATATTTCCAGTTTCCCTAGTAAAGGTTTGCTATCTGCAGGCTGTGGGCTGCTGTGATATGATGTGATCGGGGTACTTGCCTCCCTCTCCTGGCTCCTTACCTCTGCCTGTTCTTTCTTCACTGGGACCGGCAGTAGCCTCGTACCCTGTTCTTTATTGTTATGCCTCTATGGGCAGCCTAAAGAACTCCACCTCCCTGTAATACGGAGCCAAAGTGCATTCACTTCCAGATTATGAAACTCCTCTTAAAGCCACAGATCCCCAAGGATCCAAATACCGACATCAGTGATAAAGCCGTCTGTACCCGGTAACTTTAAAAAGAATACACCTGGGCATGATAAGCTGGAGGACGGTACGTGCGCTCCTCCCGTAACTATCTCTCAGTCCCGTCAAACTTCACCATATGATTTTCCTATGATTAAAAATGTGGGTGCTTCGTCTCTACTGTAAACGGTCTGGAATGAAGCAATCTCCCGTTTCCAAAGAAACTAAAAAGCACTAATCTTTTGCATGACTGCACTTGTCTCAGGCATGCGTTGGTAAAATGTAGGATTTTGTATTAAGGATTAAAGCTGAAAATACAGAAAAATGTACAGTGGAGAAAAGCAATAAGGGATATCGTGAAGGGCATGATCCACAAGGACAAAGAAGAACATGACCCAGAAGGTCATGACCCAGAAGGGCAAGCCACAAGATCTTCCATATAAAAATATAAAGCATTGACTATGGCCCACCATTAGTGGGTTCTAACAATGGAACATACAGTTAGAGATCGATACATTTTGCTAGAATGTGAGACTTTGGTTCACTTATGTGGCACTATTTTGAAATTAGACATCTTAAAACATTAGGTGTCACCGCTATCCGTAAAAAAATGACAGAGCTCCTTTTCTTTGGATTTCCTACGCACGTTACTGTCCATAAACCTGGCCAATGCCCCCTCTGCAGACACCGTCCGGAGTATAGAGGTATGACATCATATCCCTGAGGTCAGCACAGTCTTCCATAGACTACGTAACTGTGTCAACTGCCATTGGGAAGCGGCATAAATGAGGCCTGATCACCCAAACTTTGTGGCAGAAGGACAGCCGACCTATGGACCTACATAATACCTAATACATCACTGATTGTGGCTTTTTGGGCTGTGGAACACTGTGGTCACCTATACCCAGCAAACATTCTCAGGTGATAGAATTCTTCTGTCCCTCCTTCTTCCCCTGATGTCCCTCTTTTCTAACAACCTGGAAGCCTCCTGGAGATCAGAATGTGGCACCTGACCGGCATAAATAAAGTTCTGCCCTGTATATGAGGAATGTATAAGAGAATATTGAGTTAATATACTTGTATGATACAACAATTATAGCTAACAGGGGCTAAAGATCATCAATTTAATATGTAGATTCCACTCGTGGAATCCCGTGACCATCTGTTTGACCCTTATAAACTCATCACCTGGCTCCTCGGTCTCGGAACAATCGTCGAGAAGGGCATTCATCCATAAATGTATTTTTTTGAATTTCTTTGTACGGCTTTAATATTGTACAGAGAAGAATTAGGCAAGACTTGTCGTCTATGGTGTGGATGGTGGATCCCACCTTGTGGTAGAGATGATGTACAGATGTTTTGGCGTCCTCGCTGTTAGATCGTGAACAGCCCATGTTGAGCGACCTTGACAAAAGTCCACAGTGAATAAGCCATCGTTTCCATAGCCAACTATTGCTCAACGCTCTCCTAATATATTTAATATGTACAGTAGATAAAGACTGGACTTTCTGCTTGACTAAAGGCACATATCAGAGCAAAGAGGCACAGATAATAGCCAGATTTATATTCAGGGAACGTACTACCAAGATAACGACCTGTTGATTGATCTGCTGTCATCATCAGTTTCGGAATAATATCAGTCGCAAACACAAAAGACAAATGCAGAAAAAATCATTATGTAATAATGTAGAGCTATGGTAGGCAATAGTAGGTTTCCTAGAGGCTCCTTTGGTTGTTCTCCTGTGATACCCATGTCTGGGGACTTTCTGGATCTGTAGGCTCTGACTGAGGACCTCAGCTCCACCGGCTGCCACCCCATTCTGGCCAAGCGACATCCTTCCCATGTGACTCATGTCCCACATAGCCCACCTCAGAGTCACGTTTACCCATACATTAGCTAGATTTATTAGCACAGTTTACTGGGCGAACTTCTTACCCTAGAAATAGGTGAGGAGAGACTTAGAAGTCTATGGTGTATACTGAGTGTTATTTATTTGTAAATATGTGGATGACGTATCTCCCAACTTCTACCCCCACTGAATCGGGATACCGGTGGTCAGAGCTTGGAAGGGCCAACCACAGTATGCCTTCTCTGGTGTCCTAGATACAGGAGAATGAAATTGGCACAGCGGGGTTGGAGTCCAAATTGGGGGTCCCACTGTCCCTCCAAGTTCTACCTCGGCCCTTTAGAAAGTGGGACAAAGGTAGAGCTCGGTGGGATAGAGTGGCAAAACCAGGACTGTCCCACTCAATTGGGACAGTTGGTAGGCATGGAATGATTCACTGCAGGTTGCGTGGCATCAGTTATCCCAGTGATCTCACTATACTATTCTTTCATACTCGGAATCGCTTTCTACCCATACATTTCCCAGATTGTCTAGCACAAGGTATAGGTGCAATTTTTTATCCTGCAAACAGGTGCAATTTATGTTAAAATTAACTCTAAGCAGTCAGTGAGGACAAGCTGTCAGCGGAAGTGTATTGTGTGTCCACGCTATACAAACTACTAGGCACATGCATATTAGGTTTAACAAGGCCTCAGGTGCACGCATGCGCGGTACAGCCAGCCAGCGGCACCATGCTTACGCACGCACGCCGACTGTAACCACCAAGAGCACCCCCCCCCACCCGTAAACCAGCCTTGTTTGTCCTCCTTTGCCATAGAGATTAGAGGCTAGAGCGTCCGGACATTCACTCGCACCTCGCAGCCATAGAGAGGGAGCAGAGGGAGGTTACGTACGCGCCAGTTGTGTAGCGACGTCTGTGAGGCCTGCAGCCGGGAGCCTCGTCACACGCACCGGGAGGTGAGTATGGAAAGTCCGGCGTCGGCACGGCCTATGTGCGCAGGACGGGGAAGGGGTATTTATGTATAGTATCTTATAAAACGTAAATATTGTAACGCCTGTCGGAGTAAGTATGTGTTTTGATAACAGGACATGCCTGGGGGTAGAGGGAGCAAGGAAATGCCATACCGAGTGACTTAGTGTTATTATATATGTGGAATTTAATAATATTATTATATAGTATAATTTAAGTTATCAGCTGGGTGAGTTTGTGTGGAAGTTATGAGTCAGATACAGAGGATCATATATATATAATTATAATATATGCGCCTTAGATAAGGTAACACATTCTGAAGCACACAGTATGATACATTTTCGGGGCTAATTATGAGAAAACGTGTGATTTTGGTGTATTTTGATGAAATGTGTTTTTTTTTTTTTTTTGTAGCTCATTCCATCACTATCTTTATAAGTTTCCATGTTAGTGAGATCGCAGCACACGGGCCGGCATTGGACAGCGTCCGTATCACAGATGGGTCTAGCGAGCCAAACAAACGGACGAGATTTAAAGTCCTGTTAACCATCTGCCGCCCGTCCTTAACTTTAACCCCTTAATGAAAATGCATTTTCAATGGGTTTAGGGACCGGCCATTGTCCTTAAGGGGTTAAAGCGTAACCGTTACGAGCGGGCGCAGGCCAAACACTGCCGTTTCATCGTTTACGGGAAGATATAGTGGGATAAAGGTGACGGAAAGTTTAACCCCTTATGTCCTGTTCAGCCCCTCTTTTTGTTAAGGCATGGACAGGCCCCCCCCGCTAGGTTTACTTCTGATCAGGGCTGTAATAAAGGCATACACTGGGGGTGTAGAGATGGCAGTTTAGGAGAGGCGCAGCGTCGTACTCCATCCGTTAAATCCGCTGCTTTAAATTGTACCGGACGGTAAACTGTCAGTTGTTTCCATCCCCCGTATTGATGACGTCCATTTTTTTTTTTTTTTGCACGCCGTTAAGGTCGGGTGAACTGCCTGTGTTTGAGACAAGTCTTCTCCGTCCCAGCTCCCCGTTCGCTTTCCGCCATTCACAATGCCGGCGGCTGTGGTGGATAATAGCCAAGTGATCTGTGAGGTATGGGCCGTCAACCTGGAGGAGGAGATGCGCAAGATCAGAGAGATGGTTCGTACGTATGGATACATAGCAATGGTGAGTGAGGTCAGCAGTCCCGCTTTATTCTCTCGGATACGTTTACTGCGAATACATTTACTGTTTGTGCTACTTAGTCACGAAATGTGTAACTTAGAATGACCGGCTACTGTGTCTCTGCTCTGTACAGCCCCTAGCATTACCGGATTAAAGCCAAAATACTGTGTTCCTTTATGCATATACCTATACTTTAAGAGTGAATGTCGCTTAAAGGGACGCTCCAGCTACTATATGCACTTGAATGTGTGATAGCTCGGTGGTCCCTCTTCATTTTTGGGATGCCCCCTATGTGGATGTAATGGAGGATTCTGCTGAGCCCCTCCACATGCATTTTCCCCTTCAGAAATTACTGTAACATGCATTGTGCTTTGGAATAGCTCCCTGGGACATTAAACTGTCCCTTTAATTACTATTAAAACACTAGCGTAAACATAAAGGAGCTAAACAACCAAAACTTTATGGCTAAAACGCATCTTTACGTTGGAACTGTTATGTTTAGAAATGGAGAAAGATAGTAAGTATTTTGTAAGTTTTTAGCACTGATTTTAATGGGAAACGGAGCATAACAAGTAGTAAATACCATAGCAATTTGACACTGCTGAATGAGTTTACAGTGTGGAGGGAGTTGCGGTTTATTACGCGAGTGGTACAAGAAACATTAGTATAATTAATACTTGAGGGTTACTCGGAAAGGTGAGTTAAGGGAATATGGGAGGAAAGGCGTTAATGTGTACGTTTGTAGCCATCCTTAAAGAAGTTTGTCTTGAGTTTTTTAAAGGACCGCAGGCAGGTAAGCCGGGGAGGGCATTCCAGAGGATGAGGCATGAGGACTAGAAATCCGAGGAGAGGACCGAGATCATTGGATGAGTGGAGAGACCGGTTAGGAGTGTATTTGGAGATGAGTGAGGAGATGTAAAGAACTTTGTAAAATAAGAGTCAGGATTTTGAAAGGAATTCTGAAGCACTCATGGTGGATTGTAGAGGAGCGAGACTGGTGTGAGGGAGACCAGCTAAAACAAGGTTACAGTAGTTAAGGTGGGAAATGAGGCATAAACAAAGAGCCTTAGTGGCATCTTGCGTTGGGAAGGGGTGAATGTGGGCAATGTTCTTGTTCAGACTGGATGGGGGGCAGAATGTGTGGTCACCCCAAGGCAGCGAGTGTGTGAGGACAGGGAGATGGTTGGACCATTAACATTGAGGGAGACTGATGAGGGAATGTTAGCATTGGAGGGACGATGAGAAGTTTGGGCTTGGAGAGATTTGTGGGAATCGTGCAG
Source organism: Spea multiplicata (assembly GCA_009364415.1). Taxonomy (NCBI): domain Eukaryota; kingdom Metazoa; phylum Chordata; class Amphibia; order Anura; family Pelobatidae; genus Spea; species Spea multiplicata. Next base: position 2,351,137 of record VKOC01000003.1, on the reverse strand, counting down.
ACATCCAGTTAGAGACAGAGGCAGTTAGTTACACAGTCTTTGGACAGGGACAGATCAGGAGAGGTAGATCTGTGTGTCATCGGCATACAGGTGGTATTGAGGTGAGTTTGTAAAGTGAGAACAGAAGGGTCCTAGAACCGAGCTTTAGGGTACCTAGATTGAGAGGGGTGTAACTGGTGAGAGAGATACTGACGGTACGATCAGGAGAGAGCAGTGTCACGGAGGCCAGCGTCAGAAGCAGCAGAAATGCCTGTAGGATTAGCATAGAGTAGTGGCCCTTGGACTTAGCAGCGAGGAGGTCAGTAACTTTAGTAACCGCAGTCTCAGTATTCTGTTGAAAGTGGAATCCATATTCAGTAGGGTCAAAAAACTGTAAACGATCAAGAAGCATGGAGGTGAGAGGAAGTAGATGGGGAGGAAGGACTCATGGTAGCGTGCTTAGAGGAGGATGGGATGGATCAACACAGAGAGAGAGAGCGGGTTGGAGATCTTAGTTTAGGGACAGAGTACATGAGACTGGGTAAGACGAGAGGATCGGGGCATCTAATAGTTTGTTTTATTAGTGAAGTATGTGGCAGTCGGGCAGTAAGGTTAGTGGAAGGGGTAAAGCTGTGATAGGACAAAGAAAGGAATTGAAAGTACTGGAGCTGTGTTCAGGGTTATGAGACGGGGAGGTGAATTAGGTTTCCTTAGCAGAGTAGTAGGAACGTAACATGAATTTATAGTGTAGGAAGTGAGGCTTCTACCCAGTATGTTGAGCAGTACGGGGGCAACGGCAGAGGTGTAGTATTAATGTCATGTGTGGGGTTGGAAATATGAGCTTCATGAAGAGCGAGTAGTAATTGGGGCTACATCCTCCAGTGCAGATGTGAGTGAAGGTAGAGAGGTAGTGAGGTTGGTGCGTGACATGTTTAAGAGGAAGAAAATGGAAGGAGTAGGAGGCAAAGTGAGAGAGGAAAGGCTAGGAAATGGTGTCAGAGAAGTGAGTGAGTGGGCACCAGCTAGAAGATCCATTGAGTGATCATCTTCATGCGAAGGGCAGTCAGTATGCTGTAATGCTGTTAGTATATAGTGTGGTGGTGAGGAAAGAGAGAAAGTTCTGTTATTATAGTAATAAGCGGTTTGTGGACATGGTAGTTGTGAAATTAACCTGCATGGCAGCTGTTGACGGATCAGAGAAACTTGAAAGGCTGCCCCCAAGTTTCTCTGTCATTCCTTGTTTCCCTCCTTGGTAAACTCCTCATTGGCGCTTCGGAAAGTGGAATGCAAATGGAAAGTGGCCTGTGCTTCCAGGAGACTTGTGCCAACAAAGTCCAGATATAAGGTTTGGCTGCTATTGCCCCACAATAAAATCAGACACCTGGGAACGCGGGGAGGGCAGCCAGCAATGATGCAGATTACAAACGAGGGTGGACACAAAAAGTGGCCTTTCTTTACACTTTAAAATGCACCCCCCCTCGTTTTTAACCCATCTTTGATGCTGTTGTCATAAGGATGTTTACATTGTTGAATCAATCTATTAAGAGTTCTTGTTAAATGTCATGGTCATGAAGAATTTCTCAAGGTTTTATTATAAATGTTGTTTTTGTAGGACACAGAATTTCCCGGGGTGGTTGTAAGGCCTATTGGCGAGTTTCGGAGCACGATAGACTACCAGTACCAGCTGCTTCGCTGTAACGTGGACCTGCTGAAGATCATTCAGCTGGGACTCACTTTCATGAACGAAAAGGGAGAGTATCCACCTGGGACCAACACGTGGCAATTCAACTTCAAGTTTAACCTCACGTACGTGCCTCTAATTTCTTATGCGATGGCTGCATTTTCCCCAAACCCCAAATGCGATGCAGCTCTGTGCTGTATTCTGAGTAGACCTCCCAACTTAGTTGAGGACAGACGCCTTTCAATATGTTGTGCAAAACAAAAAAGTAACTTTAAAGGCACATTTATATCAAACTATTTTGTAAATGTATCTTAATACAATAATGTATAGATAATGTATCTCCCTACCATGAGAAACATTACAGAACTGCCAACCTTTCCCACATATTTGTCATGAGGGTAAATACTCAGCCTAGCCATTTGAAGAGATAAATGCTTCTGATTGTCTGCCAATAAATTCAGCTGACATTTGGCGCTCTGTCATTTAAGCCTGGGAGTGAATCACAGAGAGGCAAAGGATAAAAAGTTCTAACCGCAACCTCCAACGGCTCTGCTATTGAAACATGTATATAAGTAAATTTCACCTATTTGTTGTGCTAGCCAACCTAGATAAAACGTGATTCTGAGTTCAAAAAACAAACCTAAACCAAGTTATTCAGGGACGGCTCAACTCTTTCCAGGGATGGCCCTATATAATGCTTGTTCAGTTTAGCGAGTTGAAACAACTCTGCTATATAGCCTACATCCACCCTACTGAAATATCGTATGGTCACCTACATGTTGGGTCACTATAGTCATAATTTACATTTCCTAAAAATCTTTGAAAACCTTGGTTTCGTAGTCAAAAGGAATTCTGTTCGAGCAACGGAGCCCTCCTGACAGTCTGTCTTGTGCTGTTTTGCAGAGAGGACATGTATTCTCAGGACTCCATCGATCTGTTGGCGAATTCCGGCCTTCAGTTCCAGAAGCACGAGGAGGAAGGCATAGACACGTTGACGTTCGCCGAGCTGCTGATGACCTCTGGAGTGGTTCTGTGCGATAACGTCAAATGGCTTTCTTTTCACAGGTGAGCTTTAGTTGCCTTTATCACAAAAATCTTGTATGTTTCTGATTGATTTGGACACCGACAGCATATACACCTGATTCTAGTCATAAATAAGTTTCATAGGTAGTATCAGAAATAAATTTACCGTTTATCAATTTGCTCAAATACAAGACAAGGTTTTTTTCCAGAGCTCTGGGGAAAAACACCCCTTGTCTTATGTGTAGTCAAATAGAGGTCTGACTACAAGACTAAGATCCCCCGCAGAGCTGCAGGGGACCTGGATCCTCCTCTCTGGCTACCTCCCTTGCTGTCGGCACTTCCTCTGGGGCTTCTATGACGGAGCGTCGGCACCATATGACCCTCCTGTGCTCAGTCATAGAAGCCCCGATGGAACTGCCGGCAGCAGCGGAGGTTGTCTAAGCGCATTGTGCAGATGTTTACCAGCTACTCCCAAGAGATACCAATGCATCTGCAGAGTGTCAGACGCTCCCTTAGGCAACGAACGCATACAGTCCTGTGTCTTTAGTTTCTTAGTGGAGTGTTGTGCCCCCCCCGTCTCTAAAAGCTTTAACTCAAGATTAAAAGATTTGAAGACCCTTTACAAGCAATGCCAAAAACACAATTTTAGGAAATTTCCCTTCCGTTTTAAAACACAATAAAAGCTTATAATTTCAGCTAGTAAATCTGTCCAATCAGGAGGAACATTTCGTTTGTTGCTATGGTGACAAGACCAGTTTTAAAAATCTGCACCTGAATCACATTTTTATATAAAACCCCCTGTGTGTAAAGCTTTATAAAGCAGAAGAAAGGGAGTGCTGGTTCACCAAATATATAACATATGGCACAGCTTCTTTCTTCTGTCATTTTGCTGCTTCTGTGCACTCTACCTGCCTCTGATCTTCGCTTGTTGGCTCTCTCCCCGCAGTGGCTATGATTTTGGCTACATGGTAAAACTCCTGACAGACTCTCCGCTACCCGAAGAAGAGCACGAGTTCTTTCACATTCTGAATCTCTTTTTCCCATCGATCTATGATGTGAAGTATCTTATGAAGAGCTGCAAGAACCTCAAGGTAGAGTACCCTGTGAAATGATTTAAAAACATGAAACATAAGAAACTTTCCCCTTTTTGTTTTTTCTTATAAAATGTATATTTTGCGTATAGCGTATGGTCAGGTAAATGTCTTTTTCCCGTAGGGAGGTCTGCAGGAGGTGGCAGATCAACTGGATCTGCAAAGGATCGGTCGGCAGCACCAGGCAGGCTCGGACTCTCTGCTGACGGGCATGGCTTTCTTCCGCATGAAGGAGGTGGGTGCGGATTGTCTTTTAATTGGTAATAACCAGGTTTGCATAAGTTTTTCTTATCCGTAATAAACAAATTTTTTCTTAGGCCAGCTGTGCCTTTTCATCTTTCACCATTTGCCTCTTCCGTATAACTAAGCAAAACCTGTTACACAGGATCACGTTTGTAGTCATTGGGTGTGCGCTGCGGCACATTCTCCCTCCCCTAGCAGCAGGGCTCAGGGTTGAACATGTCTATTTGGCAAATGTACCTTTTAACCCCTTAATGACAATGCATTGTGAGCCCGTACAGTTGGTTCTGCAGAGCATTTCACCCAGTAGTGCTGCTGAGCAGATCTGGTTAGGCTTGAAAACTTATGTGACTGTGTTACCTTATGGGATATTATGCAAAGTATTAGTTTGGCCTTATGTAAAATAACATGGCGGTTTTATTTTATTTTTTGCTTTTATTCAGTTGTTTTTTGAGGACCACATTGACGATGCAAAGTACTGCGGCCGTCTCTATGGACTCGGCACCGGAGTGGCCCCGAAGTCTAATGAGGAGGCGGAGGAGAAAATGAGCATAATGTCTCTTATCAACAACGGACAGCCATGAATTCCAATCTTTCCGTCATCATTAACTCCTGTCCCCAGGCCGTGCCGTTTTCCTTAGCGTCCCAGTGGATGGAACTGGGACTCTGACGGTTTCCTCTCAGCCACGCGAAGCCGGTCATCATTTCCCCAAAAACCAGGAGACGAACACCACAAAGTGAACACACTGCCCTGATAAATCAGAATCTTTCTTTTACTGCAAGGTGATGCCCTCATCGTTTTTGCCTTTGACCGTTTACCTGTGGAGGGTCGTGCGAGGATCATAGCTGCATGGCTGCAGAGGCTCTGTTGCTTTAAGGCCCAGGCATGTATTGTGCGGTATCGTTGCCATTTTAGAAGCATGTATGCCCTGAATTGTGGAGAGCCCCGGCAAGGTTAGTGTTTGTCTCCATCGTGTCCCTCTCTCCAACACAAGGCACCTTTTTAATGGTGCTTTGTGTTGTTATGGGCACGGGATACGCGATGCAGGACAGATGAAGGCATTTGTGGCAAAGCACCTGTACATCAGGAGGAAATGAAGAATTGGACAAAAGAACTTCCAAGGTGTTTCCAACGACTGCTCTGTGTCTCACAATCCCTGCCTAAGCTGCTGGTTAACCGCTAGCCTTCCATAGATTAGTTGATCCCGCGGTGCTTTCCCAGTTCATCGCAGATGTTTGTACAGTGGGACGGTCAGAGATTGCCCACCACTTCCACAGAGAACGAGAGGACCCCTTTAGTAACGTGGAAGAGTAGCTACATAAAGCCTGAAACGCAATGATTTGAACAGTTTTGCTGTAAAGAGGGGACCGCGCTGCAAAGCTGGAGGTTTTGTTTTTTTTTGTACAGATTACCAGTTCTAGTGCTTTGTGTCCCAAAGCTGAATGTTTTATTTTTGTACAAGTAAGCGTTTCTAGGTCTTTGTGGAACTCGTCGTCGTCTTCTTCTTACACGGCTTCCGCTTGCCTTGCATGCAATTGATGCCGACTGCAGTCAAGCTTTCCCGTTGAGTCCTCGCACCTTTACGAGGTTGGAATGATCTTCAGATTAATCTTGGCTCTGCCTAAGCCATTGCTTACAGCGTCTCTGATTTATTTCGAGTGGGCATGAAAATAAGATACGACTGGATGTTTCTGGGGAGACTGTCAGAGTCCAGGTACATTTTACCAAATTATTTAAGTTTCATCTTAAATAGGAAAAGAGAAAAACAGTGCTTTTTTTTCTTGATTCACCAAGAGAGTTAATGTTGGATACGAATTCAATGGCTGGTTCTTAAATGTGAAGCATGTTTTGCAAAATAGTCAGGAACTGCAATTTGTTTTATAAGGGGCGCTGGCAAAACCCAGTTCACAATTCTATTTTAAGTCCTGAAAACAAAAAAAAAAAATGAGATTTCAAATCTTTTTATCCAGAATGTAAGTTGATATTAGATATTTTTTTATTGCCTTCAGTGCCACCAAATGAAAACAAACACTTTACTATCCATGTTATTTCCATGTAAAAAAAAGACGTCTATTTAAAAATAAAAAACAATAGTAACAATTGATTAAAAAAAAGAGAAAAAAGTGTTTGAATTTAAAGTTTTGCAGTTTTACCCAACACATTTTGTAATTCATGTTTCATTGTTGGCGGGAGTTTGAAACGTGTAAATATTATTTATGTTTTTAAATTTGTAAAATAAAGATGTTTTTTTCTTTTTATGATTCAAACGGAATTGTGTATTACATTGATGTGTCTGCTGTGTGTTTCTATCAGGAGAGTGAAAGCCCCTTGGCAAAATTCTTTAAAAAAAAATTATATATATAATATTTTATATATTTAAGGATTTTTTTTTTTCTTGGCCAAAACGTGGCTAGATGGCAAGACTAAACCAACAAAGCAGTGAATCGGGCAATGTCTTAGGGCAGCTGGAGGACAGATGTCCTCTGCTATTGATGTTGGAGACACATTGCCATGAGAACTTCTTGTTTTAATCAATATAGTTGGTATTTAAAAAAAACAAATATGTTCTTTATATAAAATCATTGCATGGGTGTAATAAATATTTGTATGTAATATAAGTATGTGGTGATACCTTTTTTTATTAATTGAACTAATATTTAAAAGACAAGCTTTTGAGTTTTCCTCTCCATCAGGAGAGAGACCTGAAGAAGAGAGGGAAAAACTCTCAAAGGCTTTTGTCTACTGGACTAATATGGCTTAACCCACTTACAGGTATGTATAATATAAATATATATTATAAAAAATATGAGCTGTTAGGTAATGTCATCTCTTCTAAACACTACAAATAAGTATTGATATGTGGTGTCTTAAGTGGAGAGATTGTACAGTTGGAACACTTTAGTCCACATTTAGCACCCCCTGATGTTTGGTAGCAATTATGTTTTCAATTCAGATCTTGTTTTTATAGTTTTAAAAAATACCTATTAAAATAACTAATACTAGTTAACGTTAGTTGTGGATGTTCTTCTGTAGTGAGGATTGTGAATCATGGCTATATCACCCTCTGTCTTTTGCTGGTGGGATATCTTTTTATATCTATTGAGATTTTATTTGCACCGGAGTATCTTGAAGGAACAATGTCACCGATAGCCTTTCTATAGGAGATTTAATGGGAATAGATTCCTGTCACTGGTTGGCTGCATACGACGTTAATCTGCGGCAGGATAGTTCCCTCATTGAAATCAGTGGGAAGACTTTACACGGGCGCGTCGGGGTCTAAAAAGACCACCGCACGCAGCGTTTCTACAGAGGCAGAGCTGGATCTGACCGGAGGTCGGTATATCACATGCATGGAGATGCATTCATTCATTTGCATTTCCTTCAGTGCATTAAGCACGGTGGTGGGAATGGGGCAAATGTATTTGTGGAGATTCTGCAGAATCTTCCTCATCCATTTGCAAACAAAGCAGCATAAAAGGGACCACGCATAATTTGTATTAAAGTGCGTATGATGGCTGGAGTGTCCGTTTAAAACAAACAAACAAAAAGTTGAGCAGAAATGGAAAAGCGAGAGAATGACAGAAGATTATAGCCAGCAACGGCTGACCAAGGCTAGAAGTGTGCCAAGGAGGTAAGTAACTCAAAGCTGCCTTATTAGTAATGCCAGATAAACCCTCCATCCATGTATGCAACGCTGTCAAAAAGGTGAATGTCGAGCGGAAAATAATTGTAGGTTTTATGCTAGTGATGTTCAGATTATTGTGTGTTCCAACTGCAGATCCATAAACATCTCCATGGAACGAGGGAATCTTTGGCTTCTGCATCATGAGAGAAATCACCACTGCCCATACTATTCCATCATTAGTAGAACCCCGTTCAGACAAAATCTAGAACCCAAAGCAGACGATGTAGGTTCACCAGACTGTAAATTTACTTAAACCCCATGACCCCAAAAGTCCATTGTAGCCGCTACGCAAACCTCTGTCCGCAGAGCCTGTAACAGAAGCAGAGTCCCTTCCATCTGCGGTCATCAGAAAATCATCCGCTTCAGAAATATGAAGTTCCTATAAAATTACCTCTCGTGCTTTCTTCACTCTGATTAAAATAAAGACCTTTTCGGGCCAAGACATCGTGCCAGAGCGAGTACCAGTGTTGGCCATTAATGTTTGATCTGCACCCCGGAACACCGCTGGTGCAATTCCTAGCAGTTACCTTAAAACTGTAGCCTCTTTCAGTACCCCCCCATTACTTGTGTGTGTATATATGTATTTATGCACGCACGCACGCACGCACGCACGCACGCACGCACACACACTTAGTTTGGCTCTGTTATTCCGCACTGTGTGCGTGAATGGATTGGTACCTCCAATTCCATTTGCTTTTTTGTGTCTGTTCCAATCACATTGCAGCCGGCTCAGAGTGTAAAGAAGCAGCAACAGCAGGAACCATATATAGCAGGGGTGTCCAAGTTTTTTTCTGCAGTGGGCCACTTCATCAGAATTGTATACGTGCGAGGGCCGCACTCATTTTTCACTGTGAGAAAATATGGCCTTTAATAAAGTACGCAGATTAAAAAAAAAAGTCAATGACACAAAAACTTTCCCTCACTTTCTGGGCCTAGAAAGTTTTCTGACTACAAATTCAGGATTCTGGATAAGTAAAAATCAAAGTTCTATTTATCCTAGGGATACACCAAAATGAAAATTCAGGGTTCACTTAGACGAAACCGAAAATGGTTTCTCTCCCACCTTTAAAAATAAAAAATCCCTCACTTTTAATAAGTTACACACCAAAATTGTACAACAAAATGTTGAGAGAGATGAGATGAGATGAGAGAGATAGAGAGATAGATATAGATAGATATAGATAGAGATAGATAGAGATAGATAGAGATAGATAGAGATAGATAGAGATAGATAGATATAGATATATATATAGATATATATATAGATATATAGATATAT
>VKOC01000003.1:2320085-2342058 GCA_009364415.1 Spea multiplicata | reverse complement strand
ATATATCTTTGAAAAGAAATAAAATGAACGCAGGAGCCGTCTTGAAGCAGCGAGCTGTGTGCCAAGGATAAGCTGTCATAGGAAAGCAGAGGGGAGTGGCGCCACCTTGTGGACAATGGCCACTGTTAGATATCCAATGAAAGAATCATTCAAAGGCCACTTTCCGAGCGGTGGGATGGTGCGGGAAATGTACGATAAAAAAAAAATAACGGCTTCCAAAAAGTCGTCGTCTCCTTGCCAGGCGAGCGATTCTTTGGCCCAGTTTCCTCTCCCCAAACCTGTAACAGCAAAAGCTCTGCTTCTCTGCGCTCGGTGATTTTAAGAGAAGGTGAGAGTTCTGCGCTCCACAAAAGGAAATTCTCAGAGAGAGGGCAGCAAATTCAATAATTTAAAAAGGAAAAAAAAAAAAAACAGATTCCCAACTCGGCGGGCACACTTCTGCCAGGATTCTGCTAAAAATTAAAACTAAAATTCCAATACCCCTAAACAAACTAAAATGACCTTTTCCCCCCAAAGAATGAGCGGCCGCCACCCTTGGCAGGAAAATAATAGGAACAGTCAACCCTTCCCTCCAGCACCTGGAGTCTCTGGTGTTTGCAGAACTAGTTCCCGTAGGAGGCAGAGGGGGTCCTTTTTATTTTTGCTGGCGGATCATATGTCTCCCATATGCTCCCTCCCCTGACCCCTCGATTTTTCCTGATCGAATGCCACTACTTCCCCCCTCCAGTTTGGGAATCCAACGTGGCAGCAGAGCTCTGGCCTTGGGCTCTGGTATCTTCTCTTGGTGGATTATGGGTCTGATGGCCGGGTCCCTTGCTAGATGACTGAGAAGGGTATCTCCGTCGGCCTTCTCCGGTAGAAAGTGAGTGGCGTCTCCGGGAACCTCCATCTTCACCCATAGGTGGCTGGAAATACAAAACGAAAAACCCTTTCAGTGTATGCAAGTTAACCCGCAAAGCTTTTCTGAAGGCAAAATATGGATCCATATAATAGCAATGAACATATAAAGTTTGGATACTTTGTTTTTCTTCACACCTCCAATGACAGGGTCTACAAAAAGCTCTGAACTGTGAAGTTCAACCAAAAGTAGAGGAGCTTCTGATCGGCCAACGGTCCACGAACGTGTAACGAAAATCAAAACAAGGGGAACCGTTCTCCAAGAACACTTATTAGGGATGGTAATCACGGCTGTGTAGCAGCTCGACCATCTTCTATGCTACACTTATAATAGAGATAGAAGTCTTGCTGTCTGACCGAAAGCAATATGGAGGAACCTTAGAGGAGAACTAGGTCTACGACATCCAACTCCAAGAGACTAGCATGACCGGACAATCATTTATTTAGGGAAAAGCAAAAATAGTATTCTTTAGAGCCAAAATAAAATGTACTTACATCCACTCGAAAATCCTCCAGCCTGCGGAACTTGCTCAGGTACTCCTGCAGTTTGGGATCAATGTCTAGGGATTTGGCTTTGGAATATTTTAAGAAGGCCCAGAATTTTTCCAGTCCGTACAGCTGACCTTTAAAATAAAAAAAAAACAACCTCATTAACAAAAATAACTACTACATCGCAAAGAGGTTAGTCCAGAAATTAGACACATTTTACAATATAAAGGATGGCTCTCTGACACAGATAAGAAAAAATAAATGCTATTGAGGTCAATTTGGGGCAGCAGCCTTGAAACGTAAATACTTTAATTTCTATGGAGTTTATATGAGATTCAGCACAATGCCAACACTAACGTTTCCAAAGTAATCGAAAAAGAATTGAAAATGGAGGGAAACTATTCTCACCGGATTCGTAGTCCCGTCTGGTCTCTTCCTGGAAGTCACGGAAAATGTCCAACCGGAATTTCCTCTCCAGCCCATAACTGTAATATCTAAAAAGGCACTCCAACCCGTACCTGGAGGAAAGAACACAAGCAGGCACCTTGATTTGGGGGAGTTCTGTACGGCATGGATAAAAAAGGGGTTATTCAACCCCTTTCCCAGGTAAACAAGGAACCCATTGGGGGCCACAAAACATGTATTATGTGATCCAGTGGTATTAAGCTAGTACGTATATCATGGCGAGTGCGGGCCGCGGTGAAGACTGGCGGCGTCAAAGCGAGTGTACGGTGTTAGTGACTGTTTTACTGCATGGTGCTAGAGTGTGTGAGTGTACGGTGTAAGGGTTACTGGAGTGGTGGCGTATGCTGGTAATGTCAGGGCTGAGCCTAAGGTTAGTGATATGAAGGAAAAGGATATATAGCGGCTATACGTATTGAACGTATAGTGTTAGAGTGAATTCGCGCGTTAGAACAACCATATTTTAGATAGAGGTAGGGGTCAAAAAGAAAAACTAATCAGGCACCACTAACGTTAGCCTCACTTCTGTTTATGAAATTATTAAAAAATACAATTCATTAATTTACTTGAGAGTTGTTTAGCGATTGCGGATATTTACAAAATGCCTTCTTTAAGAATATACTCCTGACACGGCATTGGAAAAGTCTTATCGAACGCCGTTTGCAATAAAACTATGAGCTACTACTTGTGTGGCGCCAGTACTAACCTGTAGCCCTCCTTTCCATCTTCCACCGCTAGCTGCTTGAACTCCTCATACATTTTCTTGTTGAAATGATCTCGTAGGAAGAAGGACCAGAAGCGGAAGAGGGTGTTCATTTCCTGGGACTGGCCGATGCCCAGCCGTTTCCTCTCTGACAATAATAATAAAAATTGGGACAGAAGGTTAAATCTCCCCATAAAGACGCATAGATGAGTTTCGTTATACAAAGCCTTCAAACTCTTTGTTTCCCAAGCACGCGTCTCACCATTAAGGCAACGCCGGCGGTATTTGTGGTAAACGTGTTGTGTAAATCCATTCTCCTTCAGTAGCTCGTGAGAAGGATGCTGGAACTTTGGCAAAGACTGAGGAGTACACCCGTAATTGCTCAAGGATGGAGCCCCCTCGGATGGGCTGGCGTTCGAGCTGTAAAGGAACATGAAATATGTTGGCTTTCGGTCAGCGACTGTGTACCTTTTTTTTTTACATTCTGCTGCTCACATTTTAAATGGGAGAAAACAAACTGTCGGGATGTTTATCCTGCCCCCTTAAACCAAACACGATAGTCTAACGTCATACCTAACTGAGGTGGTGCGCGGCCTGTGCTCCCTGGAGTCCATCACCCAACCCACGTGACACTCCATGGGTGGGTTGGAGCTGTGACGGGTCTTCCTTTTCCTTGGTGTCTGCAATACAAATAGGTTCTATATGACAAAGCGCCACAGGAGAATAAGGCATACAGGGACACTAGTCAATGTGAAACGTAGGGCTCGATCTTAAATACTTATCTGTAAAAATAAAAAAACAAATGCCGGTAAGATATCAAAGTCCATTGAGGTTTGGACTATCAGGAGATATAAGGGGTGTTCTTAATTCTATGTAATTTGGGTAATACAGCCAAGCCACTAGGGGCAGAATTCCTTGGAACCTCAACATTCTCGACCACCAACACGTGCTCACACCATTAGAGACCCAACTTGTACACGGGTGTAGCTATTAGCATGTATCGAGAATACATTTATTCCTTAACTTTTCGCAGTGAATGCACGGTTATAGAATGTACGAGTTTTAAGGCGGCTAACCGTCCCCAAAACCTGGTGCGAGGGGTTGGGCAGCTTCTACAAAGATCTTAAAGAGCGAGACTTGGAAGTAAGCGAAGTCGGCTCCAAGGAGACAAACTTTTTAAACTATCGGTCTTTAGTTTTTTCGTTACCTTGGCATCGATCGTTCGGCCCTCCTTCACAACCGGGTAAAAGCGCGGCGTCAGAGTGGGATCCTTTAACCTGGGAGTGCGCGGGGTGCGGGGCGTCCGGGCATTGCGGTAATTCGGAGATTCGGGGACAGTGGTCGGGAGGGAGCGGGCAATGGTGGAAGGTTCAGGTGCACCAAAAAGCTTGTTGGCCAAGGCGTCGGTGGGAACTGTTGATGTGAAAGGAACAGTGAGCTGCGTAATGCGAGACATCTCAGGAATAAAGCACGACGATCGATTCCTCCATTCCTTTTTGGCCGCTAACATTATCCCTTCTACCTCCCGGCCGGCACATCGATATGTCTGCCCTACCGTAACCTAATCACAGATAACATAAGAGCTCTTCAACTGGGGGCACACGAGGGCTTTTAGAGACCCCCTTGACTGACGGCAAGGATCCTACTGTATTACATTACTGACCTAAAGCGACTGTCATGAAAGTATTACACACACTTCAACTTTAAATGTTTTAACTTGAGTGCCTTGAGGATTTAGAGAGCGGGCGATAATTTGAGGGCGATTTATGTAATGAGAGACCCAGGCGCAGTCTAAAGACAGCTGAAATCTGTGACGAGGGAAGCGTCCTTTGGTGCATCTGAAGAAGACACGGACCACCCTCTGAAACGCTGGATAAAACTGGCTAACGGAGGACATGCTGAATTTTCAGGCCTGCTCGTACATGTTTGTAACCAACATATCAGCTTTCACAACATCCCCGTCCTTCAAAGCGATGTCAAAACCATCCCTGAAGAGCTAGGATTAAAGCTTCCCCCTTTTGACCGCACCGATAAAGGCGGGAAAGTTTTAAAATCTAAAAAGTTTTGTAATTGCGTTTTTTTTTGGTAATTATACCTTCTACGGGCAGCTGTTACGACATAGGAAACAACTATTACCAAACATGCCCACAATGACTCCCAAAGTTCTATGCACCTTCTCTGTAGCGTGGAGGACACCCCCCCCTAAACACTTACCCTGCTGAAATCTCGGGGGGCCGGGCGGCACCTCCTGGTTGGGATCCACGGGCGGCTCGGGTGTTAAGGTGACGAACTGTTCACGGCTGATCATGTTCACCTTTTTAAAGTTCTCTACCTCTTGCTGAAATATAGAGGCGCGTGATTAACAAAGGAGAAAAGTTGACAGGATATAAATTGGGGGGCTTCTGAATCTCGTGTCCAAGCACGTATTACTCAATAACTACAGCTAGATTATATATCGGAGAGAGATGCTATGAGTGTTTTACAAATCTCCACTTCCACAATTATTTTCCTGGACATTCGCACTATTATACAAGTTTAAGGTTGGAAAATGAAAGCCTTGTTTAGATCCTGGAGGAGAAGTCTACCTCAAGTACCGCGTTCCAAGACCACCAGGAGAAGAAGCCAAGTAGACAGATATGGATCCCATATACATCCCCGTATACTGGGGTGAACGCAGTAGGTGGTCATGTGGCTCATATTTGGAGATCTGACCCAAAGAGTCACAGAACGGTTCTACGGCACCAAGTCACCATACTCTGCCCCCCCGACATCTCAAAAATGACCCTCCAGCATGCTGAGAGAGGCATTACTGACGAGGGTCCCAGCAGCGCCGATCTCACTCACCGGATGAATTCGCATATTAAAACACTAATGAGCAGGAAAAATGTCAAACTTTATTTCTGAATAAATTACGGACAAGATATCCGATGCGGTGAAACAGAGTCCAAAACCACCAGTAAAGTGCGGCAGAAACAAACGGAGATGGAGCTACCATAGTCCACAACGGACCAGCAGATGACCGTCAACAAAAAGTGACAGAAAAGCATTCCCACGGAGGGAAGCGAAACCATAAATCTACACTTCTAAACACAAGTAAACAGGCGGCCCCCACCTTTCCACCAACCATTCCTACCTTAACCCGATGCTCAAGTACCGGCTTACCAAGAAAGAAAAATCAGGTATTTCCAGGAAAATCGGAGGGGGTCTGAAGAAAGACGTGCATGTGCAGACACAAATATTCCCTTTAAGGCAGGATTAAAGCAAATGGTATATCCATGACACTTTCCGCGGGGAGAAAAAAAAAACGTTAGAGGAAAATACTGTTTGGAAGCCGGAGAGTTGAGAGGGACGGCTGCGATAATGTAAGACGGTCGGGAACTGCCCTTCTAACAGCATTAAAAAAAGAGGCGATGTGTACAGAATCAGACCTCAAAAGAGGCCCGGAATTTGCCCCACAGAACCCGGCGGTAAAATTACCCAGAACCTGCCGAAAGACAAAAGCAGGGAACTCGGGACGCCGCCGTGTGATGACCCGGAAGTTATCAAAAGCAACGCGGCCAGCGGGAGGGCAGAGAAGAGGAAGCCTATACACATTTACACAGCGAATACAGAAAAAGGTAGAGCTAAAGGACCACACGAAAAAGAAATGTGTAATGTCTAAAGCGGAAATCAACCGATAGACCAGGATTCATTTCCAACCAATTACACAACACCAATCGTACCGACGTGTTCTACTTCACTAACCGTGATCTATTTAATAAAACTGGTTTCTGATCGTAAACATAGGCAGATATCACAAAAATAGCTTTTTAAAACAAAGCAAACCAAACGTCCCATGCAAAGCTTGTCTTGTACCGAATAGAAAATAGATCCCAATGTCCTAAAAATACCACAACGTACGACAATCAAGCGCATCTTGTCAATTTGAGCTGCCAAGAGACAAGAAGAATGTGGATTCTACAAAAATGCCCAAAATGTTTTTTTTTTTAAATCCCAAAAAAGCACTGAAATCAACCAAAGCATAAAAAACAAAAACAAAATATGGTGAAAGGTGAAAGAACATTCACGAGCGAACATTTTCACCAACAGCAAATAATAAAGAACTGATGACTCCTTAAATAAGTGAAAACATGGGAAAGCGTAAAGCCGTCACACACCTTGATCTGAGAGTATTCAGGTTCAAACTGCTCCGTCCAAAGGTCTTGCTCGTAATAATAAAGGCCGTCGTTGATGACTTTGGCCCACTCGGAGCTCATCTTGGCTCTGGATGTGTGATTGCCGGTTCGGTCTCCTCCCGGGTGCTTTCGTAGCGATGGCGGGGTCTGGGTGACGATGAGGATCTTGTTCACGTCCCGGTCGTCTATTTCGTAATCAGAGTCCTCGTCTGACCAGTCGGTGAAGGTATTCTTCCGGCCGTCCATCTGCTCCATCTCCTCATCGAACATGAAGTCCAGCTCCTCTGGCTCGTCCTGCTCTTTTGGTGGTTTCGAAGGAGTCGTAGCAGGGGGCGCAGCGGACTGGGGGGTCCTCACCTCTTCTGCCTTCTATAATAATCACAGAGAGAACTTTTAATAGTTGTATACCCCAAGGTTGAAAAGCAGATGGAACAGATATTTTATTGCCAAAAATGTATAGACATCTGATTGGCTCCTAAAATGTATATGGATTTATCCAGTGCCGGGTGCATAAAATATACGCGCATTTCTAGTTGCATCATCACCTTTATTCTAGCAGGCGAGGGTCGAGGCCTTTTCTTGACTTCGATCCAGGTTTCGGAGTCCAGATCGGGGAGGCTGGCCGACAGTCCCTTGGGCATAGTCTTTAAATTACTGACTTCCTCGGGCTTTGTCGTCAGATTGGGACTGGAGCTTCGTGGAGACCCGGGAGCGGATTCTGGGAACACAGAAATCATGGAGTTAAAAAAATCACACTAAATGTACGATAAACAATGCATTTAAATGTAAAAGCAATAATATATCTAGAAATCTAGAATATGGAATATCTTAATATATTATTGATAAATATTTGTTTCTCACCTGTTTCTTTCTGGAATCCCTGCCTGGGTACAAACTCGGGGCAATCGATAAGCTGGGAGAAGTCGGTCTGAGAGGCGTCCGAGGGAGAGGGTCCGGGTAGCGGCCAAATGTCTGGCTGTTCCAGTCGCCTGATCTTCTCATTAATGATCTCCACCACTTTGCTGTCCTTTAGTGCCTGTTCAGAACAGCAAGGGATTTAACCGCAGGCGAATAGCCGCAAACACAAATCGCTTGCTTAGCAGAGGAAGCATTTATACTTTTTCCACCTATGGGCCCTTTTCAGATCGGGCTAAAGTTTCATCACTTATTATCTGAAGAACTTTTTTTTTATTGAAAACATAATTTTCTGCTCTATACGCAGGTGGTGAAACCAGTTTTGAGGTGGCTTTCAGAGTAAATTCCCAGGCAATTCATGAGTATCGTAGACAGAGATGTGAAGTCCAAACTGACCTTTATAATCAACCCAACGTCGGTGGTGAGCGCCTGCACTCTATGGAAGCCGGCAATCAGGCTTATGGGCAGAAATCCCTCGGCGTCCATCTTTCTGCGCAGGAAGATGTCCCTCTGCAAGTTGTCCACGCTGAAGTAATATTCTCTGCAGAAGAAGCGAGAAACAAGGTTTGCTAATCTTCTCACGCGTCTTAACACGAAGGGATCATCAAAAAACACTCGAAAACCCAAACTCTGCCGTAAGGAGGCAATAGAAATTTCCCAAAAACGGCTTGGTTATTTTGGACAAAATGCAG
Organism: Spea multiplicata; assembly: GCA_009364415.1. Taxonomy (NCBI): domain Eukaryota; kingdom Metazoa; phylum Chordata; class Amphibia; order Anura; family Pelobatidae; genus Spea; species Spea multiplicata. Next base: position 2,333,725 of record VKOC01000003.1, on the reverse strand, counting down.
CACCTCACGTCGAGTATATATTTGCAGGTTTGGATTTGAGAGCTAGCAATCTGTCCCTCGCCTACAAAATACACGTACCCCTTATGTAGATGCAATCGTTAGGCATTGGAATTTACCCTTGTATGCTTTACAAGCTCTTCACTAATAAAATAAAAAAGTATTTATATAATGCAATCATATATGAGTGACTGCACTGCTCTTAACGGTGCTTTATTAACCTCTTAAGGATAGGGTGTTTAATAATTATGTCCTCAAAACTAGCAGGTGACGTAATATTACGTCATCCTTTACTGTCAGCGACAGACAATAGGAGGTATTATCCTGCTTGTGATTACTTGAGGAGCCAATCAAATGCATGTTGCTAAGGGCTTAAAAAAAAAAAACAAAAAAAAAACAAAAAAAAGGAAATAACGTACATCTGGCGTTTGATGTAATCTTTCAGCAGCTCCTGGTCCACGCTGTATAGCTCCGAGCTGCTCATGTTGTCGTAGTAGTAAGTGATGTTACTCGGGTATTTGGGGCCACGAGACCCGTCAGCGCCGTCAAACTTCCTGAATGCGTACTGGTAGTCGAAATGAGCTGCAGGAGAGCCAGGAAAAATTAAATACCAAAGACTTTACCTAAAATAATCCATCTAGGCTTTAAGAGCAACAAAAGTAAAGGACAGCGCAGCCCATTCTTATAATTACAGATCTTATTTCAATAGTCTATTTGTTTAACGTTCCAAAAAAGATTGTTGGTTTAAAAAAAGGTCAGATTGAAGCTTTAACCTCCAAAGTACCAGCCACCTACTACCAGCCGCCTGCTTGTGGCTGCCTGAGCGTTTTGGGAGTTATAATACATTACAAGGGCCATCCATTGTTAAGCCATCACACCCAGCCCTTTTAGCGCGACCAGATTGATAAACTCTTGGCTTATGAACAGCCCTAACGCCATCAGTTTTTTTGAATGGGTTTTTATACGTACATCGAGTCCCGCCTCTTCCGCGTCCTCTTCCTCTGCCCCGGCCCCGCCCCCTTCCACGGAAGCCTCCACGGACAGCTCCCTCGCTTTTCACGCTGGAGGTGTCGTCGTAGTCCGGCCAGTCCCGGTCGTGCTTGTTGTCCGAGTACCAAGCTATTCGGAAACAAAAAACGCATAACGTCGGCGAAGGAATTCTTTAGCAATCGGAGTAAGACTTCTGTGTCGCTTGACTCCACCCACAGCCGCCTCTACTGGGAGGAGGAAGCATTCGCAACTACAGCACATACCTTTGGGGTCGCTGCGGTTCAGAGCGTGGCGCTGCTGTTCGTTCTGGCGGTTGTTTCTCGCTGCCGTTTTGTCTCTTGGTCCGTCGGCTTTCATTTCAATCTGAAGGGGGACCCACTTGTGTTTGTTTCCTGTGGACGACGACCAAATATTAGCCCCCCAGAAGAAGAAAAAAAAAACAAAGCTTAAACGACGAATAAAACGGTCCTGGATAGCAGCTGATGCACTAAAAACCAAGAAGCCTCAGAATTCTAATAAAAAGTGTATTTATATAAATATGTAAAAAGGCGATTTAAAATTGTACGTTTGCTGTATCTGCGCAGGGTGTGGACATCTAAGAGCGGAGAAAATAATATTTTAGATATAGGCATCATTAAAAAGGATATATAGTGCTATTAATATATATATATATCATCCTTTATTTACTGCACCTTTCTTTTTCTGGGATGATCTCTGGCCATCATCATCGCCGTTCTTCTCCTCGCTGGACTCGTCGGATTTCACCCTTTGGTTTTCCTTCCCGTCGGCGCTTTCTTCTTTCATGTCTTTCTTTCCCAGGGACCTCCGTGTCGATTGTAGTTTGGAAGGTGGCTAAAGATGAAGGACACAGCTAGGTGAGATTTACGCAACCCACTTGTGACAAGACACGCGTGCAACAATAAAAACCCAATCGGCGGATCCTAGTTCAGCAAGAGGTCCTCTGTCCCCATGAGACATTAAAGAGGAAGGAAAGAAAGCCAGCACACGGGTTCTGGTGGTCTACCGGACAGACAGTCTTATACATTTATATTTTGGTATATTAGGGTAATTTAAAGCCTCTGCTGTACATGGTGGAGACACCTTCAGAACATATAAAATCTGCTGGTTATAATATATTGATGTCCATCGTCTTCACTTGAAGGTAATAAACCCAGCTCTTCCAAGCACACCTTCACTTGCAACAAAAGATTGTTTGACTAGAGGGTTGGTAAAGACCCCTCGGGGTGAAATGTTGCTTTTTCCGTACCCAATGGAACAAATAGTTCCTGTTTTCACAGATATATGTTTTGCAGGGTCCTTCCTGTGTGTTTTCTTTTTACACTTCCCCCATGGCACCAAAAGCAAAGTAGACAGAAAGGAACAAGCGTTCCATCAGCGAGAAGATAACATCTAAAGGGCATTCCATTCATTAGCCTTAATCTATGTAGAACATCACATGACCGCTCAATACTGATCACATGAACGGTACATCACTACCGCCATGGAGGACTCACAAGACCTCAACCTCATGACCTAGAACGTACGGGTCACACATCGAGGACGCGGTAGCCATGGGGTGCAGCAAGTAATTAATCTGTAGAGGAGAGAATATCTCAATATGTTGCGTCAAGAAGAGTTCCAGCCCATGGCTGACCATCAGTAATGTGACGTGCCCGCCGACAACCACTTGACAACAGCTCGGCCAATACACGCCTTCTGTGTAGGGTTATGTGGGAGGTGATGCACAATTTTGCACCCAACATGTAACAATTCAGTTAGATACAAACGTGTTAAGTTTGCGTGTGCACTTTCAACATTTTCCAAGTCAGAAGACAAGGACCTTGACATATATTATTACTACGTGTTTAACACCAGAGGTCCCCATATTTTTTCCCGTTTCTGCCAATGTGGCTACGGACTCATTCTTGTGGCCTCCTATGTGGCTTTACATACATGTACTCAACCTGTCCGTCACATGCATAAATACATATAGCACACATACTATGGCTGGGGGGACACAATAAAAAATGCAAATGTGTGAGATGACCCAGAACATGTTATGGTGCAATATGTTAAGGATCTTTGGGACAAAAAGTCTTGTTTACACGTATAAAAACCTCACATACCTCTGTGTATAGCTCAAGGTATAGGCAAAAACAAGAATCAGAATTTCTATTTCAAAGAAAACTGCCCCAAACTTACACAAGTCTAAAAAGAAACCCTCGGGCATGGAGGACAAGGCTAATACTCCGTATATAACCTGGGTAAGTTGTTATATATGTTACATATATTTTAAAGGGCCCTGGGGTGGAATATCAAAGAAACAAAAAGACCAGCCAGGTTAAAAAAGATAAGTAGCACATTTTAGCACATGGAGCGGTTTCTCCCTTACCTGTGTCCTCAAAGAGCTAGTGAAATCGGAGACCTCCTCCATGGCTTGGCCAAGCTACAGTCGCCTAGATCCTAAAAATAAACCCTGGGTCATGCCTTCACCCACAGGACGACCGGCGGCAAAGGAGGCTTTCTGTCCCAGAATAGAGACGGTAAGAGACGGGGCGGGTGGGAGGGGGCAGAGCGCGGGGGTCCCTAAAAAGGAAATCCTGGTCCTTGGAGCACCCGGTGCTATTCCTGGTGTCACATGGCCACTTCCACGCTTCACAAGAGGACGTGCCCCCATAATCACGCTTAAAGGGGAACCGTCCGCCTTGTAGCTTTTACAAGCCACTGAACGTATTTATCACAGCAGATGGCAGCTTGGGACTTCATCTGCTAAGTGCAACCGCTTGAGATGTTTGGTTTAAAAAGGAAGAAGAGATCTGCGGCTAAATGGCGTATATGCCCCGTGCGGAGGTCCTCTTTCCTCATCACCCCCATGATCAAATATGGCTGCTCCAACCGTGTGTTGGGGGAGTGGGATCTAGAGCGGACCCCATGTCAGGGGCACAGGGGGTATAAAAATCATGCCAAATTTACTAAGTAATGGCCTCTCAACCTTTGTTGCCATAATAAGCGTATGGACAAGAAAAAGACTTGCCATGCTGCCCTTCCAAGTTGGGCTACCAGAAAATTAGATTTGAGAGACTTTAATGCATCTTTGTAACCACGGGTGTCTCCGGGTAAAAACATGGATTCGTTTGACTTTCTGACATATGTCACTTCCGCGGGAGACGTGCGCGGTACTCGCTCCCAGCGCCTCCGATCTCGGGAATTGACATGTTTTCATACAAGCATGCGTGAGCGCCACAAACCCACACGCCTGTGCTAAGAATACATCAGCCTCTGGCGGCCGGGTTGAGGAATTGACGCGACGAAAGAGAACGCCAACACAGCTGATGCAACGGACTGAAGAACATTAAAGAGACCTTCCTAGGCATTCTGGGAACAGCGAGAAGTACTGTCGCTAAACTGCTTGTATTGTCAATATGGCATCTCGTGCAAGCAATACGGGGGCAGGAAGCTAGTACAAGCCTACCGCCAAGAAGGTAGAGGACAGAGTAAAGGACGTGAATGAATCCCACCCACAATATTCTTCTATATAATAAAAGTCACTGTAGCCCCTCCAGACAGCAGTCCCCCGGCAGAACAGGGGTGCTGGGAGATACCCAACGGGTCAACAAACCATAAAAAAAAGTGATGTCCGTCCCTTTAAATAATGGAGATTCTCACATTTGTTACACATTAGGTTTATATAGGACCTGGGGGGGAGGGGGGTTTGACGACGATAAAACACATTAAACTGACGCGGCTTTAACATATTTCCCCGCGTTGGGTGAAACACTCGGGTTTATTGGCAGAAAACGTACGTTCGGCACGGCCTCAGATTGGCGTCTTACCGGCGCGCTCTTATGGGCGATTTCCCCAGGCGTGGGCCAGTTTGTGGCATCCCCAAAATCACCGACCTGAAGAAGAAGAAACACTTCGTTAAAACGCTTTCCTCGGCCGAACAGCGATTATTTTCTCTCTACGCAGCCGTTAAATGAAAAGGTCCTTAAAGCCCCCCATTCAAAGTACTGACCTCGGCAGATAAATCCACAAACTACAGACCGACCCCCCCAACGTAAACCCACGGAGGGATCTAAACATAATCCAATCCGCTTAATCTCCCTTATAGCGACCTTGTCACTCCACAACATACGTGTGCGAGCAAAAAACAGCCTTAGTAACGCTCACACAACATATGGAGCGTTTCATTAGCTTGAGTTGACATTGGGGTCTTGTGACTTCCCCAGGGACCCCCGCTCCCACCATACACCAAGTTAAAGGCGAGTACCTTGCTGCCCCGTCTGGGCTTCGGGAGCCCGGCTTTCACCACTTTGGCTGGAACCGGCGTCTCTGCAAAGAGAAATAAAGACGTCAGTAAGAGAGTCCAAACACATCGTACCTGCCGAGCCCGCTTATTGACATTTTCAGGGGCATTATTTGACATATATGTACGGCGCGTACAAAACACAATATCTGAGTTAGAAAAACAAAGCTTTGTGAATGTCTGGTTACATCAGAGCTAATACGTCAGTAAGTGTGGTGGATGCATAGTACAGCCTTCCAGTAGAAGGTAACACTTTAGATTGTAAGCTCATTTGATAAGGGCCCTCCTTCAAGCTGTGCTAACGGCCACCATTGCAACCCCCCCCCGATCCACGCAACCGGCAATGTCACCCGGTAGAGTCCATCGGTGGTCTCCAGTAAAGCCAACAGACAAAAGATACCTGCGACCAGCGCAGCTTTCCTCAGAACCAGATTCCATCTATTTACTGATTCAATATCCTAGAAGTTTATCTCCAAATAAGAATAAATAAAAGATTTGCCGGATCGGAGCTTGATGTACTCGGCACGGCCGCCGGTTTCAAATAAATGGGAAAAAAAAAAAGTGAAATTTGGATTGAATGGCTGATTCAAGAGACTTCGGCAGAAGTGCAGCCCCCGTCAGCTGATGTGCAGCCGCGTCCGTCGGGGAACCATATGGGACGCGCTCCTAGCATGACGTGGCCAGGAGAGAATCCACCGACAGAGGCGTGCCGCCGGGACACACGGCTCCAGCGGGGAGGAACGGCCTGCAGGCAGAGAATACTACATCTCTTTCTGCCTGCCACACAGAAAGCGAGAATTAACCCTTTGTAAGCAGACTGTGTGTGTGTGGGGGGGGAGTAGCACTCCCTCTGGCAAACAAAGCTCTGCGCATGCTTAGAAAGAAGCCAGACTTAACCCGTTTATGTAAGCCGGCAATCTGACAACCGAATAGGAAAAGGCAAGGCATGTGATCGCCGACACACACACTCACCGACACACTCAGTTGATGCCCTGGGGCTGCAGGCCACAAAAAGTATTCTATTTTGGAGGTAATTAGGAGAGAAAAGAGGTTATCTATAAATTTGCTGACATCTATTTCTAACCGAAGCTCGGATAAAGAATCTCCGTAAACCAATCCCACCCGCCATTCAAAAACATTAAGAGTTAAAGGAACGCCGGCAGACAGACATGGCTGCCGTTTGGTCACACGTGAAAGTCCCGTCACCTCGCATGGAAGTGAAATGCTGGTTAGTAAAGGGTCTGTGAAACGGTGGTCACCAGGAACTGTTTTGGGTGAGAAAACACGTAAAACGGGATTAGCCAGTCCTCCACCTTTCTTTGACCAGTTTCTCCAACCAAAGGACTTTTAGAACTTTTAATGCGGAGACAAACACTGGAAGACAGTAGGCACAGGGCAATACAGCTTCTACTGGTTGGCAAAGGGTTAAAGGCTAAAGGTCACCTAAAGCGTTCTTTAGTTTGGGGATAGCTGAGAACTTTTCTTGGCAAAAAACATATAGATTATCACTCAAAGCCCGCGTCCCCACCGCGAACATCTGGTGAGCGAGCGCTCAGGTGAGTCACGCCAAACAAGTGACACGTGTCCCGGGATCACTGGACGGCACGAGAGGAACCGACCTTCAAGCGCTATTTTTAAGGCATCTGGGAAAGTGACAGCCCGGGCGCGAGACGCGCGACCCTGAACGGGAACACCTGAGTCAACAACAAATCCAACCCCGGCTTCAAATAAACCCAAAAGATAAGATTGATTTCGTCTAATCCACGTCTAATAAGAGGTTAACGGAACGTCGGAATATTCCCTGCCCCCGACAAGAAGATGAGTAAAGTAGAGGAATCCGAATCACCCCCTCCAAAAAAACCCTTAATGGCGGATAGTCCTGACGGGACTGTTCTTATGGCGCTGTTCTACTTAGATACCAGAATAATCGCACGGCCCAGCCTGCTAAGCAAATAAACCTTAGCAGAAAAGTTTAAGCCATTTCCGTTTCTATGGTAACACCCTGGTGGCCGGTGTCACATGATACTCAAGTTATGTTAGATTTTGTTATATTCGGCAATCCATAGATCATTTTATGGAAAGTTCTGAGAACCTGCATCCTGAGCGCACACACACTATGGTTTTGTAAGCCCTTGAGATGCCCTCCGTTGCATAAGGCAAGATGGCAGCTCATGGACAGGGTCCTCAAACCCTGGTGTGTCTGTATGTGGAAATGTATATTTGTCATCTACTTGTGTCACCCCATTTAAATCATACAGCACTGTGTAATATGTTGGCACTTGACAGAGGATAATTGGGCCCAGCATGCGCACGTTGGTGGGTTCATGGTTGACACCAAAGCCACCGGAAGCCCGTCTGCCAGAAGCGGCAACCAAGAGGACCTTAGAAGCCCCATAGGCTTGCAGGTTCCATAAAGACAACAGGGCGCTACCTTCATACATTTAGTAGCAGGGATTTTGAAAGGTTTGGGATTTGGGAAGGTTTGGCACTAGAGGGAAGACATTTAACGCTGCGCTTGGATTCACATGAAGGCCTCTGCTTGCTGGAGGGAACACCACCTCCCGCAGGGATAAGAGGCAAAACACGCTCTCAGCGTGCCAAACCAATCCCCGGCAGACAGCTCAGAGGCTCAGCGTGTGCACCTCCTTCACACACACAGGTGCGTGTTACACGCTGACCATACATAGACCCCCCAAACCCCCACTAACACGGCATCTCGCTAAAGAATTTTACAAGTCAAGGTGTAACGGCAGGTTCTCGGCTTAAATATTCCAGAAATTTGTAAAGTTCTGGAGGCCAGGGCTACCTGGCTACGTAGATCTAGAATCGAGAACATTGTTCGCCCCATTTGGGGTCAGAAACACACAACTAGTGGAGCCCGGGGCGGAGAACAGTAGGCTTTGGGCTTATAAAGTGGTTACTCAACGCAGCGGATGCTAGTAAAGAAGCCAACATCTTCATTCCATTGCCGGTCTCATCCGTTATCCTGATTAACCCTTCGTAAATTCAATGGAACAGAAGAAAACCGAGGAAGAGGAATGATCCTACGGTTCAGGTTCAAATAACCACATCCGAGAAGTAACGATTACCGAGCTTAACGAATCAGGAAAATCCAACAAAATGACCATTTTTAGCCAAGGTAAGAAATTAAGCAGCTCAAAGACTTCCTTCAACGTAGGCGAGGTAACGAGCGGGCTTCAAAAAAAAAAAAAAAAAGGGGGTATTTGCACCATCGCCGCCATATTGGATAACAGGGTCCCTTTCGGAGAGTCAGTGAATTAACCCCTTCTCTTCTCTGGTAGCAAATAAAGGGTTTGTGGAGTTCCATATCTAGAGGACATTTGACTCCAGATATATAAAACGCTAATCCCATCCCCGATCTATTTGCACACTTAGAGATCGGCAAACAAAGCAGCCTTCGGATGCCAAGACGCCGAGCATGATGGAAACGCCGAGGGGGAGGCTGCCGCTGCCGGGGGCCAAATAAAACACAGATAACAGGGAGGGTAAAAACGGTGTCATGAGGGGACAGGCGGCCGTCACCATTAACCCGAAAGCAGCTTTAAATACGGCCGTTATTGGGACGAATCGAAACACAGAACAGAATTCAACGGCGGCCAAGAAACATTCCACCCATAATATACACACATATACACATACTTACACACACACACAATGTAAATAGCGTCAAACCGGGGCCGGGGGGTATTTGTAACAGTTACATAGCGTATATGTATATAACTAAAATAACCGCCGAGCCGGCAAATTACCTCAGAGAGCAGAGGCTCTAAGACCGGAAAACGACTCAACAGCGTCCTTTACAGCAGCTGTGGGACTTCTCGGGGTTTTGGCTTCGATGTGAAACATCGTTGGGGGGGTAAATGCAGGGTTTAGAAACAGAGAAGCTTTTACTAACCTCCGCCGAGCCTTCACGCCCCCCACCCAACGGCTGAACGCAGTCCTCGGCACCAGAGGCTGAAGGAACCGCCGGCTCACCGACACGACCGGCGAAGGGAGCTCTGATCTCCTCCCAATTCCCGTCTCCACCCAGCGCTTCGGCTACCGTGTACTCTGCCTGCTTTACCCGCCGCCGTGCCCCAGGGGGCTGACACGGGCGCTTCACAGCTTTTAAACGTTCCAGCGCCAGCATCTCATACCGGTAATATTACGGTACTACTTTCACAATAAATTCCCCACCGGCAAAGGCTTTTACCACCCGACTCACCACACACCCAACCTGTTCCACATATCAACCCCATCGCACACCCTTCTCTACTCAAGTCGCTGCGCTCAATGGTTAATGGTCGGAGTGTGTGCGGGGGGCCACAGACAAACTGGTGGATGATTACCGAACCGTGTGTCAGTTAGAAGTGGCCTGTCTTGTACCTTCGCACAGTTTTACTCCTAATTTCATTTTGGTTTTCCTCTTGGAGGGCACGGCCGTCGGGAGGAGACTGAGACTGAGCTCAGAGTCAGAGGGAAAAATGTTATTTTATTTCTAACAGGAATTGGGGAAAGCGTACAGTTAAAGCGGCACGTGGGATTCGTCAGCCTCCGTGTTGGGACTGCTTCGCTCGCACGCGGATCTGCAGAGACGTCTAAAATAACTCCTCAGCAACAAGAGACATCCTCCGATATCACGTACCGAGCGGCTGCTGCATACACGGGCGTACAAGCTCCTGCCGAAACGGCACACAAGGGCCGAGCCTTCATAATGCGCAGCGATATAAGGGAGCTTAAGCTGCAACTCTCCTGCAGACGTCTACTTTAGTGCACTGAGAGCAACGATGCATGGTCCATGGTGCCCAATAGCGACCAAATTAGGGTCCAAACCTCCTAAATCTATACAGGCATTTAGCAGCGTGATCCACGGGCTTGATTTTGAATGTTACATACAGGTTGGTAGAAGTGGAACAGCCTCCCAGCAGAAGTGGTAGAGGCCAATACAGTGAGAACGCAAACATGCATGGGATAGGCATATGGCTGCCAATTATAAAACAAGACCAATGACTGATTAAGGAAAGGGTGTTTGATAAACCGGCTCGATGGGCCGAACGTCGGGCATTAAATACGTCTGTTGCCGCGTGCCATTCATACAAACAAAGAAACAAAAGCAGAAAAATGGGTTTCACCAAAATCCCCGTTAAAGCGGCAGACAAGAGATCGGCGAAGCAGCAGCGACGTCACTGCAGTCTCTTCCATAGAAATCCGACCAGAAAGCGGTCACCCAGCGGCCGTCGCCTGAGAACACAGAGCAGCGACAGGACTCTGCGCATGTACACGTTCACACGCTGCATTCAGCAACTAACCCGGCTCTGACACGGGAGGGGGCCGCTAGTATTTTAATAAACACATCGATACGACGCTGGTAACGCGCTGTGTGATGTGCACATAAAGGAGGCACACGGCGACTTCTGCGGGAAGGAGGACTCTTCAGGAGGTCGCCACACAATCCCAACACGCGCTGCGCTCATAATTCCAGCACTCGGGGAGTTAAATTTAACCATGTGTTTGAAGAAGCTCATAATCAGACAGGCAGTGGCAGCCCGGCCAATCGGATGACAGTTCTTTGAACGCATTAGTGACTGCGGCGGTAAGGGTTAACGCGGGTCATAACCAGCAGAGCCCAGGCAAGCAAACGAGCATCGGCTTTCTCTGCTTGCACGAGAGCTCTGGGAGGAAGACCTGCGATGGACTGCACGGGACCGGCTGCCAGGACCTTCATCCCAACGCCGCGCTCCACGCAGGTTCGGGTTCCTGGTCAAAGAGGTCACATTCGGCAAAACCAGTGACCAACGCGCCCCAAACAAAGAGCGTCCCTGCTCCGTACGGGGCGAGCAGCCTAGCACCCACACTACAAGTCCCATCGTGCACGGACCGCCGATGGGAAATGAAACAAAAGATGACGACGGCAACGAGCCGGAGGGCGAGAAGGAAAGAATGAAGATTGCCGAAGATTGGCGACTTTTCTATACATTACGTTGAAACCAACCCGAGGGAGCTTCTGCTGCAGGTAGAGCTCGGCCGGCCCCGGACAATGTATTGTGAAGCATTATTCGGGGGGGCCCTTTAAACATACAGTAAAACACTGAGCGCCCGTTAGTGAATAAAGCCCAGAGTATATGTTTGCCAGGGAAATCTTAATCTCACTAAACCAACAAAACAGTGGAAAGTAAATAATCCGCAGGAAGAAAAAAAAAAAAAAAAAAACACCTGCATTTAAAGCGCCCGTAAAGTAAGAAACGGGGCGACTATACGTGGCCCCTGCCGCCCCCTCTTACTGACCACATCAGGACTTTGGAGTGCTGGCTGAGGGTGACAGGAGTTATATTAATAAAGCCAGCTGGGTCTGCCGACCCGAACTAACTCAAAATAATGGAAACCCGTTCCGAGCTCTAAAGATGCAAATTAACCTGAATGCTGTGGGTAGTCTGAGCAGGGAATCGACTACCAGCTCCAGCTTGCTGTCAGCACCCACATAGAACAAGCGCAAAAAAATAGTAATACGGGAGACGACGTTTTTCGTTTCTATGCATGAGAAAAAGCTTCGCCGAGCAGATCGCTCCCCAGAGCAGTCGGCCCCGAGCTGTGCTAATAAAGCGAAGGCATTTAGCAGATTAAGCGCTTATCTAAGCGTACATACCAGCGGCTGCCTGCCTGCGCATGGAGCGGCCCGCGCGCCGACTACTGCCCGCAACATGACAGCCATATGTTCATTCCCTGCACCGGTCACTCGGGGAACGCCACTGAATACACACAGATACGCTGGCTGGAATTACCTCCGGGGGGGTACACAGTGGGGTACATGGTGGGACAGGCTCCCGTCTGCCACCTCAGACTCGATTCCGATCCCGCGGCTCCGCTCACACTCACAGCTCCGAAGACACCCCGCGCTGCACTCAGCTGCTGGAGGCCAATTAGCGTATAACAGCAGCCAGCATGAAAGGGTTAATGTTACCAAAAACAGAGCAATCTATTGTCTTGATAAACACCCCCCCCCCCCCAGCAACCAAACAACAAAGTGACCCCTGCTGTCAGCGGCCAACTTGCCCCAAACGGAGGCCGGGACGGAGGAAGCCCGATGCAAATGAGTTACTATGGAGCAGGGGGCCAAGTGTTACATTTCCTTTCTCCCACTTTTCCCCTCCCCCGTTATTCCTCCCCATTGCAGCCATTTATTCTACACCCCCCCCCATCACCTTCTCTCCACACCGGCTTTGTGATTCGATGAGCTTCACGCCGGCCGGTATTCCGGAAAGACTGCCCCAAAATCCTTACACCGGCACAACAACAACAACTCACACAACTCGAGGGCAGAGAACGGCCGTCCGGCCCGTCTACCCGATCCCAAGCCATGTGCTTAAACCCCCTCGAGCCACCTCGACTGGCACGCTGCTCCATATAGCTACCACCCTCTCCGCAAAGTAAACTTCCCTACATTACATCAAAGCCTCTGGAGGTTTAGATCTCTTGTGGAAACATTCTGCGTCCTTTTAACCCCTTCACGACAAAGCCCGTACATGTACAGGCTTACAATGCATTGTCCTTAATGGGTTAAATAAGACCCTCATGTGCTTTGTTAAACCCCCTTATTTAAACTCATCCATCATACCCCCCCTCTCTTCTCTCCCCCAACCTCAGTCTCCCCCCCCCAATAGATTAATCCCGCAGAACGCTTCACCATTTTTAATTCCCCCTTCGGCTTGTTGAACATTATATTTATGTGTATTTAAACTTTTTGTTCAATATTTGGGGGGGCGGGGTTTGTCTATTTCAGGGGTCCAACCCCTTCAAACAAAACACAGAAACCTCTACAGGATTGTAAAGGGCAAGTACAACACCGACAACCCCGAGGCAGTCATCAGGAACAATGCAGCCAACACAGAAAGCGGCTGTCATCGGCAACCTGAGCCGGCAACCGGCAGCCCTGGAAATAAGAAACATCGCGTTTCCCCCCGATACAATGTCACAAACATACACAAAAAGGACACAAAGGCAGCGTATACACTCACGCCACGGCTATTTATACACCACGGACGGCTAACGCTGAACGTAAAAATACGCAGATACGGCAACCACCAACCAGCGAATTCAAATTACAGCCACGGGAAGGGGGATCAAGTTTGCTATTAACATCTCTCCAATGATTTCCCCCAAACAGTAAAGATTAGCCGTCGGCGCATACGGCATGTGACCCGCAGAACGCACGGGGCTGTCAACGCGCTCGGCACTTCATGAAAAAGCCGCATTTTTTTTTTTATATATATACATTTCTAGAATTAAAACCAAAAACTATTTTATTAAGTACTAAATGGGTTGACATTGCCGTGCGTTTCGCGTCAGACGC
>VKOC01000003.1:2295058-2310305 GCA_009364415.1 Spea multiplicata | reverse complement strand
GTATTGCGCGGGGAGCGAGGGGTCGGCTGCTGCCAGAGCTTGAAATATAGAGCCGAGGTTCAAATGTGGCAAATGGAAGCTGCTACATCATGAAAAAGCAGCGTGGTGCTCAGTATAATGACACCGAGTATATCTAGTAAGGGAATACATTAAATTTCCCTTCCTATAAAACACTCAAATGTTTTGTGCCTTAAGCCCTGGGAGACACAATTACTCAAATAAGGTTGCGAGGAACTGATACTATAATGTAACAGGGCTTCCCTGCCTTCTGTTCGCCGTCGGGTAATGGGTTTCTTCCTCTCTCGATTGAACGCTGCTAAGGTGATAAACAGGATTGGATTAAGCCTTTATAGGATCCAAGGTAGGGGTCCATTTTTTTAGGACCCCCAGCCCTGCGGAACAGCGCTGCCACCTAGCTGGGATTTTAGCCGCAGGCTGGTAGGCATTGTGAATGCGGGCATATAAAAGCCATGGAATTTTTTTTTAAAGGTTTTTATAGATGTTGTCCCACCTAATCTGCTGAATTCAACATTAAAAAGTTGTGTAGCCTAAAAAAGAGACTGATTATTTTTAGTAATGTGCTAAGCTAAAGGAATGTGGCACTTTAAGGCTAGCAGCCGAAAGGGGATTTATGCGCGGGCACAGGCTGGAAACAAAATTGGCAATTGAGGTACATGGGAGGCCCTTCAGGCGCCACCACATAGGGCAAGGTCGGCCCCATGGTCAATCAAGGCCTGGGTGTGAGGATTTTTAAACAAAAGGAGACAAGAAAGTAAATTCTGAGTAGACAAACTGAGGGTTAGCTCCCTTTTATACTCAACACCACTATCCAGATGTAAAGTCCACAAATAGTAGGCCGTGGGCCAACTGAGCCACACACATATACACATTCACTCATCATGGCGCTGCAGCCGTCGATCGGGTACTGTAGCGTGAAGCTTGCAGCTGGATATGCCGGGCATAACAACAAAGGGTCCGGCCGCGCATATCCACATGCTAAATTTATACTTAATGTCCCAGGAAAACCTAACTTATAGCCTGTTATTTTGTACTTATCTCATTGTCCAGCGCTAAGGAATATGATGTCGCTATATACAGTTGTGTGAAAAAGAAAGTACACCATCTTTGAATTCTATGGGTTTACATGTCAGAACATAATAACAATCATCTGCAGGTCTAAAAATTAAACACAGCCTTAGATGAACAACAACACGTGACATATTACACAGTGTCATGATTTATTCAACAAAAATAAAGCCAAAATGGAGGAGCCATGTGTACACCCTTACTCCTTCCAAAGGAATTAAGCTAAGTAGCAGACAGATGTTGCTAAACAAATGCCCTTGATTAGTTGATCTTCGGCAACTGTGGTCACTTCTATAAAAGCAGACATTTTAGCAGTTTTGCTGGTTTGGAGCATTCAGGTGTATGTTAACACAATACCAAAGAGGGAAAGACATCAGATCTTAGAGAAGCAATTGTTGCTGGTCATGAATCTGGAAAAGGTTATAAGGCCATTTCCAAACAAGTCCATCATTCAAAAGTGGAACACATTCAAGAAAGTTGCCACCATCCTAGGAGCGGATGTCACAGGTAGAGCTTGGCTGAAATTAGATCATGTAACAGGACAATGATCCCAAGTACACCATCAAATCTACAACCGAATGGCTGAAAGAGAAAATAATAAAGTTGTTGCAATGGCCTAGTCAAAGTCCAGATCTCAAGAAGAGTGGGCCAAAATTCCTCCACAAGGATGTGAGAGACTGATTAAGTCATACAGAAAAATGATTACTTCCAGTTATTGCTGCTAAAGGTGTTTCTACAAACTATTGAATCATAAGGTGTACTGAGTTTTTCACACATGGCTTCTCCATTTTGGCTTTATTTTTGTTGGATAAATCATGGCACGGTGTAATATGTCATGCATTGTTGTTCATGTGAGGTTGTATTTACCTAATTTTTAGACCTGCAGATGATTGTTATTATGTCCTGATATGTAAAACCATAGCGTTCAAACATGGCGTACTTTCTTTTTCAGATGACTGTAAATCAATTAATAATAAAATATCCATGAGATTTTACAGTCAGATTTGACAGCTCGCAAACAAAAAGTCCTTTCTTGGAACAATGAGTGACCCCAGAACTGGACTGTATTATATTTTATTTAAAATGTGATCAAATAAAAAAAATATTAGAAGCCACATTGCTTATGACTTTTAAATACAGTTTAAAGAGTGATATAATTATAATTGAATAATTATCAAAAAGTTGGGGACCACATCCCAAAAATACTCCCCAAATATAATAGAGATCCTTGAAACCAAGGGCATTTTCTCCAGGTAGGTTCTGAAACACATTGCATATTTTCCAAGGTTTTTTTTTTTACACACTGTGTTTATTCTATTGCATTTTTCATACCTTTATTTAGAATGCATCTGATGCCGTTAGATCACTGTCATTAAATATTTAGGTTTAGAGAGAACGCTACTTGGATCAGAGCTAACGCTTTGCCAAAAGGTAAAAAAGCCGCGTTTTAAGTGGCACTGCTGTTTCAGGCTTTACAATCGCAGGCTAATTTTAGCCAGTGAAAATATGTGAAGTATGAGCTATCTATCAGTAATTGTGTGAACCTGCATATTTCAAATACAAACACAACAGCAACCAAATTCAACAGCTGTTCAAAAGCTTTATCTTGTGAGTCTGAGATAATCCAAGCAGCAGGAATTTCAAAAGAAGAGATATATTTTTCTCGGTTTACAGTATATCTGTTAGTAAATGCGTACAAAGAGGAACGAGGCTCGCTCCACGGAGGACAGACAGTAATTTAATAGCGTGCCCTACCCTACTGTGCGTCCACGCTTGGAGGACCTCAAATTTTAGCTCACTAATCCCATTTCAGAGGAAAAAATCACAAGCGGCATATCATAACCCACCGACAAGCGCAACCCAGAACCAAAATTCTAATTTCCTATATACAAGGTAATCGACAACTCCAGACATACCATTCAGCCTCCAGGAACCTCACTAGGAAGGTACAGCGGACATCCCTCAAGGCAAAACTAAGCAATGAGATCAATGTCGAGAGTCGCTGTTATACTTGGGGACAACCCAAGAGATCCCCCAAGGGAGAAAACATGTTTAAAGAGGTTTGAGACTAGCTCAACTGAGAACAGACATTGACTTAGTAGTTGGCCCTACGGTTTGCCGCACTCAAGAAATTGTCTAATTGTAGCTAATTTTTCTCGAGGAAAAATCTCGGACAGTGACTTGTTCCTTACTTAGGATCAGGTAGTTCCTCGCAAACCATGTCCTTAACACACAATGCATTAGGCTCCAGTCTTCTTCAATGGCACCTTCTGTGAGAGTTCCTGGAAAAAGTCCATGCAGAACAGAGTGGTGGGAGAAGAGCATTCTCTCCACAGAGTTTTTGAGTTTGTTCTCCATGCATCTCAACAAAGACTTGCAAAAAGACACTGCAAGAACAGCATGCATGAATGTCCTTAGGGTCATCCATGCCAAGATCTTGTGTCTGCTGGTCACCATGCTTGATGCCAGTCTCATCCAAAATAGTCTCTCCTGTGGCGTCAGTAAGCCATGAATTTCATACTCTGATGAGATTATAGATCAGCCTAGGGAACCACATGTCCGGTTTTCTGGGTCTTGTCAATGAGGTGCAGCGAGTACCCCACTAGATGCAAACGAGCAAGAAGGTCCATGTCTGAACCCAGGGAGAACCTAGGGAGATCCCCATATGTGAACAAAGAGTTATTTGCCATTACAGAGGCAGGAGCGGCATGCTGACTGAGATTTTCCCTCTGTAATGACACAAATGAGATAAAATACGAGACTCTCCCAAGCCAGGGAGACGTACCATAGTGCAGGCTACTAAGATGGCATCTGTCCTTGTCTAATTGCTCTTAGTATGCGTTATCTGTTAGTTGAGCCTTATGTTTATCATATATTATACATATATTATACATATAGGGCACGACAAGATGTTGGGCTACATATACATTTGCAGGGCATCATGGAAATGCCACATTTTCTGCATATGAGAAACTCATAGTTTCATCGGGTGTTTGGTGGTTTAGACTTTTTAAGAGAACTTCAGGGAAACAGGAGGGTTTGTTACTAAAGTCCAGCAATTGTAGTGTATCCCCCACCATTTGTGGCCACATTCCACCCATTCCAAGCCAAGTTCACATCTCTCCAGCACCTACTAAGCCTTGTTCTGAGTATAAGGGGTACATTATGCTAAATAAGTGCCGATTAGATTGTAAGCTCTGCAGAGATGGGACCTCCTTTCCTGATGTATTCATGCCTATTGTATCCCGATCATAAAACCCGTGGACTGCAATTATTACGTAGCTGCACTTATTGTACCTCCTCTTTTATTATACTGTAAACCGTAAAATGCATATAAAATACATCTGTTAGCACTTAATAAATGAACATGTACATACAAATTAAAGATATTTATACTGTCAGCGGGGTGCCTAGCGATGTGTAGGTTTTCCTTACGTGAAGCCATTGGCGGCATAGATATTTACGTGGTTCCAACACACACTAAGTGAAGTGCGACCCAACCAGCGCCAAAAGGCTACGAGGTCACCCAAACTAGAAGAGGATCACAGGTAGGTAAGTATTCACAAGAAACAGAGGGATTACTACTTACAAAATGTTTTGCGACAAATATTACATATGATGTGAGTCCCCATTAATTTATTTTAGATAGATAGATAGGAAATGGGAAATATGATATATATATATATAGATAGATAAGTATGGGAAATAATTTAAAATATCTTTGCAATATATATATATAAATCTCTCTCTCTCTCTCTATATATATATATAGTTTTAGCTCCTTCTGTATCTGTAAATTATACTTAAAAAGGTCCTTCTTGGATATTTCATAATTTTCCACAGTGACCCTACAATATTTCACCCAGATCCAAGGAGTATTTAGATTTAGTGTGTTGAAATGCACTCAAAAAGTTGGTATTGATACGTGTGCATTATAAGAAAACACAATTCTTTCATATCGGTTCACGATGAACGTGTATTGATACCTCCGGAGCTCACTCCATCTGCCCTGATCTGGCTCTGGTATCTAAGTGGCTGGTATGGATGTGCTTATCTGATCTCCCGGGAATCTCTTCTTATCTTGGGAATGGACAAGGAGGGGTTAATAAGAAAAAAAAAAACTCCCCAGACATCCCGGAGCCAAACACCATAGCAGAACATTGACACCAGAACCAGGAGGTGATCCTGGGAAATAGAGAGTAGTTGGGGGTCACGTGGACATCAGTACTTGAGGAATCCAGCAGTTTGTAGACCTGGATGGAATAAGTAGAGACTCTGATAGCTTATCTGATGCCTCGATGAGGGGATGGGAACATGTTAAGAAGTTTACTGGGCTACTGGGGGGGGGGGTAAAAGGGATCAAACATGGAAGAAGCATCAAATGCCATCCATGGTGGTGTAACTTTTTATGTTTCCTTAAGACCTCCTGAGATGGCTTAAGGCGTGTAACGAGTATAGAATGCCATTATGTGGAATGTTGCGATTTAATCTTTTTGTGCTTGATTTAAGGGCTCAACAAACACTGGAAAAATCAATTTCCAGTATTTTGATACTTCCCAAGTATCTCTTTTTATCAAGGACTTCCCCTGATGAGGGCATCCTCATGTTCTACTGCCCTAAAAGTCACAATAATGTCAGGTCTGTTTTTAATGATTCGACAAAATGGGGAGCTGCCCTGGGTCCAGGTTTACTTTAGGGCCTAGGGCAGCTGTTGACACAGACCACCCCACTAACGCTTCATCTTAGGGGGCTACACACCATCTGCTGGTGGAGAGCGCCGGGTATTCCGTCCCTTCCGTCCCTGACCATGGAGGAAGCATTAGAGTCGAGATCTGTGTCGGGGGCTGCGCAGGACCCCCCCCCATACTACAGTACAGTTGGGATGGGAGTTTGTCCCGGGCCCCATTATGTCTGAACATAGAAACAGAAGAAAATGTGTTAAAATGATCACTATAAAAGTTATTCTTCTATAACTTATAACTCATAAAAGCCATATAAAAATCACAGGAAAGTCCTTTGAAACAATAATGTTCCTCTATAAACATTTGAAATGTTGGGAGGTGTGGAAGTCGAGGGTTTAGAGGATGATTTTAAGGGTGTGTGAGTAAGTATGTGTGTGTGTGTTTATTGAACAGTGTTAGTTTTATGAGACATGCCAACGCGGATCTACTTGCAAGAGCGGACATCATGAACAGTGTGGGTAATTGTGTTAGGATATTCGATATTCTCCCCGTTGCAGGTTCCTCATGCTGAAACACATAGGGGTAAAATTCCTCTGGTGACCAGTTGACATTTGGGGTGGCGTCTAGTCGATTGCAAGTGCCTCGTCCTCTGGAGGCCTGATGTCAGTCCATAAATGAGTGAGTCTCAGTGGGAGGCAGAGAGAGGTCTCACTTTTGGGATGCTGTCAGGATCATTAAAGATATCAGTCACTGGGAGTTGGTCTCATTTATCTTGAGTGAGGTCCTCAGTGGGAGGACACAATGAAACTCATCAGGAGTAAGTACCCCTGTCACGCTCATTTTATTATTCCTTCCTCTAAGTAAACATGACCTCTTGCTGGAGGATCCCAGTTTGCACTCACCAAAAATCTCAATGCACCAAAACTAGGATTTGGAGTTTTCTTGTATTTGGAGAGACGCAGGACCTCTGCAACCAGGGGCTGTAATTGGGTCGGTAGCCCACCAGGATACCCCCCCACCCTACCCAAGCCAGACTCCAGCCAATGACCCAATGCCAGTCACCGGAATGTATTACGGCTCTTTGTGATGGTTCAAGGAGAAAAGGGTCCTGATGTCCTGAACTAGGAGGCCACTAGTCTAGCTTGTTTATTTCCTTACTGTAACATAGATAACACTTTAAGGAGAAGTCCAAATGGTCAAAATACCTCAATTCCCCAACCCTGATCGATGCGACAGACATCTTGAAATTGGTGTTCATTATTATTAAAATAATACAGAAATACCGGGTATTAAAGACTTTCAATATATGTAGGCTATACAGGGGATACTTTTTTTTAGGTTGGAATACCTAAAAAATACACATTGTATTAGATATATACTAAATAAGTCGTCTTCTGACTTTACCTTTTAGCATAGTTTACTTTAAAGATAACGAATACATTTTTTGTGCTATTACTTTATGACACAGGTTGTATGAGCTCATTCTCAAAATACATACAATGATGTAATGCAGAGCATTATAATGTACCCGTCATAAATACTGCCGTACCATGCTGCATAAACATCAGTATGACCTCACAGAATGACTAACCTGTATGATACCATAAGAAATACCTATGCACACACAACAGGGATTATAGGCGCATGACATCATAAAGGTGCATAAATATATATATATAATATATATATATATATATATAGACACACATCTAGTAGAAGAAGCTGCAGAAACAAACTTGCCCCCCATACCTTTGGTTATATTTGTCTAAATATAAATTAGAAAAACCTTATTTCTGTTATTAAATGAATTGAAAATCAAGTAATTTATGGATGATTTAAAAAACTTGCAGTATCTCGTAAGATCATAGAATTCAACGGCATATCAGAGCCATTTGGTGCATCTAGTCTGACCTTTTTCCTGACGTAGAGACTCAGACCTTAATTAGTCCTTGATCTTGTCTTATCTTTATGTCTATCCCTTACATGCTTAAATTCCCTCACTGTATTGGCCTCTACCGCTTCTGATGGGAGGCTGTTCCATTTATCTACCACCATCTTGCATTACATCTAAACATCTGTCCCTCTAGTTTTAGATGATGACCCCTTGTTTTAACACGTCTCCTCTTATATATGAAATTCTGAGAACGTTAAAAACAGACACAGTCGGCGAACAATATGTTTTTTGCATCTGATGTAAAGTGAAAGATTGGTATGTATGAAATCAGATCTGAACGCAGATCAGTCCATATTTTCCTGGTGCTTTGAACGTACTCCTTACCACTTTGTGCTATAACAATAATGAAACTTTCCGGGTCGCAACGAGGAAGCCCTGTAACCGCGGGTGAGCCTGCGTGGTTGTGTGTGTCTCAGTGTTGGACGCGTCCATGTGTGCGTAACTGTCTTTTACTTTTTCTAACGCCCCAGCGAGGAACCCTGAGCACCTTATTAAAGCAATAAAACTCATTTCCTAACTTTTACAAAGTTACCTGCAGCCTCTACTGGCTTTCATTGGTCACAGATGCCCTCTACTGGCTAACAGTATTGACTCTCTTTTGGGGATTGCAGAAGAAGCTGTAAAGAAGCACATTAGTAGCCATGGCTATAACAATAATGTGGCTGGCCTATCACTGAGAGTGGCACTTTAACCCCTTGTGTACTACATCCCTACTCCTTCTAGATTGTAAGCTCCTAAGCAAGGGCTTTTTATTGTTTCTGTAAGTGAAAATTGTTCGGTTAACCCTTTGTACAGCGCTATGGAATATAATGGCGCTATTTATGATTTATATAATAGGCAAACATGCTTGCCACTTATTGATTTGTATATATCATACAGATCATATAGCCTTCCAGCACCCAAAAACTCTTTTTATACAGAAAAACAGGCCGTCAGGTATAAGGATTTGTTCTTTGCAGCAAAACACATGGCTGGAACAACGCATGTCGCCCAACTGTCCTGCTTTGCATAGGACAGTCCTGATCTTACCCCTCTAGTCCCACTTTTCGGAACAGAGGTAGAGCTCAGAAGGGCAGCGGGGTTGCAATCCCACGGTTCAGATTGCATTACAGAATGTGCAATGATGTATTCAGCGTGTATGACATCATATTCAATCTGGGGTTACCGGCGACACACGCTGAGTGGTTTATTCACCAAGGCTGGAAGTTTGCAGGGGACTTCACTTTTACTTTCATTCATTCACATAGCGCCATCATATTTCACCACACCGTACTACGCAATTTTTAACCCCTTAAGGACAACGGGCGGTCCCTAAGCACATTGAAAACAATGCATTTTGAGCCCGTACATGTACGGGCTTTGTCATTAAGGGGTTAAGAGTCAGTCCCGCCATGCTGCAACCTGGTCACGCTGGCTCCGCAGAGGGGATCTAATAAAGAACACATCTGGGGTGAAAGAATCCAGCTGTGGATGCAGTGTCTGGCTGCCCCCAACTCAACCCCTGAAAGCACTGCCATGTTCCTCCTGCAAAGAGCTGACCCTGACAACTGCATAACTAATGCAAAGGTTTACTAATTATATTATGCATCATCCAGGGCCAGGAGCAGTAGGACACGCACAACTATACTTTGTGAAAACAGTGAAAACATCTTTTAAAATGAATTTAGCCGTTTAAAATGTTTTAATAAAATCAAAATATTTTAGAGCTGCGTCATTCTTCACAGCTGACCTCATGCTTATAGATTGCTGATTTGGTATATTTTTATTTTTAATTATTTTAACTTCTTATGCAACGGGAAGAAAACTCAGGATAAAGAAGGATCTTAAGATTTGTTTCTTTTACTATAATTGTATAGTTTTAACAAAAGTTCTGATATTATATTAATATTTTAATAAAGTATTTTAATAAATCTGCACTCCATGTTTTTGGCCGTGACTTTGTATTCTTTTTTTGACTATCTGCTTTGAGACTTGACACCCCTTCGCTAAAGGCGCTATCCTATCCCGCTCTTCTGAATTTAAAACTAGAATCCCAGAAATCATCTTTTCATCATGTAAAACAGGGTTTCGTTAATCTCTTATGGAAAGTTTAAATGCCATGCGATAAAAAAAAGATAGCTTGTCGTCATTGAAGATGGGGGAAAACTTGAGTTTCTGTGTGAAAAATAAAACCTTAAGAGAAAATAACACAATCTGTTCAGGTTATTTGTTAACCAAGCACTCAGTTAATGTCTTACCTTAGTGGAACAGCATCTTTACTCTGCCAAAGATATATTAAACGTAATAATGCAATATTTATAACGATACCAATACAACAACCACATTAGACTTTGGTCGAAGAACGCATGCTAGTTATTCTTTTTCTTTCTAACACAAAACATGCATTCTAAGAAATTTATTCTTATGTAAAAAAAAAAGGGAAAAAAAATACCCCCAAACTATAATTTATTTCAATCAGAGATAAGATTTTTTTAAAAAAAAGATCTAAACAAATTGTGAACCACCAAGAGATTTTAATTAGGATTCAAGACTATATTTTAGTACAATAAATACTTAAAAAAGTGTAAAAATGACTTTAAAATATATATATGGTAACCTAAGAAAAAAAAGACAAGAATGTATAAAAGGGGTTTTTAGAACCTGTTAGTACGGCTCAACGGACATTAAGGTCTCGCCAGCCCGTGAAACCGAGTAGTGTCTACAGACCTCTACGGTGTAAGTGATAAAGATCTATACATTATGTCTGCCGGAGAACGTATGTACATAATGGACACCATGAATATGCAGGTGCTCTTTGGCAGTGTAACTCACATTTTACAAAATACTTTCTTCCGCCCGTTCCATTCGCTCAGATTCCCTACCATGGATTCCTAAAATACCGGATCGTGTCACATAATGTGCTTCAGGGCTCTGAAGACCACCGGTAACACTGTGAGGGTCCCGGGGACACTTCTTATCCCAAAGCTCCCCATTTATCATCTCGTTCATCGCTGAATTCGCCCATTTCTGTGGGGGGGGGGGGGAAGCCTTTTTCTCTGGCTAGAAGATTGTGAAAAATGGGGTTTGGCAGCAAGTTTCTGGACAGGAGGAGAGACGCTGATTTGTTGGCTGATAATAAAAAAAAAAACAGTCCGATTTATAGTCAC
This sequence comes from Spea multiplicata, assembly GCA_009364415.1. Lineage (NCBI taxonomy): Eukaryota > Metazoa > Chordata > Amphibia > Anura > Pelobatidae > Spea > Spea multiplicata. The sequence continues at coordinate 2,299,437 of VKOC01000003.1, read as the reverse complement.
ACATTTCACGTTAAAGTGATCGAAGCGTGGATTACCCTAAGGGTTCCTAAGAGGTCTCCTAAGCCTAAGACGCTGTATAGAATACCGACGTCGGCGCTTGCCAAGCTTCCACGCCAAAGTTTGCTTGAGTTGTGATTATTTACATGGAAATTAAAAAGAATACGAGTCCCAATCAGGGCTGGGAGAGAAGGCAGTGGGTCACACTGATACTGGACAGCACCTTATTGCTGAGAATTACACATGCAGATCTCACATCAGCCGCCCATAGCTGCCGAGAGCGGAGTGAGGTGGGCCAACGAACCCGAATGCCAGTCACGTCAACTCATTTTTTTTTTTTTTTTTGCTTCAAATTGTTTCGTGGTCTCCTTTGACTCCAAATGCGTGAGGGGGGAAGCAAGCTGGTGGTTGGTTCTTACTGTACCTTAATCCTGTCACATGCAAAGCACAGTCCAACATGCCCTAGTCGTTACACAGACATGTGCTCCGTCCTAAGCCTCGGTCATAGATAGGAGAGGCCAGTCCCATTCTTATGGCACGATACAAAAGTTCCTATGTACAATACAATTCATTGGCTTTCCAGGGCTGCTGCAGTCAGTCCCGTCACGTTGGCAGCTATGCATCCAGCTGCTTGCTGCTCTCGGACTTCTGGTCCAGCCGACTTCTGTTGCTCTTCACCATGTATATGAAATAGGCCAGGGTCTCCTTCTCGTTTACGGGAATGTTGCGGAAGTGTCGACTCACCGTCTGTTAAGGGAGAGTCAATGAAGATGTCTCAGGTGGAAAGGAAGACTTCAAGCTCCATATTAAGGATTTTTGTTTACCAGTGGGAGACCAGTTTTACCGCTGAACACATTACCTCTGCTGCCTTTACGTTAAATAAAAACCATAGAAAGTGGCATTCAGCCCATCCAGCCTGCCGACCCGCTGAATACTTTCCTTAGTCCCCGGCCTCATATTAAACAAAGCTTAGCCTTATTGCCTATCCCATCTAAATAAATAGACAAATCCCATCCCATGCACCGTTAAAGAGATAAATAATTTCATTTTGCTGTAAATCCTCTAAACGAAAATGACTTAAAGACTACAGTCTATGAGATCGTAACAAGATGGGGCTTGTTGGACATCATCCCCCCCCGTTACACACATAGTATGGCCCATTCAACACTTTGACTGTTTTGAAGCCATAATGCAGATTGTTGGGGGGGTCATTTTGTAATCGGTGGGACACCATTTCCCTCTGCGGCTCAGAGACCAATAAAGTCCCTTGGAGGATCAACACTTAGCGTACCTCTGCAAGCTGTGCCTTGTTAAGTCCTGGACGAGTCTGCAACTTATAATGTCTTTTATACCTGCGCAGTGTGTTCACCTGGAGCTGAAACAGGTCGACCTGCGAACAGAGAAAAAGACTAGGTTTGCGATCCAAGAGGCAACGTCAACACCCCGCGCAACCGTGATCCAAAAGCCTAACTACTTATAGCCGTAACCGGATTCGAAGAACATAAAAGAGGTGAAAATTATCTAAAATATGCAAAGATGTGAAGATGGCTCTGCTCTGTTCACATATGGACCAAATGTGAGTCAGCACCCCAATACTGAAGCCTGTCTCTAGAGAAGGACGCGGGAGATGGACCATAGCCACTTGTAATGTGAACCAGTGGGGGGACGGGGGACACAGTGTCTTAACAGCCTGTTCTGCAGAGCATCTGAGGAGCATCTCAATATATATATATATATATTTATAAGTCTGATCTTACAACAAGGGGACTCCAGAACAGAAACAAGAGGCAATTTTCTCCGGCACAAAGGGAACCAACAAACCCCAGGCATACGTTTGGCCTTCAAGGTCCTCGTCGGTGGGGTCTGGTTGGCACCCCTCTAGGCACAAGAGAACAAGGATGGCCCTTGTTGGCCCCATGAGACCCATGAAGGGAGAATTATTATAAAAAAACACTTTTGAGATGAACTCATTAACAGTTTTTACTTCGCTGACCCCTGAGGAGCACAAAAAGTAACAAGTATCAGGGTCGCTATTTGCGGCGTGCGGAAGTAGAGACGCTCTATCACCTCTGGCACATCTGTCTCGTGCTCCGGGGAATCTCCGCCATCATCGCTGGTCTTCCTCTTCCGCTTGTTCCGGACACTTTGTATGAAGTTCTTGTGAAAGTCGCATATGTAAAGATGCCGCACCTGAGGAAGGACACATTTCATGAGGTAAACTCTTTTCATTTTAACATGAAATTAATGGGGGGCTTTCCACGGGGGGTCTTATTAACAACCCTCCCCGAGCCAGTACTGGAGCTGACTGGAGGGGAGTATATCAGGGGTGGTACGCAGTTCCTGCAGGGCGGACAAAAAGCCTCATAAAAACTTAAAGGCCCCCTCAGCTATCATAAGCTTTAAAACGGATACGGTGGCCGGAGTGCCCCTTTCACTCAGCGCGGGGTTATATGATGGGGATTATGGATACGGGCTCCGAGGGCGCCCGGGTCTCGCGTGGATTTTGCACGCAGGGTCACTCACGCTCTTGTCGATGTCCAGCTTGAGCTTCTTCTGGGAGATGCTCTTTTGAACCCTCTTACTGAAGGACGCGTTGCCCGCCGGCCGAGCGCAGCGCTCTCCACCATCGATCAGGCAGCAGATCTGACCAAAAAACGGGGCGGTGGGGGCCGGAGGCCCGTCCCTGCTGTCTTCCTCGGTGCTGAAGCCGTTCATTCTCGCTCTTTCCGTATCATCAAACCAACAAAAACAAAACAACCATGCCGGGCCTGTCACCAGTTAGACTCCTGCAGCAACCGAGCCGCCAGCACCCTGACAACGGAAATCCCGCCCTCTTCCGCACGCTGAGTGGTCATTGCTTCCCGTAGGCGGAGAGACGCTGGAAACATAGCACACACCATTGGCCAAAGCCGCTGTCACACAGGCTGCGAGAAGCCACGCCTTTTCCGGCTACGCTAGTAGCCTTGTTTAACTCAAACTGTGTACTTCCTTAAAGGGGCGGCACCCTGAAAAGTTGGCCCAGTTTGAAATGTAGCCCTTTGCAGCATTTAAAGAGACAGCGCACTTTAATAAAGCAATGCATAGCAGATGTCCATCCGATGTAAACATATGCTATAGAATTCACCTATAGAACTCACCGAACCCGCAGACATATTGTGAATGAAACTGGTCAGGCAGGAGGCAGCTACTGTGTCTCTATTTTGTTAAAAAAACCCAAAAGCGTATGCCCCCTGCTGGTGTGAAGTGGGTAATGCAGCCTCTTGTCTTCCTTTGCAGAGAACCCCTGCCATTTCTGCCCCTGTGGGCCACGTTCAGTAGGGTGCAGGAATCCCTAGTGAAAGTTTTGCCGGGCGTCCATCAGTTTCTGTGTCTCCGTGTGATTTACTTGCCGTGCATTCAGTGGGAACTTTTTGCGCTCCAGCTACCTGAAACCCTTACCTGAAAGTAGGCCCGGTTAAGGACAGATTGGCCGGGGTTGCTTGGGCCAGGGTCTGGTGGAGCATCGAGGTGTCTGATGCGGCTGCACGACTGCCAGGGCCGTCTTTAACGCGAGGCATCTTGAGCCCACAGCAATTGTGATCAAGGGAGTCGCAACTGTGCCCGGCCAGGCGATCCCCAAGATCACTTCCGCAGTGGCATGCTGCTTACCTGTGCGTTGCACACTGCCAGCAACGTCTCTTGTACCGCCAAGGGGATGGATGAACCCAGCGGAGTCATGTTAATTCACATGACCCTGCTGCGTTCCTACTTCCCCTGGGCAGTAAAAGAGAAGTTTTTCGAGCAACACAGAGGGAAGCAATGGGTCCCTGCGTGCGGCAAAGAAAAATCTGCAGTTCATGTAAGGTAGTGGGGGAGGGTGTATAAATGAGTATGTGCGATTGAATGAATGAAATAATATGTGTGTGAAAGCATGGATGTATAAGTGGGGAGCATGGCACAGAGAGACTGTTTGAGGCAAGGATTTCACAGGCAGGCTGATTGTGGGCAAGTCCTCTGCTTCCAATCTGAGTGCTAAGCAGATCCTGTGGATGTAATCTGGGTACCAGGGCTGACATGATACTAAAGGGGAGGCTGGCTGGGTGGCATAAATACAAAATGTGAGGCTGACTAGGGCAATACACAAGGGTGTGGTGGCATTAATTCACAAGGGATTGCTGGCTGGGGGCATCACATAAATCAATATTAAAGCGGGGCTGGGTGGTGGGATGATGTGTCCTGGAAAACATGGACAATGTGGTCTGGGTGTGTGTGTGTTTTGGTGTCGGTGTGGCAGAGCCTGTCCTGGTGTGCGCATGTTTGGATGTCTATGTGGCAGAGCTTGTCCTGGTGTTTGGGTGTTGGTGGGGCAGAGCCTGTCCTGGTGTGTGTGTTTTGGGTGTCGA
>VKOC01000003.1:2231718-2288410 GCA_009364415.1 Spea multiplicata | reverse complement strand
GCCACACTTCTAATTGAATATGTGCTGTTTTTAGGCATAATATTTGCATATTTTTATTGTTAGCTCCTTAATGACCAGGTCTTTTTATGCTACAGAAGCAAAGTCATTTTCCTGTTTTGGCGATATATAAGTTATTAAGTTATTATTTCTCATTTAATGTACCAAAACAAAGAAGGGTTTTTAAAAAAAAAACAAAAAAAAAAACATATGCATATATGTAAGACATTTTTATGAATACATTTTTAAAAAATCGATTTTAAAACCCCCCATTTGTTTACAGTTTTATAGATATATAAATTATACACAGCTAGTATAGGCAATGAAAAATATATATATATATATATATATATATTTGCTAACTTGCCCTGATTTGGAAACCTTATATTCTTTTTAACCGTTACTTAACCTTAACTAATTCCCCACTAACTAACCCCTAGGCACTATCTATAAAATATACATTAAAAGTACATATAAAATTAACCCCTTAGGGACATGGGGATACATTTAAAAAAAACAAAGAAACTTGAGATCCAGGTGATTACTGTTTCTAACTGTTCTATTTCTCTCTCCAACTCATGATTACAGTGAGAAGGAGACAGAGAACAGAGAAAAAGGAAGGTGGTTTTTGTCGTCTGTTTCTGTGCATGTGACTGGCTGTAAAATAACGGCAACGATTGCCATAAACATGTTTTCCCGTTATGGTTAATAATTCATTATCCATACTCATTATACAAAATTTTTAAATAAAATACATTTTACATAAATAAAAAGGACCTGCTGTGAATAATTTAAAACATGTGTGAATTCACATAAAATATCTGATTCATTTATATTTTATTCAATGTAGACTTTATTAAATTATTTTTATTTTTTCCAGCTTAGAACATTTGCAAGAAATACCCTAATTATGTCAATTTACAACCTCTAGTTTACAACCATCATATTTCAAATATACTAGGAAACTAAATTATTAAGGTTAATTACTATATGAAATTTCTAAAGGCTACCCTATGATTCCATAGTGTGCCAGCCCCGGCACCAACCTAATGCCTCTATAAGCCACTTCTCTTAAGATTGCCTATGGCTGGCCTGCAACACTTCCAAAGGCCCACAAGGCCAACTGATGCTCCATCATCTACAATTGAGATGATGTGTATACAAGATTTTAGAAGAAAAAAAAACACCTTGCCTAGAATAAAGCTTATAAACATCTAATTCTTATCTTTGGTGCATATGGGTCCATTAAAAGCTACAGTCAGACAGGGCCGGTCCTAGAATTTGTAATACTCTAGTAGTGCTATGTCTTTGACTGCTTATTTTACCTTTATCATGGAGCCACCTGCTGAAAGAAACATATGTCAAGACCCATTCTTTATGAGGAATCCTCCTGGTTTGACCTGGAGTCTACCAGTAAAGCCTTGCTTCTCATGGTCAGTTTCTTCTTCCTCCTAACAGAGGAGCGGCGTGTGGCCATGCCTACTTCCCACCTATGTTCCGCCTGCTCTCCACCTGCTTTCTCCCCTCACCAGCACCTACAATATCTCCCCAAGTACACTTTTGGGCTAACCCTACCCCCCACATAAAGCCATTCACCAATGGAGAGAGAGAGCTCCATGTAGGCTCCTGTTGTTACCAAAGTACCACTGTTATCTTTCTTTAATAATCCTAGTTACAGCAGTATAGACTTCTGAACCACATTCTCCAACCCATAAAGATGTTGTGGGTCCTCAAGAAGGTCTGAAACTATAATACATTTTAAGCATGACAACTGTATTAATAATCACAACATCCATCCTCTCATTGAAGGCCAAGTGATTCATTTAAACAAACTCTGCAAAGATTTAATTAATTTTCATGCATGGTAATGCCAGTTTCAAGAAGCCCACAAGGGATTCTCCAGTTCGTTTAATTTGTAAAAAAAAAATTAAATTCATCTACATTTACTGAGAAAATGCATGTATAATCTTTGCAGCCAATACTAGCACTTCCATTGACTCGCTCCGCAATTGTACTGTAGAAGCAGCCTTCATAAATCACTTATTTTTAGGATAACAGAGGTTCAAAGTTGTGAAAATATTTCATAGAATAAGAACTACAACCTATCTGACTCCAAAAGTAGCTCAATAATTACATTTTAAAGAGCAGTTAGCTTTCAAAAGAAAGAGAAACGCTAAAACAAGAGGCCATAGTCTAAAAGTAGAAGGTCGGATACCTAGATGTAATGTGTAAGGTGGAAGATAAGTTGTACAGCTTCCGAGAAGAAGTGGAATAGGCTAATACAGTGGGGTAATTTAATATGGGATAGGCATATGGCTCCTGACGAGACCAACGACTGATTAAGGTTTGAGTGCTTACTTTAAGAATAATAGGCCAGACTAGATGGGCTGAAGGATTCTTGTCCGACACTCTTCTGCTCCTTTAAGTGTCCAAGAATATGTCTCTACTTTACGTACATGTGTGTCATCGCAAGAATACACGGATGTCTGTTTTTGTCATTCCCTGAATTGTACGGGAAAACAAAACATGCATGAGCAATCACATTGGGCCAGTAGAACGTTCAGCTCTAGGCGAAAGGACAAGCTGATTTTCAACATTTCACATGGGATGCTAATTCTGCCCTCCGTCAAACCAGCTGTAGCCTGTATGTATATTGTTTTCATTGGAAGACAAAGATTCGTTCCAAATCACATAAAAAAAAAAACCATTTCAAATATTTGGATGTTGTAACCATCTACTGATATACTTTCGCCAACTGAAGAGGAGAAAGGGTTGTTATTGCAACTTTAAAAATATACTTTGGGAATCTCCACAAAAAGTAATTTTGTGATTTCATGGAGCTTCCAGCAGACCCCTGTGGATTTAGCTGTTGCCGTCCATCACTCTCGCTATGTGTACAATGTAGAGAGCTCTGGACGGTAAGCTTACATAAGCAGGGCTTTTCCTGTTTGTGAATATTTGTATGTCAACACAATTTTATTTGATGCTACAGGTTGGTGATCTGTAAACAAGTGAACTGGTCTATATAACTAACCCATGGGTAGATTAACCAAGGGGCACATGGAGCAATTGGAGTGGTAGGAGGTCCTGAGTAGAGGACTGCATTGGGACGGGGGTCCTGCGGGGCCCGCGGGATTGGCTGTTCCGCCTCCATTTATTTCCCTTTCCCTCCAGCAATAGGCTCCATAGGAGCTTGTACTCTGCCGGCGAGAGGACTGCAGCCCCTCCTGACAAACAACTGTCTTAAAGTGCAATGTCTTATAGCAAGTCTAGGGTAGGTTAGATGCGTTTAAAGGGACACTCCAGACATCATATGCACCTTAATGTTGAAGGCTTAGTTAAAAGTATTGCCTCCTGTACAGTAAGAGAAGTTAAAAGGACACTCCAGTGTCCCAGGGAGCTCCCTGAACAATCAATACATATGAAAATAGTAAGTTCTTTCATATTCATTCATTTAACCTTAGGGAGAAGCTGCAGCTGCGTAGTGCCCCACCCCCTCCATAGGTTGTCGAACATGCACATGGGGGTCTTATGAGTGCCCTCCTTGGCATTCACTGGAGCTGGTATTAAGTATATTGAGTGCACGGCAGATAGCTAGGGAAAGGGGCAAATGCATGTGGGAGAATTCCGAACCATGCATTTAGAAGGGTTACATTATGTAAATCTAAAGCGAGAGCAGATAATGGCTGGCGTGTCCCTTTAACGGCAATGCATAATGGTAAATTATTACATATTATATTATTTATTTCATTACATTATCACATATTATGTATTTTATATTCAGCTGTTCATACTACGTTCCACGACGACCAAACTTTTTTTTTGTATTTTTTTTACTACAGTGTGGGGTGATTTTCTTGAGCTGATATAAACCAGTCTTTGAAAAAAAAAAGCTGGTTTACATTAAGGTTTCAGGAAATGATTTCTAGCGGGGAATGCAGAGGCCAGATGTCTTCACACACACACACACACACCAAACTGCGACTTCTGTAATTACGATGAGTAATATCTCCATTTCACCTTAATTCTCTCACACACACCCCCCGCCTCGCCTGCTACTGCTTCTTCAAGAAAACATCCAAGCCAAAGAAACATTTTAACTTTCCAAAGATAAAGTTACTGGCTTAGAACATCAACGGAGAACTAACATTTGCCTCATTGGAATGGAATCTCGTAGGGAGATCCAAAATCAGCAGTGATGGTAAATTAGGACTTTTTTTTTTGTTGCTCTGGGGTCGATATTAAGGAATCTGTGTTATTATTAAACAGTAAAGTTTTTTTTTATGGCAGAATGTAAGGCATAAAAAATGACAACTGTGTTTTAGGAGTTTTAAGATTTTGGAAATGTGATGGCTTGTGGTGACATCAAAATGCTGCCCCGTATGCAAATTAGGTCTCTGATGGTCCATGTAAAGTTCATGACCTGGACTCACACGGACACTTATGTAATGGTGATAGATTCCAAATAAATCATACCAAGTGACCATAACTGGGGACCTTGAATGGCAGGCTACCTGGAGATCTCCCTTTTCAGAGGGAGTGGCTTCATGGGGGGGGGCAAGGCTAGTCGCACATGACGGCCGACCAAGCTGCTCAATGGGCATGATTAGAAACATAGAATTTTACAGCAGAGCTACTTTTTCAAAATTGGCTTTGCCACCCCCCTATATCTTTACCTAACCGATGACATCATAGTTCGCATTTTGGGGACGACAGTTGGATCCCCTGGCCTCCAGTGATTGATGAATTCCATTAATCCAAGACAGCCTAGAGGAGAGTGATGGGACTTGTAGGCCAATAATAAAGGACATTAGCAGGCTTGACCCTGTTTGCTCTACATAATCCCCTTCTAAATTTATAGGAGCCAAAGTATGGATGCATTTAATTCGGCGGAAAGCACAGTATTTCCTTGTGAAATTGTTATCTCTGTCGCGTTGCCAACGACAGCCAGAGCTGCATCTGGCCTACGAATGGACTATTCTCACGGAATAAGTCGTTGAGTTGCTGTTTTTAGGGTCTCGCTCCCACTCAGACGAAATGTATTTCCAGGTTGTATAAACAACAAAACACAGATTGTTAACATTTTCATTCTCCAGCATTTGCTGGATGACATGATGTCATATAGGTGCGTATGCCTCATATGCCCCTCATCGGGTTTCATTAACTGTATATTGATGTAATTATGTGCGTAAGTAGGTTTATTACCTTATTACATTGCCCATGTGGGTGGGGCTAGCCATGCAAGGGTGGAGCTTGCCTAATATAGCGTATTATTGTATGGTGGTGGGTGAGGAATTGGGCCAGGAGTGGGTGTGGCTAAACACGGCTCCCGCACCCCAAAGAATAAGCGGAGTGACCTGGGCAGTAGTGCTTCATCCGAGGACTCTGGTGAAACCTAAGGAGCTCCTAGGCATGTTCACAGGACCTAAGCAAACTGTTGGCAGCCATACCTGGGAACTTTCTGGACCTGGCTACCTGGAGAGTCCCCTTGGAGAATGCGGGTAGGAGGTCCGGCTGACGCATCCTGCAAGGGTTGGAGGGAAGGTGGACGGTGAGGTGCACATGGCCTGTAGTGAACCAGAGAAGCATTGCTTCACCCGGAGTCTACGTTGCGGCTGTGTGGGTCACCCCTGAAATTGATAACTTACTGTACCTTCCATGTGTGCCTGTTTAGGAGGAACAGTCCCTCTTTGGGACCCAAATCCCTGTGTTACATGTTTCCACCCCTGATGCCTCTCCTAGGAGTTCATAAGGTTTGCAGGGTATGAGTGAATCACAGTGTTCTACAGCCCTAAAAATGTGACAAAAATACACTATTTATGTGCGGAAAAAAAATTCAGCTTTCGTAAAGTGTTTGATTTAGGAGATCAGGAGCTAAGAGATAAGGATTGTAATCACATTATAAAAGTTGCATTTTTTCAATTGTAAAATAAAAATAATAAATGTGCATAAATGTCCCTTTAATACTTTTACCTTTAAGTAACACTGCCTATAACAATATTATGACCTGCAAATCGTGTGCAGCGTATCTTACGGCAGGTTACTTTTAAAACTATGTTATCTTTTAACAAAAATGTAGCCTGTGATTAAAGTATAATAAATATTGGCGATACTGTCACTTTAAATCTGGAAAATGATTGATTGGTAAAATATTTAATAAAATCTAAATATTTAGGACTTGACTATTTCAAGAAGTCTTCATCATACTTTTGCAGTCTTACAATGTGAGAAAGGTTTTTCTTCTGATTTTTAATCATTGCATGTCGGTACTAATTAGATTTATTTTGCTACTATTATGTTCCGCATTTCTCTCTGTCTGCTGTTTGGCAAACACTTGAATATATTATTCTTCTGGGAGTTGCAATCCAATTATGAGCGTCTAACAATGTTTTTTTTCGTACAATTAAACATGCAGAAGGCTTCAGTCACTCTTATATTGAAACTAGCAGTATTAAAATGATTGTGTTCCAAAATATTGACTGGGTGACATCCCACATGCCTTTGGACACCCAAAATATTGGCACCCATCTCCCCCGCACTATAAATACATAAATGAAATGACGGGTTGGGTGCAGATGGGCAATTTGTGAAAAAAAGGCAGACAGTGCCGGACGGGCGATGATGACACGGCCCAGGCACTTTAAGGCCAACAGCCGCCTGATAAAGTAAATGCTACCGACTTCTGGATTTGCACAGATCTGCCTCCGTCAGGTAAGTGTGTGGCCCAGTATGCCAGATGGCCAGCCTGGGCCTGTGGGTATGGTTTGTATAAGAGTAGGTTGCCATATACAGGGCTATTTAATCATAATAGACCCGGGCAATAATTCTCTAGCCCAGTCATACCTATCCCATAGCCTATTCATACCTTGTGGTTCAGTTCAACAGTGATGGAGGTTTGTGACGATGTTGGTGTCGGTCTCTCCAGATCTGATTCCCCCTTCACAGTCTGTGTGCCATATGATGTCAGGTCCCAGGGCATGATGTCATATCCCAGTATTCTGTAACATTGTGTTTGGCAGACTGCAGAGAGGGAGGAGGAATCAGGTGTGGAGAGGTCTGTAACAGTAGCTTCACAAACCTCCACTTCCAGGTCTAGCGGGTGTTGAGAGGGCCATTTTTGTCCTGTGTTAAAGACATATCCTTGTGCCGTACCCACTCATGTCCTACTGGCCATAAAGGATGTGCTGCTCTATAACATAACAGTTCTTTTCTGACAATGAAGCCAGCACATACTTTTTAACTTTACTGAGAGAATACTTGGGACCTCATGATTACACACATGATACTGGGGTAATTAATGTCCACACTAATTAAACAGATGGAGAAACAAAAAACATAAACTAAATTGCTGTGTTGAAAGCCGTTATGGTGGTCACTTCCCTTTGAGCGTTGATACGTATTTATAGAGTAATAACCGTTATTGTTATGTTTGGATTTAAACCGTCAGTAGGTACAAATACATCAAGTTTGTTGACCTGTGGACACCATTGGATGACGTCTTAAAGTGCTGCCTTGTGGTGATAGGACTGGAAGGCCCCTAAATATAACACTCTTGTGCAATAGTTACACCCTTGTGAGTCATTTGGTGAATCAGGCATCATATGACATTGCTAAACCATCCTATGTGATGCCATCGTTCTAATTTAACATTTCACCAAGTGCTCCTGATTGTCCAAAATTATAAACTCTAGTGTGATGCGAAACAAAAAGATTTATTAGAAACAGCATTGGGCTGCGGAAACGTAAAAAAGATACCCAAAGCAGTCAATTGGATTTAAAATAAACAGCAGAGCCAAGTACAGATTTTTACAAGACAGCACCTATATGACATCATAGCAAATGCTGGAGTGATTTAATGGAAAACTCACATGGCACTCGAGATGTGCTTAAATGAACAAATTCCACTTTATGTCTTTGAATAATTTAAAAGCAGTGACTTTTTTCTTGCAGTAGGGAAGTTAAATAGGGTCAGCCTTCTTGAATCTCCGAGAAGATCTGTTATTCTACCAAAAGAATAGCCTAAACTGATCTGCAAAGGGAACAGGGTTTGACCTCAGGGTTTTTGCTCTAATATCATGGTGAAGGGGCAGATTCTCAGGGTGACAAAGCTGATTCCTTCCTCTTCTTCACTGCTGTGATCATATAGAAAACTCCCAAGTTTCCCATGAGGCCCGGCATTAGAGCCATTTGCTTAACAGATTTGGCAAGTAACTACATAGAGTCTTCATGATGGTCTCTCAAATGGTTAATATTTTAAAGGGCCAGAAGTTCATCTTATTTAGAACGTTTCCAGGTATACCCTTAGACACTAAGCAGAAGGCATGCTTAACCCCTATCTCCCAACATGTTACCACTAACCCTCCAGCAGGAAATGTGTTAGACCGAACACTTCTCCCGGCATGCAACATCCTAACATGCAGTCAGCTCCAGCACTGACTTGGGTGAATGGTGCGTGGAGGGGACTGTTCAGACCCTCGTTCATATGGGTGGAAAGAGCTGCCATTGATCTCAATGGCAGCACTTCCCTGCCAACATGAAGCACGAATAGTCAGACCATGGAGGAGGTGGTTAGTGCTGCACCTTCTATGTCAAGAAGAATGTATATTATAGTACTCACTCAACTTTAAGGCGTGCCAGTGAAATCAGGTCGTCCTAGTCTTGTCCCAATAACTTTCCAAAGCATTGCACAAATCTCTGCCCTTCAAGATGTATCAATGACTAACCTTCTATGCTGATTTGGTTACCTTGTTTCTACCATTTGGAAAAAAATATTCAATACATATATTTTTATGAATACAATACATAGGTTGGATTACTGAGAAGGATTCTGATTTTATTTTAAGTTTAAGAAAAGGCTAAAACTTACTTTTATGCGAAGGTTATCGTAGCCTTGGATTCACTCCCAAGATAACTTCACAGAGAATCCTTTATAAATAACCATTACCGTCCATCTTTCTACTTGCAGTGGAAAATATAGTCAACACCTTATTTCCTCCATGTAGAAGTCCGTCAGCTGTGGTGTTTTTCAGAAGAACGTCTCAATGCAACGGTAATGAGGCGTGATAATCCACAGCTGTAACATTCCTGGTCAAGTAAATCCAACAATCTCAGATAATCATGAATTCGTTCCTTAGTCTGTAGGTCATCATACAAAATGCTGGCCCTTTATTCAGTTTAAATTAAGTGAAACATTTTATTTAGGGATCCTAAAACCGTGTAGTTTCCATTGGGATTACTGTTTGACCATTAAACTTTGTAGATCTTTTATAAAATGTCTTAAGTCTCTCATTTTAAAATTATTTTTTGTCTCCAATTTTTTTTTCAGTCAACCAACGGAATAACAGGAAAGCAGCAAGTGGAGTCAACCACAGTGATTAGGAACACAAAACTGAATATTTGTTTCCGGACGGTAAAGAAGTCATCTGCAGCATCCCAGAACAGGAACACAATAATTTGTATTTGGTACAGTTCTTAGAAAAAATCCTGAGAAATATCTATATTCACCCCGGCTCACAACAATGTATATGTTCCGTAATGTCCAACATGGCATATTCAATAAGAGATATTGGCGAGATCATTTGCAAGAAAAATTGTACTTCTTTTTACAAATATTTGCATACATTTGTAGAAATTATTGTGCCGACACAAATTTTATATACATGAATAAGCATGGCCCAAAAATTGGTTAGTTAAACATTACATTATTCTATTGAAGTTTGAGGTGACTTTATCAGATGTGCCTCATACTCTGAAACTTCAGACTTGGAGTTATTCATTTCAAATCAAACATGATAACATATTCAACTCTTACCTTGACTCCGACATGACCATCTTCCAACTCTCCATACATGAGTTATGGCTGGAAGGTCGTCATCCTGGAGTCAAGGTTATGATAGCTTGAACTGGTTGTCCCCATGTCTTCTACAAGAGAACCATGGATTTGATTTTCAGGACCCTCTTTAACTCTATAAGAGGTTTTAAAAAAAATGGTAACATAGAGGAGTTGTTTGTGGTAGATGGGATAGATATTTTTGTCTCATCAATGACCCAGAATGAATAAGTCAAATAACAGGCAACCATACCCTGTAATATATGGTTTGTAGATGTATGTTTTACTTTGGGTTTAATGCAGACATTTATGTCACATTCCTAATATTATCATAAATATTAAAACAAATTGCGTTGAAGGACCTTATGGGTAGGGTGGTCACTAAGGGTGGTCAATCATCAGGCATTAAAACTTATCAAGAGTAATTCAATGACTTTCCTTAAGTTTCTTTTTTTCTGGAAACATGTAAACTCTAACCGGGAAATGGATGGATTAGTTAAAACACCCGTGACTAATGCATTGATCAGGTAAGTGGCACGTGTAACATGTATTAAGTGGGTCAACAAGGAATTAGAGGAATCTAGCTGTATAGACGTCGAGCTTCTGATTATTTGCTGGTAGTCAATGTCAGAAAGTACATAGAACTGCCTGGGTTCGTTGCTATAGAAACAGAAATCTCAAGAGAGGCCTGTTTTGAACAAGGCACAAACTGGCTTGCAGTAGAAATTCACTGTTATATATCTTATGCGTCTAAATCAAAATACTTTTTTTCTGCAATATTTGAAATTTAGATTTCATGTGGGATATATCTCTATATATACATTTTGGCGCCAAAAGCATAATGACAGGATGTAAAATGCAGTTTGTGTTGTATGAGGTAAAAGGAGCAACCTTTCATTTTTCTCTTGTTGTAACAGATAAATCAAGACGGTTAACCTTGTGCTAGAAAAGAATTTATACCAGAGGTCACTAATAAAGACCCTTTTGTTGACTACTTCCAATGAACAGATTTTTTTTTTTACTCTGTCTCACAGAACGCAAAAAGTGAGAGTGGGTGCACAGGAATAGTAATATTCTGCATTTAGTTTTTAATGCATTTTGAAATTTTTCACCCCGTTTTGAGGAAACGCGGCCACTCTAGCTGATACGGACTATATTCCCTCTCATGCCAGCCACATTTCATAAGGATACTTGGGAACCCACTTGGTCGGCTACCCAGAGCCCCCTTTCTGGATGCAGGTCGGAGCATGGGCGTAGAAAATCATGCAGGGTGGACGATAATGAAGCAATTACCCCCAAATTTTTGGGGGTTTCCTACCATCAGAAAATTTTAACCTAGGATCCTGGTCTCTACCTTGTCATGCTAAATCCCAAAGTACCCTCTCGAATTCTATCCTAAATTTGTGTGGATCCTTAGATATGCAGACTTAACAGCACAAATAGAGTGTCGTATTCTGGCCTAGGGTGGCAAGCCCAGTCGGTCGACAGCACCTTTCCTGCATAACAGGGAGCCTATCGTCCCAACATTTTTTGAAGGGCCGGTTAAAGACAATCTCCCCAACCTTCCCATTAACACTATGGATGGCCTACAGAGTTGAAACAGCCTCCATAACTTGTTTTTGCCAGCCGCCATATGTCTTTAAAAGGTGGAGTGCCAGATATGACATCATATTCCGGTACTTAGAATTAAGGACGGCCGTGTGGAGGAACAGTGGTGGCACAGCACTGGGTAAGGCCTAGGGCAGCACCAAGGGTAAATACTGTTAAAAGGGTTGCATTGTATAGCGCAATCGGACCCCGTTATGTGGCTACCATCCCTCCCCCTTGAACTGCTGCCGTGATCCTAGAAAACGCCATTGACTGCAATACCTACAGCAGACATTATCAGACAAGGGAAATGCGTGTGTCGCTAAAATTTTACAAAAGGCTTTGATGGCAGACATAGCACCAGGTGGGTCTCCATTTTGAGGAAGACTCTTATTTACCTAAACACTGATTGCTATTTCTCTAAGCTATGTCTAAAACATGTTACATTTCCTTTATTTTAAAAACCCACATTTAACAATATTTAAGAATGTAGTAAATGTTTGACTGTACGCTTATTTTCCTTTACTTTATTTTATTAATATTTTCACTTACCCTGAAATCTCCATTATAACTCCGCCATATTTGTTAATTTTTCTGCTATACATCTTCCTGCAAGGTAGCGCCAACAAGTATCTGTCATTCAGTAGGTAGAATGGGATTGTGTGCAACCCACGAGTATATATATATATATATATATATATATATATGGGACTTTTGTAATTAATTCAGCCATAAAATATAGATTTTCCACATGTCTTCCCTGGTTAAAGGGTGCATCTGCTCACTGTAGTGTGTCTGCGTTTGCGCATGTCTGTCTTTTTTGTGAACATTCTCAGAATTTCTCAGTGTTCACAAATGGACTAATTTTGACGCATTTATGTTTTTCTCCTTGCAGCTATTATCCCAACAATTCCTAGGTCAAGAACATTCTCCAATCTCATGTTCATTGCATAGGAATTTACCTTCACAAACATTAAAGCCTATTCATGTCTTCACATCACGTAGATTGTCATGGTAACCAGCAAAATGAGGCAGGGGGCATAACCGCTAAGAGATAAAAAACGGGATGAGCTAAGCCTGAAGCAATTACCATAGCACGACTGGCATCATTTCTCAGACATAAGCATAATTAGTTTAGAAAAATAGATACAAATGAAAATATTGTGAACTACTTCATTTCTATGCTACATTACCAGCCAAGTAGACTTGTGTTAAAGAGACACTCCAGCCATCCTATGAACTAGAATCATACAATAGCTGTGTGGTCCATTTGAATGCTTGTTTGTGGCATCCCCCACTTGTAAAAGCTTGGGGCGATTCTGCAGAACCCCCTTATATGCAGGGGATGTGTTTGGCCCCATACATCTCTTTGCATGTAATAGACTAACCTCTGCTCAGCTAACGCTCTGGCAGAACTTTCCTGCCACTGAAAACTCAGAATACTTTAGTATGCACTCTTCTTTAGTGTGGCTTTCAAAAAACTGGAACTTGATTTATGGACTTTAATATAGGTCCTAAACACGTGTGAGACGTTTATGTTTAACCGTTAGGTCACGTTTTTGAAAAATTAGAACCGGATTATAGTCCCGATGAGGCCCCCATTATTATTAACACGTTTTCTGGTGGCATTTGAAGGTCAGTCCATTCTTGCCAGCGTTGGCCCTTTATAATGCATAGTGAAGTCAAGGAGAGCAAATGTTTCATCTGACCTTATAAGTTATGGTTTAGTAACTAAGCCCTCATGTCACTAAAAGCGAGGGGTTTGGAGATTTTAGCTTGGGTTGCCGCTTTCAGGTCAATGACAACATGATATACACCCAACTATTCCCAATACACGTAAATTAGAACAAATGCAGATGGCCTGTTACAAAAGGTAACAAAACCAAAAAAGAATAAATACACAGAAGGTGGACTTATCTCTGCAACAACCAGTAGAACATTTCTGCTGCTTGAACATCCCATTGGTTGCTATGGTGATAAGACCTTTAAAAAAAAAACACTGTACCAGAATAACAGAATACTAATATGTTTAAAGAGATCCAGGAAGAAATGCTAATACAACCTTTGGACGAATTTTAGCTAGCGCTGCCCTAAGCCTTACCCTGGGGAGCTTAGCCCTGCCAATAACATCACTGATATCATATCCATGCCTGAGGACTCTCCGAGGGAGCAGCGCTGCTTCTCCGGGTCAATACCCAAATCCCCTGGGTCGTGGAACCAGGGTCCTGACACATCCCACTCCCCAGCTATTTCCCTATAAATGGGGGGTGTTTCCCGTAATTTCAGCAGGAACGCCGCCGTCAGTGAGAACGCCCCTGACATCAGTGGGCAGTCTTGGCCGTGTCTTGCAAGGGTAGTCTTCAGGTAGCTGAAGCTCAAAAGTTCCCATAGCTCAGTGGTGTGCAGCGCAGAGGAAAGTCCCTATAGAGGCTGTGCCGGTTAGGCACTGTGCTCCATAGTGTATTTGGGCCGGTTACAAGGATGATCTCTGATCTCCCCAACCGACCCAGGGATAAGTGGCACCCTGCACAGCCTGAGGAGCCAATAAGGCAATCAGGCACCTGGTTATGCCGCAGAGAGTCTGTGGCCCACCTGGAACCGCAGCCCTCGGCCTTGTGAGCCTAGCCGAGAATATTCCACTGACTAGACCCCTTGATGTGGGAGCTTCTCATGTGTTTTTAGGTCCATTAGAGATTCCCGCTGACATTATACACAAAAGTAATTCTAATTGAGGTTAACGTCAGGAAGGGTTTGGAAACTGAAAATTTATAGGAGTGAAATTCCTAATGCTGCCTTTACTAATAAAACAATTACATTTCATAGCTGTGATTTAAATTATCCAATCTTTATAGTCTTAGCGTGGTAAACAGCAGTGCATCTTCTTTTGGTATTGCCCTAGGCCTGAACTAGGACAGCCCCTCCAATCGCCCCCCCCCTCCGCGGCCACCATCTTTACTACAGGGCAATGGGATATGACATCATATACCAGCACTCGGTGTCTTAAAAGCGCACAGCCTCCATTGCGTAAATGAGGTCAGAGATCTCCCCCGTAACCGGCCCATTTATCACCCAAGAGCTTAACCTGCCCCGGTTTGGCAGCAGGGTGACTACCGCTGCCCTGCAGTTACCACTCTAAGCCAGGCCAGGATACGTCACTGATGGTAAAAACAATCTTTTCGCACAATCAGGGAAGTGTAAACCTTAAAAGTATATTTTAAAAAAGTAGATGTTCTTTCTCATAAGAAAATCATACAAACTATAATACTATAATACAATATTTTTTTTAAAAACTCACATTTGTCTTTTTCCACCCCACCGTAATATTATTTATACAGTATCCCTCCTTGTTCAATCATTCATGCTAATATTGGAAACACACTATTCTCTATATTAGGACTAACAATAATAGTTAAATGAACAATAAGTTTGGGTCGTGTAAATAGGTTGAAAATATATATTTTTTTAAATATTCAAGAGGCAATTTTGATTATAATGTTAAAGGAATTTTTAAAGGACTTATTCTTATTGTAAATAGTTTTTTGTGCTATTTTGTTTCATTTGAATAATAATATGATGGAATTCTTTGGGCATGTATTTTATAATTCTAAAATATTCAGCATTCATGAAGGGCGATGGAATGCGTGAGTTTGTTCCACACATTCCCATTTAAATTTAATGGCCCCCTGAGTGTATTGTGCTAAATAATATATGAAATTACAAAAATGGGGTATTTTCATGCAATGGTCTTCCAGCTCAAGAAAAACACAGTAGGGTGTAAGTTTAGCACAACAGGAGAAAATACATGCTTAATGGCCCAATTACATCGTATTTGCCACCATAATCTGCGACTCTATGTTATTTTTTTTTAACCTAATGTTGAACGACAAGGTAACACTTACTGGGTCTTGAATGCAATGAAAGCGCCAGACAATTTAATTACATCGTGACTCATACCTAACAACTGCTGTACATCCTTCCAAGTAAGACGACCGTAATATTATTTTTTTTCTGTTAGGAATAAAATAATTTAGATTTATCAAACAATGGGACATTTTCCCAGTTGAAGAATTATCTCCAAACCAGAAATTCATTTTTTGTACTTTTTTTAATTCTTCATTTTGGAAAAAGTGTTCCTCCCTGATCAATGCTATCGTAAAACACTGGAAGAAACTTTAATAGATTAGCCTTTTCACCCCCATCAACAGTATATAAATACCATGCCAATTAACCATTCATTTGTGAATGGCAATTCAGGGGTTAATTGATGCAACCATTGCCAGGCTGGGCTGGCAGTAATTGTGGCCACTTTTACCCACTGACCATAAGGACCAACAAAGTCTTCATCTGCCACCTAAACTGGACGTATGTCACCATACACTAATAGAAACTTCAATTAATGATGAATATCGACCAATTAATTAATGATAAATATCAGTTTTCCCCTTTTTAATATATAACCCACTTTGTTTCAAAAATGGACCATACAAAATCACAGAACGCAACTTACAAACACAAATGAATTATGCAAAGTTCACAATGTGCATCGACAATGTTAGATAAAACCCACATTTGATGTTCTAACATATAACGTCACCTACTTTTAAGAAAAAGTATAATATTCACCAATTTCTATCCCAGCATTCGGCCCCTATTATCTTAATGGGATTTATGGCAAGAATGATATCTGTTGGGAATATTTAAATCCTGTGGATTGTTTTGCTTTTTATCTAGATTTGCATTTAACCCCTTCACGACAAAGCCTGTACATGTACAGGCTCAGAATGTCATTAATTGTCATTAATGGGTTTGAGGACAACCCGTTGTCCTTAAGGGGTTAAAGAATAAAAAAAAAAACAAGGCTGCTTGTGCATAGTGACTGAATATACCCGGAATCACATCATATATTAAGGTTACCCTAAGACCATAACTGGTGGGTCACAGTATATTCTTGACTGCAATGGACCATTAACTGTATTAATATGATTAACTATTTGTATACAGAACAGCATCCATACATCAGTCCATATGCATCATCGTAAAATCTATTTACGCTCCGACTCCTTAATAAAGATTACAGCCATGCATCTAAAGTCAACATAATTGATACATGTGTATATGGCAAGAACAGTCGATCTCAGACATTCAAGGTACTGTGGACGACAACTCCTATGTTTCTAAGCCAGCTGAAAGGTTGTAGTCTACAGCAACTTGAACGGCAACAGCTGTATATCCCTGATGTACGGTTTCATCAATATATAAACAGAAGAACACGTATATAACACAGACATTACCTTGCACATCAAGGCACTTACAGATATGAGTATTTGGTTGATAAGAAAAAAAGAAATATAACAAAATTAACCCTTTTTTTCCAGGTGAAGATGAGAATCTGTAGCAGCAAACGGGTATAAAATGCCATAGGAGGCACCGATGTAAACAAAAAAATATACATTGTGCAAAAATTGCAGATGTTCATACAATGAGGTGAGAAAATGAACTGATCATATCATCCTTCTCGATAGCATGGCTTTTTTTTAACCAACAGGTGTCTTCTTAAAGTGCTTTATATTGTTGTTCATTTTTTTTTTGGGGGGGGGGTGTAAAATCAACAGACGTACTCAAGCAGTTGGGGTTTTCGGAGCCGGGGGCCAAACCAATGTCACGGGAAAGGGAAAGGCTGCCGTGTTTTTGTGGCTTTCAGAAGTCCTTCCTACAAGGTTGTTGTTATGGTGGGGTTTCCATGAGACAAACGGCAATGGGCACTGTCGCAAAAATCTATCCGTAGATGTTAATGCCACTTAAATGATGTGCTTAGCGTCTGTGATTCGGGTCAAATGGCATGTGTTTGAACACTGTTGATATGGCATTCCTTGGGAAACACTGATCCGCGCATAGTGACTGTGTCCTCATCAAGAGGGGACCTGCCAGGGATTATCCGGGAACATAGTCCATGGTTCTACTTTCATTGATAAAGTTGTACTGAACCAGGCCAGCTTTGGACTTCCTATTGGAATAACTGAGTTATTAGGGAGATGCGATCTGTAACACTCCAGCTGCTCTGGAATACAATCCTTGAGAAGTTCTGCCAGCTAGAATTCTGAAACAGTTGTACCGGTGTCATTTAAACATGGACATTCAAACAAGGTTAGTAACTAGCTGCGGTGCATTACGACCCACAGCATGGATAACCAAGTACAAATGCAGAAATGCCAGGGCTCATCTAGCCTTGGCGGATTCTAAATATTTAATTCCGTACACAATGACAACTTTTTTTTCCCCAGAATTCTGCCTGGCTAAGTATGATGAGAGCTATAATTCACAGCAGCTAAAATGCCTATCCTATTCTAATGTAATCCTCAAACAGAATAAATTGCCAGGAAAACAAGTTAGTTTCATGGTAATTGACTACATCCATTAAACGTGATGTCATCTGTTCAAAAGCTCTACAAAGGTCACCTTCCTGCAAAACATCACGGTATAATAATGCCACCGGGCTTGTTTGCCCATAATACTGATTTTTTATTTCTATCCAAAAAGCTCATACTTCTGTTAGCTTCTTTTGCTCTGGATAATGTTGGTTTGCTGTGTACTGGTGGTGAAATTTGGCATCGTCTAATTCTTCTGAATCCATGTAATTTGACTTGTTAAAAGACTGTTTGCTTTCACACCTTTTCAACTCACCAAAGGTACTGGGCTGCTGGCCACATGTGACATGTGTGTATTGTGATTGCTCTTCATGGTCCGTTTCCCTGTGATAGAAATAGTTAAAATTGGAAACGATGACAGGCACAGGAAGGGCAATTGTCAACACACCTGCTATGGCACACAGGGAACCTACTATTTTACCACCTATAGTCAGCGGGTACATGTCCCCATAGCCAACTGTGGTCATAGACACCACAGCCCACCAGAATGCATCTGGAATACTGGTGAATAATGAGTCAGGGTCATCTGTTTCTGCAAAGTAGACTGCACTAGAAAATAAAATTACACCAATAAAGAGGAAGAAAATAAGAAGTCCCAACTCTCTCATACTGGCCTGTAGAGTTTTCCCTAAAATCTGGAGTCCTTTGGAGTGTCTAGAGAGCTTGAAAATCCTGAAGACTCGTACCAGGCGGATAACCCTCAGGATAGCCAAGGACATTGCCTGCTGCCCATTGCTGCCCTGTTGCTCGGCCAACTCTGTGCCCAAGGTGATAAAGTAAGGGATGATGGCCACAATGTCTATGACATTCATCATGTTCTTGAAGAAAGCTGGCTTGCTGGGGCAGGCAAAGAACCTCACCAGCAGCTCGAAGGAGAACCAAATAATGCATAGGGTCTCGATAAGAAAGAAAGGGTCAGTGAAAGGACTGTCCTTGAAACTGCGGGTCCCATTAATCAAAATGCGTTCTCCCGACAACCTGACTTCTTCTCTGAACTCAGGCAAAGTCTCTAGGCAGAAGATGACTATGGAGATCAGGATGATGAGGACAGAGACAATGGCAATGCCCCTGGCAGGTCCAGAGCTCTCAGGGTACTCAAAAAGTAACCATACCTGTCTTTGGAAGTCATTGTCAGGCAAAGGTCGCTCTTCTTCCTTGATGAAACCTTCATCATCCCGAAATATCTCTATCACATCTTCGCCAAGCTCATAGAACTTGATCTCCTCCAAGAAAATATCTACTGGGACATTGACTGGTCTCCTGAGTCTTCCTCCAGACTGGTAGTAATATAAGATGGCATCAAAACAAGGGCGGTTGCGATCAAAGAAGTACTCATTCCTTAGGGGGTCAAAAAAGCGCATCCTTTTTCTGGGGTCCCCCAACAAGGTTTGGGGGAACTGAGCCAAGGTCCTCAGTTGCGTTTCAAAGCGAAGCCCAGAGATGTTGATCACCACCCTTTCGCAACAGTCCTGGGTGGCTCTCTCTGGGTCATAGCCCTCCTGCCCCAGGGCACTCAGGGACACCAGGGTTTCATCCACGTTCTCCCCTGACACCACAGTCATCTCTTCTGTTTCAGGATGCCCCCTCCTTGTCTCTCCTCCTGCTGGTGTATCAGCAACACACCAGAACTCTCCAGCTTAGCTTCAGGATGGCTGGACAGATCCAAGGCAGCCTCACCCCAGCAACCATGAGATGCCACAATGTTTCTGAAACTGTCCTCCTATTCTTCTAAGCTCTACATGTGCTGGCTCTGTGCTTAACTGTGTTTCTGCTGGGCTGCAGGACTGAGCAACATCTCCATCTCCTTATACTACAATGATAGATCCATCAGCCCTCTGTCTGCTGTCTCTGGCAGGCAGTTCTGTGCTTCTTGCAGTTACCCCTTTGCAGCCATACCCTTGCCTGTGATCTTCCCTGTGTCAGTATCCTCCACAATCTGTTGATTGTCAAAGTCTGAGGATTCTTCCCCTCCCTTCCTTGTGTGGCTTCTTGTGCTGCTCCACTGGACTGTCACCAGGATCTGAGCAGCTTCTGTCTCTCGCCCTCCCCAGGAGCTATCTGACGTCCAGACGCCCAATAACAGGGGGTGTGTCGCTCCAGAGGCAGCCACCTCTCATTCACTTCACTGCCACCCCTCTCCCCTTCCCTTTCTCTCCTTCTCCCCAGCTCTCAAACCACTGGAGCAGTAAATGAGAGCATGTTGCTTTTGGAGACATACAGCAGATGTCTTTGGGAATCTGGAGACCTTCCTGACTTGTCATGCCTGCTTCTTATTCAGCGAGACAGTAAGTGGCAGCAGGGCAGTGAGAATGGAATGAATTGCTTTCTAAACCAGAGGCAGAGAATCTCTGATGTTCTAAATGCTTCTCAAGACTATGACTCCCAAGATGCTGAGTCAAACTCTTTGCTTGTTGACCCCATATTTCCCAGTAAACTGATTTAGTAAGGTGCATGGAGAATGAGTCAATTGGGTGTGTACATTTTCTGCCAACATCTGACAAGAATGATGGGAGTAGCAGTCCAAAGAAGTGACTAGTAAGAGGACAAAGCTGTAGCTTCTTTAGCAGGAAATGTGCATTTTGTTGCATTGCATGCTCATCAAATACAAAACTACCAAGCTTCACTATATTTGCTCTATCTTTTCTCTTCCCTTTCTATGTCTCTGTATACCTCTGTATCTTAGTCAGCGCTTGCCCATCCCATGCTTGCCCATCCCATGCATGTCCTTCACTGTATTAGCTTCTACCACTTCTGCTTGGAGGCACTTCCACTTACCTACCACACAAGAACAACATATGACTGTGCTCCTCCACAAGATGTTCTGCAAGAATTTAAGGCATGATTTTCTTTAACCTCTACAAAAAAATGTTAATCTCCAAGCTGCTGTGTTTGCTGTGTGTATGATTTACGTCTCCTACCAGCATTAATAGAAAAAAAAAAGAAAGCATTATCTTATTTCAAGGAAACAAGAAAAACCTGACAATCCTCTGCACAACACATTTTAGGACACCGAGATAAATGGACATTTAGAGTCCTTTGAGAGCTTTTTGTACCTTGACACGGAAAAATCTGAAATATCTTTTGCGGAGAAGCTTCATGAAGGTCGCAGAGCTATGATTACAGTGTGTATATAGAACATAAACAACAATTGTGTAGCCATTGTATAGATCAAAATTAGTGTGGGTTAAAGTGGGTTCATACCAATTTACTGCAAATTAACTGCTACAGTGAATACATTGCTTCCTTGTTAAAGTACAGCACAGTGAGTCTTTGATCTATACAATTTCTTCTAATTCTGGCAGCACAATGTATTGTCTATTTTTCTTTATAATCTACATACACAGAGTAAACACCGTTTAAGTGACAGGATACCAGTGACTCATTCAAATTCCTGTGAGTGTAGCGGGTTAAAGCATGGATACATTAGAAGTTAGAGTTGTGCATTTGGATTTGTGCAAATTTTAATTTTAACAGAGTTTGCCAATATCGGCAATTCATACGAATGTCTGAAAACAAAGGGGGACCCAAACAAAACAAATGAAAACTCAGCAGAATTTTTGTTTACATTTCATAGTTTGTTCCACTCTCACACACGCTCACTCACTTTCTCACTCTCTCTCTCTATGAGTGTTTCCCTATCTTCTCCTCTAACTGCGTATGTGTCCCTGTCTCATTTTTCCGCAGCTCCACTTTTTCCCTTGCCTCTTCCTTTTGCTCTTTCTTCGTCCTCTTCTCCCAATGTCTACGTTCTTCGTCAGCTTTTCTATGAACCAGGCCTCCTGGAGCACTTCAGCAAAAGGGCGGAGCCTCTGGGCACACACTCTCCCCTGGATGGAGAAACAGGGGAGATACTCTCCCTGTAGCTTCGCACTTTTGGGGGGAGTACTGAAAGAGGCCAAAAAAATAAAGACAGATTCGTGGAGAAAGAGAGGTGCAGATATGCTTTTCTTTCTCCGTGAATCTGTTTTCATTATTCTGGCCTCTCACCAGTACTTCCACAAAAGGGCGGGGCCACAGGTGACAATCACTGCCCCGTTCCTCCAATCAGGGAGAGGGTGTGCACACTACGTTTGTATGCTCAGGTGAGTTTGTTCTCACTGCACATTCCCTGTAGCATCAAATCGGTTAAATTAACACGGTAACCGCTCTTAAAGGCTTTAATAGGTTAGTGTGTTACTGTGTTGAAGCTCAAAGGGTTAAAATGAAACATAGGAGACTCTCGACAATTTATTACAATTAAGAAGCAGTTGCACTGAAAATGATCTGTTCTCTTCGCAAATAAATATATATTTTTAGTATGTCTCCCAGACATCCCCGCTCCCCATAACAGATGCTTCGTACAAATGGCACCGCAGTTTGACATGCTGTTTCCGCTCTAATTTTAGTACAGCTATTTGGAAAGAAACCCTCGTCTTTTAATTTCGAGTCAAAACAGATTCTCTTTCTTTTTTTTTTAGATACTTAGTGTTTTTAGTGCTGGAGATGAAAATATATTTTTTTTCATCTGATTAATGTTAGTTGATTGCTGGGAAATAAGTATTGTTATTGTGAGGGATTCGGCAGTCAATTGGTTAATGAAATGTCACAATGATACAACCCAAAAGACGAGAAAGTCGTCAGAATGTGTGCGGGACAGATGGCCTAGTGTTTAAAGGCGGTGGTACGGTTTGGGATGTGGTACTCCATTCCAGCATTTTTTCCATGGTGTTCTCAGCCAATTAGAACATCGTAATTCGGAGAAGCATATAGTTTGTTCTTTGGCAAGGGAAAGGGAAAAAGATTCAGGGGCCACATCGTTCACAAGCAATTGATTTAGTTATACGTGTTAAAGACATCAATACACAATGTTGTTTCTAATACTTTATAAGGAGTTAACTTCATGAGACTTATGCTTTACTCTCGTAGAGCCATTTCTTTCTCTATTGGATCAATATTTTAAGATTAAAATCATTCTAAATCAATATACAATATGTTGTCGCTTTAAAAGGCAGACATTTTCATCTACAATTTAGAAGCAGGCCCAGACTAGCCATCTGGCACACTGGGCAAATGCCCAGGTGGGCCACTGGCCATCATCGCTTCATAGGCCACACACCACGTTTTGATGTTTGCGTAGCGTGCAGCCTCGTATCCCCGGCTAGATGTCATATGAAGAGTGAAGAGGTATTTGTGCTGAAAGATCTAAGTGTCCATTCTGTCAACTCTGCAATATGACACATGGTCCTTTCCGATCCAGAAGATTTCAGGCAAGTCCATCTTAAGCTATTCACATGGCACCCTCTATACCCAACAAATTGTTGAGCCGGTCTACCTATTCCAAGATGCAGTAACCCGACAGTCATTATCGTATGCAAGTTGGATGGAGTAACGCGTCAATATACAAATCACAACAGCCTTTGTGTGTACTTTGTACCATGAAAGCTTCGGTGATCTGACTCATTTCCTACAAACTGCTTAAAGAAATGCAGAGAGATTTCAGGAAGTATACATCGATTCCTGAAATAATAGCAGCAACTGCACGTATGACATTATGACCCTCAACTTAAAATATTGTTGTCTGTAAGTCAACTCTGACAGGATAAAAGGACATTTCATACAGAAGATTAAAACTCTTAGAGTATTGAATGGTGAAGCATATGGTCACTTGAGTGAACTTTACCCTTTGACTTGACCCAGCAATGATCTCCCATGGAGGAAAATATGCAGATGCCAGAAAACATATTATGGAGAAACAAGAACTATTAAAAAAAGGCATTATATATTAATAAAACATATTTTTAATCTGATACTAAAATCTGCGTATTTGTGTTTTGGGGGTATTCAAGCAACTTAAACTGAAAAGCCACAGATGCAACAAGCACTTCATATTCATGCGCAAGCATCAGGTCATCCATGCTAATGTCATACACGCCAGTCTAACGTGCCGCCATGCTGGAATGGGTCGAGAAGCACTCTGCAAAGCGTGGGGGGATTTTTAATATGTTAAATTAAATGAAATACAATTTCATAAAAATAACTTAATAACTTAAAAAACAGTTCCTACTAACACCCTGAAATTAAAAACACCCCAAATAGCTTTTAGGGTTCGTTGCAAAGATCACAAAAAAAAACCTGTTTGAGTTATTACAGGCCAATAACATGTAACTTAATCACGAAACACTTTTTCTTTCCTTCCATCTGTTCCTGCAGCTGAAGGAGTCAAATATTAGGTTATCTTTTATCGCTGATGAAATTAAATTATCTTGTGCTCTACTGGCAGTGATGTATTTACCATTGGGGCTGCCCTAGGTCCATCCAATGGCACAGCCTCCAGTCGCCTCCCTCTCCTTGGTCAGAGCCTCAGGAACATGAAAAGAAGCACCAGGATATGATGTCATATCAAGTTCTATGGGGGCTGTAATTAGGCCAGTTTGGGAGATCAAATGCCCCGCTTGTAACCCGGCTCATAATGCAGCTAGACTCTGGGGAGGTTTAATCCACCGGTTCTTGGACATCACTGTTTACCGGTGGTAGATATAAAGTCAGGCATTCCAACTGCTGTTGACTTATGTTCTCATAATTCTTTGCATGGCACAGCATCACAGATGACTTGGTCTGCAAGGAGGTCAAAGGGAAGCGGTTACATCTACTGTTACACTTAGTTGACCAAAGCTGATCATCCTTTTGTCCACACAGGACAGGTCAGGTTACCCAGACCCTCTTTTTGCTTTGTGAGGGGTGGAGCTGGTGATCAATAAGGGCGGTGCTAGCCCAGATAACTAAGAATTTATTGTAAGTGGGAGGGGAATAGGGTTGGGAGTAGGCATGGCTAAGCACCGCTCCCACACCCCAAGAGACAGAGTAGGGTCTTCAGATACCCAGGGATGCATCATCAAACAAGTCTTCAGGTACCCAGTTCCATTGTAGAACAAAAACTAAAAGGCATGCAAGTGAATCGTGTAGGTGCTGTCTCTGGCCCCAGCCCATGTCTGGTGTCCTAGAAATGCCATAGTGATAAGTGAGGAGTGATAAAAAAAAATGGTGCACTAATCAGCTGTAAGATAAATAAAAAACAGTGACCCCGCATTGTGCACCACATGTGCTCTAGCGGCCTGGTGGACCAATCCAGAGAGCCGTGTAAGCACCAAAGAACCAACTTGGCCTTAAGGCCAAATGACCAAGGTCTCTTTCTCACACGTACTCGATCTTAGCCAAAAGGCCTAAAAACAAAATGGAGAGATCCAAGTAGCCTATCCTAAGATGTTCCCAGATGCTATTATTATTAGTTATTGTTTTATATAGCACCATTATAGTCCACAACGCTGTACAATGGATAAACAGGACATAACAAGAAGTACGATATATAACATAACTATTTTACAGACTTACAGAAACAACAGATGAAATATAACCTTGAAGTTATATCATTGATTGATCTGTTGCCTCATATTTGTATAATTAATTAGATTTATTAACAGAACGCAACTAGGTGCAGAACCCCAAATCAGCAGGTTAAAAATGATTTATGTAAATGAGGCAAGGTGAGTAAAATATTGCCATGCGTTCAGTTTTATTAATGGGAACAATTAAACATTGCTGTATCAGGGTGAGTGGCGTATAATTAATTATAGGACATTAAAATTCAAAGTGGTAGAACAAGAATTCCCAATATTTTTTATGTGGATATTTTACAGGTTGATAAAAAAAATCATTCTTCATAGAGTAGCATAAAGATTTAAATATTTTGTTTAGATACAGTGAAAAAATAAAATCGTGTTTGAACAAAGTAATGAAATAATATAAGAAATAAGCCCTTTGTCGGTTGTACACCTAGTGGCTGAATGTGGAATTGCAATGTATCCCTTATATTAACCAAAATTATTAAGTCAAACATTTATTGCAATATGGTCCAAATACATAAATATAAAACATTCTTTAAACATTATATTAGTTGCAGGCAAAATAGGAACTGGGAAGGTTGATAAATAGATGCAGCGAATGAAGGGCACATTGAACAGGAATGAACAGAACTTTCTTTTAATGAGTATGAGGATACACAATACACAGGGGATATATCCTTCAAATCAGATTAACCTTGAAGAATAAGAACTTGCCTTAAGGGAGACACAGAGTCAACGATCAATAGGGACAGACGGCCCGTGGCACTCGAGCTGCTGTGACGGCTCAGCATCGTAGCTACGGTAGTCCTGATAACCTGAAATGCCAAAGATTGTACGTGATTGTTAAATGTGAATGAAGAAGGACAATAACCTGAAGCACAAGGGATTTCTGAATCGCTGCCTGTTTTGTGAAATGGAATATATTAGCTTTGCGGTGCCGTGGCATATTTATCACATTTCCAAATGGTAGATGCAGTGATAGAGTCCTAAATATTTCATAGATGATGAGGAGCAGAAAACATATTGCTTACCAGGAGCTGTATACACCAGACAGGCAGCCAGGTAATACATTCTCCATATGCATTTGACCCAACGTTCCATCTTCTCTTGTTTGCAGTTTATTAGGTAACATGAAGTTCTATAGCCTTGTGTGTTTTTACATACTTCTTGTCTCTGAGCTCCTGCATTGTACTTAATTCATTACAGTGAACATCATCGTTTAGTTATTAGATGTACCATAAGGCTCTGCAAGTGAAGAAGAGCAGTAAGTTCCACCTCAGGTGTTTCTGTGCCTGCTGTTAGACCATCTGTAATTTTTCAGCAGATGTCCATCAACCCATTAAAATAAATATCCAAAGGAGAAAAATGAGGAAGACCCAATTTTGCCCCAGATATATAAATAATGTTGATTTTCAGCAGGGTCACGATCCATGAACTTACATGGACTATATGTCAAGGATGTTGTTCTCTTCAACCCACCCTAGATGTTCTTTGCCACGATTCAGACTTTATTGGGGAAAAAGACTATAAACAACATTAAGCGACAGGCCAACTGGGTGACCCGGTACTAAAAGTTGAAAAATGTTCCCATGGAAGCCACTATTGAAAACACATGGTTTTGCCGGCTTCTGTGGTAACTGCCTTGGGATCAAGTCAAGTGTACAAGCAGAAGGAGATTGACAGGTTCTGTCTGCTTACGTCATGAATTTACAAGTGGAAACACAATTTTTTTTTCTTTGCCCTTCCAGAAGATGGAAAGTGCTACTCCCTCGCATTTTTTGGATACGAGTTAAAATTTTTGACTATCGTTACCCGATACCTTTTATTCCAGAAAATTACTGATTAGTTCCTACCCACGAGAGGTAGCAGTCAAAACGTTTATAAAATGAAATAACTATTCTCCAACAGTAGCCTCCAGGGTAACTTCTTTTCCCTTTTAAAAATAAAAGAAGGACTTCCTTCCATAAAATGAGGGTAACTTGATACCTGTGTTTGTTGACCGCTGCGTTTATTGACTGTGAGATGAATAGGGATTGAGACCCGGTATCCCTACACATGCTTAAACCTAAAGTCCTGAAGCCAATTAAGACTCCTCTAGATAACTTAGTCCATTCTCATTTTAGTTATTGGCATTTTATTCTGTTTGTGCAAATTTACATAAAGATGAGAGGTGAGCAGGGCGGAAGATCCATCTCCCAATGGCTGCTCCCAGGGCTATGGTTGACTAAGCAGCTCCGGCACTTTAAGGCCGTTGACTGCCAGATTGTCGCTGTTGGTTGGCTACGTCTTATTCTTACCAATGCAGCCTCTCCAGAGCCAGATCAGGCGCTGTTGTGTGTGGGCACTGACTGGATACCCGAGACTACACGCTGTAATGTGTGGCCGTGTGTATCCAGATCGTGGCCACACATTACAGCACCTGATCTGCCTCCGGAGTGGCAGGCATTTGCCCAGTGTGCCGGTGCGACCACAGTAGGCCTGGCTGCTGCTCTTTAAACCCCTTAATGACAAATGCCGTACATGTAAGAATGCATTGTTTTCAATGGGTTTAGGGACCGCCCATTGTCTTTAAGGGGTTAATACATGGGTATACCATGTTATTGTAACTATGTTTATGGAGAATACTGTGTCGCATGCCCCATCTTTAGAAATCCCGATGTCATTCCTATAACAGTACTAAACATAGAAGCACATCATCCTCTCCCTAATCCTGGATTATCAGTAACTCTAGAGCAAGAGCAGGCATTCGGAGCCTGATAGGTGTTGCTGTCCACAACAGCTAGCGCTTACCTGTCCTTGACAGATTCTCCCTATATAATATATAGCATTGACTTGGGTGCATTATGGCGTGAGAGCGTTTAGAGAAAAATCCTGGTAGATAATAGCCGCTCGTCAAAGATGACAGCAGAAAGGTACATTGTTGCACTCAATGCATGACATCACAAGCTATTTCTAGACACAAAGACACATCTCGGGGAGTTTATCGGAAAAGAGATCTTAGTGAAACAGCTGAATGTATAATTATCAGCAGGGGTCCGCGCGTACTTATAATGCCCCACAAATCTATATGCATACGGTTACAGGCAGAGAAACTTACCTGTCTCCTGCTTAAAGGGGTACTGTCAAAAATATAAAGGGACTTCTCCGCTATCATGCATTTAGGTGCATATGAAGGCTGGAGTGTCCTTTTAAAATCTCTGGAGCCCGTGTAGCTCAAGCAAGTACAGCTGTTCCTCGTCTTAACTCTTTCACCACAGGCATGATTTTTAAGTGCCTGCAGGTATATATGTTGTCAGGTTTTTTTGCTCCAGTCTCGGGGTGAATGGGCAAATTCTCAAGGTCACACAGTCTGCAGCTGGTACCCCTTCTCCTTCTACACCGCTGTGATCATATACAAGACTCCCAACTGGTGCTTTTGCTACCAGTGTGTTATGGTTGACCTCCCCTGCTTGAATGTTGGTGGCTCAATGGTTCTACACAATCTTCACAATGGGCTATTAAAGGGTTAATAGTTCAGAGAGTCCGCTCATTTACAAAGTTCCCAGGTATGATTACAAATAAATAGATCGGACCGCATTAGACAAAACAGGCATGATCATCGTTAAAAGGGACTTAATGACCAATCAACCCTCCATTATTTAGCAGATGTTCCGTGGCCATCTATTCTGTCTGGAAATAACGCAAGATGTGCTTACGCCACTTCGTATAGATTCAGTTTAGAACACCAGACATATGTTGAATGGTCAATAAATACCATCCTTCCTTTCCTCGGCTTCTGTATATAATAAACATTCCCTCCCCGCATGCACTATTCCCTGTGCTCGCATTCAGTGGATTCCATGCCTGCTGTTGATTTTCTTGTTTCCTTTGACGTAAGCGTGA
Source organism: Spea multiplicata (assembly GCA_009364415.1). Taxonomy (NCBI): domain Eukaryota; kingdom Metazoa; phylum Chordata; class Amphibia; order Anura; family Pelobatidae; genus Spea; species Spea multiplicata. Next base: position 2,259,311 of record VKOC01000003.1, on the reverse strand, counting down.
TACGGACATGAAATGCATATCTCTGGCAGCAATCTAAAAACAGCATTAACTGCTAAAAGTACAAAAATGCGTCTAAAAATGGCAAATGCCTTTTTCCGGGGGCCGTGATGTCATTTCTTGTTCATTTAAAGAGAAAGTGCCACTATTTGTTAAGTATTTATGTGTATATTTCTGCTGCAGATGCGATGCCGGTTTCTTCGGATGCAGCTGTTTATTTTGTTGGAGGGCAAAAAAGATAAATATTTATATGAGGGAAGTGAGCGTAAGTAACTGGGGAGGGGGTCCTTAATGTGGATGTGTGCGTATGAGACGTGGTGTGAGTGTATAAATGTAATGTAAAAGTGTCAGAATATGTGAGTGTTAAAGGGAGAGCCAGCCCCTTTTGGCTTGGGGGGCAGGTAAAGCCAAGTGGCCCTATTGCCCTCTAACACACTCATGCTAAACCAGTCCCTCTCATTCACTTACACATTCATGCTAATACACACACACACACATTCTTGCTAACACACACCGTGTTACGTGATCCCAGGTCCGTTCCCGCATCCCCGAACCTCCTGGCCAAACCGGCCCTTTGTGAACAATTTTGGACTGGCTCAGGGGCAATTTTATGGTATATAAAAAGTCCAAAAATTCTTTCATTTTTGGGGGAATCATAGTGTGAATATTGCTTCATATGTCAAATTAAATATTAGGATTACTGTGATTGATGTAATAGAAAACGGATACTGAAAATATTCAAATATTTATTTTACCCTCACTGTACAAGAAATTATGTTTTAGTTTTTGGGTGCAGAATCTATTATTCAGTTCCATCACTGTTCCAAGCTGGCTTTTGTTTAATTCTTCAAAGGCCAATATTTCTGTTTGCAAAATTCTAAATTGGCTTTCAATCCAATCAGTGGCTGTAAAACACTGCCTTGGAAATCAATGGGAGACCTTGCAGTGTATGGGGGTCTCCCCGTAGTGACCCCTGCCCATAGCGTTTGCTGAGCCAGCACTTTAGCAGACTGGTGGTATATATATTATGCAGGACGATGTGCTTGCGCGAACACATTCCCCCGCACATTATATAGCTGGGGTGGAGAAAGAGATGAACGCATGTGACGCGGCCCCCTTTAGCGCAGCAAGCACTAAATGGGCGATTTCTGTCTCTTGGAAACTGCCCCTCCCAGACCGTAGAACTTGGAATTGCTGAATCTGGCTATGATATTCAGTAATAACCCCTTTCTGTGGTGATGGGAACCAGATATGAGAAACCCTTTATACACAAATCTCTCACCAACCCATTAGTTTATACGTAGCACGGTTAATAGAGACACTACAGTGTCCCAGGCAGCCCCGCTAACACATAATGCTAAGTATTCTAATATACTTTCTTCAACCTATAAAAAAATACATTTAAAAACAAAAGCTGTAGCATCAAAGCTGCAGTCTCCCCTCCTCTGATTGGCTGCTGAAGGAGAGCTTTCTGTACATACCCATCGCCACCTCCTGGAACTGTTGATGGGCTATCACTGGAGATGTCTGATGATGTATGTGGGGTCCATCCAAATCCCTCCATGTATTTGCAAAGGTAGCCACACATTTAAGGGTCACTTATCTATCCTATGGACTTATGTGAAGCAGGTGAGCCTAAGCATCCCGGCTCTTAAAGCCTGAGAGAAAGAGCCAGAGCCAAGCTGGCTCAAACTTCTAGTTAACTTTAATAAGTCTCATGCCACGCCACTGGCCAGCTTACCCACCTCTAGACTTAGGCTTTTGAAGTCTCTAATGATATTCAGACTGACAGATAACAAGACAAGAGAGACATATATCATCATACCCCCTTCACAAGAGCCCTAGAGACGCCAGACGCACAGCCACTGAGGGACATAGACTATTTGGAACATATTGATGATATGTCATGTACCGGGGGTTAATAGTCGTCAAGATCTCCTTTCAGCACCAAAAATCAACATTAGAATGAATCACTAAATTCTGTAAGACGTTGTACTTTTACTCCATTCATCTTGGCACCATCCTTTCTCAGATGGAGATGTTAATGAGATGTGACTTTATCCATGGAAAAGCCAAAGAACAATAAAATTGGGTGAACTTGGACGACGTAACAAATCACTTAATAAAAGTCTACGAAAAAGGATATTGTACTTGCCAACAACTAAAGCCAGAAAATATATTCCGTTCAACTGCATGCTTATCCTGGCAAACCTGTATATAGTAGATTTTTGGTAGAACCTACAAAGAAAAGGGGGAGAGGGAGGCACAACTTATATTCAAAGTGATCCAAATCCATAATATTGTCTCAGAAAGAGAAAAAAAGTTGATTCCAACTGACAAAACATACACGTCAATAGTGGAACCCTTAATGAGATGGCTTCAGGAGATATATTCATGAAGGTCTATCTCACTTCAGTGTGCAGGTAGCTCGACTATTTATGGCCATGTTATCTTTTTATAATCTAACAAAATGCAAAGTGAATGATCAGTCAACCTAAATGAAATCACTAATTGTTGCCAAAGGGTGGTCACAATTCTTTTAGGATACACCTGCACAGTTTCTTGAAGGAACTCAACAGGTAGGACCTTCCAACCATCTTGGAGAACGGACCACAGTTCTTCTGTGGATTTAGGCAGCCTCAGTTGCTTCTCTCTCTTCATGTAATCCCAGACAGAATCAACAATGCTGAAATCAGGGCTCTGTGGGGGTCATACCCTCACTTCAATAAAAGTATTTAATAAAAAAAAAGAAAAATTCCAATGTTTTTAACAAATTTCATAGTGAACAAAGGCAACTGTTATATTGCCATGTTTAGTACATAAATTAATTAAAATGAAATGCAGTTTTTATACGTACAAACATAACCCAGTCCTTGAACTTTAACGGCCATTCTGATCAATTGTTACATTCATTTGTTCGTATAATTCTCCGCAGCTGCATCCCAGCCGGGCACAAAGCCTTTCAATGATAGAGACGGGTAATAGAATGATGTGAATTCAATTCCTTGTACTTGACAATGTTCCGCTGAACATCTATTAAAAAAAATAATCAGAAAGGGATACTGTTCCTTTAATAATCAAAACACATTTTTGAAATGTTATAGCAAATTAAAAAAAGGTTCTAAATACAGAAAAAAAAAGATATTTCATAAAACATTATAAAAATATTACACATTTATTGAAAGGATATGATAAACACTCATTGTGATTTTGTACAATATACCGGTCACTTTTGTTAGAACATATAATACATTTGTAATTTCTGTGAAAGGCTAGAAAAGATCCTTGTGTCTTCTTTTCCAACTTAAATTACTTTGTTACTATGTTATGTTACAGGGCCGGACTGGCAATGACAAGGCGGCCCTGGCACTTTAAGGCCAGCAGCTGCCTGATGATGTAAGAGAAGCCGACGGCTGAATGCATGACACATATATGTATGTTTGTTATGCTCATGTAGCATGCGGCTACCTTTACCGGTAAGCCAGATGGCCAATCCAGGCCTGTTCTGTTACTAAAAGCTTCTGCCTCATCGTAACTGACCATGAATGAAAAAGGTGGATCCTTACATTTACATTAAAAGAGAGAGCAGATAATAGCTCATGAGACAGGGATGCTTTGACATACTGTATATTTAATATAACACACAAAGTCTCTGATTTCACCTTGCTTCAGACAAAAAAAAATATACATATTACTAACGGCAACCGTTTCACATAATATTGAAAAATAATGTTTTTTTATTTAATTTAATATTGAATATTGTTGTTTTATTATTTGTCGATCCAGTAAATGAACCTTGGAAAAGACAATTTGTTAATCATGTGATATTTTGGCTCCGCCGCTGCTCACAAACCACACAATGGGGGCTGCTTTATGGCAGCGCAAATTAAATCAGTTTCTTCATAGGCGTGCATGAAACAAATGTTTAACCCAGGGAGAACATTTTTTTTAGGATTCAATAATGTTAAATGAGTTTTAAGGCCTACGTAGAGCATAGTGGGAGGTATTCTTCAAAGGTGTTAAATTACCCCTGCCTTAATCCAAATTACACCATGGGGAAAATTACAACATGTTGATCAATTTTGAAATTGGCTTCTAACGTTGATTATTTTATCGCGCTATGGTGGAAGGTATGATTTGTCGCACGTCTCTACAAAAATAACACGCAGGAAATACCACAGAGGTAATAATATCCTCACGGGGATTCCGATCAGACTACATATTAAACATATTAACTTCCAGAACGGAATAGAGGTATTTCCATTCCTTGCCCGAAGTAGTATCGATTGAAAGTGAGATGGAATGAAGAGGTGGTGCTTACCATTAAGGCTCTAGGGTAACAACCTTAACCTCCGTAGACTGAGGGACTCCATATAGTGTGATTCTGCTTCTGGGTTCAATGGAAGCCAATGTTTAATAAAATATTTAAGTACTTGTGTATTATCTACTCCTAACCAGGAACAAGCAGCAGCACCAGCTGAGTGTCCCTGGCTGGGAGGACATACAGCCTCGAGCCCCTTGCCTTCAGGTCTTGTGTGCGTGGTCTGGGGTTTGGGCAGGAGGCGCCCGGATTATACACAAGTACCAATATCTATAAGCTCTGTCGCTTGATATCTCAATTAGCTCAATTTTAGCAGGATGGACACCCAACAAGCTATGGACAATAGATTCCCCATTTATCTCTGAGTGGGCCCGCCGTGGCTGAAGACTGCAGAGATGTCCACAAACTGGAGACATGCTAAGATCATCTTGAGTGCATTACTCAAGTTGCTCTTGCTTTGTTTGTTTAACTTGGATGCCTAAATTCAGAACGGGGCAAAAAGGTACCCTTAATGTCTTGTTTGTTTTGTCGTCCCACCAAATATAGAGACCAGTGTCGCTAGCATTATTTTATTATTTATTTATTTTATATTTTCTCTGATTAATCACATAAAATTCTACAATTTATGGCAACAGACTATCAGGGCCATTATTATTATTCCTGAGAAGGATTTGGGCATTAGAGAATTATGTCTGTAATGCTACATTTGGTTACAAAAATGTTAAGACTCTGCAAAGTAAGTGGTACAGCACCATTAAAATTGGTGTTTACAAACATCGCTTTCAATGGAACTCAAAAACATGACATTTAATGAAATTCTATATTAATTTGGGTTTTTGTTTTACAAAGTTCCACATTGTACGGAAGCAGTAGGCTTACTTGAAAGGTTTCAGTTACATCGAGTGAGAAAGAATCGAAACAAGACCGGAACTCGTGATAAGAACTTGTGCCTCTCATGAGATCGGAAGGTTCCATTCTGCCAGATGACTTCTGCAGAGTTTAGTAACGTACTTGGCACAGGCAGCAAGGAAACTGGCAAGTTCGATCTCCAGAGATTCAGCCAATCCTTTGAAACTGAGACTGTCATACAAACGAGGGCCAAGCGTGTTCCCATAATCTTAATTCTGTCAATACAGAGAGAGAGAAGAAAAACACAAGGCTGGAGCTAGAAGACATCAGAACGCAAACGTTCTCGGCAAGGTGAGCGTCAGACCACACAGGACAGGCTGTACAGGTAACGCGCCATTTTCATGGGAATAGAGCACGCGTCGAACTACCAACTCCCATCATTCTCAGTCATCCTATGGACAGCAAACAGTCCTGAGAACTAAAAGGAGAAGACAGATGGAAGCAATCTGTAGGTGCGCCCAGAACTATATGATGTAGATAGATATTTCAGTGCAAATCCACCGTTAATCTCAATTCAAAGTCTTACTGTGGTTTACAGGTAACATCAAATAATGAAAGGGCCACCTAAAGATCTATTCACTAAAGGGACAGTTGGGGTTTTGACTCCACTATACATTTTATAAAGCCGCCACTGAGAATTAATGAAGCCAATTGCAAAGTTGCCCCCAGGCTATTAAATTAATAAATGAAAAATGGCAGTCTCCTTATGACCCTTCTCAAGGGCGGCAGGGTCTACATAGCACCTCATTGTCAGAACACACAATTCATGATAGCAGGGTTACATGAATTCTCTTGCTTGCTAAATATATAAAATCTTCCCTTGATCTAGAGAGATAATTTTAACTTTTATAATAATAAAATTCACTGGTCCATCTACAGTTATGGTGAACATTTTTGGCACTTTCGAATAAATTTGTACAATATCTTCAGAAATATACCTACTACGTATCATAATATTTTAATAGAAACATAGAAAGTAGCATAGAATGTCCAAAGGTATTCAACAGAAAAAAAAAGATGCTTCTGTAACTTATATATATTTTGCTTTCACAAAAGAAACATAGAACATGATCTGGACAGCTTTAAAGGCAGCCCTTCCCCAATATTTGGGAGTACAAAACATAGCAACAAAAAGAGCCTTCAAACGTTTCTTGTAGCCAAGCTTTCCTTTTCCCAATGGCAAATTCCAGCTCTTTCTAAAGGTTTTCAGTTGGCTTGAGATCAGGAAGCATGGACGACTATATTTTCAGCCATTCTTGTGTCTTTGGATGTCTGCTTTGTATCATTGTCCTGCTGGAGGACCCATGATCTTCTACCCATACCTAGTATGATTCCCTTGACACATTCGGATACATCCTAAATAAGAGACGCACACAGCATACGTATGTATATTTAACACTTTTATTTATGTACACAATTGGTGTAATCTGCTTTTTCCACAAACAGTTTAGAAGGGAAAACACGGTTTCCATAATCGAGTGCGTCCGGGATTGCGTGTTAATAGTTAACGGGAGTTGCCGGTTTTGCTCCTTCCAGATCGGCCTCCAGCCAGCGGTATCTACGGTGTCTACGCAGGACCTCGATGGCTTTCTGCTCCACCGCTGTCGGCACAATGCCAAGGTCTTCCAAACCAGGGAGGTCTGGGTACTTCTTGTCTGTAGTATGGAACTGGAGACCAAGAAAGTCAATTATTAGCTGGTGTGAGCATATGTAAAAGGCCATCTTAGAAATGTTTTTTTTTTTTTAATTTGTTTCACCCCTTCGAGACCAGCATTTGGGTACTGCGTCTTCAAGCTTGAAGACCGCGTATCCATTTAAAATTTCCTAGTTCCGTACAGGTGATTTGCTTCCAAAGCGATCACGGAACTGAGGGGGATTGGCTGCCAAGGATCCCCTCGCGATCCCAGCGTTCAGAGCGACGATGGATCGTGCATCCTCAATGATGTACCTGGTACGTCCCCGGTCTGCTGATGACACGTGACCAGGAAGTACCAGGTACGTCCCGGTCACGTTAACCTACTATATCTTGGCAACTTTTGACCACTTGGTCTGCACCTAAGTTGCCATATATCAGAAAGGGGGGTCATATTTTTACTCTATACTACTAATCCTTAAAAAAAATTAAAAATGCATATATAACACACGCCTGTGAATAAAACACATTCTACATCTAGGACTACATTTTCAGGTAAGCTTGATTGCACTGTTGTGTTACGGGAGCCTGTGTATCGCACAGCAACGCAGGTTATTATTATTGCTGCTGCTTAGCGATAAGACGGCGACGCGGGCAATACGCAGGCCGGATCATTCTTCGCTTCCTGCCACAAAGACGACAACAAATGACTTGTGTGAAACAGAACTCTCGTGAAACGTTAGAAGCTGAAATCACGTCCCAAAAACCACCTGTTTTCCGCCGGGTGCACAGTACTCATCAAAACAGGAGAGACGAGCCCAAGAAGCAGTGGCGGAGCGAGAACTTACCCGGTCAATTTTATCTCTGGTTAGCCAAGGCTCAAAGGGGCTTACTTCAAAAAATCTTCCAACTAAGCTAAAGGTGAAAGGCGGGAGAGATAAACAAGGGTTAACTGAACACAGGACCATGATTCATTCAATTCATGTTTAAAAGTAAAGTGACCAAAAAAATAAATAGAAGCCTAATATCTAAAATTATATGCAGAATAGGAAATATATATAAAAACCCCCCCATAAGATATGCTTTTTAAGTATTTCACCGTAAACTCGTTACATTGCCCTGCTTTATCCAACGGTCCACAGCGATGCCGAGCAATAAATTATACTCAGTTCCGCATATTTCCTTATTATCTGATTATAAAACAATAATAATAATAATCTCTCAATAACGAGCAATGCTTCAACTGTAGTTTGCTGCAACTGCCACTAGAGAGAACTCTCACGGATTTTTTTAAAAATGTATATTTTGTTATGTTTGGCCCACTTGTTTCTGCTTATTTCCAGAATACATAGCTTTTAAAATGTTAACTCTTTTCAGAACTTATAGGAACATATGTGCCTGTGTGTTTGGGGACCGATGGAATGTATTTTATGCCACGCTGAAATGCATCGCCTTTTGATGGAATAAGAAACATGACGGCCGATATTACATCCCATAGTTAAACTAGATCTCATTAGACAAACGTCCTTCAAATGTTATTTGAAATTATCCACTTGTACAGCGCTACGGAATTTAATGGCGCTACATAAAACAATAAATAATAATAATAATCTTAGAGGCAAGTTCATTATTTGCGTTATATCTCCTGGAGCTGGAATTGACTTACCGGTAAAGAGGACGAGGCATTGGATACGGAACAAAAGGTCTGTGGGCAACTGCAAAGATATATTCTACCAGGTCGTGGAGCAGGTAACGGTTTGGCCTGAAGAAACAGTCAAAAAGGTCAAAGAAACAAACGATAAAGCATGTTCTCCTTCTGCGCTCGGATTAATGGGTAACGAAAGTACTTTAACTCGCAGTCTGCATTGATGAAGATGTCAGGGACATGATACTGTCACTTTAAAATGCTTAAAACTAACATTTACTAGAAGTAGGTGATTTGATTTGTATTCTGTGTTTTTGGGCTTCGGTATGATACGCAGATACAAAGGATTTACAAAAATATATACATAGATTACAAGATGATGTCAGAAACTTCTTCCATACAACATCAGTATCATATCCATGATGTAATAAATGATGGCATTCTGGAAATGGAATAAAAAAAATAAAGAAACTGCCACTGCGGAGATACATATTTTCATTGTTTTGTATCAATTGGTCACAAGTTTAAAAACTCCGACATACAGAATGCACAAACAGAATGCACAAACTAACTCGCTATACCATCTCTGAGTAACTACTGCTTAAAAACAAAATATATATATCCCAACTCACCCAACCAATGCATATGTTTTTCCTTGTGAGTCGGGGTCTTTGATGGCGCTCATTATAGCCTTGGCAACATCAACTACCTGAAAGATTAGAAATATGGTAATCGAGGCACCCAGTATATCAAGTTGGCTCAAATATTCCAGATGTTAAAACATGTTGGTTTTTTTTAACTCTTAGTTCTGGTGCTACACTGCTTTATTAATGTTACTGATAAAAACCTTTCAAAAAAATAACGTATATATGTATATATATATATATATATATATAATATATATTATATATATATAGCGAGTGTGTGTAACACATAATAAAGCAGTGTAGCACCAGCATTGAAAGAGCTAAAAAAAAAAAAAAAAACATTTTGGCCAAATTTCAAACTGCTGCAGAGCCAATCAGGAATGGGCTAGCGATGATCAGATCACCCCTGGCCAATAAGAATGATCTGATCATTATGACCGTCACGGGATGACCTCTCATAGGCGACAACTGTCACCTTGTGCTTAGGGGTAATCACACATTTTTGATTAATTTATCAACTTGAAACAACTGAGCACTTTGGGAGTTTGTAACAAGCATGCAATGTATAGCACACGTGTGGCGTTTACATGTTAGGGAGACGAGATCATTTTTTGGAACATGGAAAAGTGTAATTGTAAGACTGAAAAAAAATTGCATATTCTTGTAATATTCTATTTTTTATGTACTTGAGGCTTCATTAGTTTTGCATGGCTAATGTCCCAGGAATCGCAGTTAAACCAAAGAACTGTTGAAAATGTTCTGGGGGGGGGATTTTGGTCAGACATGTGGAATTAAACAATTTATAACGGTGATTGAGTAAAATGTTTGTTCTTTTCACATTTTCCTATCCTGAATGATTTACCCGGGTGCGACACATTCTACAACACAGATGCACTCGGACAGAAGTATGGATGTCTGTGCTTTTGCCCTGGCCAAGTATTCACTATAAAATACTTACATAAACGGGCTGCTTTACCGTCTTCTTACCAAATGCAATCAGCGGCACTCCACCAAACCAGCGCATGTCTGCAAGAAACAGAGACGCAGATAAGAACCATTAGGCCTGTAAAGGCTCAAACCTTAACCAGTGCTTAAGTCTTGAATTCAGGACTGCCATATGCCTCGTATATCTCGTGCATGCATTCCATAAACCTATCGCACCAGAGGTACTCATTTACTACGGGGGGCTACCCAGAGAGATAAATATACAATATAGATGTGAAAGTGAGCTGGAGAAGTAACCATCTTCCTTCTGACCGGCAATGTATGTATACCTGCATTAGAAATGTCAGTCCTACTGAATGCTCACCCAGAAATTATTTAATAATGTATAATTTTGCCTCATTTATAATTATTACTAGGAAAACTTAACTGCCATGTGAAACAGAAGCAGGCACAATAAGTTTAGTCTCATCAACTCATTAAGGATTCTTCGGTGAACTACAGGGTGCAATTACTGTGTTGTCTAAGTGGGACAGCACCTTTAAAAACCCCATGCAGGGTAAAAGGTTTTACTGAAGCGAATTAATTGAAGAAAGGCTAGATTATGCCGAGAGGCACAGACAAGTCAATAGTAAATTAAGATTATGTCTAATAGACCCCCAAAAAGAGACCCCAGCATTTTCCGGAGCACAGCTAAGGTTCCTACTTGCATAATGATTGAAGAAGCGATCTTCCCTGCCGTATATCTCTGGAGGTTTCAGAATAATCGCCTCTGGAAATTCATCTCTCACCGCCTGCTCGCCAACAGCCTGACATGAAATCACAAATAAAATCAGCATTTTTCTTCAGTGATTTGACTATTTTATCTAATTTACAAAACAAATCAAGGATCAGGGTCCTACTCACACCACAGGAAATCAAGAACAGGGTGAAATACATAAAATACACGCATTTCGCTTCTCGCCTTTTCACCAACCCTACGAACCAGCAACTTAACAATAGGGGAGAAATAAGTTCTGAGAAGAGAACGTTAACCCTGTCCGGGGCTCTGCTGTATGTCTTTATAAGTGAAAATCATCACCTTTATAAAACATTTGGCAATGAAATCCTATTCAGTTTATTTAAGGATGATCTCTACTTCCTATCTTTGCTATTTATTATGAAGGGCTGACACCGGCAGCTTTATCTTGCAAGAAGAGCTGAGCTGACCCTGTATACCAGGGATCTCCAAACTCGGCCCTCCAGCTGCTGCAGGACTACATCTCCCATAATGCTCCTTCAGCTAAGGGGCTGGCTGAGGAGTATGGGAGATGTAGTCCTGCAGCAGCTGGAGGGCCGAGTTTGGAGATCCCTGCTGTATACTGTATAATTCAATGGATGAGGAGACTGAACAAATCTCACCGGTTTAGCTATGCTTTATAAAGGGCCGGCCAAGCTCTTCCTGGAGCATAATTCTTACCGTGGTCGGCCCTTTCTAATGTATAACGAAGCCAAGAACCTGAAACACAACTCTCCTTTCCGTGAACAGACCTCTATGTCCTTGTCCAGGACAACCGAGGGTTGTATGCAGGTGGTCAAACCACTGAAGAGGAGCCAACGTTTATAATACTAAATTATTATATTTACCTGCCTCCAATGGTAACGACGTGTTTGACACGATAATCCCATGTATGCTATAAACAGGGTCCCCATCGCTGCGGGTAAGCCCTTAAACACATAGAGGTCGATGCAAGCGCTAGACTCGCTCCAGGAGGCATCTCACTTACCTTTGTCCTCAAATACTTTGAGGGGCTTTTCATGTCAGCATTCAGGTGGGACATATGGATTAACTTCTCCACGCCAGCCTGTCTTGATAGCGATGCAATTTCTTTTGGGATATTCACAAACACATCATCGAAACCGAAGTTCCTTAAGAGAAAAAAAAGTCAAATGTAATAAAATATCTTAAAAAAATATATATATATTTTACTGAATATTTTGAGCAGAATCCATCCATCCCTCCCTCCCTCAATTATGTTACAACCCCAAGTATCAAACCATTAAACTATTTACGGGTCGTTCATCCAGAACACCTTTAAACACAGTTTTAATGGGATCTTAAACAATAGCACGCATGAACCTTGAAGGCAATGACAGTGCAAAGCAGCGGTTCTATGGACCTTCTAATCTAATTTCTTTTATTTTCAATCTACTCACAAAAAAGGAGAATTGACGTTCTAAACATCAGGTTAATCGTAAGTCTAATCAGGCTACTGGATAATAACACCGCACTCGTGACCACTTGATACATTTTTGGAGCAGTAAATACATCCAGAGAGCATTGAAAAAGCGTGATATGGGAAAAAAAACCTACTTTGTTTCCCATTCTCTTCCAACGAGGTTAATGACCACGTTTGAGTTCTCGATGGCCCTCCTGATGGAATCTTTGTCTCTTGCGTTCCATTCCTGTAAGGAACAAAAAAAAACTGAATTGCTACTCTTCAGAAATAATCCTGATTTAAGAATTTCCCGTGATGCGCACAAAAGCATCGTCCGAGGAACAAGCACACGCTATACGCTATATGACCAAAAGTATGTGGACATAATAGTGGAGGCAATGACCTGGGGCTGTTTGGGTTCCCTAGTCCCAGTGAAGGGCAATTGGTACTGCTACAGCATACATTTTAGACAATGCTCTGCTTCCAACTTTGTGGCACCAGTTATGGGAAGACCCTTTCCTGTTCCAGCGAGACCGAGTGGAGAAGGCAAGGGCCATAAAGACATTGTTTGACTAGTTTGTACTAGTAGCCACACAGAGCCCTGACCTCAACCCTACTGAACACCTTTGGCATGAATTGGAATTCCGACTGGAGCCAGACCTTCTTGCCCAATATCAATGCACATGGGTTTGGAATGGGATGCCCAACAAGCTTGTATAGATGTGACGGCCAGGTGTCCACCTACCTTTTGTCAGACACCATAGACAAAGATGTAAAGACCACCGAGGTCATGAAAGCGTCTGTGACTCGGAATCATCTTCTATGTTGGGCCAAAAAAGGTATCACCTTCCACTAATGACGTGATGGCTGCATCCAGAACCCATGGGATGCTTTTGCACAAAAGCAGAAGAGTCGGCTTTTGCAGAATGACTAACTGGGGAAAGATACTTACCATAAATATTAGCTGCCCCAGATCACCCATAGGTCGAAGATACATGATGTCATACTGATCGCAGCGGTAGGGTATGATCACCTGAGAACCAATGCGCCCTAAGATTTCAGAAAAAGATATCTATTGTTCATGGAGGTATTAGAAACAAAATCAGACGCTCGTTTCTTCATTGCATAAGTGAACGCGTCTAGTTCTTCCTACACCAATGACAGCTGTTATAGCGTATGTACTCTTCACGCTTATACGTAATTTGAATATTAATTTAGAAAAAAGAAAAAAAGCCTGAATATAAGACGACCCTATAGGAAAAAGTTTTACCAGTAAATATTAAATTATGTAAACTATTTTTTCATATTTAATAAAAACTATGATTGAGAAAAATGCATTTCTTGTTTTTATTTCTATTTCCCAACCTGCCCCCAGTTATGCACATCTGCCCCACGGCTTGCCACCTGGCCCCTCAGATATCCCTTTTACCTCTTATATGCAACACTGCGCCCCCCTCGACTCACCGATCCATCCCAAGACTTGCCCCCCCGTGCTCCAGACTTCCTGGTGTCTAGTGGGGGCAGACAACTTCTGCTGCTAGCCGGTACTATTGCCAGGACTTCTATGAATGAGCACCGAAAGGTCATACCGGAAGGTCTGTGAGCATCGCACAGACATTCACTGGCTGCCAGACAGGAAGATCCGTGTCCCCTGCAGTGCTGCGGGGGATCTGGATCTTAGTCTGATTATAAGATGACCCTGAATATAAGACGAGGGGTACTTTTCAGAGCATTTGCTTTATATATTCAAATAAATCCGGTACATTCATTAGCTGAAACTAGGATACTTTACCAAGTCTGTTGACCACATAACGACCCAGGAACCCTGTTGCTCCAAAGACAGTGGCAACGATCCCGCTAACCGAGGAGCGCCCGGATTTCCCGTGCGGGATGACAGCGTGGTGAACGTTCCTCTGCTGCAGAACAACGGGGACGGAGGTCACAAGCGACTTGATATGAGGACCTGGACGAGAAACCAAAACGGGAGAACTTGAATGACACAGTATGGTTTCACACAACAAATGTTTTCAGCTCCAGAGAGAAGCGACTAAGTGATAATAGCTGAACGAGAGATAAGATAAGACTATAGATATAGAGACATATTACAGAAAAATATTACAGTCTTTCCCAGCCCAAAATGAGCCGACTCTTGGGTCCTATTACTATTTGCCACGGGAGATATTATGAATGCACAGCCTTGTGTGTATATGTATATATATATATATATATATATATATATATATAGTATATACATTAATATATATAATATACATATGCATTCCTCCCTCATGACCCAGTGGTTCACTTAGGTCACTTTTTTGGTAGCAGATCTGTCATTTTATTCTTTCTTATGAATTACAAAAGACTCTAAAGCGTCTTTTTTTTTGGCAACGATCAATGACAGCTTTTGTGTCGCAAGATAATTATACGTTAATTGGCTCCCCCTTTCATGCACCGAATGATTTAAGCGCTAATATAACGCGCACACACGAGCCGCTGGGGTTTTATTTACTAAATGGGGCGTCCAGATCCCCCACTTCACTGATCATTACAAAGGGCCGACACTAGCAAGTCTCTCCAGCAAGAAGGGCTTGCCCTGCCCCGTATAATGCATAACTCAATGCTAAAGGAGATGAAGAAGTCTAGCTGGGTTAACTATACATTATACAGGGCAGCCAAGCGCTTCATGCAGCCACAGCTCACTGGCATTGGCCCTTCATTATGTATAATGAAGTCAGGGAGTTGAAGCCACAAACTCTCACTTAATAGACCCCTTTGTAAAACAGATGAAAAGGCGGTATAGTAGTACGCTGACAGCGCGCCACATATAAAGACGTTCCTTTCCTTTGAAGATGCTGGCTATGCATAGTGGGAGTTGGATTTCACTATAAGGCTTTCTGGTTGCAGGACTCCCCTGCTTAGCCACTCAGCACTTTGTCACCTGTAGAAAAGCAGGTATACCATGCAATAGCCATACCCTGCACACATTTCATTAATACGGACACATGCAAGGTATATGCCTGCACATTTAGCTTAACCCCATGACTGCCGGAGAGCTGTTAATGCGTTAATAACACAGAGCCGGCGTCTGTGATATTAATATTGGCACAGAGGCCGTTCCTTCTACAAAGCAAATGCATGAACCGCCTGTCAGAGGCTTAGCTTCTGCCCTGGGTTTTAAATCACCCGCATACTACTGTTTAGCCGGCTCTGCCGCCTATGTTTTCCTCCGTGCCCATGGCTGCTGCCCCTGTTTCTAAAGCCTGATCTCCTATGTGGCCTTTCTAACGCCCTGTGACTTACGTGACATTGCTCGGGCACCGGTCGCCCGGCAGAGGGTAATCACCACCATTTTGTCCGGACTCCCACAATCCTAAGCACTCTACGGCGCAACGGAAGGATCAAACCTCCTCCCCACAGGAGCTCTGGTATGTGAGCGCCCTCTGCTGGTTGTGATCGTGAACTGCTGCTTGCATAGAATTGCTCGCTGTGAGGGAAGGTCACCCAGGAGGGAGACAGCTCAGCAGTTTGTTTGTTTCAGTATTAAGAATAATTAGAACATTTTGGGGAGTTTCTGTGAGAATTTGTGCCCATTTATTCAGTAGAGTATTTGTGAGGTGAGGCACTGATGTTGGACGAGACGCCTGGCTTGCAATCTCCATTCCAGTTCATCCCAATGGTGTTTGATGAGGTTGAGGTCCGGGCTCTGTGCTCTCCTACTGTTTCGCTTCCCCCTTAACCGACTAGATTGTAAGCTCCCGAGAGCAGGGCCCTCTTCCTCTTTTGTACTTTTGCACTACGGAGCCTTCTGGTGCTATATAAATAAATAACGTCATGTAATATGTAGGGTGAAACACAGTCATTAACTGAAACAGAAACAGCTGTGTAGGAGGAATAAAACTGGGTGAGGAACATCCAACCTCACTAACAGTTTAATGCCAAAAGTCACACACCAAGTCTGAGCCCAGCAACAAGACACGAGGAGTTATACTGCGTCTGTCTCTCCCAGGCAGACATATTAAGACAGAAGTTTCCAGATAGAAACAGACAACGCTGAGGAGAGTAGACGCAATGGCCGGCCAAGCAGATAAAGACACATAATGCTTACTTCCCTTCGGAATCTGAAGATGTCCAGCAGGGCCATCAGCTCAGAATTGGCAGAAAACAGAGGGACCCTGGAAAACCCATCTACTGTCTGGAGAAGTCTGGTCAAAAGTGGTCTTCATGGAAGACTCGCGGCCAAAAAGCCGTACCGCGGACGTGGAAACAAGGCCAAGCGGCTCAACTATTCACAAAAACACAGGAACTGGGGTGCAGCAAAATGGCAGACGGTGACTGATGAATTAGAATTTGAAATATTTGAATGTAGCAGAAGGCAGTTTATTTGCCGAAGGGCTGGAGAGCGGTACAAGAATGAGTGTTTGCAGATAACAGTGAAGCATGGTGGACGTTCCTCGCAAGTTTGGGGCTGCATTTCTGCAAATGGAGTTGGGGATTTGGTCAGAATTGATGGTCTCCTCAATGCTGAGACGTAAAGAAGAACGAGTCCTAGAAATGATTTTGTGAACCCCATCTCAACAGCATCTAGTCTGTCTAGGATTACATGAAGAGTGAGTCAACTGGGCAACATAAATCCACCAAACTGTAGTCAGTTCTCCAAGATGTTTGGAAGAACCTACCTGGCGCGTTCCTTAAGATACTGTATGCGAGTGTACCTAGAACTGATGCTGCTGTGAAGGTGAATATTCATTTGATTTAGATTTTTTTCTGCTCACTCACTTTGGATTTTGTAAATTGATAAAAATAAACTATTTACGTGTCTTTTTTGTAAAGGGGCCTTACTTTTTTGCACAGTACTATATGTACATTTCAGACGAATAAAAACACTCTAGAAACTATTCAGCACATGTAGACACTTGTCCAGAATAAATCAACCATAAATCTATCTTTATTCATGGAATAGCCTCAAAAACATTATTATTATTATTACAGATATTGCCCAGAGAGGTAAAAGATGGTCATATAGTCTTGGAAGAACATCCCGTTAATATTAATTCATTTAAAAAAACATATGAAAAATATTACAATGCTCTTCTTTCTTGAGGTTGTCGATCAATTGTTTAGCAGTCTCTAGAGGTCGCGAAGGGCCCGTTAACATTTATTATTGACCTTATATCGACCTTGTGTGTGAATCGACGGGTTCAGCACATTCTCTAAATGGTAATGCCCGCCATGCTCAATAATGGTTGTTTTTGTATATAAAGAAACACGCACCCAGACTGACATAGAATTACACTTTTTTATCATGCTGTGAATATTAGGAAGCATTTAATGGCATCCAGTTAAACAATCTATAAAAATAAACTTTCAATTAAAGCATTCTGTATGTCGGCGAAATTCAGATGCGTCGTAATCGGTTCAGACCGGAGCGCTAAACTGGATCACCCCGTATTTCCCAGAGACCATCCAGTCCGGCTCAGACTCTGCCAGCTTCGCGCCTAAGCCTGGCGTTAGACCCACCTGCACGTCTGCTTTGAGGGTCCTCACGCTACACAGCGGTGCGGGGTGAAATGTGGTGAGGGCTTCTGAGAAAGGTACAGTGTGGTCCCATTTACGATCCGCGGTTAGTTTCCTATAGTTTAGATCCCCCTTAAATAAAACCAAGCTAGATTTCTGCAGTTCGGAGTACAAATCGGGGGCATTCTGGGCCATGCGGAAAAACTCATGCGGTAAAGTCCAAAACAGGTGCTCGTGGTAGACCCAGCGGCCTTTTTGGACGTTTTCCTTCCATTGCGCTCCACACTTGGACATCCACCTGTTGTTGGCTCCTAAGAGTTGCTTGATTGTCCAGTCGAAATCGTGTTTGGTGGTATCTGAGACGTACCAAGGGATGCTCTTTACATGAAAGTGAATTTCAGTTGCCAGCTTCAAAGACAACAAAACGTCCGCCAAAACAAAGTCAGTAACTAACTCGAATCCAGCGTTATCTAACACAATGTCAACTCTTGTTGAAGCTTCACCGTTGCTCTGTCCTTTATTCCGGGAGAGGATTTCCCAGAGAGACTCGGTGTCATCAACTAGGATGTTCGGCTTGAACGTTTCCAGGGAGTTTAAGATGCTGGATTTCTGGGAGTTGTCCTGACCGCCAGATATGGAAAGATCACACTTGTTACCCCACAGAGAGACCTACACGAGAAGACAGTTATGGTTTTCACAAAGTTTGCTTTCAAGAGGCCAAACATTCGCTAATATTTTTGAAGTTAGATGACGATTTGTGAAACCCTCGTGGGATCCCATGTATCAGCAGAAAATCGCTCATCTTGTAGCCCCGGTATCTCACTAAGTCACAGTGTGCCACCAGAAATGAGTGCCGTAGCGTGTAAAGCACGGAAGACTCAATCGTCTTATTTTTGGGTAGAATCTGGGCATTTAAAAGTAACAGGCTGGAGCTCTAATACTTAAAGGGCCAATATAGTGCTTTTGTCACTAGAGCGGGTGGGAAAAAATAAAGTTTAGTGAAATTAGAGGCTACCTTTATGGTGTGTAATAAGTCTTATATATTATGAGTGGAGCGCAAGAGCTCCTTACCTGCAGAAGTTTAGAGAACTCTTCCCGGCACTCGTTTTCACTGAGATTTGCAATGTTCTTTTTGCGTTCCTGAAGATACGTGCAGAGCGCTATGACAGCTCCTTGGGACTGGAAGAAGCTATCGTTCTTCACCTCCCTGAACACATCAAACTCAGAAATAGGAGGGCTAAAAAAAACAATAGATACGCTGGTGAAATTAAGTGTGCCATAGGAAGATTTACGGTATCTGCCCTCAATGTAAACAATAGTTTTTGTAGACTATATTTCAACATCTTCAAGGAATAGTCAAGTCACGGCGGAGGGCTCAGCTGCCATAACTCTAAAGCAGATCTACGAGGATCTACGAGGACAGACGGACTAAACGCTCCTTTCAATGAATTAAGCCCTCCTTTTTGTGACACGTGCCACGACACCCACAGTAAAGACACCCACCTGAGGACAATACCTTCATGAATCCTCCGGTAAAGGTAACATTCCACATACAGCCAGGGGGACTTAAACCAGCTGGGCTCTCCTCCATCGTCCATTAATGATTTCTGGTAGTGTAGGTAGTCGTTCCAGATTTGCACGTCGGGTTGGTCGTCGGTGAGGGGAAGTATTGGTTTGTCTGTCTGTATCTCGTTACGTAGCTTGGAAAAGAAGGCAATCACTCTCTTTTCTGCCTCAATACCATCCTTTAAAATGAAGAAAACATATTCCCATATTAAGTTAAGTTGACATATTGTACTTCTTCACATTTCAATTGACCGCTTTGTTTTAGGGGCCGTGGTTAGGGCTTTGCTCAGACTTTTTAATGCGACGTTATGACCTAGATATAGATATCAACCAAGGTAAGAAGCTGAACCCTCTCTCCATGGCATTTAGCGGGGGAAGGGGGTGCATGGGAAGATTCAAATTGCAAATGGGTGGACTTTGCAGAATCCCCCATCCAAGAATGGGAATAACGTATAGAAATAATGCATCTTCAGTCCCACGGACCTGGAGTCACCCGCCATCCTTCTCTATGATCATGAAACTCACCTCTCCATATTCTTCTAAGAACTTGTGTTTGTTTCGGTGGACTGTATCGATCACCTTGGTTAGGATTTGAGGCAGTCTGTCTTTGACTGTTATGTAGGCGAATGATCTTTATAAAGGAGAACACAGAAAACGAAAATTAAAGCCAGTAAAATGCGTTACAAGGTAAAATGAGTAACAAGTACACGTTTGTTTGGTTCAGCCTCTTTAGTTAAACAATAACACTAATAGTGAGAATAGTTAATACTATAATATTAGAACATATTTGCAGAGTGTCTGGGTATCAGTGTGTGTGACGGTGTGTGTCTGGGTATCAGTGTGTGTAACGGTGTGTGTGTCTGAGTATCAGTGTGTGTGACGGTGTGTGTCTGGGTATCAGTGTGTGTTAACAGTGTGTGTCTTGGTATCAGTATGTGTTAACAGTGTGTGTCTGGGTATCAGTGTGTGTAACGGTGTGTGTCTGAGTATCAGTGTGTGTGACAGTGTGTGTCTGGTATCAGTGTGTGTGAGTGTGTCATCAGTGTTGTGTAACAGTGTGTGTCTTGGCATCAGGTGTGTCTGGTATGTGTGTAACAGTTGTGTAACAGTGTGTGTCTTGGTATCAATGGTGTGTTAACAGTGTGTGTCTTGGTATCAGTGTGTGTTAACAGTGTGTGTCTGGGTATCAGTATGTGTTAACAGTGTGTGTCTGGGTATCAGTGTGTGTAACGGTGTGTGTCTGAGTATCAGTGTGTGTGACAGTGTGTGTCTGAGTACCAGTGTGTGTCTGGGTATGTGTGTGTGTGTCTAATGTGTGTTTCTGTTTCTCTGGGTATGTTAGCATGTGTCTCGGTGTGCCTGTGTGGATATGTAAGTGTGTGTGACTGTGTGTGTCTGTATGCTGAGTATGCTAGTGCGTGTCTGGGTACGATACTGTGTATCTGGGTATTTTAGTGTCGTGTCTGTGTGTGTACACATATGTAAGTGTGTGTGACTGTGTGTGTCTGTATGCTGAGTATGCTAGTGCGTGTCTGGGTACGATACTGTGTATCTGGGTATTTTAGTGTCGTGTCTGTGTGTGTGTGTACAGGTATGTAAGTGTGTGTGTGTTTGTGTGTTAGTGTCAGAATCATTCCTGCATCATACAACCGTCTCATTCCTATTGATGTTTTTATTCCCTGGATTTCCGTGTGAAGACCCGCCATAGCAGAAAACATTTCACTTTGTCAATCAGGAAATCAGGGGGTGTTGCCTCATTTACAAACGGCTCTCCTCAACTGCCTTTCTACAAATACGAGGAGAAGCGAATGCCAGAAAAGCAGAAGATTCAGCCAACGCTGTGAGAAAACACACCCTTCAAATCTGGCCGACAGCAGGCATGGAGGATCCATCGTGTTGATTAACAGGCAGCTCGGGACGAGTCTTCTTACTGAAACCAGAAAAGAAAATGGAGAATTAACCGGGCTGTTCAGGAGAATCACTTCCCTTTTTATTTATTTATTGAATTATTTTAAAGACAAATATAATCCTCAGATCTGTATAATCTGATTACAAGCATATAAATATAAAATGTATAATAATATTTATTTTACAGATAAATAATACAGAGAACTTGGGAAGAGGACGGTGCCTTTTATAATAGCGCTGAAGGTAACCTGGGGACAAGGACCTGATGGATATGTTACCTGCCAGCAGAAATGTTTTTTTCTGATATGTTTAAACCCATCCTGCAAATTCTAGGAGTAAAAAAAACAAACCTTCTCGGGTCATTTAAATTAATGATACCTCAAAAATACTCAAACTTCTTGTTCTCAGGATCTGTATGATTATTCCTCCCCGTTCATTCATTCACTCCAATGCTTTGGTGGGGGATGATTTTAGCAGAAGTTATAAGGATGGAAAGACAAACAACAAAAGAAAGAGTACAGACTGATAATACATTATAATTATTTATTCTAAAAGTGAAGGCGACATCTGAACAGAGCTTCTCACTGATGGTCCTTTGGTTCTCCTACAAGCCAAGATGGCTAACATTTATTTGCTAGCGTGGCCACCACAGGGAGTCGCGATAGAGCTCATCCTTAGACCCATCAACATATTCCGACCTGGTCTTGGGACTGGTAGGATCCTAAACAACGTCTCTGACCCCCCAATACCGCTCGGCCATGGTTATTGACGTAGGAGAAGACCTAGTGGTGATGCTGGTGGCTCGTCACCCTACACTGGTGCCTGCTGGTGTATGTTTCGGCGGCCCAATTAAATCCATTAAAGGCCATAGGATCTTACTGGAAGGAACCTATGGAAAGTACGCGGCCCCGAATCCAACTCCTGATGCTAACCCTATGCCGGCCCTTAATGAAGATACTGCTTAGAAACCAAGTCTGTTGTAACCTCCTGGAAAGAGAAATAATATGCTGTATATGACACGGTTACTGAGAAACAAATTGGAAGCATTCTGAGGGACTGTCCATCCTAAAACTGGACACTTGGGTGGTATGAATTCCCGGGTATGATCACGGCCACCTGTTAAATGACATGTTCTCTTCTTTAAAGCGCGCTTCATCTTTAAGGCACCCTGTCTCATAACATATGGTTTTTGCACCTATTACCTAAGATTTTTATGTTTTTCCTCCCCAAATTCTCACCACTCACCCAGAGAGCCACAGCCAGAGTCACTTCTTCCACAACATAAGCAGAACTCTCAAACCACAGCGACTGACAGCTGACCCAAAGACACATCCACTCACCTTCAGAAACACTTTCCTCGCTGTCAAAAAAAAAAAAAGCGTGGAGATAAATTCACCCGCGAAAGTTAAAATTAAAATGCATGCAAAATTAACTGTTGACCTGAATTTAACAGCGATAATTTTACGCTCTGTTATTTTACAACGTAGTTTGAATTAGATGCGGATTTTTTAGCGTTATTTTATTTTTTGGAATCTGCTACTGAGAACTGCGAGGATGAGTTTTCTTCGGCTTCTCGGACCGCAAAGAGCGTGATGGTTTGCATGGCGCTGGAGGGGGCGTTGTTTAGAGCTGCCATGTGATTGGGCGGGGTCTCTGCAGCAGGGCAGGCAGGTAAGTGCTTGTGCGTTTGTTCTGTGTGGTGAAGGTCGGGGGTTCAAATCTCCCCTCTTCCACTAGAGGTTAGCAATAGACCCCCAAAGATAGCAAATGCTTATTATCCTTAAATAATAACCTAATATTTATGGTTATTGAGGTTTTTAAGGCAGCAATAACCACTTAATTTTCACAGGTGTGAACAGCACACGCCTCTTCCACTGAAAGGTTTATTATTATTATTATTATTATTTATTTGTTTGTTATATGGCGCCAAACATTCCCTCAGCGCTTCCCGCAGCGCTTACATTCAAAAGGGTTGATAAACTAGAATTGACAGACAAACCGATACATTTGGTTACATTAGAAAGTATAATGAAATTTGTAAAATGTAATTACATTGTTGCAGACGCTTTGAAGATTTATAGAACTTTCAGGACTAAAGACCTTAAGGGGTAAAAACCAGGGTGTAAATGGTATTTATTAGGCTTTATTTCTGTGTTTTTGGGACACTTTACTTTTAATAAAACAGATGGCTACTGTAAAAAGATATTAAAAGGACACCCCAGCCATTGTGTGCTTTAATGCATATGATAGCTGCGTGGCCCCTTATTTAGGTTCCATGTAATCGCTTTAGGAAAGGCGTGCGGAGGGGGGTTCTGCAGAAGCCCCCCAAATGCATTTGCCCCCTTCCCCCACCTCCCAGCTACTTGCGCTGCAGGAAATGTTTGGATGAATCCTCCTGCTCGTTATATGCTCAGCTGCAATCAGCACTTTTCTACAATTGATTGGCTGCTTAAGCTGTCAATCAGTGACAGGAATACTCCCACTGAATTCATTGGAAGTTATTTACTGCCACTGACAGCTTAAGCAGGGGCGGGTCCAGAGCCTGACCTGGGGAGGGGCACTCACACACATCCAGACACTCACACTAACACACATCCAGACACTCAGCACTAACACCACATCAGACACTCACACTAACACACATCCAGACACTCACACAAACACACATCCAGACACTCAACCACACACCCAGACACTCACACTAACACACACACCCAGACACTCACACTAACACTACACACACACACACACCCCGACACTCGCACTAACACACACACCCAGACACTCACGCTAACACACAGCCAGACATACACATCCAGACACTCACACACACACACACCCAGACACTTACACTAACACACACCCAGACACTTACACTAACGCGTACACACAGACACTCACACTAACACACACACCCAGACATACACATCCAGACACTCGCACTAACGCACAGACACTCACACTAACACAACTGTCCACTGTTAGTGTGTGTGCATGTGTATTAGTGTAGGTAATCTGTGTGTTATTGCTGAGGGCTAAATCCCTCCCAGTGCCATTTTTTTTTAGCCCCGAGCTGTCAGATTGAATGTAGCAGCACTCTAACTGAGGGCCGCTACATTCCGCAGGTATTTACATGCCCCTACGAAAAGTAAGACCTTTACTTGGGTAATTTGTATGATTTTTCACTTTTTCTTGTTTTCCAGTACAAGATGAGAGGCTTGCTTAGGACTCCCTTCCTGGTGACCAAAATATGCCATCCGGAATGCGGAGTGACCCAACTTCATAAACCATTGGGTAATCACAGACGTTTCACGTGTCCAGTGATCAAAAAGCCTGACATTTTCCCCGTTACCCCAAATTTAATTTCAAACATTGCCAAAACTTCAACAAAAATTCCAGGAACGTGTACTGCGTTAAGACGTGGATGGGCTTTGCGTATTTCTTCTCAAAGCCCCCAGAACTTTCACCCGTGGATACCGAGGGGCGTTTTGGTTGGAGCGTCACACAGGTTGTATTCAGTTTCACCATCAAAACAGATGACTCAGTTATCTACCACCAAGAGACCCCCAAAAGCACCACGGACAAAACAGCCATCCAGAGCTAACCAACCAGTATCGGAATCGCTGGTAACTACACACTAACTCATTTCAATCGGTCACAGAAATATTTAACAGATGTCACTGTTAAACTTTTGAGTTTCTTGTGTGTTTAGGGTTGACTATTCTGCAAAAAAAATATAGTGGCCTCATGGTTTAGTGGCATAACTACTTAGCCATAAAGCAGGGCTGGCCTGGGGAGGAGGAGGTAGCCCTGGCACTTTAATTCTGGATATAAGATGCCGCACACTATGTGTTTTATGCTCACGCAGAGTGCGGCACGCATATTCAGTGGCCACGGGTCTGCTGCTGGATCGACAGATTGGGTATTGAGTATGGAACGATGCTGGCTAACCCAATCTGCTGATCCAGCAGGGACTAAAATGTTTTTCTGGCCATGATTATATATATATATATAATGTAGTTTTATTTCTTTGCAAACTTTTTTTTTTGTATAATATGTATCGTAAACCTGTAATTTCTCTGTAATACGGTATATTAATGTGGTGTTATATAAAACTAATTGGTTGATAGAGGTTTTTGTAATGACATTAATTTTTAACTGCATTTAATACAAATGCAAGTTACTTTTGAGAAGTAATTTATCTTAAGGCTTTAATTGGTTTTAGGGGACATTTCCAGGGGTGAATCTGACGGTAATCCCTTGGGTTGAGGGTAGATTGGTGGCCTGACAAATCTTGTATAATGCAATAGTCGTGTCACAAAGTTTAAGGTGACTATTCCTTGAACTCGGGACTCCCCTTGTTGTTTTTTCTTTCTCTGGAACATGTCTTCCCCAAATGACTTCAGACGCACTGTGCTCCTCACACCATGGAAGATGTTTGAGCAGATTCCTCTGATATCTGTCCCCCCACTTATCTGCCCCTTTGTTTTATTTATCCAGGACCAGATGCAGTGCACGGCCTTTGCCACAGCTGATGAATATCATCTCGGTACTTTATGCCATGACCTGACATCCCACGGATACTTTGAACTCCCGGTTTTGCCAAGAGGTATTGCATACACTGTTAAAATGTCACCTCCCATGTGTTTACCTGTGCCCACTGGCTTCACAAATTGAACCAAGATGGCACCCGTTATGCAGACAGGATATAAGCCTGTAGTTCCTACATGAGAATATGGGAAATGAACCACAATGGCCACATGTTTTATCTGGCTCAGAGATGGAAGTTCAGGACCTTGGACGTAGTATAGGCCTCTGTAATGCATGCAGATACCAGGACGCTCTCACGATCCTGGCACTAATACTGTTGCCTTCAGTAATTATTTATTTGTCCATGTGCTTTGGATGTCTCAATGTGCAAAGTTCACAAGTTAGATATCCCGGTTTCACAATATAACTGCATATACATGAGTGCCGAGATCACTAGGACAGCCAAATACCAGCATGAGGTCCCTCAACCAAGGTTGCAGTAGGACCTCCGAATGTAATATGACACATTTGCTTAAGACCAAGTGACCTAAAGACCCTGAATTTTCTCAACACCCCTATGGTTTCATTACACTCTTTTTATATCCTACCTCTCACGTGTTCCTCTTTGCTCCTCTGCTGTGCCACTTTTCTGGGGGGTTTTTAGGGTTCTACAGCCCTAAAGCCCCAATAATGTGTATAGGAACAACATAGATATAAATTGTGTGGACTGGTACCAGCAGTGGTTGTGGCTTATGGTGTGGCGACCTTCTGGCCGTCAGCTTCGAAGCATGTCAAGGTGGATACGTGGGAGCTCCAATGGATGCCAATGTTTCAAAATTAATTTTACAGCTCCCTGGACCAGTGAGGGAAGATCAGAGAATCTTCCCAACTGGCCCATGATCCCTACTGCTGTCAAAAGCAGGACAATGGGGCAGCTACCAGGGACAATGCTCAAAATTTTGACTGTCCTGTGGAAAACAGGACTGTTGGAAGGTATGCAATGCATTCACTTGATATTTCTTTTCCAGATGCATCCAATGTACTGCTGGTTGGAGTGGAAAATTTTGCTAAAGAAAATGATACCGGAAATATATTTTTCTTCAGGTAGATATGTTTTGGCATTGCTATTGAGTTTTGTTTCCGATTAGATAAGCCATTTGCACAAAAGGTTTGCTTTAATCATTAAACAGAACTATGACATCATAGAAAATAAAGAGAACAAAGGCAAGCCATGTATATTCTTATTTTTATTTATATTAAAATATTATATACCTTCCAGTTTGATTGGGGGGGGTCATTTGTGTAAAAAAAACAACAAAAAAAAACCTCAACCACAATAAAAATCTTACCCTCTAGAAGGGACTGGTGCAACATTGAGCCACACTGAGCACACATATCAGGAAGGGAGACTGCAGACTTTATTAAATATGTTTTTGCGACTTTGTAAAACTTTATTGATCCATTGAAATATGCTTTAGGGTCAAATTGAGTTTCTCAACAGTACCACTTACTTCATGCTAGAAACCTGACAGGCCAAAGTGACATCATCACAAGGACCTCGGGCGTAACTAGAAACCACATGGCCAGGATGCAAAAATTGCCCTGGACCCTCCTCCACTAAGCAACATATCCCACAGTGCCAGCTTTGTCCCCAAACTGCTTGCCTGTGCCCAGAGCCGGCCTTAAGTGTTCTGGCGCCCTGTGCGGACTACTCCTCTGGTGCCCCCCATCCCAAAAAAGGAAAAAAATCTCCCCCCTCTGCCCCTTCTCACTGCCTTCC
>VKOC01000003.1:2218070-2231618 GCA_009364415.1 Spea multiplicata | reverse complement strand
CCATGGACGTTGAAAGTTGAGTCCTAGACCTGATGCCAATATAAAAATGACTGTTCCTTAAGTGTTCAGTTACAGTGGCAGTAACTGGCAAAGGCTGACTAAATGCATAGACCTAGGGCAGGTCTAGGGAGCGGCCTCCCCTCTGCTACATAACGGGGACCTTGACCACCATCTTGGACGAAAAGGCTGCCTGTAGCACCACTGTTTAACAGGCCAATTAAAAAGGGAGATCACTAATCTCTCCAAATGGCCCGCTAACACTATGAGGGACTGTGCCAAGTCAGCACAGCCTCCATAGTTATTTTCCACCCAGCCCTGCACATCCCTACACGGTAGAGCGCCAAGATATGACATCATATTCTGGCGCTCAGCCCTAATGATGATGGCGCAGAGGTGGGGGAGTGTCTTTAAAGTAAGACAACGTTGTCCGACTCGTACCACTGTTCTTGACTCAATTCCCCAGTTGTCGTCAATCGCTGCACTATGAATAGACCCTAATGTTTCATGTGCAAAATAAATAAATCCAGTTGTGCTGGTGGAAGGGGCCGCAATCATGTTTACTTTATGCTAACAAACAGGCGTATGCAGTAGAGGAATGTCGTTTTCTTAGGGCACTAGAAACCCTAGGGTCTGCCCTAAATCAGTCCATTCTGTTTACCAGTGAAACTCATTCCAATCCCTGTGTTATAAACCACTGTTGGATAAAAAAAACACTTTTAAGGGCTTAAAACACTGATTTCTGATGTTGTTTATCTTTTTTCTAATATGCGGACCAACAATGTTATTTTTCAATAACAGGAGTAACATTTTTGAAAACCCCTTTTTAAATGATTTTCAATTTTGGTGCCAAATGGTGTTTTTTTGTGAATTTTGTTTAGAACTTCTCTGTAATTATATTGTCATATTATAATACACAAATGCCAAAAGAAGAAAAAAAAATAGCTCTAGTAAACAATTATAGGAAATAACAATCAAATACAATAACAAATATCGAGCACCAGACCTCTATCACAGACGAAGTCTTCTCCCATCTCAGTATGGCTGCCCCAGGTCACTCTGGATATCCATGAAAAAGGGGAAAGAGAAGCCAATTGGTGTAATGCCACTGACACCCCTACTACAATACCCGGTGGTGTGTGTTGAAACATCACTTTTTTGTTGGAAGTTCCTTGTGTGTTTTCTTCTGTTATCTGGCATCCAACCAAGACATTTAGAACACAAGACCATAGTTTTACGTGTAGAAACCTCATGGGAGGAGGTTCTTTGTAAATCCATTGATGTAGAATTGTGTTCGACGCAACCGCTAACACTATGTGACTCAGTTTAGTCTGGCGTTCTTGGGTTGGAATGGAGATTCCAAGAATACCCAGGAAACGTTACATTTGTGATCATTGACATGACAGGAACACACAAGGAGCTAGTGTTATGTTCTATCACATTCCTTGCTACTGATGTTTTAAACTTACCAGGAGAAAATTGCCATCTACGGTGCCTTCTTATCCCTGATGTCTTCACAAAGTACACTTATGAGCACTTTATGTCCCTCTGGGACCTGCTGGGCTAATGGTAATAATTATATACATATAGCTAGACATAAACATTGTAAGGTGAAAGCAGATAAAATAAAGCAAAATGCATTTCCTTATATAAATTACTTAATATTTGACCCTTCCCTTGTTCTTATGAACACAAAACAATGCTCACTTAGCATCTTAGTAGACAATGACGAATGTAGCTGCCTATAGTTCTTAAAAGAAAAAAAAAAGAAAAAAAACCCCATAGATATTGTTGCATTGCTTAGCAGCTGTATATAAGATATGATAAATAGCATTCAACTATTACCATAAATCACTACCTTATTACCCGTCACTCTTCTTCAGCTGTTGATGGTTCCGTATGTAACCTCTGTATGTCAGCAGTAGGGGTATCCAGTGGCCATACATGATTAAAAAAAAAACGTGTAACCAGGAATTTGGCAAATGTTCTGGGCAAAAAAATGACTTTTTTTTGTTGTTTTGGTTTTTTTTTAAGCCAGAGTTGTCGTGCTTCCATTGGTTATTGTGAAGATGAGCGCTAGTGCTCCAACTGCTGATGTAAGGGCACAGTGGAAACCAGGTCTTCTGCCAACTGGACTCCTTCTTTGAGGGTAATTTGCATAAATACCCCAGATTTACGTAACATTATCATACATTGAATAAAACATAATGACACAAAATGGTAGGTGCTTTCCGTTGCTGGTAGTTATGGTTTGCGCTACACTTCCACAGTTCGATTTTAGGAACCTCATTGATAAGACCAAGCTGTGTCTTCAGGTTATTGGTTTTCTTGCGAACACATAGTCACCTGTTATCATTGATCTGGACTGGCCTCATAAAAACCAACATTATAGAAAACTACAGTTGACCGTAGGCCTGAAAAATAGCAAGAGTTGAGGAAAAACAGGAACAAACCTCTGAACTTTACCCAAATACACATTTAAGTTTATTTGTAGGGTTGCTTTGTTGAACCCCCCAAAAAAGCATTATCAGAAACTTTAGTCTAGACTTTATCATTCTTCAGTCCTGTGTTGGCCTTATCTCGATTAGACTTGTTTGTCCAACAAGTGTTGAGGATCGGAGCTGTGATATAGAATCTGGATCTGTTTAGTATAGTACAATAAAGTATTGTATTATATGTATTGTTTGACCGATAAACGTAGCATTGCCCCGCACTCGCTTATAAAGGTTCTGTCTTATGTAAAGCATAATTATACTTTCCAGTGGAATGTCTTATGCTGTATACTGTTAATATAAATCGATTAAACATTCAATGTATAGTCAGGAGCATAACCTCATCTATGTAATTTATTTCTATGTAAAAATCAGACATCACTTAAACTTTCCAGGAACCTGGTTAGTGTAATGATGAGGGTAGCCTGCCGATCGGCACAAAAAGAACAGACAGAGCTTAAATAGCCGGCCTTTACGTTGTTACAGACATAAAGCGCAACCAGAATGTCAGCCCCGAGAGGGCAATCATGAACCAAAATGCAAGGCAAGTTTCCTGTAGAATAATGTATTGATTTGGTGCAGACATGTGCTTTATAAATGCAAAATGAAACACTAACCAATCAACAGCCATGTAGAACATACTTTCCCGAGTACCTGTGTTTGGGAACATATGAACACATATGTTCTTTATTCTTATACCAAGGTTTATTACCGCCATAAGATAAACATTTTTTTACCAACCTGCCAATAAATCACTGACAAGCAGGGGTAGGCAAAGTGTCCAAGGACGCCAGTGTCCGTGGCAAGGTCTGTGAGGTCCACAGAACATCATTAAATTGTCCATCACAGGCCACAGTAAATGTCCATCATGAGTAATGTCAGCGCCGACCTCTGCCGGCAAGGTCTCATCACTCTTACGGAGACTAATGGAGTTTTTATGGGAACTTATGCCATTTTTACCCCAATCTGAAGGTCTCAGGGTCATACTGTCTGGAGCTGCCTCCCCAATATTTTTTTTCTGATTTAGTGAAATCCCTGTTTGAATATAGGTGATGTCATCAGGGATATCTTTACCATCTGTCAAAAAAAATTACTTTCCAGAGGTCTATTAGTACAGCATCTTGGTTGAAAACATTACCGAGTTGCCAAAATAGAATCTATAAGATTTGGCCACGACACGGCTAATGTTTGCAGAGTTTCATAATGAGCCTTCCAAAGGCCCCAATCTATGCTCATTCCGCAAGAAAGGAATGGGTTAATCTTATGCTTGTATGCTTGGCAGCCTAGTCTAATTTTCACCCAAGGCTCTAGAGCTGGCTTTTTTTTTTTTCCAGTGGAGCAGATAATGTTATCTCAAACCCCACATATAAAGTAGCTTAATT
Source organism: Spea multiplicata (assembly GCA_009364415.1). Classification (NCBI taxonomy): domain Eukaryota; kingdom Metazoa; phylum Chordata; class Amphibia; order Anura; family Pelobatidae; genus Spea; species Spea multiplicata. The sequence goes on along the minus strand of VKOC01000003.1, from coordinate 2,227,747 downwards.
CATTGATTATATATATATATAATTATTATATTAATATATATATATCATATACACACAACACAACATATATATATAGTATTATATATATATTATAGAAAAAATCAATGAATTAACTACTTTATACACACATATACACCTTTGCATATTTGATGTAAATTTTATTACCTATAATTTTTCTGCGGTTATTTAATCAATTTACATTTCAAATGACACCAATTATCCTAATGAATATCCTAGTGAAAATACACTTTACTGTGGAAATGCAGGGGTTAAACTGAGTATTTCCCCATAGCTAAATAAGCACTCCATATGATGAAATGAACGTTTAATTTCACAATCAGGGAAAATCTCCACTTTCGCACTTTTTAACCCTTTTGAGCGCCCCCTCCGCGCCGCAATAACCACTACTAAGAACAATCGATAGGACCCCTCAGTTAGCCGAAGGGTTAATGCGTTACTGCAACACTTCACTAAGCTTGACTTGCAGCCACAACACAATGAGCTAATGTATGGGTCATGTTCATGCGGCAAAAAACGAGACTGTACCACTGCGAGGTTTTGGAGTAGGGGTGGTATAAAAAAAACCCTTAGCCTATTATACCAATATAAACATTTTTTTAGGAGTTGTTAAATAAAAACCAGGAATTATACGACTAACAGAAATTGGACTTAGTTTTCCGTCCCTACACGACACTTAAAAGCACGACATCTTGCATTGACGGATATAAACATCTCCCGGCCTTATCCCATTTGTTACATTCCGGCCCTGCGTAAGGTCTTTTTAAAAATAGCATATGAAGACTCGAGGGAAAAGAGCCCAGTTTCTATATATAGCAGCAAGGTTGGGTGTATGTGTTCTATAATTACATCATTCATTGTCACTTTCGAGAGGGGTTTCCAGGCATGATGGGTAGAGCCAAGGAATCAATTATTTCTTACAATGATCCATTTAACTCCTTTGCAGAAAAAGATGCCGGGTTCGTCTCGCAACCGAGTGAGAACAATAGACGTTTCATTAGGTTTAGGATAAAATAGTCTTTATTCTGACCTGCGCTACAGCGAGCGATACTGAGATCACGTCAATGACACTTTGCCACTAGCTGGTCACATCTGTAGATTATCTGGCCATGAATCCATGGGGCCAACAATAAATCTTTCAGAAGATTTCTATTGAACCCTTTACGAAGCATGAAATGTGCCCTCCCCCCATGCTGTTTCACATGTTCTTTCTTCCTCTGATGCGATGACATCATACGTGGATCTTTCATAGTAAACCTCGTTTAGGTTTCCGCGAGTGGGTTTTTCATCAGCGCGTGACATGACAACACAGGTTCAAAAAATAGAAGGAAATACTAAGGGATCCTAATATGAATAACCTGGAGGAGAAAAAGATGGAATAGGGGAGAAACATTTAAAGTTTTATTGTGTACAGGAAGGACATTTATCCCTAAGGAAGAATTGCAAGAACAAGAGGTCATCATCTAAAACCAGAGGGTCAGATGTGTAATGCAAGGAAATTGCACTTTACTGAGAAGGTGGTAGATAAATGGAACAACCTTCCAGGAGAAGTGATTTCTGGCTGTGGCTACCCAGAGTCCCCCTTGCGGGATGCAGGTCGGTGGGCAGTCTCGCTGATGTTCCGGGTAGTCCCGATACTGCAACGCCTTTGTTGATGGGGAAGTGGGTTGGGAGTGCCGAAACGCGAGCCCATTGTTTCCCCCAGGTGACCTGGAGAAGTGGCGCTTCACTCGAAGAAGTTCCCAGGTATGATTCTGATGCAATACACGTTCAGGGTTTGTGGCCAGAAATGGAGACACTGGTCAGGAAATCCAAAAGTCAGAACATAACAAAAAGAATCTATTAGCTTTCTTATATGTCTAATGAGGAGAAGCACGATACTGAAATCCAAAATTATTAAACTAAGTGTTGGAAGATCTGTGTGAGGCTTACGTCCGCATCCTATTTATTGGCTGCTATAAGGAAGAAGAATATGGAATCCTAAAACGTGACACCCGTGACCATTCTAGACATTCATAATCTGGGAAATTATCTTTAAAGACCAGTAATATGTTTTTAAGGCTCTTTTAAATATGTGCTTTATCTTTTGCCCAAAGTGCATGTTATTTGTTCAAATTGCACTTTGCAAACCTACCTTATGTGTACAACCACGTGAGAGCAACCATCTTCACCACCTGCTCCTAGAATCTGCAGGATTATACCTGCTAAGATTTCAGGTGTTCGAATCAGGACACCTGTGTTGGGGGTGTGGCAAAGGGTGGGATGTGGGCATGGCATGGTCACCTGTCCACCTTACCTGAATAACTACATAATGACACTTGAGTTGCAAGAAGCCAAAAGAGGAAGCTGCAATGTTCCAGCACAGACCTTTAGTGATTCGTCACATTCTGGGGCCGGTCAAGCAAGATCAGAGGATTTCCCGAACAGGCCCATGCTCTCCACAGTAGGGTAGCTACCCGGGACAGAGGGACAGTGCCCCAAAAAACAGGAGGTATCTTCCACAATATGACCAAACGTATGTAGACACCTGTCCATCACACCTATTTGTTGGATACCCCATAACAAAACCATGGGCATTATTACAGTAGGCACTATGCATCCGCGAGACCAAGATTTGTCCATCAGATTCCGGATGCTTGCTCCATCACTCCATAGGTAATGTTTTTACTGCTCCAGAGCCCAGGGGCGATATGCTTTACGCCACTCCAGCTGATGCTTGCCAATTCACATAGTGAACTTCGGCTTATGTGCCGTTGCTTGGCCATGGAAATTTGGAAACACATATGAAGCTGTGACTCACAGTGTTTGTTATTGTGTTATTATTCACAGTCATACACCAAACCCTTAGTTGACCCACAGAGTTGCATATTTCATGCAAATGACAAGGCTACATGAATAAGAATCTATTAAGGTCAAAGCCAGGTGTTTGCCTTTTTATCACCCTTTTTTTATCAGCTTAACCTCCTTGTAAGTCGAGCTGAACAAAAAAATACAAAAATTCTTGGATACATGAATTCTTAAGATGATGGCCTCTAAGGCTGCTCAAACTTTTTTGAATAAACCTTATATGTGAATATTTGATAAATTGTAAAAGTGTCAAATTGTTAAAGTGTATTATAGCATGTCATTAACAAAAATCAAGGACACCTGGCAAATACTATTTAGAACACTTATCTGAGACATAAATAAATGGAATTCCGTCACTCAGTATGGAAGTATATTGCTCAGTACCCCAACATTGGAGAGTCCTATATATTCTCCTGCAATTTTAAACCCTGAGTCAGCTCCATGGTAAGTAATACAGCCATGTTACGATTAGGTAGGACACTAATGCATACTATATATCATTATATATACATTAAATGTATCACTAATTGGTTAAGGGACCTTAAAATCCTACAGTCATCATGTACGGTATAATACAACGGCATCACTAGTTACTGTGAAACGCAACTCCAGTAATACATTTGGTCCATCACAAGGTGGCGCTCTTTCTATAGGACCAGTTCCTCACAAACATGTTGTGTTGTGTGTGTGTGTGTGTGTGTGTGTGTGTGTGTGTGTGATGCTGTCACCTAAACATGACTTATTAATAGACATTTGTAAATTGTGGTCATTCTGCTTGTAGCGTGTAAAGATTATAGGTTTAGATCATGTAACCCCTAGTTTTAGCTACCGAGTTAGACATCTGAGGCAGCTGTTGCACCGGCACTTTAAACAGGTCAGCATTTGCCAACACGCTTAACCCCTTCATGACCAAAGCTATTTTGTGCCACAATACAGGAGCACTTTGGGAATTTGAATTACACAGGGAATTCATTAAAGGCCAAGCTGGCATCAGATGGCACTCGGAGGCCCTGCACAAATAAAAGGGAGCATTTCCGTGAGTTGTGGTATCTTGACCACCTCAAGAGCCCCCCAAAAATTGCACTTGTGAGTTCATGGAAGAAAGTAGCACCTGTTCCCCCTTTGCATGACCATCATTGTGACATTTACGCAGGAGGTTTAAAGTCCTACACTAATGTAACCCCCAGAGAGGAACTAGGAAATCTTAGAGAAGAGGTCACGCCAAGGGTCTAAGCTGAAGTGGGACCTCAAATTTCCTGACGGATAACTCCTCGGATAACTCGGAAGGTCCATGTCTTCTTTCAGTCTTAGTATGTATTCACACAACCAGCAGGTGGAGGTGATTAAAAAGGTGTCTGTATATTCCATTCTCTGTTTTTCTTTTATAGCAATAAAATAATTCTGATAGTAATGAGACAGCATTAAAGCAGAAACGCATCCGCAACCGGCAATGTGATACCGTGGTTCCCTAGGTGATCAATGGCATAACCCGTTTTGGTGGCGGGGAAGTGGTTTTGAATAAAGTTGGAGAGAAAATGAGGTTCTGCATACTTTTCTTTTTGGCATCAGAAACTAGAATATCACTGAATTAAGATAGTGACAACCAAAAGCTTTCTGCAACTGTTGTGCTAAAACAAGTGTCCATTTTGGGCCGTTAAAATACACAAATGCAAAGGGCACTGAAATGTTGTCCCTACTTTATAATGGGTGAAAGTATATCTACATTAAAAATAGATCGGTCAAATAGTCTTGTAACGATCATGACTAATTGTTTACCTGTAGTCTATTTGTTATTTTCTTCTTTTTACACATCTAGCTTAATCACACTTTTTCACACCAACGAAAGGATGTGTCTTCAAGCAAGGATCTGGTATTCAAAAAAGAGTTTGAGGAGATAATAAGCCCTTTCTTACTCCTTAGATTTGACATTTTTTCTTTGACTTGATGAGAAAGATTACATTACATTTTAGTCAACATATAAAACAAACCATCTGGTCCGCCATCTTTTTTTAGGTTTCTTTGCTGGCTCAGGCAGGCTTTTTTTGCTTCAGATTATGACTACAGCTGGTCTTAGCAAATATGTTTGAACCGGAAAAGACCCCCTTTCAGTTTTCTGTACTCACTAGTGGATTAGAAATGGTTTCCTGCCATGTTTATTGCCACAGTGGGGCCAAGGAGAAGCTAATGGGCTTCTTGGATGTATATCTTAGTGTATCAGCTGTCAGTGTTTGTTAAACAGGCCTTTAAAAGAAATCTATACGCTAATAACAGAGGATAAATACGCACAATACACCTGAAATTTTACTCAGTGTCCCCAGTATCAGTGGTGAAACTGGAAGGAAAATGGGGGTGTACAGAAGTGGCTATATGTAGTTGGCGAAATATGTTATCATCCAAAGCAGTACCCTCACAAACCTTTCCACTAAACAGAAATCAACAATATATATAATGAAATGAGCTTTCTTATGAGGTTTTTGCTTCAAATGTGATTGTAGGTAGACTAGTATTTCGTGCTTGGACCAAAGGTACTGTTGACAATATTTTAATGGGCTTGGTGGGCAGGGAATGGCACGGAAATATTCATAAAATTAATTATAGGAACATAAAAGTATAGAACTTGACGGCAGATAAGAAACATTTGGCCCACCTAGACTGCCTTTTTTCCTGGACTAAAGACTCAACCACCTCAATCTCTCACCTTAGATTTCGGATAGCCTTTTAATTCCCCCACTCTAACACTTCTGTTAGGAACAGAACTGGTTCCAGTCTCTTTAAGTAGAGTGTAGCCTCAGAAGAAACTTGGTCATCTGCCAAATCCAAACTCTATACGTGAGTTTAGGCGTTGTTTTGATGCAGTGTCCCTTCCAACTGGTGTTCCATGTCCTTGACTAGCCTTGATTCAAAAAAGTGGTCACCAGATGCAGCTGTAGTGCTACGGTTTCTTCTTTTACCTTTTGAAAACAGGGCTGTCTGTCCAAGAGGGCCAAAAGGGTAGCTTCCCATGGGCAAATGACCTTGAACAACAGTTTACCGTCTCAGTAAGTAAAACAGAGACTTCTCTTTTCTTAGTATAACCCAAAAGTCTGTATCTTCTTTATGGCCAATTGTAGTAATTAAAGATTAGTTTATAATTGCCCAGTGACTACAATTTATGTATCGGGGCCCAGGAGCAAAGTTTGCTCAGGGCACCAATGGCATTCAGGAGGGCATTAGGTAAACCCTGCTTCCTCTGAGGGGTTAACATTTTCAGAGGAAAGCCGTGCAGTCTATGGCAACGTGTGAATTAGGCTAATGTGATTGTCTCTCCTCCATACAATTGCAAATCAGTGCTTATTCTGTTTGTTCATGGAAACGTATCTTCCCATCCAGTAACCGCTCTCTAATGGAAATAAGATCTTTACAGCCCTGTCATCGCAGTTAGAGGGTTACTTTCGAGAAGGACCATCTGAATATTTGTTGATGCAGATTTATGGATTGTATCCTGGGAGGACTCTCCTTGCAGTCCCAAGCACTTTGATAAAACTGCAGCCTCTCAGCTTGAAGTGCTGGCCTCTGTGGTAACATCCCTAGGCTGAGTTAATGTGCTTTATATTTTGATGAAATTACTTCTGTATCTAATGCAGTTGCGATCAATAAGAGACTCCTTGAAGGTAGGCCGATAAATTACTCATGAAACAAGTCATGCACTGTAAGCACGTTCCATTTTGCTAAAAGGCCTTGTGTGCAATGATGGCCGCAGGGGTGACATCATTTCTGTCCTTTCCGTTGTAATCTTCGCCACATCAAGCATCTCTTCAGGAACGCGCCAGCAAGAATAAAAATACCAACAAAAACATCGAAAAAGGGCAATTATGTTGGTAAAAGTAGACAATGAAAAATGGATAGCCAATGACAATTTTTTAAAAATACATTATAAATATTCTTAAATGGCTCCTAAGGCTCTTAAGAAGGCATACGTTTTATACAGATACTGTAGATTTGCAAGTTTAGTTTACAAACAACTTATGGCAAACATGTAACTGCCCTAAGCCTGACTAAACTCAAGTACCCCCCTAATCTTTTATTTGCACCACTCCTTCCTGCTCAGGCCACACCTCTTCCTGTTTATGAGCCACCCTTTTTTCTGTAAACTCCGCCCTTTCTAATTTGGGTTCTACTCCTTCTTTCGGCTTCACCTTTTTTATCCGCCGCTTCCTGTATATTAAGTATGGGTTAGGATATATTAGGCACCTACTTGTATATTTTATTGTTCTGTGCACCATTTTTAAATGTTTTATATACTATTTTTTGAAGATATAATCTTTAAATAAAAAAGATCAGTCCGTGACAACTATATTAATAGGTTCCAGACACTCAAATTGGTTGAATTAGCTTCCAGCCATAGTCTTGCGTCATATTGTCTGCTGGGGCTTAATAGTGCCCCTCTTTTGTCCAAAACAGATTATCAGTGCCATCTTTGTCCTCAAACAACTTGTCTCTGCCATCTATGTCCCCGAACATCTCAATATTCAGGAATGTCATTGTCAGGAGTCAATACGATCTTCTGAAGGTCATATCATTTGTACATGAATTTAAACTGATTTAAAGAAAAAGGTTCTTTTTCCAGGAAAATTTCCCTACTGGACAAAAGTAGTTGGTGGATTATTTTGGGATTCTGCCCTATACCTAAATCTAAGTACTTTGTTTATTAATTAATTTGAGGCAGGCATTAAAATCCATTTCCAGTCTCGGTGTTCGCAGATGACACAAAATTATTATGAGCCGACAAGTGACAGGTGAGATTCAAAACAGACAAATGCAATGTTATGTATTTTGAGAAAGACATAACCTGACTAAATTAAATCAAAAAGTTAATGTTCCAAGTCCTATTTGCCTTTGACTGTAATACCTTTAATAATACTCTAAAAATGTTCCTAAATAGAATCTGGTTGCCCTTTGAACCCCCATAACATTTTGTACGGTCTGCATAATATTTGGATGCACATATTATTACATCATTGGGCCCTTTTAACAAAAGTCACTTACTTAACATAGTTTAGACCCTGGGGGATAGCATATAATAGTATCTTAATAACCAGCAAGCTCTTCCGGTACCCTGTCTCAACGATCACACGTAAATTCCATCCGGAATAAGTGCTTTCTCATAACTGTTTAGGCTTCCCTCTGCCGATTCTTCCCCCTCTGGGAACCACCATTGATTCGACACTGAAAGTAATAACTCATCTCAACTTTACATTCACAGCTGACATTTTAGACCGACATCTTAAAGTTAGTGGCTCTCTTTGTTTATATAAAATGTATTTTGCTATAAGGTTATGCACATCTTTTCTAGCTGTGCTTCCCCCCCCAAATAGTCTTGTAGAACCCAAGTATCTGGATAGCTCTTTTGTAAAGATCAAACTGACAAAATAATGCTTGGTATTTGAGTTGCTATGATACACTATGCAGTATTTATAACACGGAACTATCATTTTAATGCAACCTATAGTCCATTAATATGGAAGGGAAATAAAAGGGTTAAAAGAAATATGTAACATGAAAAGAAATGTAATAGGAGTTCTCGTTAGCATTAGTATTGCGAAAGCTAGGTTGATCTCGCCGTCCTGTTGTGGTAGCATTGATTAGAAACAACTAGATCAAATTTGAACTATACATAATTATATTATCTCATGAGGATTTTGTGCAACTGGATAGAAGCTACTGTAATACTCAATAAGACAGACACTGGAAGTGGAAGACAGTGCCCCCATCAGGAAATACAATAACAGCTGCGCTCTTGAGCGCTTAATGCTGGGCAAATTATTATTGATATTATAATTTTTTATTTACAAAGCCGCGACTGATTACGCAGCGCTTCTTACGGTACATAAATCCAAAAGGTATAAAGAAACCTAGAATTGAAAGACTAACCGATATATTAGATAAAGAGGTCCCTGCTTGCAAGCTTACAATCGTATGAGTGCAATTATATTCTTACAAATGTTTTCTAGATGCCACCATGCTTGACAAGTGCTACTGTCAGCCAACATAGCTTGAGAACACAATATAAATTGGAAATTCCAAAATAAAATTTAATTTGTAAATGTTCTAGCAGTTTGGGTAGCGCAATATTCCATTATTCCAACCAGGTGTTTGAAACCAGCTAGTCAGCAATCTGCAATAGCTTTCGGTGGGTCTTTCGACATCTTCAAATGCCCGGCATCGGCCACACTTACATCATTAGGCAGCTGCTGGCCTTAAAGTGCCAGCAACGCCTCGGCATCAGCTTTTATAATAAAAGTAGAGTGAGATACAAATTGATGTGAAGGTAAAAAAAAACAAATATTGTCCCTGGGTTAAATGAGTGATTTATATTGTATAAAACATGAAAGTTGATTCTGTTTACGTCACAGTCCTCTTATGTTCTAAGTTCTAACCGGCAAGCATATTGTGTGCATAAATTCCATTGCGTTCAACCTTTTCAAGATATCCCGTTTGCATCACTAATACAGATGAAGGCAAAAAAAAAAAACAATTTAAGAACATGCTAGTTCTCTTTTAAAGGTTGAAATAATTCATCCATGTCTCTAGGGGCAGTCAAGATAAACTCTGGATCAGCAACTTTTGAATTATCCAGAAAGTAAACCAGGTTATTCTTAAAAGCTTCCACTGTACTTGCAGTCTCCTTAGTGCATTCCAGAGCTTTACGACCCTTATTGTAAAAATGTCCATCACTCTGGTGTAGAAGATTCAAAAGCCAACCTCAGGCTGAACTAGCTCATGAGGTTTTTCTTGTGAGATATGATGTAGAGGTCCATGTACAATGTTCGTAT
>VKOC01000003.1:2183740-2217970 GCA_009364415.1 Spea multiplicata | reverse complement strand
CCTGAATAAAACTTCAGGAAAATAAGTAGTTCCTTTACTTCAGTCTGGCTCCTAATCCAATAAAATCTTTTGGTTTTTTTTTTTATTTTAATACTGAAATCATGCATTATTTACTTTCTGATTACACCGTAGTCAAATAGGCCATAATGCCTAATATTGGAACATGCTCACCAAAAAAAAGTCAATGTCCCCATTTGACTAACATATGCATTTACATACAGTACTGTAAATTTACTAATTAAAGATTTCATAAATCAGGAGTGCACTTTTGGTGAATGCAAAAAAAAAAAAATTATTAAATAAATAAAAATACCACAAAAAAACAAAACAAAACAAAAATTAGCAAAATATATGACGTATATTTTTTTAAATCAATGTATGTGGCCACAGAGAGCAGCTTCGCCTCGGTAGTCTCAGCACTGCTGTCCACCTTGGAGCCACAAAGGGTTAAAAGAGCTTAAAAGAAAACTTATCACCATCTGAGGTACCTTTCTAGGCATGCAAAGTTACCAAATAAATACAGTAGGTATCAAATTGAAAAAAAAAACATGCATATGCATAACTTCTCCATTGTGCTGGTATCGCAAACATGGAGCAAAAAAATATTCTGCATCCAAGCTGTGCGCCCCCCCAAAAAAAAAAATAGAAAAAAACCTTTGAACCCATCTGCAGTTAAAAATAAATTATAGCAGCAATTGCAGATGCTTGTCCTTTTTTTTTCCCTTTTAAAAAAATCTTTTAATATCGTATAATTTTTTTTCTAGGTCTTTACGTAGCATAAGTTCATATAAGGTGCTTTATGGATCTGTAGGTCACCAGTAAGTGCATAATCTTTCATTGGATAGGAAATACACTTCTTCAGATCAAAAAAAAAATAAAAAAAAATAAGCAAATGTTTGCATATGTCATTTTAACCCTTTGATGTTCATCCTTGGATGCATTGTGCGGTTGGCAGAAAAAAAAACTACTGTAAATCCATGCATATCTGTTAATTCTTAGTAATGGTTTGTTGGAACTTATGATTAACAAGCAAAGGGAATAAAATAGTTTTTTTTAACTTGCTTTTCTGTAGTATTTAATTTGTTAACTGCTACAACTGGTTGGGAAATACATCCCGCTGACCAGTTAAGAGGAAAAAAAACAAAACTCCATTTAAAAATAAATGATAATACGATCTTTCATGAATCCTGAAAGCTTCTTGTTCGCTGAGCATAAAATTCGCAATGCAACAATGCATTAACGTTGAGTAGTAAAGCATTCAAAGACTATAGTTTAAAGTGTCTACAGAAAGTGGCTGAGCCAATGGTATTCTGCAGCTGGGCCGTGTTCTACACATCTGTCAGCAGCTTGGTTTTGTTAACGCAGTTCTGATTGGCTACGGTGCAGTTGCCAGTTCTGAGATTTGACTCTCTAAAATTATCTATGCTATTATTCAGGTCCTCTTCAATCTCCATGTACTCAGATTTGCTCATTGTCGAAGAGCTGCGTCGACTCAGGTCACTCTCAGTGGCTAAATTGGGGGAGCTAACATGAAGTAACTGAGCCTGTTCCTCCCCCTCAGTTTCCCGGTGGTAAAAGTAGTTGAAGTTGGACACAATGACAGGTACAGGCAGGGCAATTGTTAGTACACCAGCGATGGCACACAAGGAGCCCACAATTTTGCCTCCAATTGTCACAGGGTACATGTCACCATAACCCACAGTGGTCATAGATACCACCGCCCACCAGAAAGCATCAGGGATACTTGAGAAATGAGAGTCATCCTCTTCAGCTTCAGCAAAGTACACTGCACTGGAGAACAAGATGACCCCAATGAATAGAAAAAAGATTAGCAACCCTAGTTCTCTCATGCTAGCTTTCAAGGTTTGTCCCAGTATCTGGAGGCCCTTAGAATGTCTGGAGAGTTTGAAGATTCTAAAGACTCTTACCAGTCTGATGACTCGCAGGATGGCCAATGATGTTGCCTGTTCCCCTTTTTGGGGTCCATCTTCCTCAGCCATTTCAGTCCCCAAAGTGATAAAGTAGGGGATGATGGCCACTATGTCAATAAAGTTCATGATGTTCTTGAAGAACTCTGGTTTGCTGGGACAAGAGAAGAACCTTACCACCAACTCAAAGGAAAACCAGATGATGCATAGGGTTTCCACCACAAAAAATGGATCTGTGAAGATGTTGGATTTGTAGAGTACTGTATTGTTTCCCATTTTGCGGCTGAAAATCCGTTCTTCCTTAAGCTCTGGCAAAGTCTCCAGACAGAAAATAACAATGGAAATGAGGATAACCATAACTGATATTATGGCAATGATCCTGGCTGGCCCTGAGCTCTCTGGGTACTCAAACAAGAGCCACACCTGGCGTTGAAACTCTCTTTCTGGTAATTTGCGTTCCTCCTCTCTTATAAAGCCCTCATCCTCACGAAATTTCTCCATGGCTTCTTCCCCAAGTTCATAGAACTTGATTTCCTCTGAAAACATATCCAGCGGCACGTTAACCGGCCTCCGGAGCCTGCCTCCAGACTGGTAATAATATAATATGGCATCAAAGCTGGGTCGGTTGCGGTCAAAAAAGTACTCATTTCTTAGGGGATCAAAGTAGCGCATCCTTTTTTTGGGGTTACCCAAAAGAGTGTTAGGGAACTGAGCCAAGGTCTTTAGTTGGGTTTCAAATCGCAGGCCGGCCACATTTATAACTACCCTCTCACAACATTCATGGTCCTCATGGTCCGGCTGATAGCTGTCCTGAGGGTGGCCGGGCAAGGCTGAGGTCTCGTCCATGTTATCCCCAGCTATCACGGTCATTTTTCCGGACAAGAGGGAGGAGGGATGGGGGAGGAGGAGGAGCAGTTGGAGATAATCACTTTTGTTATTGTAGCAAGCACCCTTTCTCAACTCCTTTTGGTATATCTCAGGATAATTATCCTGCCAACAGATTCTTGTGGGGGGAAAAGGGGTGGAGATGTCTTTAGATCACTTTAGAAAGCGATGCAGCTTTGTGTGCTTTTCCTTGAGCCAAATCCCCCTTTACCTTAGCTGAAATGTTACCAAAAAAATAAAATAATTCTTATTCTCTGTATCCTTTATTGATGCCGGTCAGTTTTGCTATCTGAATGTACCATTGCTTCTCTGCTGTCATAGTCTCCACACATGAAAAGCTTGCAAGATGCGAAAGCGACGGGGCTTTGCCAACTCAGCAGAATTCCTCCTGTTTTCCACTCCTCTTTGTTTTCAATCCTAGGTAAACCAGAGGATCACGCCAGTGCGGTAGATGTATGCTGCAGGGATACATACATAAAAAGTGCAAAGAGAAAGAACGTGAGACCTCAAGCTGGTGTCATTTGCCCGAAGAAGAGACCTAAAGTAGTCTCAAAAGCTTGCAATCTAAAGCAATTCAGTTAGCCAATAAAGCTATCGTCTTTACCAAATCTGCTCTTTTTCTTTCCGTCTCAATTCTCTACTACTGTCATTATCATTATCAAACAGCGTACGGGACGCATACTTTTTTCTAAGGTGCTTTATAAGCAAGTTTTTGGGTTTTTTCTTTACGTACCAGATATTTTGCATATTCCTACACGATAGACTTAAGCGAAGTATATTAACAAAGAGAAATCACTATGCTGCAGTGCATGGATTGCAGAGGAAAGGAAAGGGGGGGGGTAAAAGCCAGCAGGATCCTTACCTTGCCTGGGTGCAGCAAAATAAGATGTAATAGCAGGCTGCAGATGCTCGAAGCCTTGGTGCATGGGGCAGGCACATGCAGAACTCCCTCCTGCGACCCTTTAATATACAGATCGGTTTACAGCAGTGTAAGTATAGGTCCTGCTGAAATATTCATAATGCATACAGCATTGGGGGGGGGGTAAAAAGGCTGCATTGGAACCGATTCTATTTAATTTGTTGTGGATGCTGACCGCTTATCAGAAGTCCTTGGAATTCTCCGAACAAACGGTTTAATCCTGTTCTTGTGTTGCTCCGGCAGTAAAAATACAGAAAGTGGCGGTATACAAGAACCCAATTCCAGGGAACTGCAGAAAAGCTGCATCACAGGAGCAGAACAACCCCCCCACCACCACCACCACCACCCTCCAACCCCCTTTCGGTCTATAGCAGTAATGAGTGTGGTATTGGGAAGTAGGAATGCATTAAGGTGAACAGCAAACTCTCACCATTTATTGACGTTGCAGGATCAGCAGAAACATGAGAGCTCTTTGGTGCAGGCAGGAGACTGGGTATCACAAGTCCAGCCATTCAAAATATTACCTCTGAAGGCATTTTTTTACTGCTAAGGGGATGACACACTGAGACGCAATGCAGGCAGCATGCAATGTAAGCAGATCCCTCCATGTGTTTATTTAGAGGGGCATATATTAGACATGATCACCCCCAAACACATGGTGTGTGCACGGTGGCACGGGTAAAGGGGAAAGGCTATTTTTGACCCCAAGGCATGTGTACAGCAAACAGTCCAGAGTACTCATCAAGGTAGTAGGTACCAGAATATATTGTCGCTCACTTCTAAACCCCCAAAGATGCAGGGCCATGCCATAACTACATCAGTGCCCACCCTCCTCTGGAGCTCACCTTTACAACAAAATGTTAGTGATCACCCCACCCTGCCAATATCCCCCCAATCTGACGCTGACCTCTTCTAAATCTCAGGCTTCACCTTTACTCCTTCCTCAATACTAGTGATCACCCCTATAGATACCACCCTTCAGCACCAGTTTCAGAATTCAGGAGCTCCCCAAACACCCTTTCTCCCCCCCAGCTCAAAATTCCAGCACTCAGCCCCATCCCTAAGAAATACAATATAAACCATCCCACACATTGAAACACCTACCCACAGCCAGCAAAAAAAACCTATTAATCAACCTTATGCTCTCATACCCACTGCCCTGTGCCAGTCTCACCCACCTACCTTACCCCCTTCTATCCAGTTTCCCCACCATCCTGTGCCAGACCCCCACATCCTCCTCCATTGCATGGTTCCAATTGAAGCTTGAGCTAGGAGACCAGTCTACAGCAGTCAGGTTGGGAGTCACAAATAGCCTCAGATCACAAAATATACACAGTACAGTAGCAGATCAACACACATACCATGGTCCATGATAGATACAATGGAATCACAGAGGTCTGCAGAGTCAGGCATTACATGATTGGGCTCCTTCTGTGCTGTGATGCAGGGAGAAGCCTACACATTGTGCTGCTTCTTGGCTTCTCCTCTCCCCTCCAGTATGTGCTGCATTCACCAGCTCCTGTGTAATGCTAATGACCTGGCTGATAATGCAGTCCCAGCAGCAGGAGCAGCACACACTGTAATGTGCAGCAGGCTCAGGGAGCTGGTGCAGTGGATTGGCTTTCAGAGCAGAGACCTGGAGCCCCCTTAGTGCCTGCTTTCCTGCCTGCCTGCCTGTCTGCTTGCTCTGTAGGTGTAGGGAAGACAGCATTGCTCAGAACTGCACCCTTTCATCCCCCTGCAGTGCTGCTGTGGCAGGGAATAGGCAGCTTGGATTTTTTTTTAAGTGGCAAGTTCATGTTACTAGACCAGCTGTCAATAGTAATCCACAGCCTCTCACAATGCACATATATATTGTGTGTGTATGTGTTCAAAATACAAATAAGATAGCATGTTATGCCTACACGTAGTCTAAATCTATGAATCTATCATCTATCTCATCTATATGCACTGAGTCTATTTATAATTAATCTATCCATCTATATATATATATATAAATATATATATTATATATATAATATTATATATATATATATATGTGTTATATATGTATATATATATAATATTAATATATAATATATATATATATATATATAATATATATATATATATGAACTTAGGCACCAAACTAGACAACGATAAGCCTTGCTTTTACAGTTTTGTTAATTTAAAAGAGTTTGGTTGCCGCAAAGGCTTCCGGGAAGCAACAAAGATAGCAACATAAAAGCAGGAGCCCATCTAATGATCATTACTGTTATTAGAAACATTAAATACAATTTGACAGACGATAAGAACCGTCGGGTCCTTCTATTTGGCCCATTTTTTTCCTGCTTTCAATACTTGAACCTTAATCAGTCCTTGGCTACCTATCCCCTGCATGTTTACATTATCTTATTGTCTTCACCTCCACCGCTCTGGCTGGGAGGCTGTTCCACTTGTCCTCTCAGTAAAGTAAACCTCCTTTACATTAAATCCAAGCACCTGGTTCTTTAGATGTAACGTAAGCAGGGTTTACTTTACTATTCTTTTTAAAAATGGAAATGTGTTGTCCAAAGCTGTATAATAGAGGGTGATCCAAAAAAAAAAAGAATGCCCATGGAAACACAATGGAAAGATACAAGATTTCAATTAATTTGCAACATTTATTTTTAAATATTTGAAATTTAATAAACAACTCAATTTAACACGCAATAAAAAAATTAATTACGGATCCTTTTATGGCGGAACACACTCACTTCGCTAAATGAGAAGTCTTTTGCCCCAAGAGGTTTTACAATAGCCACATCTTTGAGATGGAAACGTACGATGCTGCTGTAGTGATTTATTTGAATCCTCTATAACCCAAGGACGACTGCAGTGGATTTTAACATTTTATACATGCTTATATACGCACAGCATAGCGCCCATTCCGCCATAGGCCTATAGGGGTCCGTGATGCCTTGCGGCTGACCAAGAAACAAAAAGACATATCTAGGAACACTCAGGGTTTGACCATTAAATCTTCACAATGGGCCATTAACTATACTCAGATTCAGCTCTGTAAGAAAGTTGCCAGGTGTAGTAATAGGAAGCATTTGGAGTAAGTGGAAGTCAATTCTTCTGGTTCAGATATAGGCGGCATTCACGTCTAAACAAACCTAAAACCCAACAAACCCCTGTTGTGACAAAGACAAGGTTCGGCTGCTCCATAACCTCTTGAGGATCCAGATCCCTGCTTCTGTAAATTAAGATTGGCACTATGACATTTCAGAAGCCTAAGCAGCTAATGCAGAAGTTGGGTGTATCTGTATGGCTATGACTTACGAAAGGAACATTTATATTCACCCCTTAATGACAAAGCCTGTACATGTACAGCCTTAAAATGCATTGTTTTCAATGGGTTTAGGGACCGCCCACTGTCCTTAAGGGGTTAAAAGGTGTTATTTTGGAATAAAAGCAAAGCAGTTTTTCTTCAATAGGAAAGAGCAGAGCACACTGAACCATATGCCGAGAGAGGTTGCTTCCTTGATACCTGGAATAAGAAATTGCCCCTTACGGTTCTCAGGCATTATGAATGGGACACTCCAGACATCATATGCACTTTAAAGCATATGACAGCAGAGAGGTGCCTTGACATTTCCATAGTGTCATTTTTACAATTTTTTTCCCTTTCTTACCCCCTTACCTTGCCCGGAGCCTTCTATTTTTTAACGCAGGATCACAGAACATTGCATTACGTGGCCCCACCATGTCCCTGCCTCTGCGAGTGGCCTGGTCTAAGTTGGACAACTTTTTGTGGAGGAAATTTGGAGAATTCCCCCCCCTAAACCAGCCTGTCTGAGAGTTCCCAAGTAAACTTGGTCTGTCACTTTACTCAAGCCTACAGTCCAGAACACCAATACCATAAAAAAGGAGTTTCTAATTCCTATATATCTTTTTTAATATCTATACACTATTGCATGGGTTTATTAAGTATAGCTATGTGTGAAATATAAATTGGAGGATCCTATTCATGTGCCAAAAAGATGCTGTGATTGTTTTACTTAATGAAATTATATTACAATATATTATAGCATATGTTTTGCAAAGTAGTTGGTATATATATATATATATATATATATATATATACATACACACATACATACATACATGCAGACAAATATACCCCACCGTCCACCCTCCCACCCTTTGAAAAGCATCTTGCTTTACATGTTACCAAAATTAGAAGTAAACTAAATCCTGTAGTAGGTCTGTATGTAACTATGCTTTGAATAATATATCATATCAACAATGTAACAAAATATGTAACAGCTCAAACTTGGAATGATTTATATGTTTTCAGGCATACAAAATGCCAAAGTGTACAGATTTTATACTGCAAGCAAATAATGTTTGTAAGGGAAATACTATTGTTTCTTAATAGAACCTGAAAATCATTTATGTCCGCAAAGACCTTCTAAATCAGTTCCACGGTGGGCACGCGTACCAATTGTTTAAATGGCATGATGTCCCTTCATGGTTTCTAACAGGTGAAGGTAAAAGCCATAGTTTACTTTTAAGATATTAAAGTAAAGAGGGAATTATCTCCTTTGGCATAATTAAACTAGCTTATTGGGTACTTGAATAATACAGAAATCAAAAAAAGACTCATGGCTAATTGACAGGAGAGTACACTGGGGGTCTGATCACCCAAGAGGGTCATCTGCCCACGGATTTTGCAGCAGGGGGACTGCCCCCTGATCTACCGCCAAGGGACTAGTCGGCCTTGGCCTGGATACATCACTGCTGCAGAGCACCATCTCCTCAGCAGTCCTGTTTTCTCACTATTATTATTATTATTATTGTTATTATTATTATCTTTTATTTATATAGTGCCAGCAATTTATGCAGCGCTTAATACAATACATATATTCAATGGGTCTGACAAGACGAGAATTGACAGACTAAGACAAACCGATACATTAGGTAGAGAGAGCCCGGCTCGCAAGCTTACAATCTTGAGGGAATGGGGAGACAAACATAAGGCACAGAGACGGGTGAGAGGTAGTGTGGTGGTTGTATCGATGACAAGGAAGTTCTAGCAGCTAAGATGGTTCGGCTTCTCTGAAGAAGTGGGTTTTGAGATGTTTCTTGAATGTTGGGATGGAGGGTGAATGCTGAAGGTTCCTTGGGAGTAGATTCCAGAGATATGGGGCAGCCCGAGTGAAATCTTTTAGCCAAGTATGCAGGTTTGCTTGGGCTTCAGTTGTTGTGGGGAATATGAAGGTGGCTTCGAGGGCTTTTAGCAAAGTATTCAGGTACCGCTCAAAGCAGGTAATCAGTGGCAGGAATGTGCTCCCATTGAAATCAGTTGAAGCCCTTTCTGCATGTCTCATTAGACTGGCCATCTGGAGCCCTTGGTCAGCCACTGCTGGAAATGGCTGGTGTTGGGCATGCCATGTGGGTGTAGACAGAAAGAGATGTGTTTAGCCACCCATCTCCTGCAAACTAAGGCACTAGGTTGGTGGTGAAAGAGGCAAATGCATGCGTCTATGAATTTGCAATCTGGTATTATATATTAAATTCATTAAAGTGCATGTGATGGCTGGAGTTTGGTTTAACTATCCCGGATGAAGGGACCTCACTGCCCCTAAAGCTTCCGTTGACAATTCTGCTGGTTACATTATTTTAACATTTAAGCAAAAATAGAGAGGTTTATGTAGTGTATTGAACTCTTAAATGTAAAATGTGGGATGCTGAAAAGTTCAGTTTCATGCTCCCCCAGAGCTGAGATAAACTGCAAGACTAGGCATTACAGTTCTAGGTGTAGGACTCTAATTTAAATTATACTCTATTATTATTATTATTATTACCGGTATTATAATTATTATTATTATATATTCTTTATTTAACAGTGCTAATGATATGCTCGCATTATGGGAACATGCATCTTGGAGGTATCATTTATGAAACAGGGACACCTGTCACTTATTTTCTCCATCTCATTCAATAGCAGATTGGGCATTTTATTCTTTGCACAGAAGGTGTAATTACAAAGGAACTTTTCTGATTCTATGGAAACAGCCTACCAAAGCCTGATTTTGTGTCACATGACAATTGTATTCCCAGGAAAAATCATAAACGAGGCAAATGTTATTGTTTAAAGGGACGGTCATGCCTTTTTCTCCCAGGGGTTCAGGGGAGCCTACTGAATTTCACATGGGTACGTCTCCAGAGTGTGTGAAACCTAAAGCAGAAGGAGGCAGAGAATGTCAGAGAGCTTTTAACGCACCTTGAAGACTTCACAGGATCCCCTCTTCTGGAGGAAACCAAGAAGATCCAGTCCTCACGCAGGCATTTTGGCCAGCAAGGGGAGCACCACATAACCCTGGGATCTAGCGATTCTCACCTTGGAGTAGACACACTTGCACCTTGAGCATAACATCTTCTTAAGGCTAACATGCCCTACCTATACCAATGGACATGATAATGAGGTGAAACGTTGGTGAAGCTAACATTTTGCCATACTCATAAAAAGTGCTCTTTAAGTATCTGCTTAGGAATAAAAATCAGCCAATTAAATTGCAGGTGGACATCACGTTTTTACCACCACGCATTCTTGCTACAAAATGGGGCAATAAAAACCCAAGTTCCGTAGCATATACCTCTCTATCTCTACAAGAGTGGAAAGAGTCCAGGAGAAGAAAGATCTCGGGAAAATCTCACAGGGCCCTCCTAAGTGCTTGCCCCTAACCAAGGGTAGCCTTTGTCATGGAATTTCTGGATAACTGCATTTCTCACATTAAAAAGTTAATACTTTTTGGTAATTCTGTGTTCACCATTTATTCTCATCATCAAGAAGCATTGAAGCTGCTCTTAACCGCTTGAGTGCCAAAGGGTTAATTCAAGGTGCATTCTGTGAGCAGTATCCATGTGTCGTGTCGCATTAATAATTTAGCATAACAGAATACCGTTAGGCCGAATAATTTAGCTCTTTCCAATTAAGCTTCCCACTGGCATGCATTTTCTGTTATTCTATCATCACGTTTAGACTTTGTTATTTTTTTTTTTTTGTTGCATATAGTTAGGTACAACATCTAAATGAACTATTTAATGGAGCATTTGCACCTGTACAATTAATGTTGCGTCTGCTTAAATTTACAGAGCTTAATAAATTATCCCGAGACTTGCAAGGTGCACGCGGCCAGATGGCTTCACAGCTTAGTCCTTCACCTCGGCATATTATTTTTTTTTCCAGAAATCTGATCTCAGACAGTAGAGTAGGGATTTCCTGATTCTCAGTGGTGTCTTTGTACCGAACTTACATTCAATATTTTCTTGTTAGAAGATGCGTAACATTGCGGGGCATAATAGATTCCTACATAGCGTGATGTTGGGGCAGAATACTTATTAAAGTAAATCCATTTCAAAAAACCTCTAACTTTGCTTTTATGTTTACCAATCGGTGCATTTTCTGAAGATATTTAGTCCACCTAATGGACGTTGAGATTGGTGGCAGCCTGTGGCAGAGCTGTCATTGCTTAAGCAATTTCCTGTTCTATCACCCTTCTCGTGACGCACATAAACCAATCAACAGTAATCAGCAACTTAACAATAGATGAGAGATAACATAATGGGGATAAATAATCATTTTAAAGTTGATGCCCCAGTGGAATACACATACAGTGGGTTTCTAATACACGTGTTTTGATTATTTGGGTCTGTAAAGACCATTAAAAAGATTTATTCATGAAAGTGATAGTGTCTTTTTAACAGACTATTGTAAATGCAGGTCTAATGCTGGATGACCTTGATGGTTGTCCGAGGTTGGCAGACTTTGAGTGGCTTGATGCCATTGGTGATCATACGTTTTGGTTGGCATCAAAATATATCAGCCTTACCAGAAAATATGAGCCTACTTGATTTAACTTTTAATAGTCCTCGCCCTACCATCTGTTTCCTGCAAGAAATGCCATATACTGGAATTTTATAAAATCTTACATTAAATCAATACATGTTTTATTACAATAAGATCATACAAGCTTCAATTTAAAGATACTTATTGTATGCAAAAATCACACTCTGGTGCAAGGCCATCATGAAAGATAATTTAAAATCTTATTATTTCCAGATCTTGTAGAAATCTAAACTTCATGATATAGATATAGCCACAAAACCAACACTGACTGGTAGAGATGACCACTGTGTGATTGGAACAAAAGATTTCATTCCAGGTGTCTGTTCTGCTCTGTAGGTTCTCGGCAGGGTCTTACCAGCGTGACAACTCGGTTCCTTTTGGGGATAACCTTCCAAGGGTTGCATTTGAAGTATATCAGTGTTTTTCAAGCATTCTATTTAAACGGTCAACTGTGATCCCAAGCCTTACCCCCCAAAAAAACACCATGACAACGAATCAGGTGAACATTGAGCCATACTCACTTTCAACCTCATTATCATTGATTTATTTTTTTTACCCATTGTCATTTATGTGTCATTAGTGACAGAGTGCAGTTTAGTATTTGTTAGTTCATACATTCAAAATACATAAATTCTCATTATATATATATATATTATATATATATATACATACACATACATACATACATACATACATACTATACATACATACATAACGGCACATTGTACTTCAGTGTGAGTGGTAGACTGGCTGGCGCCCAACTAATAGTGTTGACAGGTGTGACCTCATTCCCCTGAGGTCAAGCGTGGGAAGAGGTCAGACTCATATATATCCAACGATTGCAAGCATCGGTTGTATCAGCAAGGACTTGTTTATTACCAATGATTACACATGACTTCAAAAATAATAGGTTACAATCTAGACATATCTATACTATTTCCCAGTTGAAAATGGTAGCAAACTGGGACAATTGCCATCTCTGAACTATAAAAATAACTCCTTGAAGAGATACACAAATTTGTCAACTTCTGACAACACAAATGACATAAAAGGGGAAATGTTTGGCAATTTATAAAGTTATGGGTTCACTACCCTAGGCCTGTCCTGATTGGCCAGTCACCCTAGCCCAAAATCTGCACCTGACCATTGGGTGTATAGGCCATATACACAAATAAAACTGGGTGAAAACTGACTTCTCCTGAAGATTTATCGATACAAGAGCTGATTTGTTTTTAGAACCAATACAATCTTGTTTTGACCCACACTCAATGTAGCTTGTTAGATGGTCTCGGGGGGTCATTGGTAATGTTTAGTGTATGTTGAATTTGTTCCTTTCACTAATTAGCTACTACTAGGGAGTCGAGCCTCAGGATGACCTAGCCCCACCACCTCTCATTAAAACACTACTTCATTAACTAGTACTTTCAGATGGGCTGCAGAGGGTTTAAACTAGCTGGTCCTTTACATCACCAAGTAGCCTCTATTATAGAGGCACACTATAGCCAATAATGGCCATTTTTTCTTTAAGTTGGTGTCCCTCCTTGAGATTCAAGACTTGCTTCATACATCACTCCATACGACCAACAACTGGTTCAATACGATCTGCTCCATGCTATATGTGGAAAAAAAGAAATAACATATTTGAACAAATAAGGGTTAAAACTGCGTAATTAAATGTGTAGTAAAAAATGGTTTATTTTTGTTTTTCTCCTAATGCCCCCCCTCCCCCCGTCTTACAATGGTTTCTTGCTTTAAACTTGATGCTTGGGTATTGTTTTAGAATAAAATTTATGTGAGGTTTGTAAGAAATGAAAACTAGAAGTCTGTGTCACACAAATGTAGCTTATAAATAGAATTCTGATTAATGATATTGTCTCAAAAATGTAGATTAAGCACTTGCTAGTACTCTTAAGTATGCATTTTGATTTTGCCACGCACACAAAAACCACCCTTAAATGATTACATTGCATCTTAGAAAGTTATAAATATTATGGATAATTAGTTAAATCTCGAACATGAAGCCCATATTAAGATGGCAATACAGCATGCAACCTTATGTCTTAAGTCTGAATTTTTTAAGCAATATAATTTGACAAAATAATCCTAAATACATAATTTTTAAGTAATCCAGTTTGTATGAAAAGTCACCAACCTACGTAGTTGTTTTTAATCCTCTTGAGAGGAGTTACAGCTTTTATACGACTCGCTGTCAAGAGCTTGCAAACTACCATGCGTGTATCCATGCGCAGAAAGTGACCAGGTAAGTGCTCAGCAGTCACCATGTGTCTTTGTGGGTCGCCATGTTTGGCTCAGCCATGGACGTTGAAAGTTGAGTCCTAGACCTGATGCCAATATAAAAATGACTGTTCCTTAAGTGTTCAGTTACAGTGGCAGTAACTGGCAAAGGCTGACTAAATGCATAGACCTAGGGCAGGTCTAGGGAGCGGCCTCCCCTCTGCTACATAACGGGGACCTTGACCACCATCTTGGACGAAAAGGCTGCCTGTAGCACCACTGTTTAACAGGCCAATTAAAAAGGGAGATCACTAATCTCTCCAAATGGCCCGCTAACACTATGAGGGACTGTGCCAAGTCAGCACAGCCTCCATAGTTATTTTCCACCCAGCCCTGCACATCCCTACACGGTAGAGCGCCAAGATATGACATCATATTCTGGCGCTCAGCCCTAATGATGATGGCGCAGAGGTGGGGGAGTGTCTTTAAAGTAAGACAACGTTGTCCGACTCGTACCACTGTTCTTGACTCAATTCCCCAGTTGTCGTCAATCGCTGCACTATGAATAGACCCTAATGTTTCATGTGCAAAATAAATAAATCCAGTTGTGCTGGTGGAAGGGGCCGCAATCATGTTTACTTTATGCTAACAAACAGGCGCATGCAGTAGAGGAATGTCGTTTTCTTAGGGCACTAGAAACCCTAGGGTCTGCCCTAAATCAGTCCATTCTGTTTACCAGTGAAACTCATTCCAATCCCTGTGTTATAAACCACTGTTGGATAAAAAAAACACTTTTAAGGGCTTAAAACACTGATTTCTGATGTTGTTTATCTTTTTTCTAATATGCGGACCAACAATGTTATTTTTCAATAACAGGAGTAACATTTTTGAAAACCCCTTTTTAAATGATTTTCAATTTTGGTGCCAAATGGTGTTTTTTTGTGAATTTTGTTTAGAACTTCTCTGTAATTATATTGTCATATTATAATACACAAATGCCAAAAGAACAAAAAAAAATAGCTCTAGTAAACAATTATAGGAAATAACAATCAAATACAATAACAAATATCGAGCACCAGACCTCTATCACAGACGAAGTCTTCTCCCATCTCAGTATGGCTGCCCCAGGTCACTCTGGATATCCATGAAAAAGGGGAAAGAGAAGCCAATTGGTGTAATGCCACTGACACCCCTACTACAATACCCGGTGGTGTGTGTTGAAACATCACTTTTTTGTTGGAAGTTCCTTGTGTGTTTTCTTCTGTTATCTGGCATCCAACCAAGACATTTAGAACACAAGACCATAGTTTTACGTGTAGAAACCTCATGGGAGGAGGTTCTTTGTAAATCCATTGATGTAGAATTGTGTTCGACGCAACCGCTAACACTATGTGACTCAGTTTAGTCTGGCGTTCTTGGGTTGGAATGGAGATTCCAAGAATACCCAGGAAACGTTACATTTGTGATCATTGACATGACAGGAACACACAAGGAGCTAGTGTTATGTTCTATCACATTCCTTGCTACTGATGTTTTAAACTTACCAGGAGAAAATTGCCATCTACGGTGCCTTCTTATCCCTGATGTCTTCACAAAGTACACTTATGAGCACTTTATGTCCCTCTGGGACCTGCTGGGCTAATAGTAATAATTATATACATATAGCTAGACATAAACATTGTAAGGTGAAAGCAGATAAAATAAAGCAAAATGCATTTCCTTATATAAATTACTTAATATTTGACCCTTCCCTTGTTCTTATGAACACAAAACAATGCTCACTTAGCATCTTAGTAGACAATGACGAATGTATCTACCTATAGTTCTTAAAAGAAAAAAAAAGAAAAAAAAACATAGATATTGTTGCATTGCTTAGCAGCTGTATATATATGATAAATAGCATTCAACTATTACCATAAATCACTACCTTATTACCCGTCACTCTTCTTCAGCTGTTGATGGTTCCTTCTGTTACCTCTGTGTGTCAGCAGTAGGGATATCCAGTGGCCATACATGATAAAAAAAACGTGTAACCAAGAATTTGGCATATGTTCTGGGCAAAAAATGTTTTTTTTGTTGTTTTGGGGGTTTTTTTTAAGCCCGAGTTGTCGTGCTTCCATTGGTTATTGTGAAGATGAGCGCTAGTGCTCCAACTGCTGATGTAAGGCCACAGTGGAAACCAGGTCTTCTGCCAACTGGACTCCTTCTTTGAGGGTAATTTGCATAAATACCCCAGATTTACGTAACATTATCATACATTGAATAAAACATAATGACACAAAATGGTAGGTGCTTTCCGTTGCTGGTAGTTATGGTTTGCGCTACACTTCCACAGTTCGATTTTAGGAACCTCATTGATAAGACCAAGCTGTGTCTTCAGGTTATTGGTTTTCTTGCGAACACATAGTCACCTGTTATCATTGATCTGGACTGGCCCCATAAAAACCAACATTATAGAAAACTACAGTTGACCGTAGGCCTGAAAAATAGCAAGAGTTGAGGAAAAACAGGAACAAACCTCTGAACTTTACCCAAATACACATTTAAGTTTATTTGTAGGGTTGCTTTGTTGAACCCCCCCAAAAAACATTATCAGAAACTTTAGTCTAGACTTTATCATTCTTCAATCCTGTGTTGGCCTTATCTCCATTAGACTTGTTTGTCCAACAAGTGTAGAGGATCGGAGCTGTGATATAGAATCTGGATCTGTTTAGTATAGTACAATAAAGTATTGTATTATATGTATTGTTTGACCGATAAACGTAGCATTGCCCCGCACTCGCTTATAAAGGTTCTGTCTTATGTAAAGCATAATTATACTTTCCAGTGGAATGTCTTATGCTGTATACTGTTAATATAAATCGATTAAACATTCAATGTATAGTCAGGAGCATAACCTCATCTATGTAATTTATTTCTATGTAAAAATCAGACATCACTTAAACTTTCCAGGAACCTGGTTAGTGTAATGATGAGGGTAGCCTGTCGATCGGCACAAATTGATTTGGTCAGCAGCCATGTATGACATACTTTCCCGAGTACCTGTGTTTGGGAACATGTGAACCTGAAAAGTTTACCAGGACACATATGTTCTTTATTCTTATACCAAGCTTTATTACCGCCATAAGATCAACATTTTTTTACCAACCTGCCAATAAATCACTGACAAGCAGGGGTAGGCAAAGTGTCCAAGGACGCCAGTGTCCGTGGCAAGGTCTGTGAGGTCCACAGAACATCATTAAATTGTCCATCACAGGCCACAGTAAATGTCCATCATGAGTAATGTCAGCGCCGACCTCTGCCGGCAAGGTCTCATCACTCTTACGGAGACTAATGGAGTTTTTATGGGAACTTATGCCATTTTTACCCCAATCTGAAGGTCTCAGGGTCATACTGTCTGGAGCTGCCTCCCCAATATTTTTTTTCTGATTTAGTGAAATCCCTGTTTGAATATAGGTGATGTCATCAGGGATATCTTTACCATCTGTCAAAAAAAATTACTTTCCAGAGGTCTATTCTAACAGCATCTTGGTTGAAAACATTACCAAGTTGCCAAAATAGAATCTCTAAGATTTGGTCACGAAACGGCTAATGTTTGCAGAGTTTCATAATGAGCCTTCCAAAGGCCCCAATCTATGCTCATTCCACAAGAAAGGAATGGGTTAATCTTATGCTTGGCAGCCTAGTCTAATTTTCACCCAAGGCTCTAGAGCTGGCATTTTTTTTTTCCAGTGGAGCGGATAATGTTATCTCAAACCCCACATATAAAGTAGCTTAATTCATTGATTATATATATATATATATATATAATATATATATATATACACACACACACAACACACACATATATATATAATATATATAAAATCAATGAATTAACTACTTTATACACACATATACACCTTTGCATATTTGATGTAAATTTTATTACCTATAATTTTTCTGCGGTTATTTAATCAATTTACATTTCAAATGACACCAATTATCCTAATGAATATCCTAGTGAAAATACACTTTACTGTGGAAATGCAGGGGTTAAACTGAGTATTTCCCCATAGCTAAATAAGCACTCCATATGATGAAATGAACGTTTAATTTCACAATCAGGGAAAATCTCCACTTTCGCACTTTTTAACCCTTTTGAGGGCCCCCCTTCGCGCCGCAATAACCATTGCACTACTAAGAACAATCGATAGGACCCCTCAGTTAGCCGAAGGGTTAATGCGTTACTGCAACACTTCACTAAGCTTGACTTGCAGCCACAACACAATGAGCTAATGTATGGGTCATGTTCATGCGGCAAAAAACGAGACTGTACCACTGCGAGGTTTTGGAGTAGGGGTGGTATAAAAAAAACCCTTAGCCTATTATACCAATATAAACATTTTTTTAGGAGTTGTTAAATAAAAACCAGGAATTATACGACTAACAGAAATTGGACTTAGTTTTCCGTCCCTACACGACACTTAAAAGCACGACATCTTGCATTGACGGATATAAACATCTCCCGGCCTTATCCCATTTGTTACATTCCGGCCCTGCGTAAGGTCTTTTTAAAAATAGCATATGAAGACTCGAGGGAAAAGAGCCCAGTTTCTATATATAGCAGCAAGGTTGGGTGTATGTGTTCTATAATTACATCATTCATTGTCACTTTCGAGAGGGGTTTCCAGGCATGATGGGTAGAGCCAAGGAATCAATTATTTCTTACAATGATCCATTTAACTCCTTTGCAGAAAAAGATGCCGGGTTCGTCTCGCAACCGAGTGAGAACAATAGACGTTTCATTAGGTTTAGGATAAAATAGTCTTTATTCTGACCTGCGCTACAGCGAGCGATACTGAGATCACGTCAATGACACTTTGCCACTAGCTGGTCACATCTGTAGATTATCTGGCCATGAATCCATGGGGCCAACAATAAATCTTTCAGAAGATTTCTATTGAACCCTTTACGAAGCATGAAATGTGCCCTCCCCCCATGCTGTTTCACATGTTCTTTCTTCCTCTGATGCGATGACATCATACGTGGATCTTTCATAGTAAACCTCGTTTAGGTTTCCGCGAGTGGGTTTTTCATCAGCGCGTGACATGACAACACAGGTTCAAAAAATAGAAGGAAATACTAAGGGATCCTAATATGAATAACCTGGAGGAGAAAAAGATGGAATAGGGGAGAAACATTTAAAGTTTTATTGTGTACAGGAAGGACATTTATCCCTAAGGAAGAATTGCAAGAACAAGAGGTCATCATCTAAAACCAGAGGGTCAGATGTGTAATGCAAGGAAATTGCACTTTACTGAGAAGGTGGTAGATAAATGGAACAACCTTCCAGGAGAAGTGATTTCTGGCTGTGGCTACCCAGAGTCCCCCTTGCGGGATGCAGGTCGGTGGGCAGTCTCGCTGATGTTCCGGGTAGTCCCGATACTGCAACGCCTTTGTTGATGGGGAAGTGGGTTGGGAGTGCCGAAACGCGAGCCCATTGTTTCCCCCAGGTGACCTGGAGAAGTGGCGCTTCACTCGAAGAAGTTCCCAGGTATGATTCTGATGCAATACACGTTCAGGGTTTGTGGCCAGAAATGGAGACACTGGTCAGGAAATCCAAAAGTCAGAACATAACAAAAAGAATCTATTAGCTTTCTTATATGTCTAATGAGGAGAAGCACGATACTGAAATCCAAAATTATTAAACTAAGTGTTGGAAGATCTGTGTGAGGCTTACGTCCGCATCCTATTTATTGGCTGCTATAAGGAAGAAGAATATGGAATCCTAAAACGTGACACCCGTGACCATTCTAGACATTCATAATCTGGGAAATTATCTTTAAAGACCAGTAATATGTTTTTAAGGCTCTTTTAAATATGTGCTTTATCTTTTGCCCAAAGTGCATGTTATTTGTTCAAATTGCACTTTGCAAACCTACCTTATGTGTACAACCATGTGAGAGCAACCATCTTCACCACCTGCTCCTAGAATCTGCAGGATTATACCTGCTAAGATTTCAGGTGTTCGAATCAGGACACCTGTGTTGGGGGTGTGGCAAAGGGTGGGATGTGGGCATGGCATGGTCACCTGTCCACCTTACCTGAATAACTACATAATGACACTTGAGTTGCAAGAAGCCAAAAGAGGAAGCTGCAATGTTCCAGCACAGACCTTTAGTGATTCGTCACATTCTGGGGCCGGTCAAGCAAGATCAGAGGATTTCCCGAACAGGCCCATGCTCTCCACAGTAGGGTAGCTACCCGGGACAGAGGGACAGTGCCCCAAAAAACAGGAGGTATCTTACACAATATGACCAAACGTATGTGGACACCTGTCCATCACACCTATTTGTTGGATATCCCATAACAAAACCATGGGCATTATTACAGTAGGCACTATGCATCCGCGAGACCAAGATTTGTCCATCAGATTCCGGATGCTTGCTCCATCACTCCATAGGTAATGTTTTTACTGCTCCAGAGCCCAGGGGCGATATGCTTTACGCCACTCCAGCTGATGCTTGCCATTTCACATAGTGAACTTCGGCTTATGTGCCGTTGCTTGGCCATGGAAATTTGGAAACCCATATGAAGCTGTGACTCACAGTGTTTGTTATTGTGTTATTATTCACAGTCATACACCAAACCCTTTGTTGACCCACAGAGTTGCATATTTCATGCAAATGACAGGGCTACATGAATAAGAATCTATTAAGGTCAAAGCCAGGTGTTTGCCTTTTTATCACCCTTTTTTTATCAGCTTAACCTCCTTGTAAGTCGAGCTGAACAAAAAAATACAAAAATTCTTGGATACATGAATTCTTAAGATGATGGCCTCTAAGGCTGCTCAAACTTTTTTGAATAAACCTTATATGTGAATATTTGATAAATTGTAAAAGTGTCAAATTGTTAAAGTGTATTATAGCATGTCATTAACAAAAATCAAGGACACCTGGCAAATACTATTTAGAACACTTATCTGAGACATAAATAAATGGAATTCCGTCACTCAGTATGGAAGTATATTGCTCAGTACCCCAACATTGGAGAGTCCTATATATTCTCCTGCAATTTTAAACCCTGAGTCAGCTCCATGGTAAGTAATACAGCCATGTTACGATTAGGTAGGACACTAATGCATACTATATATCATTATATATACATTAAATGTATCACTAATTGGTTAAGGGACCTTAAAATCCTACAGTCATCATGTACGGTATAATACAACGGCATCACTAGTTACTGTGAAACGCAACTCCAGTAATACATTTGGTCCATCACAAGGTGGCGCTCTTTCTATAGGACCAGTTCCTCACAAACATGTTGTGTTGTGTGTGTGTGTGTGTGTGTGTATGTGTATGTGTGTGTGTGATGCTGTCACCTAAACATGACTTATTAATAGACATTTGTAAATTGTGGTCATCCTGCTTGTAGCGTGTAAAGATTATAGGTTTAGATCATGTAACCCCTAGTTTTAGCTACCGAGTTAGACATCTGAGACAGCTGTTGTACCGGCACTTTAAACAGGTCAGCATTTGCCAACACGCTTAACCCCTTCATGACCAAAGCTATTTTGTGCCACAAAACAGGAGCACTTTGGGAACTTGAATTACACAGGGAATTCATTAAAGGCCAAGGTGGCATCAGATGGCACTCGGAGGCCCTGCACAAATAAAAGGGAGCACTTCCGTGAGTTGTGGTATCTTGACCACCTCAAGAGCCCCCCAAAAATTGCACTTGTGAGTTCATGGAAGAAAGTAGCACCTGTTCCCCCTTTGCATGACCATCATTGTGACATTTACGCAGGAGGTTTAAAGTCCTACGCTAATGTAACCCCCAGAGAGGAACTAGGAAATCTTAGAGAAGAGGTCACGCCAAGGGTCTAAGCTGAAGTGGGACCTCAAATTTCCTGACGGATAACTCCTCGGATAACTCGGAAGGTCCATGTCTTCTTTCAGTCTTAGTATGTGTTCACACAACCAGCAGGTGGAGGTGATTAAAAAGGTGTCTGCATACTCCATTCTCTGTTTTTCTTTTATAGCAATAAAATAATTCTGATAGTAATGAGACAGCATTAAAGCAGAAACGCATCCGCAACCGGCAATGTGATACCGTGGTTCCCTAGGTGATCAATGGCATAACCCGTTTTGGTGGCGGGGAAGTGGTTTTGAATAAAGTTGGAGAGAAAATGAGGTTCTGCATACTTTTCTTTTTGGCATCAGAAACTAGAATATCACTGAATTAAGATAGTGACAACCAAAAGCTTTCTGCAACTGTTGTGCTAAAACAAGTGTCCATTTTGGGCCGTTAAAATACACAAATGCAAAGGGCACTGAAATGTTGTCCCTACTTTATAATGGGTGAAAGTATATCTACATTAAAAATAGATCGGTCAAATAGTCTTGTAACGATCATGACTAATTGTTTACCTGTAGTCTATTTGTTATTTTCTTCTTTTTACACATCTAGCTTAATCACACTTTTTCACACCAACGAAAGGATGTGTCTTCAAGCAAGGATCTGGTATTCAAAAAAGAGTTTGAGGAGATAATAAGCCCTTTCTTACTCCTTAGATTTGACATTTTTTCTTTGACTTGATGAGAAAGATTACATTACATTTTAGTCAACATATAAAACAAACCATCTGGTCCGCCATCTTTTTTTAGGTTTCTTTGCTGGCTCAGGCAGGCTTTTTTTGCTTCAGATTATGACTACAGCTGGTCTTAGCAAATATGTTTGAACCGGAAAAGACCCCCTTTCAGTTTTCTGTACTCACTAGTGGATTAGAAATGGTTTCCTGCCATGTTTATTGCCACAGTGGGGCCAAGGAGAAGCTAATGGGCTTCTTGGATGTATATCTTAGTGTATCAGCTGTCAGTGTTTGTTAAACAGGCCTTTAAAAGAAATCTATACGCTAATAACAGAGGATAAATACGCACAATACACCTGAAATTTTACTCAGTGTCCCCAGTATCAGTGGTGAAACTGGAAGGAAAATGGGGGTGTACAGAAGTGGCTATATGTAGTTGGCGAAATATGTTATCATCCAAAGCAGTACCCTCACAAACCTTTCCACTAAACAGAAATCAACAATATATATAATGAAATGAGCTTTCTTATGAGGTTTTTGCTTCAAATGTGATTGTAGGTAGACTAGTATTTCGTGCTTGGACCAAAGGTACTGTTGACAATATTTTAATGGGCTTGGTGGGCAGGGAATGGCACGGAAATATTCATAAAATTAATTATAGGAACATAAAAGTATAGAACTTGACGGCAGATAAGAAACATTTGGCCCACCTAGACTGCCTTTTTTCCTGGACTAAAGACTCAACCACCTCAATCTCTCACCTTAGATTTCGGATAGCCTTTTAATTCCCCCACTCTAACACTTCTGTTAGGAACAGAACTGGTTCCAGTCTCTTTAAGTAGAGTGTAGCCTCAGAAGAAACTTGGTCATCTGCCAAATCCAAACTCTATACGTGAGTTTAGGCGTTGTTTTGATGCAGTGTCCCTTCCAACTGGTGTTCCATGTCCTTGACTAGCCTTGATTCCAAAAAGTGGTCACCAGATGCAGCTGTAGTGCTACGGTTTCTTCTTTTACCTTTTGAAAACAGGGCTGTCTGTCCAAGAGGGCCAAAAGGGTAGCTTCCCATGGGCAAATGACCTTGAACAACAGTTTACCGTCTCAGTAAGTAAAACAGAGACTTCTCTTTTCTTAGTATAACCCAAAAGTCTGTATCTTCTTTATGGCCAATTGTAGTAATTAAAGATTAGTTTATAATTGCCCAGTGACTACAATTTATGTATCGGGGCCCAGGAGCAAAGTTTGCTCAGGGCACCAATGGCATTCAGGAGGGCATTAGGTAAACCCTGCTTCCTCTGAGGGGTTAACATTTTCAGAGGAAAGCCGTGCAGTCTATGGCAACGTGTGAATTAGGCTAATGTGATTGTCTCTCCTCCATACAATTGCAAATCAGTGCTTATTCTGTTTGTTCATGGAAACGTATCTTCCCATCCAGTAACCGCTCTCTAATGGAAATAAGATCTTTACAGCCCTGTCATCGCAGTTAGAGGGTTACTTTCGAGAAGGACCATCTGAATATTTGTTGATGCAGATTTATGGATTGTATCCTGGGAGGACTCTCCTTGCAGTCCCAAGCACTTTGATAAAACTGCAGCCTCTCAGCTTGAAGTGCTGGCCTCTGTGGTAACATCCCTAGGCTGAGTTAATGTGCTTTATATTTTGATGAAATTACTTCTGTATCTAATGCAGTTGCGATCAATAAGAGACTCCTTGAAGGTAGGCCGATAAATTACTCATGAAACAAGTCATGCACTGTAAGCACGTTCCATTTTGCTAAAAGGCCTTGTGTGCAATGATGGCCGCAGGGGTGACATCATTTCTGTCCTTTCCGTTGTAATCTTCGCCACATCAAGCATCTCTTCAGGAACGCGCCAGCAAGAATAAAAATACCAACAAAAACATCGAAAAAGGGCAATTATGTTGGTAAAAGTAGACAATGAAAAATGGATAGCCAATGACAATTTTTTAAAAATACATTATAAATATTCTTAAATGGCTCCTAAGGCTCTTAAGAAGGCATACGTTTTATTTATTTTGTTGTCTTCTGTATATACACCAAGGAGGAATTAGAGCCTGTAGATACAGATACTGTAGATTTGCAAGTTTAGTTTACAAACAACTTATGGCAAACATGTAACTGCCCTAAGCCTGACTAAACTCAAGTACCCCCCTAATCTTTTATTTGCACCACTCCTTCCTGCTCAGGCCACACCTCTTCCTGTTTATGAGCCACCCTTTTTTCTGTAAACTCCGCCCTTTCTAATTTGGGTTCTACTCCTTCTTTCGGCTTCACCTTTTTTATCCGCCGCTTCCTGTATATTAAGTATGGGTTAGGATATATTAGGCACCTACTTGTATATTTTATTGTTCTGTGCACCATTTTTAAATGTTTTATATACTATTTTTTGAAGATATAATCTTTAAATAAAAAAGATCAGTCCGTGACAACTATATTAATAGGTTCCAGACACTCAAATTGGTTGAATTAGCTTCCAGCCATAGTCTTGCGTCATATTGTCTGCTGGGGCTTAATAGTGCCCCTCTTTTGTCCAAAACAGATTATCAGTGCCATCTTTGTCCTCAAACAACTTGTCTCTGCCATCTATGTCCCCGAACATCTCAATATTCAGGAATGTCATTGTCAGGAGTCAATACGATCTTCTGAAGGTCATATCATTTGTACATGAATTTAAACTGATTTAAAGAAAAAGGTTCTTTTTCCAGGAAAATTTCCCTACTGGACAAAAGTAGTTGGTGGATTATTTTGGGATTCTGCCCTATACCTAAATCTAAGTACTTTGTTTATTAATTAATTTGAGGCAGGCATTAAAATCCATTTCCAGTCTCGGTGTTCGCAGATGACACAAAATTATTATGAGCCGACAAGTGACAGGTGAGATTCAAAACAGACAAATGCAATGTTATGTATTTTGAGAAAGACATAACCTGACTAAATTAAATCAAAAAGTTAATGTTCCAAGTCCTATTTGCCTTTGACTGTAATACCTTTAATAATACTCTAAAAATGTTCCTAAATAGAATCTGGTTGCCCTTTGAACCCCCATAACATTTTGTACGGTCTGCATAATATTTGGATGCACATATTATTACATCATTGGGCCCTTTTAACAAAAGTCACTTACTTAACATAGTTTAGACCCTGGGGGATAGCATATAATAGTATCTTAATAACCAGCAAGCTCTTCCGGTACCCTGTCTCAACGATCACACGTAAATTCCATCCGGAATAAGTGCTTTCTCATAACTGTTTAGGCTTCCCTCTGCCGATTCTTCCCCCTCTGGGAACCACCATTGATTCGACACTGAAAGTAATAACTCATCTCAACTTTACATTCACAGCTGACATTTTAGACCGACATCTTAAAGTTAGTGGCTCTCTTTGTTTATATAAAATGTATTTTGCTATAAGGTTATGCACATCTTTTCTAGCTGTGCTTCCCCCCCCAAATAGTCTTGTAGAACCCAAGTATCTGGATAGCTCTTTTGTAAAGATCAAACTGACAAAATAATGCTTGGTATTTGAGTTGCTATGATACACTATGCAGTATTTATAACACGGAACTATCATTTTAATGCAACCTATAGTCCATTAATATGGAAGGGAAATAAAAGGGTTAAAAGAAATATGTAACATGAAAAGAAATGTAATAGGAGATCTCGTTAGCATTAGTATTGCGAAAGCTAGGTTGATCTCGCCGTCCTGTTGTGGTAGCATTGATTAGAAACAACTAGATCAAATTTGAACTATACATAATTATATTATCTCATGAGGATTTTGTGCAACTGGATAGAAGCTACTGTAATACTCAATAAGACAGACACTGGAAGTGGAAGACAGTGCCCCCATCAGGAAATACAATAACAGCTGCGCTCTTGAGCGCTTAATGCTGGGCAAATTATTATTGATATTATAATTTTTTATTTACAAAGCCGCGACTGATTACGCAGCGCTTCTTACGGTACATAAATCCAAAAGGTATAAAGAAACCTAGAATTGAAAGACTAACCGATATATTAGATAAAGAGGTCCCTGCTTGCAAGCTTACAATCGTATGAGTGCAATTATATTCTTACAAATGTTTTCTAGATGCCACCATGCTTGACAAGTGCTACTGTCAGCCAACATAGCTTGAGAACACAATATAAATTGGAAATTCCAAAATAAAATTTAATTTGTAAATGTTCTAGCAGTTTGGGTAGCGCAATATTCCATTATTCCAACCAGGTGTTTGAAACCAGCTAGTCAGCAATCTGCAATAGCTTTCGGTGGGTCTTTCGACATCTTCAAATGCCCGGCATCGGCCACACTTACATCATTAGGCAGCTGCTGGCCTTAAAGTGCCAGCAACGCCTCGGCATCAGCTTTTATAATAAAAGTAGAGTGAGATACAAATTGATGTGAAGGTAAAAAAAAACAAATATTGTCCCTGGGTTAAATGAGTGATTTATATTGTATAAAACATGAAAGTTGATTCTGTTTACGTCACAGTCCTCTTATGTTCTAAGTTCTAACCGGCAAGCATATTGTGTGCATAAATTCCATTGCGTTCAACCTTTTCAAGATATCCCGTTTGCATCACTAATACAGATGAAGGCAAAAAAAAAAAACAATTTAAGAACATGCTAGTTCTCTTTTAAAGGTTGAAATAATTCATCCATGTCTCTAGGGGCAGTCAAGATAAACTCTGGATCAGCAACTTTTGAATTATCCAGAAAGTAAACCAGGTTATTCTTAAAAGCTTCCACTGTACTTGCAGTCTCCTTAGTGCATTCCAGAGCTTTACGACCCTTATTGTAAAAATGTCCATCACTCTGGTGTAGAAGATTCAAAAGCCAACCTCAGGCTGAACTAGCTCATGAGGTTTTTCTTGTGAGATATGATGTAGAGGTCCATGTACAATGTTCGTATCAAGAAGTCTTCTTAAACATACTTTTCAAGGTTTATGAAGATGAAGAACAGATCTCCTATGATCCATTGCACAGCTGCCAGTCAGCGTTGCACTGCAAAGCAAGACCACCCGCGGACCTACAGGCAGTAATTTGCAGATAGATTCAGAGGCGGCGTCAGGGGTATATTGCTGGGTGTATTGATGGAGGGGGATGATTTTGGTGCAATACGCGGTGATAGTAATAGGACATGGAAATGATGGCGGGAAGGAATATGATGGTGATGATGATTGTGATGGTAGGAGGAATATGATGATGATAGTGGGGAGGAATGCGAGGATGATGATTATGATGAGGAGGAGTATGATGATGATTGTGGGGAGGAATATGATTAGGATAATGGTGGGGGTATGAATTTGGTGGTTGGGGAGATGACATATTTATTAGGATGCAAGTATGTGTGATGATGGTCAGGGGCAACTGTATACACATACAGACACGCACACACATAAATACACATGCACACTATCTAAGACCTTACACATACATACATGCACACATACACAGCCTCCTTAAACACTATACGCTTACAAATTAAAATTGCATATTTCGTTAGGATAAAAAATCTTATAGGCATTTCTGTTAATCTGTATGTTTCTCATTTGATCTATACCTGCAATCCAGGGTTTGTATGTGATACTACATTGATGCTTGTTTCCAAGTGGCTCTCATTTGATCTATACCTGCAATCGACTACAATCAGCAACTTGAAAAGGAAGATGTAACTTAATGAAGTGGAGTAATGCTAAGAAATCTTTCCTCATTGTATATATATATATAATATATATATATATATATATATATATATTATATGGGGTATACACTACAGTTCAAAAATGTAGGGTCACTTAAAAATATTCTTGTTTTTGAGAGAAAAGCAGCAATTTTTTTCCATTAAAATAACATGAAATAGATGAGAAATACAGCTCATGTGTTGTTAATGTTGTAAATAACTATTGTAGCTGGAAATTGTTGGTGAGATACAAGGCGAAGCAGCAATAGCAGTGTACCTATGCCATGGGTTCACTTCGCTGGCAGAAGTTAGTTGCGTTTATTTAACAGTACAGTATGTCTATACTTGTGTTATTTTTTTCAAACGATGTAACATGTTTCATAATACTATAGTAGTAAGGGATTATTTGGCCCCAGCTAGAATAGGTCTTGCACGCCTTTTGCTACCTTCTGTAATTCAATTACCTGGCCGATCTTACAAGAACCTAATTTTTCTCTCCTCTTCCTGAAGGAGCTGAATAAAATCATAGGAACCTTACCAACACTAATGAATAAATAGAGACAGGTTCCTTTTAGTGGACACTAGACAATGACAGATACCGTCTCACATAACTCCCAAGTGTCTCTGCTTAGGAGGAGCAGTCCCTTTTTTAGGATCAAAATCCCTTTTCCCTCATTCCACTAATGTGCCTAAACCTTTGTTCAGAATGAGTTTATTATAATGTTCTCATGCTGCAGTGCCTATAATGTACAACACGTTTCATCTTGTTTGGAGTATGTTAGAAAACAAGCAAGACTTAAGCAAAAATCCCTCGTTTAAAGGGTTAAATTGGTTT
Source organism: Spea multiplicata (assembly GCA_009364415.1). NCBI lineage: Eukaryota > Metazoa > Chordata > Amphibia > Anura > Pelobatidae > Spea > Spea multiplicata. The sequence continues at coordinate 2,189,016 of VKOC01000003.1, read as the reverse complement.
TAGTGTGACTGAAGCTGTCTATAGCGCAGTACCGGTGGATCTACCTCCTTTGCACTTAAATAGCGAGAGGGAGTCATCTTGTGGTTGAAGAATTTTAAGATGTACGGCATGGACAGTAGCCTTACCGTGTCTTACTGGGACCCGCAGAATATACCACACACAGAAGAATACTATCTCTAATATATACTGGGTGTGCATGGATCATAATGGGACAGTCTATACAGGGAGACACTACAATCATAACACAATTAACACAACTGGATAAAATGAATACTCTTATGGAAGTCCTGTCTTTTTGCATTCCATAATGTTTAAATCCGTAGAATAACTGTCTATAACCTCATAGCTCTCACGTGTCTTCTAATGCATTGAAGCTGAGGGCTACAAGGTGGCTGGACAGGTAAGGTAGACAGGTGGGCTCATCCCTTAAGCCCACCTAAAACAGCCCATCTTCTATCAAGTCCTCCAGCGAAGGTGAGCTGTCTTCAGGTTGGCTCATTACACTCCATATCCCTGGATAATAATAAGTGACCCCAAAGAGTGATTGTCCATGTCTTTATACGGGTCTTCTGCCCACACCTTCAATTAATATGAAACAATTCAACAAGTGAGTCAAACTTACCATATATTGAAATAACAAAACATTTTTCTTTAGTTTTATCTGATGAAATTGAGACCATCACCAACGTCCATTATCAACATATTTAGATCTCCACGTAGACATACGTAGTTCTCAAGACACCACTACAATGATAATCATAGATCTACGGACACGCTTTATTTTACTTGTGATATTAGAATGAAGTTACATAATGTTGACGTAAACCCTTTGTGCTCCATGACTCTTAACCCTTAACTATTTTATCAGGTAAACCGCCTCTGTTGGAGACGAATGGTATCTTCGTGTTCCTCTAGAAGACTTGCAGCATCTCATCCAGGAACACATCTTGGGCCATATTCCGAGACATCCTGGAAAAAAAAAAGCACAGCATAAAATAAAACAAATAAATAAGACAAACAAAATACTTGGTTTCGTCACTCTTTGGGGGGAAATGGTGAAAAAGGAACAAAAAAACGAAAAAAAAACCCACTGTGTTTTAATATAGAACATCCAGAACAGCTAGTACTGCATGGAACTGCATAATGTTAAACCCCTCCTACCCGATTCTCCGAGCCTGCATCAAATTTAGACCTGGATCCTGACACAGCATAGGCACACGTCAAGAGCATCCCAGCATACTACACGGCAGGATCCCAGCACCGTAAGTTAATCATGTATGTTACAGCAGTTGTATACGTATATTATTACACACCAAAAATTGTGTGTATATATATATATATATATATATAGTATATATGTGTATGCTATAGATATTGTAATGTGTGTCTATATGTGTGTATATATATATATATATATATGCATCCGTCTCTAAAGTATCAGAGCGTGGAATGATCTTGCTGAGTTTTGCTTTATAAAGGTAGCGCACTTGCGATGTGAAATATATCCACGCTGTCGTTCTCGTGTAAATGGATCCACGCACTATGCCAAAAAATAGCAGGGTCAATGTGAATGGTGTAACGAACCCGCCATGGGACGTGCGTTAAATACACTCGCAGCCATGTATAGCTATCTAAGATCACAGTGTGAATTTGCACGTGCGGTAGAATTCGGTTTGTCGGTGGTGCGTAACCTTTGGATGAGTTTATTGCAGAATAATTGGATCATATATACTTCTTTTAACTCATAAGGAAAAATGGCAGAATAACTAAACATAGAAATGTAATTTGACGGCAATTATGATCCATCTGGCTCATGTTTCCTGTTGTAGAAATAGCTTTATGTCTATGCTATATGTGTTTAAATAATCTTGCTGTATTAGCCTCTACCACTTCTAATGGGAGGCTGTTCCATGCATCTACCACCCTCCCTGTAAGATAAAACTTCCTTACGTTACAGAAATATGGTTCTATGAATCTTTTTTTAATATATAAGATGCTAAACGGGGGTTCAGAAATAAAAGCACAAATCAGTACTAGGTTTTTCGCGTACCAAGTTGCTATCATTAAACATATAGGGGGGGAGTGTGTGCTCTGCAAAATCTGCAGCCCACATATATATCTGCATATGCATTTCTAAAAATAAATTCCTGATATTTTTATTAGGCTTACATGTTTTTAATTATAACTATAGTTTTTGTATTTTTATGATTTATAAGAATAAGTTTCCTTATAAGTAGTTTAACCTTTTATTATTTCTTAAATAAACCCCAGGAATTTTGTAAAGAATTCAGCAAATATCTAAAATTTTGATATTGTTTCTAATAATTATATATATATATAATATATATATATATATATACCTTATTCCTATAATCCTCAATAGGTCTTCTGCAGTAATAAATACATAATATATATTATACTAACTGCATTTTAATTGAAAATGACAAAGAAATCATCATTTACATTAGAGGACTGTCCTCTGATTGTCCCCAGGAACCCACCTTTATCCTAAAGTTAAATATATAATTCAAAAGTAACATTTTTTTGTTTTAATTGCAGTCCGATTCCATAACCGCTGTCTACCATGGTTAGTAATTATACAGATTCCTTCTACGCACCTCCCTTCAAAAAATATATATTAATGGTAAGGAATTTGATTGAGAAAAACTGTATCATATGATATTCAAACATAGTTGCCAGATGTCCAAGTTTTCTTGGCACTCACTCAAAATGCATTGTTTTCAATGGGTTTAGGGACGGCCCATTGTCCTTAAGGGGTTAAAGAGTTTTCCAAAATGGAAAAGTTTAAAAAAAAAAGCAGATACCCTACCTAAAAGTTGCAGTCCTGCTGAAGTTGATGCCCTCCCCCTCCTCCTCCACGGGCCTGCCATTTGTTGCCACTGATTGGATTGTTGAAGCAGCCAATCACTGGCAGGAAAGCCCTCTCACTGAAATCAATAGGACGGTCCGCCATGCATGCGTTCGCCGAGCTAGTGCTGGAGCCTACTGGCGGTAAGTATACCATGAGCAGATGTATCTTCGACATCTCCTGCGTGGCAAATGAGACCCCCCTGTGCACATGTGCCCCCCTATTCATTTTAATGCTTGGAATGCTTTTTTGCTTAGTGGTGTGAAAATGGGACCATGGATGGAGAGTTGCACTTCAGCTCTGGAGCTGCAGCATTCCCTAAAGGACCGGTGGCCTTATTTAGGTAGACTTATCGAGTTTGTGGACTGGATTTCTCAGATAGGGCATTGTAGTTGATAAGAAACCAAATATCCATAGATCAAAGCTTCCACCATGTCAAATATAAATCAAAAAGTTGCTGCATCTGATATCTTTGGTCTTTTGGGATTGCTTCTGAATACGAATTTGTTGTGGTTTCTCCACAGAGAGGAAAATTCTTGCCGAATTAACATCCTAAATGCATTAGCATACGCGTGTCGCTAATTTCCCAGCGTGCTTTAATCAAGCAGAAAACGGTGATGTATTAACGATTCATAAATTAGAGTCAGCGTTGTTGGATCTAACAACATTATTACAGGTGATTGACGGTAACCAGGGCCAGCTCATCCGGAATGTGATTATCTGAGCAGAAATCGTGGGAACCGGTTTATATCACTCAAAAGTAATTCCACAAAAATGTGCTTGCCTACGATTGCTCGGTATGCAAGTTGAAGAAATAACATATATAATCCATTTTTAATGCTTTAACAATTGATAGTAAATACACCTCCAAGCAAAGGCTTATCTCGGCCGGCAGCGTCTCAGCCAACCTGGAAAACTTACCTAGGCGGTCGCGGTCTTGCATGCTAAGCGCCGGGGTATTACATCATACCCCAGAGCTGCATGTGCGGCACGGAATAAGGTTAGGCACATTTCTCCACGGTGTCTATTGGCCGGTTACAATGGAGAACGCCGATATCGCCAAGCAGTCCAAGGAGAAGTGGCAAGTTGTGGAGCCCGGTCGCCCAATGTAGCCCCTCACAAATGGTTTTTTTGAGCCAATCAGCAAAATTAACGAAAGACAGGGACGGATTACCAAGGGGCATTTGATTTAGGACTCTTGGCAGCAAAGGGGTCCCTTATCAGAGTTGCCCCAAGGCCACATCTGATCTTGATCTGACCGTTACAAGATCAAAGAGGTGACTTATTGGGGGAAAAAAGGTATGCATGGTGGGTTTTTAATGCATATACATTGGTTTTCACCCCTGTTTTACCCATCGTGAACACCTTACCTCAACATTACAGACACTTACCCATGGGAAACAACTATTATTATTATTATTACTACCTTATTACTCGTATCACACCACCACCGATTTACTTCCATGCAAGTGATTAATAATTCACCGCTACCTATAAATGGTTTATTATGGGAATTTTTGCAGGGTCATCAAAACAAGCCAAGCGCTCGATACATTAGTAATGGGATTATTGATTCTCTTGTTACATTTTTCATTACTTGTTTTGTTTTTGTGTTTTCTTCCTGCTTGCTTTTGTTTTATCTTCACGTTAAAAGAGTTTAACCGTCCCTTGGCCGTGGCCCCTCTTTGTATAATTTACTAATAAGGATTCAGCTAGAATTTACTATTATTTTGGTCATTCTGTGCAACAGCTTTTAACCCCTTAGGGACAATGGGCGGTCCCTAAACCCACTGAAAACAATGCATTTTGAGCCTGTACATGTCATTAATGGGTTAAGGAATTGGCTGTGCACCTTGAAGTAGCTCAAAGAGCCAAATATTTTTCAAACCACTATGTGTTTGACCAATTGTCTTAATTCATTTTGATGGGACCACCCAAATTACCCGACATAAGGAATGGTCAACAGGGAAAATAGGTATTTCAGATCCCATTACTAAGAGCCTATGATCCTACCTGGGGACTGGATTGGATTTTTACCCCAATCTCTGACGGGGTACATTGTCACACAGTCTACAGTTAACTCCTTCACGTTCTGATTTGGTTCAATAATATCATGGCTGTTAGAGTAGCATTCTAGGCATATATTACAATGAAATGGTGTCCTTTGCTGCTGGTACCTGTTTTTCAAAGTATAATTTTTGTAATATTTATTACATTTTTACACTGAAATACTTGACAGACTTGAATCGAGGTACTATTCCTATGCATGAGGAATCCGTTTTAACCGTCTATGTGCGCCATCTTGTGGTTATCCTAGTTATCAAGCAGTTTTAAAGAAATACACTAAGATCTCCCCAAAATTGCAATTCTTAACAAGATCCGTATCTGTAAGTCTAACCTGCCTGGG